>BSBK01003571.1:0-1200000 GCA_027943335.1 Chamaecyparis obtusa
CCTCATCATTTTTATTTCGATTGGGTAGGAGTGGGAGAAAAGGAATGAAAGCTGAGTGCGGGAGAAGGTATGTGATTTCTTCATCTTTCAAGCCTCTGGCATCCTATTTGAATGCATTTCATTTTATTTGGTCATGAATGCTCTCTGAAATGACTGCATTCTATTGATGTCATGCCATAGCCAGTGCTTTATCTCTATTATTTGATGTTATTGGTGCTTGTGCTCAAGGATATCGATTCACTGTATTCAAATTTTTGGATTCACGTTTGTTGATATTACTGGCATATATGTTTAATGATGCCATTGTAAATTTTTTTCACTTAAATGACCGCATTCAATTTCTTTTGTGCCCTAGCCCGTGCTTTAACTCCATTATTTGATGTTATTGGTGCTTGTGCTCAAGGATATCCATTTTTTTGAAATGTTGACTATGGTTATCAAATGGATAGCCCCTAAGCTTCTAGCTAGGTGGCATTTGTATTGATAGCTTAGGGTATCAAATGTATTGTATCATTGATAGTTGATACTTTGTTAAAAGGAAATAGGACAAAGAATGATTTTTATTTAGTTTCTCTATTTTGATCCCTAAGTGGCTTACAACCCTAGAGAAGTATATGCAGATTTATAGATGTAGTTGCATGATACATAGCAGCTGATAATTCACAATAAATCCATGCATCCAATTTGAATACCAATTAATACAAAGAAATAGGGTCCTCCAATGGCCCAATCATCCAAACCTTGACTGTCCCCTCAACCAGTGACCCTTCAAAACTAGGTTATCATGCAATCAATGAGTGATCCTTCATTCTCCTGGTGAGCTTCTAGGTTGGTGCCATTTGTATATTTGATAGCTTAGGGCATCAAATGTATATTTTATCATTGATAGTTGAGACTTTGTTAAAAGGAAATAGAACAAAGAATGATTCTGATTTAGTCTCTGTATTTTGATCCCTAAGTGACTTACAACACTAGAGAAGTATATGGAGATTTACAGATGAAGTTGCAGGATACATAGCAGCCAATAATTTATAAGAAATCCATGCATCCAATTTGAATAGAAATTACTACAAAGAAACAGGGTCCTCCAATGGTGCAATCATCAAGACCTTGACTATCCCCTCAACCAGTGACCCTTCAAAACTGGGTTATCATGCAATCAGTGAGTGATCCTTCATTCTCTTGGTCTGCCCTGCATCCAAACATATTGTAAATACACAATACAATGATAACAAGTCTTTCACAATCCCCCTTCCCTCAAGGAACACTATCAACCATCCCTTCCACATAGCATTTCACTATTTTATGAGTGGATTGTGGAGGAACAATTAACATTAAACAAGGAGCAAACTCCTCAACACATCTTGGAAACCATTAAATTCAATAATAAATGAAACCTAAGACCAACACTATTCCTTCCATAGTTGTAAGATACATAGCAGTCGATAATTCACAAGAAATCCATGCATCAATTTTTTCTAAGGATATCCTACTAATCAATAGGAATTTTCTTGAGATGACCAATGATTATGCATTTTGATGGCAGTGTGCTAGTTCAAAAGGATAATATAAATCTGAAACAATTTTTTCTAATTTTCTCAAACTATAAATGTGGTTAAGGGGAAAATATTATGTGGAAAACCCACAAACCAAGCTAGCAAATGATTGTACATCAAATTATTCCTATATTCATTCAAGTATTGCTATGCTTTAGCTACTTGACCTTTGAGCTTCATCTAGGAATGTGTAGCTTTAAGATAGAGTTACTTCTTGGGCCTTACAATAGGGTGGAATATGATCAAGATTTGTTTAGGCTGTAGCTTTGTTAGTCCCATTGTTAGGTTCTTGTAGTTCATGGTTTGAATCTATTATGGTTGTGTAAGGGATTTTTAGATTCTTTTTCTAACATAATTATTGGACACCATGATTGGAACAACTGGTTGTTTATTGTAAACATGAATCATATCTATCAATGATTCTTTGTGTTCAAGAATTTGTTGATCAATCTTTGAGATTTTTTGTCCCAACTTTAAAAGAGTGATAAAAGATATAGTGAGTGCTATCTTTTCCAAGTGTTTTGTGGGTGCCATTATCTTCTAGGAGTAATTGCTAGAACTAAATTATGTTCTTTGCCTCTAGTAAATATTGCAGACACAACCATCTTCTTGGTGAAGGGTTTCTTCCATCCCCATGAGGCACTATTGCATGGTTTCCATTCCCTTGTAGTATACTAAACCTAATTTAATACAAGTGTGCACTATTTTGGGTTCCATAATTTATGGCCCCTACACTGTGGTTGTTAGCCTAATTAAGAGAGGCCTACCTTTGCATATAATAAGAGGCCAACATGAAAAAAACATCAAGAGGTTAGGGGGTTCTTCCCTGTCTATAATTTATTATTTAAGTGCTAAGTGATGATGGGTATATCATGTAATTCATACCTAGTGTGTCTCTTTCTTTCTCTCCACATTTCACATTAGGAGTATATGTTATAAAATACTAATGAAATCAACTATAGATCAAATCTAATCAAAATTGCAATATAAAGATTAAAATAGATCTTGAAGAAATATGGGAACCATTTTTGATAGATATTGTAGAAATGAAGAGAATACTCCAAAGAGGAAATGCTTCAATGTGGAACAATTGAAGGACAATATTTTACTTTTATATGCACATCTGCAATGTTTTTGATATATTTCTAAGATAATAAAACCATAGAAAGAATAGAATATAGAATAAAGTAAAGAATAATGATCATACTTTGAGATATTGTGGAAAATTAAATGAAAAAATGCTTGGTGGGGTTATCATGCAATCAGTGAGTGATCCTTCATTCCTCTCTTCTAGTGACCCTTCAAAACTGGGTTATCATGCAATCAGTGAGTGATCCTTCATTCTCCTGGTCTACCCTGCATCCAAACATATTGGAAATACACAATACAATGATAAAAAGTCTTTCAAAATCCCCCTTCCCTCAAGGAACACTATCAAACATCCCTTCCACATAGCATTTCACTATTGTATGGGTGGATTGTCCAGGAATAATTAACATTAAACAAGGAGAAAACTCCTCAACACATCTTGGAAACCATTGAATTCAATAATAAATGAAAGCTAACACCAACACTATTCCTTCCATTCACTTCTACCAAGAATGAAGCATTTAATCCATTCAACATTACATATAATCATTAGATAGTTACATTTCCTGACTTTGTAGAGGAACAGTCATGACCAAAATGATCAAAACTACTTTCACCCTTGCACAAGCTATTCCAAACTTCAAGTAAAATGAGCAATATGCTATATCAAATCATTCATATTCATAGTAACCATTTGAAGGATCATTTTTTCAATGAACCCTTTGACTGTACCCTTGAGGTAGAGAAAGGAAACCTCAAAATAGAGAAAGTAAACTTAGTAAAACTAGTCTATGCCAATGTTTGTGAGGCAAACTTAGTCACGACATCAAGTATCATCTCATCATGGTCTATTCACCATGTTTCAACACCCCATTCATTCTGATCTATTCAACTTACACCATTCTTCTTCTCAAAGACTCAAAGGCTTGAAACAGTATATGTGGTAAAATTTCATGAAATACTAAAGAAGACCTGCTATTTGTCAGACATATCTTCATTGTCCCCCATAAAAAACTAAGTAATAACTACTCTACCCTTAATTTTTTTAACAATGCACCATATTAGATAAATTAGGTTCTATCACACATGGCACGAACTCTCTTCAAACTCACAATATGTATCATGAGTTTTTTAGCTAACATTAGATAATTGAATTACATATGTAGGTACCTAGACTCCTTTCACAAGAATCCCACACAATCTCATGGATCGACAGGTATAAGTCAATACACCCTATAGAGATTAATGTATTTCACATTTTGCAAAATATCTCAAATTACTTGCTATCTCTCTTATTTGATGGAGTGTAGGTAGTACAAATAGGTATTTGTTAGATGTGTCTTCCTCAAGCGAAGAAAGTGAGTCATTTAGTATGTTTGAATTAGGAAGATCAACTAGAGGTCAAAAGACTAGAAGGAAATTCAATAGACACATGAAATTTTTCCTTGCTCAAGGGGGGTCATGTTCTTATGATGATGAGAGAAAAGGCAACATCTAGGTGCCCTCTAGGTACCAAAATCTACAAAAACAATGGGTCCCCAAGGAAATTCTTCCAATAAACACTGATTTTAGTGTTAAAGGAAAGATATATCATATTGCACCATCGTCAATACATGGTTTGGGCTTATTTTCCATGGATGGCATAAAGGTCTCTTACAACAAAGTTTCTGAATTGATGGAGTATGTTGGACCTTGTTACAATTACAAAAGTTAGATGCGAATTGTTCAATATAAAAAAAGCATTCATAGGTATGCACTCTCAGAAAATTATATTCAACAAAAAGACAATGAGCAAAGTGAAAGAGTGGCTATATACATTTATGAAAGACCAAAAGCATCCGGGAATATTGTAAGTTTTATAAATAGCACGTGACCTCTGTCAACTATTAAGCAACCCAATTGCATATTTGAGGCACGCGAGGGAAATCATGTATTTGTATGTGCGATAAAATCAATAAGTGCAGGGGAAGAGTTGCTTATTGATTACAATTTGAACCGCATAAATACAAACGATGTCACTATCATTAGGGTGTAGGTACATACTATGTACCATTAAATAATTAAGTTTTTTTTCCAACCACATTTAGAGAGTCTCCTCACCATCCACCTCATCTCCATCATCATCTTCTAATGAAATTTATTAATGTAGTCCTTTCTAATTATTGGTTAACTTTAAATAATAACACAGGACCACAATATGGAGCAACCACATAGTGGGGACAATGATGATCATGCATGCACTTCTTCCCAGTAGGTAAACCTCTTTGTTATTGAGCTACAAATTAGATAGAAGCAAAATGTTAAATAAAGTTTTTTATTATATTCTTTTCATCACTATTTTAGATTAATTCTAATAGTGTTAGTAATATTGTTGTCACATATAGGTGGTCAGCAGAGAAAGGGAAAGGAACCTGTAGTCATTGAAGAGGAGTCCTTTGACAAGGACCTAGTTGTTGATTTCGGTGCTTGTGATGAGCCGACCTCTGCAATTAAAAAATGCCTCCACAAAATTGGAAATAGATTGGCTGAATTGGCATCTATATTCCCTCTGACTCTTGAGTCACAAAAGAGGGCAACTAAACTGATGCACGTATCTCAAAATTACCGAGTAAGTATTAATGTAATTTTTAATTATAAAAAAAGTTTAATAATAGTTTTTATGTTATAGTAGTCTTTTATGTCATTAAAAAATAAGTGGATGTGTTGCTTTTACAACTTTTTTTGCATAATTTTGATCCTTGCAACCATGATGAGGGTACTATAGCTGGTTCAGGTAGAACACATGTTGGACTATATTTTTTTTACTCTCTAACAATATTGTCCATGCTAATCACTAGTTTTATTATGCTCTAACAATATTATTCTTCAGCACATGTCAATGATCATTTACTATCACCGTCTCATACGATGGAAGGCTCAAATGTATCACATCCTACAATGTTGGCAACACAAAGCATGGCCATAGACACCATGGCACCACCTACTCGTACAAGTATTTTATTTTCTCTATAATTATATATATGTTTATTTCCCTTGAAGTGTTCTTTCTTAGGGCCATTTTGTAATGGATTCAATTTATGCAACAGGGGATGCAACACTTGATGGTGATTTTCCTAGATGTACTAGTATTGCTAGTACAGGAACTGTGACAGATTGCATATTGCTTGTGTCCGAAGAAGAAGGACTTCCCTTGAAAATAGAAAAACTTCCAAGTACTTTAAAGATTGGACCTTTCTTTTACTATACAATCATATGTTAATTACACCTTACATTCAATATGAGAAGCTTACATCTATTGTGTTCTTATTTTATACTATTATATCCTTCGACTAATGATCCCATGATTATTTTGTAAGGAATGATGTTTTTTATAGTAAACTTAATGATGAGTGTTTGCGGATATTCGGGCCCACCATCTGTACAGGGTGAAACATCATATCCAAATTAAAACCCCAATCCACTATTTTTATTTCATATCATTGCTACGATAGTTATCATTACATCCATTTTAAAATCTAACACTATTTTCTTTCTTAAAAGGTGGAAAACCCAAAATCAAAAGTTAAAGGATGATCTCGTAGAGAGTATGACAAACTTGTTTGGACCTCATGCATTTGAGAAGGGTAAGCTCCTTCAAAGAGCTGGGATATGTTGGAGGTATATTAGGGACCAGTATAAACCAAAAACCCACATTACCAGCACCCCCTTTGCATTCCTGATTTAGAGTGGAAATCTATTATTTTGGATGTGAATAAGAAAACTGAAGTAAAAAAAGGAAATACACCACCAAAGAATAGAAGAAGGTATGTGATACTATTAAGAATGTAATTGTGTACTAAATACTCTTCATATTTATATGAACTAACATATTTCAATCTCTTCATAGATTTCCTGACACATCAAAGGCAATAAAGGCAAGATTGCAAAAGCACAGACAACACAAGCTAGGCTCTGGTGGTTATTCGAAACTTGCTGCATGAGTTGTAAGTGTTGGAAAAATACAATCTTTACATGGCTTTTAACACTGAAAATAATTCTTTGATCTTTAAATATTTATTTATCATTTGAAATCTTTTTTTGTTTTGATGAAACAATAAAATAAAATTTGACGATACCAAGAAAAAATGTAGGGCGCGGAGTTCAATATAAGTCTCACAGAAGAGGACAAGAGAATTGGCTTCCAACAAGGCTATAAAGTCATGACAGAAAGAATAAGAAGTGCACAAGGTTCTACTGATGGATCCATCAGGGAAAGTAAGCTAAATAGATGATATTTCAAATTTAATTATTTACCAATTAGTTTATTTGATGTTAAGTTCCAATATAAAGTGAGTAAATTTGTTTTAAGTAAGAAAACAATGATAACATGAATGCATATGAAATTGAAATGCAGCCTGCCGATTCTTGCTGTACACAAACTGTGGGTGTTGATGACAATGAGGATGTGCATCATAGTAATACAAGTAAACATCTTAAATTGATTGGTGTAGTAATACAAATTTAATTGCAATTTGTGTTTGGATTAATGTAACAATTTGTATTGCAGCTGTAGAGAGTGTAGAGGCTGCTATTAATGAGCATGTTGAGGTTGAGGCTGAGGTGAGACAAGATGACCTCGATGTTGATGATGTGACTAGATCAGGTAAAGAGCTATATGATTATGGCCTGTAAAGTACTGAAATACTTTAAAATGTTTTTAATTATAATAAAATGTTTTTAATTTAACCTTTTTTATATGTTATTGCAGATGACCCCCCTTTGCATCAACAGAGAAATAGGCATGCATTGAGATCTAATGAGAGGGTAGATGATCATGATGATGATATCAATACTCATCTTAACAATTACATCTTAAAAACTAGAAATCAAAAGAAAAAAAAGAAATGATTGTCATCTATGCACTTTAATTGATAATGACTAATTTTTATATGCAAATGAATTTAATTATGTGGTAGTGAATGTTCACAAATTTTATAATGTGTTAATGAATGTTATCATGTGATAATTAATGAATGTCACATTTTATTAATGTGTGAATGAATGTTAGATATTAGATGAACTTTAGAATGTTAGATGAATTTTATTAGATGAACATTAGATGAATGTTAGATGAACTTTAGATGTGTTGGTTAACAGTTTGTCCTCCCTTTAGATTTATAATCTTTGACTCTTCTTAACACCCAAGGTGAGAGAACAAAAGGATGTTCACCAACAAATGGGTCAGTGTAAGTCATCTATCACTGCCCTCTGAATTGATAGGTATAGCTCCTTGATTGTGTTTAATCTTCAATGTATTTGTTTCTTAATGATCATCAGATTATCTCCTATGAGTTTTAACCAAATTATTTGTAGGCACAAACAATTCAGGCAAGGATAAAGTGGATAACCTATAATCCCCAATGGAATTTTGATCAAAGATTATCATAAAGACTATCTTCTATCTAAACCTATCTATTCTAAGAATGCATATCCTACTAATGAGAATAGAAGCAAAATCATATATAGATAGCAAATAGAATTGCTTTTGCTGCAACTATTAACATGAAATGAAATTCAAGTAAGAATTACAGTTCTATATATATTTGTACTTTCCATTCGGATGCATCTAAATAAAAGGATGAATAGGAGAAGAATCAAACATGAAAGGTAAATAGAATTACTTTCACTGCAATTACTGACATGAAATGGAATACAATAAGCAATTACAGATTCACATATAACTATTCTATCTATTCACATGCAAATGACAACTACTGGTACAACAAACATGAAAATAGCTAAGTAAATGGAATCACTCTTGCTACCATTGCAGGTTTTCCCTTTGAGAAGGTGAAGTGAACAAACTTTCACCAGTCAACCCGAACTTGAAGATGGTACGTTACATCTTATTGCACCAGAAAAAGATCAATCTTGGAGTAGCTAAGAACAGATTGAAGACACTACATGATACTGACGTGCTAGAAGAACACCATTTACCTCAATTCAAATTGTTGTTATATTTTTTTCTTTTTCTAGACACATTAATCAACATAGCCTCTGAGAATAACTCGGTTTAAGACTTCAACAATGTCTACTCTCTTCAACAATCCATGTAATGTACATTCTCCTTCTGTCAACTTTATGCACTTATATTTAAGCACACGCTGAATACTTTTTTTTAGATAATAATCCCTTACTTCTTTTATGCACTGGACATGCATCGAGATCCCGCATTGCCTCTATGACTTTTTCGCACCATAGCAAAAAAATGGTGATCATTGATTCACATCGGCCGATAAGTCTTTGGGACCCACCGCCACGCATCCACATCTTGCTTTGCTGCTAACCATCTTTCTTTCCATAATGGCAAAGCGGGAGCTGTCGATCAAGAATCTTATGCAACCTCCTTCTAGACAACTTTTCTCAGCCCCACCTTTACACATGGAAAGATCTCGTAAGTTTCCAAAAGCATTTCGTAGGGGTCAAGATTTTGCGAGGACCGTCAAATGCGTTCCTTTATTCCACCATATGTAAGTCCATTGACTCGGGTCCCACCTGGTCCTCCATTGTAGCATGATCGGAAGAGTGTTATTTTGTTCACGCAATCATGCAACTACTTTATCATTGGTGCATGAAAAAATATTTAATACTATCCTCGTCGGGCTCGGACTTATAACTTTTCATTATCACATCTAGGCTGTTAGCATACATGGGTCCTAGTAGAGTGCATTCACCTACTTGAACTCCATTGTCGCATGATCGCATGGCATTATTTTATTCCATGTGATCATGCGACCACTCTATGATTGGTACATGTGGATTCCCAGCCTGGCACATTTCAACATCAAATCGTACACTATTTTCACTGTTAGGATCATGGAGACTTAAGGAATTGATTTATACATTCATTTCATGGAGAACATCAATTTCTACTATTACTTGAAAATACATTAGATTGGTGAGTGTTTGGCTTTGCAATGTCAATAGTTCAAACTTATTATTAAGTCCTTCATAACAGCATAACGCTATTCTTAGATCCCAGGAGATTCCAATGAAAACTCCATGTCATCTTCAGATTGCTGCAGATAGTATTAAGCTCTGTTTGAAACATATTCAAAACATTGAGATACAATAGACATGATAAAATCCTTTGTAAACACTGCAATATGACATAGTTCAAACTAGTCAATCAATCTGTCAACAATATCTTTGCACCCGTCCAATCCATAGATTTATCTAATCACATCAAAGATTGATCACATTTAGCCTTGATCAAAAAAAAACTTCACAAGAGCTCAAATGCCATTTAATAGCTAACTGTATATAGTTCGATTACCAACTAAGATGCATTCCTTTGAAGTATCTTTTATACTTTGAACCTGTGCATTGTGATGTCATATAAGATGCAACCATACATTCTTTGGTAATGTAATACCTCTCCTATGGTGATACTTAGACTTTTCTGATTTGGACATTTTATTATTATTTTGGTCAAGACTATACATTTACATTTATGTTTTGTGGATGATGACATGATGAATATGCTCATTTATGGTTAGTAATTACATGTTTATGAGATTAGAAAATTATCTATTTTTATATGGATCTAACCCAATTATTTGAATCTAACCACTATCACGATGTTTTATGTTTCATGGATGTGTCTGATGTGTTTTTCATGACTCCAGGACGAAGTCGTAGTTACTCACTTAGTTGAGGTCCACACGATGTATCGATCCTGGTCATCTGCTTGCATATATCTGATTTGTATCTCCATATGTATATATATGTATCTCTTCTTGGTGATGCAGGATTGCAGGTACCGGGTGTCGTCTCCACCTGGCTTCACAGGTCTGAGCGATCCCTCAAAATCCTTGATCGTTGTTGTTGTTACGGAGGTATCACCAGGTCCACAGGAAGAAACTTCACCTTTGATCCTTTTATCCTTAGGTGGGAAGTGTCGAGTCAGTCCCTTGTGTGAATGTCTTATGTGGTTTTGTAGTTAATGGAATGGTGGATCTTGTAGCTAGTTCTTGCCTTCATGATATGTTCAATTCTGTTAGTAGATCATGGATGTAGATTATTGTTCATTTGAGGGTATGATTTAGTAGCGTATCTCATTAGGAGCGATTTTTGAGTGCAATTAAATCATGTGGTTTTAATACCCATGATAAGGATTAATTTTATGGTATTTTAATGTCTAAGGAAATATTAATAATAAGAGGTTTTAAATAATAATAGTGGTAAAATTCTAACCTATGTTAGTGGCTACTTAATATATGCATATATATTTTAGAATGGGGATTAAGGTATGAATAAACAATATAGTTTATAATAATGTTATTCTAATGTTTAACATTAATAATAATGTACCTTATTTATGGTATTATTTTATAATACTAATAATGACAAAGAGTCTATAGCAATAAAAATAATAATATGTTTTATAATAATAATATTGTGCTTGTAATAATATTTGTAATAATAATAATATATGTACACATAGGCATATGGGTGCACACATATGCATATACATACATATATTTATATATATATATATAATTATTACCATGTAATCATTTATTATATTAATAAATAATTAGATCAATTAGCGGTATGGTAAATAGGATCATCCTATTACCATAGTTAAATAATTTAATAAATTGTTTTAAGATTATAATACTTATTTTAATATCCTTAAATTTAAGGACTTAGATTATAGTTTATTTATTCCTTTACGAGAATGAGTTTTCAAAACCATCTCTTTAACGGATGGATAGTTGAGATGGTTGCACCAGTTGGATTACCTGTGCAACCACCTCCTCCATCCTATTTACAGGAAAGATTTCCTGTGTAAAAGAGAGTTGGGAGAAGAGGATTAGTATTATTATTGTAGAAAATTTATCCTGTGAGTTGGCATTTGGATTGTTACGGGTAGAGGCTGGAAGATTGCGAGCAAAGGGATTCAAAGGAGTGTTGGAAGCATTGGAGAGGGTTTGATCTTCCTTCTTCTCCAACTGGTCTTCGCAGGACTCTAGGTTGGAATCCATCCTGAGAAGTAGATTTATCTTGTAGAATGAATGTAAATCTAGATTTCTGGAAAAGTTTCTGTATATCGTGCTATGGTTGCAAAATATATATATATATATATATATATATATATATATTTTATTTTCTATGTATTTGAAATGTGTTTGTCGAAAGTTATTTTACGAATGTTTGTATGTTCACTATGGTGAAATCTCCCTGGGAGGGTAGAAGTGGTTTTGATCTGGTAGGGTAGTGTATTTTACTATCACTGGATGTATTAGGAACGCTTCCAGATTTTAGAACTTTTGTTGCAACCTTACTGTTTCATGTACATTTATGTGCCACCCTTTCTTTTCCCAGATCTAGAATATATTTGTTAGATAGGTAGGGAGGATTGATGGGCTGTTTCTGAAGGGAAACTGGGATATCTCAAATGGGTCGTGCTCATATTAGGCAACCTTAGTCCCCATAACACCCAGTTTTAACCGCAAGACAAAGTTGACAGTCGTTCTATGCAGTTCCAGCCGGCTCAGTGTGTTTACCGAGTAAGGTCGGTAATGTGTTTACCGAGCAAGTTCGGTAACGTGTTTACCAAGCAAGGTCGGTAATGTGTTTAGCAAGCAAGGTCGGTAATGTGTTTACCGAGTTAGGTCGGCTCAGTGTTAATTGAGTTAGGTCGGTAATGTGTCTACCGAGTTAGGTCGGCTCAATGTTAACCGAGTTAGGTCGGTAATGTGTTAACCGAGTAAGGTCGGTAATGTGTGAACCGAGCTAGGTCGGTAATGTGATAACCGAGTAAGGTCGGTAATGTGTGAACCGAGTGAGGTCGGTAAAGTGTGAACCGAGCTAGGTCGGTAGTGTGTTAACCGAGCTAGGTCGGTAGTGTGCTAACCGAGGAAATAGGATTCAGACTTTATACAATTATAACATTTAAGTATAAGTATAAGTTTACGTTTATACTTTAAGTTATACTTGTATAAAGGGATTAGATATCCTTTGAATCCATTGGAATAGGTTTCAGGTTCCTAGGAGTTAAGTTGTAACTTTTAAATTTCAGATTTTTAATTAAATCAGACTTAGTCAATTTTCAGGATTAGCCAGGTTTTAGGTTTAGAAAGAAATTTTGTTTAAACCTGAAGATTGTTCATTCCTTGTTTAGTGGAGATTATTTTCAGTACATTTAGATGTCTTTATTGAGATAGAATGTTTGTAAGGAGTAGTTTAGGGTTTAGAGTCAAGACATTCTAAACATTCTTAACATACCTAATTTCTCTAAACATACATAACTATCCTATTATTTTCAATTCTTGGTAGTAGTTCTCAAATGTGTTTGCAATATGCTTTTACTATGTGTATGATGTAATTGTGATGTATGGGTTGAGGGTAGAAAACCTAACGACACCTAGTGAGTG
The DNA here is from genome assembly GCA_027943335.1 of Chamaecyparis obtusa. Lineage (NCBI taxonomy): Eukaryota > Viridiplantae > Streptophyta > Pinopsida > Cupressales > Cupressaceae > Chamaecyparis > Chamaecyparis obtusa. The sequence continues at coordinate 13,067 of BSBK01003571.1, forward strand.
GCTCTCAGTGCGCGGCCGGGGCCCTAAAGTGGCTAGAACCAGGATAACCGACTGAAGAGTTATTTAACAAGTGGAAATTTAATTAAACTGATGGGAATGGGTTAAAACATTAAAAAGATTAAATGTGCCTCGCCCATGCCATTAGTGCTAGTAAAGGCTATGGATGGGAGTGGGAGAAGGTACCTATGTGTAGGTACGATCAAATGGCACTTGTCTGTACGAAAGGCATTCGATCCCGCATGTGCCTACTTGGGGGCCGGGGCCTAGAGTGGCTAGTACCAGGACAACCCAAGGGGTGAGGGCTATGCGATGACACTCACTTAGGTTGTTGCTTAGAGTTTCTACCCAAGCCTTAGAACCTTTTGGGAAAGATCTATACTTTGACTCTCATTTCATTTGCTATTTTGGGAAAGATTACCCAACCCTAGGTTTGGCCTAGCTATTCCTTCTTTGTGGACCTTGGTATTTATCTCCTAGCATGGGGGAGTGGGCCTTATAGGTACCCACGTGGTTGGGTGGTAAAAATTTTTATCGAGGTATCTTTTGCAGATACATGCTTGAAGATTCATGCTTGCTTATGTACCAGATTTGAAGAACGAAGGCCTTGTGATTATATTTCATGATGCATAATCTTGTTACCTTTTATGAGGAGTTGAATGCAATGTAATCAATGATGTATTTCAAAATGATGTAATTGGAATGGGTAGACTTAGGAAGAAGGGAAAAGGGAAATGTGAACTTTATGTTTAAGATGTATGTTGGAAAGAAAAAGGGATTTTGTAACATTCCAAATTATGTAACATGCTTTCATTATTGTTGTTTAAGTGAAGCTATTGAAAAACCAAATGTAGTATATTTTAATGTATCAAATGAGTTGGATAAATTTTATAAGTTACATTGTTCATAAAGGATACTTAGGAATATAGATGATTTTTAAATGGAAAGCTGAAATGAAAATATTTTGTATTTCTTAAAAATATGATGCAGTTTGCTTTGAGAATTAAATCTTGTTGTTAGTTACTTAATGGATTTGAATGAATCATGCTTTTAAAATGAAAAGGGAACCTTGGAAGGAATCTAAGTTAAAGTTTTGATTACATAATTCTTTTTAAAGTTCAAAATTTTTCCATAAATTATTACTTAGGTTTTCTTTAACAAAGAGAATCTTTGTTCTCTTCCCCGGTTCCCTTGCGGGGCATGATAGGTAATTCTTTCGAAATATATCTTGAGATCTCTTTGACTTACATATTTTTGTATAGCCCTAATGTATTCAACTGCAAACTTTACTTTTCTATAATCAATGTACTCATTAAGAATAAGAGGAGTTCATCAACTGAATGCATACACTATCATAAGAAGTATAATTCTGAATGTTTCAATGCCAACTCTATTATTACATCAGTCACATGAAGACTTTCCTCTGATCCCTTGTAAATACCTTAAGATCATGATCCATAATTGTCATTCCATCTGAGAAAGAGCATCAACAGGAGCATGAGTCTCTACCGGGTTGGGATCTACAACCTACCTCTAGACAAAGCTTTTGAGGATACCTGTATCTATTTTGAAAGGCTCAAATCAATCAAACATTAAGATTTTAATCTAACATGAAATCAATCCAAAACAAGGAAACTCTAAGCTAAGCCACCTCAGATTGAGCTAAAACAGGTACATCCAAGCACTGTTTGATTTGCTCTTGCTTAAGGGGATGTGGGTGTGCTCTCTAAGCACTTGGAGCATATTCTAATGCATGCTAAGATGGATTGAGATTCATGAACACCCCAAAAATGGCACAATATTGGGTAGAACACCCAAAATTGCCCCTAAGGCTTCAAGAACTCAAGATTTATGCAACTAGTATGATTAAGTAGATTTTAGAACCCAAAATAGATGTGAGAATGATGCATAAACAAGAATTAAACTAAGTTAATCTATTAGTTCTATGCTAAGATGTGAGCTAAAAATGCTTGAAAATTCTAGGGAAGGATTAGGAAAGTTCTAGAAGAGTCTAGAGTTTTCCTAGGGTAAATTAGGAATTGAGGATTAATATTTAATCTTAATTAAATATTCTTGAGTTGGGATTAGGATTAGGAAATGATGGGATTAGCCTTCAATTGAACTTAAAGAAGGATTAGAAGATTCTAGAAGAGGTTAGTGGTCTTAAAAAAATTGGCCAGGTTTTGGGCAAAAAATAAATAAATAATTTATTTTGGGATTTTTGGTCAATTTATTAATTAAAATAATTAATAAATAGGGAAATAATGTTTAAATAAGATTTAAACATTTTTGGGAGGGATTTCTTAGTTAAATATTTTTAATTAAGATAAAGGGATTTAATGACATAAAAATAAATAAATAAATTAAATAATTAATTAATTAACAAATGATGATGTCATTAGGGATTTTTTAGAAAATAAAAATACTTTATTTTCTAAAGGATTTTTAGGTGTCTACATTTTGCCCCTCTTTGATGCGATGCCGCAAGTGGCATGACATCAAAGACAAGAAAATAAGATGCCCAAGGCTAGAATTTAGAGGAATGATGGGTTGTGCCCGCTCGAGAAAATAACGCAAGGAGTAAACGTTGTGGAATTTTTTCAAAAGGAAACAGAGAAGGAAGGACCTAGGAAGAAGGGGAGAATAAATAATCAAACTTCCAAGAGCAAAGAGGGGTGAATGCAAGATGAGATGGAATGCAAAATGCAGGAGGCAACTATATGAGAGATGCAAGATGCAAGATTAATTTATATGATGCAGGATGCAGGGGATTGAGGGAAGCTCCGAGTGCAAATGTGGAGAGCACAACCTAGATTAATGTAGAAATGCTAGAGACCTACCAAGGATACTAGGATCACAAGGCCTTGTCACTAGTGTTGCATAGGAATGATGCTAAAAAGACATGCAGGGTTGCCCCAGCATCACGCATGAAACCAAGAGGAAGCATGGTGGAAATGATGCTAAAGAAACCACAAACACACAACTGACTCACAAGCAGAAGCAAAAGATCAAAATACCTTGCCTCAAATTATCCTCATTCTCAGCGCACCATGATATAAAGGATCATGGCGACTTTGAGTAGAGAACAATGAGAAGCTGTAAAAGATTAGAAAAATCCAAAGGACAAGATCCAAGACCAAAATGATAACTCAAAAAGACATCCTTTTCCAAGGAGAGAGATTTGATGTGATTGATGGTGGGAAGATTGGTCTGAACGTGTGGAAGGATACATTGACATAGACCTAGTGTGATTGGTGGAAGATGGGATCTGACAGGAGGAAGGATACATCCTCAAGGACCTACTGATTGATGGGAGAATGAGTGTTGTTGGGTGCTGGGCAAATGATGAAGTCAAAGAATAATCACTGGGATCAAGAATAGTCAACAATTGATGTTGCTGAAGTACAAGGCTAGGTAGGACAAAGTGTTCTGATCAAATGTAGCTGCAGGATTGACAAAGACTATGCTCAACAAGACTTGAGGATATGTATAATGGATGGGAAAAGATATACAATGGATATCGACAAAAGCTCAAGATTGGGGATAGGAAGATCTCACTATACAGGATATATAGGAAGGATCATGCTATACAAGATATATAGGATATGGTACAAGATATGGGCAAGATATGGTACAAGATATGGTACAAGATATGGTATAGGTGGGATTGTGGATTTTCTTGAGGATTATGAAAAGAGGAATGTGGGGGGATGGTAGATGGGGATGGGGATGGGAAAAAAAAAGGACTGAGATGCTGGGATGGGGGGATGGGAGTTTGATAGATAATGACTCGGTCCACTATCTATGGCACCTGTTTGCCAGGTTTTCACCAACATACTTGTCCAAGGTGCTTGAATTGCCAAGTTTTCACCATTGGATGATGATTTTTCTTTTTCTTTTTCTTTTTTTGCTCTTTTTTTATTTTTCTGCTTTTTTCAATTTTTATGGATTTTCTGAATATGTAGGATCTGGTTCAGGCATAGAACCTCTTCAGATGTATCATGTTGATTGGATCATTCAAAGGCTCACCTTTTGGTGTAGATAGTTGATAAGCTCTGCAGCCGAAGCATGCTGTGACAATATAGGGGCCTAGCCAAGTAGGCTCAAACTTGCCTTTATTTTCTCTATTTTCTTGGACTTTCTAATTTTTTGTGAGGACCATGTCACCAACCTAGAACTCTCTAGGATGAACCTTCTTGTTATAACTCCTTTTGAGTCAATTTTGATATGCAACCAGGTGATCATATGCTTGCTATCTTTTTTCATCTAATAGGTCTAGCTGTGTGAGATGGGCCATGCGACAGTCTTCATCAGTGGTGTAGTTCTTCATGGAGACTCACAATGATGGGATCTCAACCTCGATCGGCGGAATGACTTCGGCACCATATACAAGGGAATATGGGGTGGTGCCTATGGGAATGTGATAAGAAGTATGGTAGGCCCAAAGGGTAGGATTGATTTGGAGGTGCCAATCACGACCAGAATCATTGACAACCTTCTTGAGGATTTTCAAGATAGTTTTGTTGGTTGCCTCAGCTTGACCATTTCCTTGAGGGAAATATGGACTAGAGAAATGATGATGGATGTGGAGTCTGGCACATAGATCATCCACATGCTAGTTTTCAAAAGGTGTGCCATGGTCTGTGAAGATGGTAGATGGTATGTCAAAGTGACAAATGATGTGGTAAAGGATGAACTTGGATATTTGAATGCTAGTAGTTAGGGTGAGTGGAATCACTTCAACCCATTTGATGAAGTACTCTGTGGTAGTTATTATGTACTTGTGTCCATCCGAGGAAAGGGGAGTGATTAAGCCGACAAGGTCAAAGCCCTAACATGAAAATGGCCAAGGTGGCGCAATGGGCTGCAAATCTTGTGCTGGTGCATGAATCAAATAGGCATGCTGCTGACATGGTAAACATTTTCTGACAAAATCACAAGCATCATGTTCCATGGTTGGCCAATAATACCCAACTCAAAGCAACTACTTAGCTAGAACCATGCCACTTGTGTGGGAACCAAAAATTCTAGTGTGGACCTCTTGTAAAGCTAGAATGGCCTCATTTGAATCTAAACACCTAGAGAGGATATTGTGATACCCTCGATGATAAAGGGTGTTGGCTACAAGAGTGTAGTGGGAAGCTCTATGAATAAGGTTTTGGTGTTGGTTGTTGGTGAGATGGGGACATATGATACCATTCTTTAGATATGCATGGATGTCATGGTACCACGGGGACTGAGGACCAACCAAGACACACACCATTTCTACATCGGTGTTCTCATAAGCTGGTGTATGTAGCTGCTTGACTAGGAATTCATATTGTGATGCATCATGAGGGATTTCTAACAAAGATCCAATAGTTGCCATTGCATCTACTACTTTGTTCTGAAGTTTGGGTATCTATGTGAATTGTAGATTCAGGAAATGCACTTTCAATCTGTCCACTAGTACTTTGTAGGGTAGTAGCTTGTCATCCTTCATCTAATATTCATCTAGGACTTGCTTGATAATCAACTGTGAATCTCCAAACACTTGCAGTTCTATGATATTCCACTGAATGGCTGTTTTGAGACCTGAGATGAGTGCCTCATATTTTGCAATGTTATTGGTACATGAAAATCCCAACTTGAATGACTTTGGGATGTAGTCACCTTGAGGTGTGACAAATAGGATTTCGGCCCCTGATCCATGTAATGTGTAGGAGCCATCAAAGTATAGTTTCCACATGGGCTACTCTTTGATCATACATAAGTGTTCATCAGGGAATTGTATGATTAGTGGATAAGCAACAACCAGTGGTGCCTTTGCTAGCTAATCAGCAATGACTTGCCCCTTGATTACTTTCTGATCTATGTACTGGAGGTCAAACTCACTGAGTAACATGACCCATTTTTCCATATGGCCTATGAGAGTTGTCCTTGATAGTAGATATCTGAGGGGGTCCACCTTTGAAATGAGCTTGATTGTGTGACTGAGCATGTAATGTCTAATCTTTTGAGTGGCAAAAACCACTGCAAGGCATGCTTTTTCCATGGGTGAGTAATTAAGCTCATAGCCGACAAGAGTTCGGCTAATGTAGTAGATGGCTCTCTCTTTGTTTTCATCATCATGCTGAGCTAGGAGTGCCCCTAGTGCTGTAGTGGTCACCAAGATGTAGAGTATGTGAGGGTGTCCTGGAACTAGTGGTAGTAGGATTGGAGAATTGGATAGATACTCCTTGATCTTATCAAAGCTTCTCTGACATATGGGATCCCATTTGAAGCTTGTGTCTTTGCATAAGAGATGCACAAAAGGTTGGCACTTGTTTGCTAGTTGAGAAATGAACTGACACACTAATTGAAGCTTTCCCTATAGGCTTTTGAGCTATTTGAGTGTTCTTGGTGGAGGCATTTCTGTTATTTCTTTGACCTTTTTAGGGTCAATCTCTATGCCTCGTCGTGATACTATGAAACTTAGGAGCTTTCCAGATGTAACACCAAAGACACATTTCTTTGGATTGAGCCTTAACCCATAGTGTTGTAGGCAATCAAACACACTCTCAAGAATGTCAAGGTGTTCATAGTGTGTCTTTAATTTTGCAAGAATATCATCCACATAGTCTTCTAGAATCTTGTGGATCATGTCATGGAAGATTGCTGTCATCACTCTTTGATATGTGGCTCCTGCATTCTTTAGCCTAAATGGCATCGTGTTGTAGCAGAAGGTACCCCATGGAGTTGTGAATGCTATTTTATGTTGATCTGCTTCTGCTATATGAATCTGATTGTAGCCTGAAAAGCCATCCATTAGTGACAACATTTCATGACCCACTGTACGATCTACAATCATGTCTATATTTGGTAGCGGGAAATCATCTTTAGGACATGCCTTGTTTAGGTCTTAGAAATCTATGCATATTTTGATGTCACCTGAAGGCTTTGTGATAGGCACCATGTTAGAGATCCAATCAGAGTAATCTATAGCTCTAATAATCTTGGCTTGGAGGAGTTTCTCAAGCTCTATTTTGACTAATAAGGCAACTTTTGGGTGCATTTTTCTCAGCTTCTACTTTATTGGCTTGAAATTAGGATCCACTGCTAGATGATGGATGACAAGATTAGGATCAAGCCTAGGCATGTGTGCATATGACCATGCAAAATTGATAATTGATTCTCTAAGGAGTGCAATGAAAGCCATTTCTTCACCCTCTGTCAGGTTGGCCACAATGTAGGTGATTCTTGGACATTCCTTTGTACCCAAGTTGACTGGCTTGGTTTCTTCTATGATGATAGGTGACTGTTCAGGTCTATAATCATGGATGGGAGGAAGAGGCAAGTCTTCATCTTCTAGCACTTGAATTTCCAAGTTTTCACTAGAAGATACGCTCTTTATTTTTACTATTTTGGAATTAGAATGTGCCCCAGAAGGGTTTTCACATAAAGACTCATGTTTTACTTTTCCATTTCTCTTTTGCAGCTAAAGCTTGCCTCCTCCCCAAAGTATCTTTCTGGGTCAAGCTTATAGATGTGAGTTGACTCTGAATTTTGAACTGATTGTGAGCCTGATGCCCCCATGAATTCTAGGAGTGCTTTCGTGCTTTGGAACTCATCGATGTGTGTAATGCTTGGTTGGTCCTAATGTATGAGTTGAGGGTGAATGAGGGGAAGTTCTATGAGATTTATGGCATGTTGTTGGAGGACAAAAGTCCCCAAGAGGGTGTCATCATCAAAGATATCATCATAGGATCTGATGTCTTTCTCTTTAGGGATGTCTTCAATCTCTATGAGGTCATCCTGGCTATTTAAGAGGGGAATGCTAGTCATGTTGGTGCCCCCAGTAGCAGTATTGGGCCCTTGTATATGCAGGTGAGGGGTATTAAAGCCAAGACCCTGATGTTGTGGGTTTTTGGATGCTATAATTGGGTCTTTGCTTTCACCTTCTTGTGGTCCTAGACCACCACCTTGGTAGTTCCATTGCTCAGTAGTGTACTTGTGCGATTGTGGGTATTTATCTTTGAAGTAGCCAAGGAGTTGAGTGTCAGGTGGTGGGGGATCTTTGTACAACCACCTATTGATGTTAGGATCCATTTCTTGACTGTTTAGTGTGCCATGGGATTCAAAAGTCATAGGTCCCATTCTCTTGATTTCATGATGCTCTTCAATAGGCTAGTTTTGGTGATTCGAGCACCCTTGAGTATGTGGATCAAGCAGGAGGGCCCCTACAACAAATGCATCATGTAGGTTGTATTCACCATAGCCCTAGTTATTGATCTTGATAGAAGAGAGGGTGGAGGTGAGAATGGTTTCTGGATCACAATGGGATTGGGATGAGCTGGCAATAGAAGTACCAATGTCAGTTCCATGACAATGAGTGGAGTGGGAGAATGATGCTTCCATTGCATGACAGTATGCAAAGGGTTGGGGATCAGCATGGATGGTAACCTTAGTGCCTTGATGCAAAAATTTGATGCACTAATGATATGTAGATGGTACAACCTTGATGGAATGAATCCATGGTCGGCCTAGGAGGATATTGAATGGTAGGTCAAGATCAACAACATGACAAATGGTATCTTGTGTTGCTGGGCCTAGTTGAATAGGCAAAGTAATGGTACCTTTAGAGGTATGCTCCAAGTTTTCATAGGCTTTGATATTGATTACTTCATGTGTTATATTGGCCTGAGTGAACCCAATCTACTGAATGAATTTCAAAGTACACAAGTTCAGGGCTGAGCCATTATCTATTAAGACCCGTTTGATGGAAAAGTCTCTGACCATGAAGGTGATGCAGAGAGGGAGAGTATGGTCAGGTGCAACATCTAGCATGTCAGATTTTTTGAAGGATAAAGCATAGGCTATGGATAGATGTCCCACCAGGGTCTCAAACTAGGTGGTGTTAATGTCTGTGGGGACATGTCCTTCTTTGAGAGCTTGGTCAAGGATCTCCTAATGGAGAGGTGAAGTGCGGAGAAGGTCCAAGATGGATATTTGGGCTGGTGTGTTCCCAAGATGTTCTATGAGGTTATATTGTGCATTATGTGCATTGTGTACTAGTCTTGGATGGGCACCAGCAACAGTGATCCAACCTCTGTGGGTAGTAGCAGCACATTGATGATCCGCTCCTCTGACATGGATGGCATTGATTATGGGCTCAACTTGGGTTATACATCCAACAAATTTATCATAATTCATGTAGGCAGTAGTGTGATCTTCTTGCTTGCCTTTGCCATGATTCTGGGGATGATTGGTATTGGCTTGGTTCTTCCCAGCATTGTGTTGTGGGAACACATTCTGATAGATTTGTAAATTGGCATTTGGCAAGGTTTGAGCAGGTGTATCTACTTGAATCTCTTTTTGATCAATGAGATCTTGGATATAGTTTTTGAGTCTCATACACTTCAAAGTAGTGTGTCCTTTGACACGATGATAATCACAGTATTCATGATCTTTGTACCAATCAGGCTTGGGAGTGTTATCATCAACTGGTTGGATTGGTGGAAATGTGATCAAGTTGGCCTTGGCCATTCAATGAAAGATAACATCTAGAGGTTCACCAAGTGGTGTGAAGGTCTTCCTTGGATTTTTCTGAGCTCTAGGCTTGTGTTGTTTGGGAGCAACATTAACGGCATTAACCTGATTGTTTGGATTACCTTGATAAGCTTGAGGGGCTTGCTACTAATAATTCTGCTAATTATTTTGAGAATGATATTGTTGCGTGGGTTGCTGATGGACTTGAGGAGGTTGCTGATAGATAGTTGCTTATTATTGTTGGTATGTAGGAGTTGATGGAGGACTAGCCATGACAAATTGGACATGCTTGGTATTAGTGGCTCCATCAGTAACAACATTCTTGTTACGATTCCAGTAACGAGATTTATCATTGCTGGGTTTTTGGGCATCATTTTTGAAGTGTCGGATTGTGCCTTCATCTAGGAGGGCCTTTTCAATACCTATCCCCTTGCTCTTGATATCTTGATAGGTTTGGAGACAATTCATCCTCATGAAGTGGGACAGCTTAGGATGCAGATTATCAATAAAGATTTTGGTCAAATGTTTCTTAGGTGGTTGGTATGATAACCTGGTGGTAAGATTCTGCCATCATTGCAAGTATTCTGATAGGCTTTCTCCTTCTTTCTATTTTGAGTTGTAGAGATCTAACAAGGTCAACTCATTCTCAACATTGTGGGCATAGTGAGCAATGAACTTCTCAGAAAGTTCAGCAAAGGTCATGATAGTCCCACATGGTATTTTGTAGAACTATTCAATAGCAGTTCCTCCCAAGCTTTTGGGGAATAGTCATAAGAGATAGTTATCACTGTAAGCCACTTCTTGGCATGCCATATAGAATTCTTTAATATGGTTGACTAGATCTCCTTTCCCCCAATATTTATCAAATTTAGGTGTCTCAAAGTGCTTGGGGAAAGGTATAGCGGCAATGGATCAGTCAAATGGATAAGGACACACCTCCTCAAACTTGTAGGTTTTTCTATTGGTACCGATTTGAAGCTCCTTAAGAGCATTCTTCATGGCTTCCCACTCGACATTGATTGGTGTTTGAGCGGGTACTCCCATTTGAGGTGGGTATTGTGGAGTGGGATATGGAGATGGCCCAGCAGGATAGGTAGATTGGAGTGGATTTTGGAGTGATGTTTGCTGGGGAGATTGTTGATGTAGCATAGGGGGATATTGTGGTGGAGGATATGGGACTACTTGTTGGTGTTGTGGGATGACGGGGACTTTCTGCTGTAATTGATAGGAGGAAACTTGTTGCTATTGGGGAATGATAGGGGTTTGTTGTTGTGACTGGAAGTATGGTTTTTGTGGGGGTGGCTGGTGGAATGATGCAGCTTGTTGATAAGATGGTCCTTGCTGAACTTGGCTCTGTGGTTAACCGATATAGGTCAAGTGCATTCCTACATTGCTTAAGGGTGGAACTAATGTAGGGAAGCTTGAAGCAAAGGGTGGCTGGTCAAGATAACTTGTGAAATGGGAGGAACTCTGCTACTGAGGTGGACAAACTTGCTGAAAAGCACTGGGTGTTGGGAATGGATAGCTTGTGAAGGATGAAGTTGGTGGAGGCTATTGTTGTGTTGCTTGTGAGAAGGTGGCTTTTTGGTTTGCAAACATGGATGTAGGAGAGTGAGTTGGTATTCCAAAGGCTTTCATGTCTTCTTGAGTGAGACCCCAATGAGAACCAGTGTGAGGTGGGAATTGTGCTGCACCGGATGCCTAGAAGGTAGATGTAATGGGAGTTTGGGATATGAATGGTGGATTGGAAAAACCCATGGAAGGCATTCCTATGGTGAAGGAATCTTACTGGGCTTGTGCTTAGGTAGATGCTTGCTGGGGGGGGGAATGAAGAAGATGCTTGTGTTCCCCATGAAAAAGGTGATGTGGAAGTTTGCTGATTTTGAAAGGGGAATGATTGCACTGCCCCTAGAGTAGATGATGTAGAGGTTTGCTGGGTGAAAGAGGGAAACGATTGTGTTGACCCCTAAAATGATGGTGTGGATGCTAAAGCTTAGGGATTGAAAGGAAAAGATGATTGCATCCCTCCTAGCACAAAAGGTGTGAATGTGTAAGCTTGTGAAGTGAAGGGGAAGGATGATTGCATCCCTCCCGGAGTCAAAGGTGCTACTTGGCCTATGGAAGATGGCGGAACTGCTTGTGTAAAGGTTTGTGTGAGAGGTGGGAGTTGATTTTGTGACAAGCATTGGATTTGTGCAAGGGCTTGGGTGGCCATGACAGATGATGAAGTACCTGTGATAGGGAATGGAGCAGATGGTGTTATAGCTTGTGTTACGGGATTTGCAAAGCTTCCTTGTAGAAGAAGGGGAATGGCAGAGGTTTCTTGTGATGTTTGTAAGGTTGGATCAAGGAATAGTTGGATAAATGGAGAGTATACTTGTGCTGGGATTTGGATAGTACTTATGGGAATGTGAGGATGGAGATACGGCGGAATGGAAGTATGTGCTTGTGCAAAGTTAGTGAACATGCTTTACTGGTTTTGGGCCATGAGTGCATTGACTACTGGTGGATTCTCTGGATGATTCAAAAATGTTTCTATTGCCAGAGGAGCTAAGGGGATATTGGGATCATCCCATGTATTTCTAGTTTGTATTTGGGGATCATAGGCTATCATTGTGCTGGTAAAAATGTTGGGATTAGATGAGCTGGTGATTGGATAAGGATTCATGTTCCTTCTTTTTCTAGATCCGGATCTTGTCTCAACAGGCATGGAGATGCAGATGCTAGATGGATGTAAGATGTTTCCTAAAAGACTCTAAAGGATGATGGATGCAAGCTTAAGGAACTTCTAAGGATGATGAATTTCTAGAATGCAATGCAAGGATTGGTGAAATGCTTGGATATGAATCAAAGATGGTGAAAGATTTGATGGAAGATGGTGATAAATTGGTAAAAAAGCTTGATGATGATGGAGGCTTGATGGGATGCTCTAATTTGGGTCAAGATTGGGTGGAGGATTGGTGGGATGCTGGTGGAAGATTACTAAGTGTCAACAATGAGCTGCTATTTTTTTCGATGGAGGATCAGTGATAGGATTTGGTCAACCTAGGATAGACTAATGATCTTTGGTCAACTGGATTCTTATCAATACAAGCCAATCTCTTGCTTGAGATGATGAGGCTATGCAAGGACAAGTTGGATTTCTTTTAGACAATGCTCTATCAAAAAGGGGATGATATCTGATTTAGGATAAGGGATGGAAATGACTCAAAGGTTTTGAACACTAAGTGCTTATGGATTTGGATCTCTGGATTTGGTGCAAAGGATGGTGGATTCTATTTTGGATAATGGATGCTGGATTTGGATCAAGGATTTGGGATTCTGATTGTGGATTGCTAATGGAATGATATTGAAGGATAATGGAACAATGCTCTTTCTAAAAGGATGATGCAAATGCAATTGAGATGGATGATCTATGACTCTGTTAGGAAGATGATGGTGTATGCAACTAAGAAGGTTTCTAGGATGAAACTAAGGTTTGGTGATGATGTGGGATGAAACTAGGATGAAGGACTACCAAGATAGGTTTTTGAGATCTGAAGGTAGAATGGGACATGCAATGGATCCAGCTAATCTTCTCTTTCAAGGTTGACGTAACGATGGTTCACTCGGAATCGGTAGGCAAACTGTTTGACTCTTGCATTATAGCCAATATTATCAAGCCTTTCTTGATATTTTTCTTCTGCTTGGGTTGCTTGGATAGAGGATTGATGGCTCTTAAGGTTTCTTTCTGCAACTTTCTTCTCTTGATAATCTTTGGATTTGGGTAACTTAGCTTTCAGATGTTTGATCAATTTGGTCATAACTCGGGGAAAACTCTGATAAGTTTGGTTTGAGACAAAAGGTTCTTTGGATATCTGATTCCAAGGGTTTCTCTGCAAAATGTCTTGAGTATCTCAAACTGGGTTTGTTGATGAGTTTGATGTTTTCTAATGGCAAAGGATAGATTTCAACAAAGATTTTTGGAAAATCAATCTCCACAAGGGACAAAGCAACCCTGTGGGATACAACCAAGATAACTGACTCTGATAAAGCTTTGAAAGTGTATGTTCCAACAATGTTTTCATGGAGTATTGACTATCAAGCATTTCAAACAGATCTACCTAAGGAAGGTGAGTATCAAAATCTCTTGCCCACAGCTTGGTACCCCCTAGAAGGGAATACAAATGGTGAGTAATCTTGAGGTGACCCAGTAAACCCCTTGGAATTGGTCCTTGCACAAGGATTTTGATACTTTCAGATGTAGATAGGGTAGCCTCTATTTTATCAAGTTTTTTTAATAGTTTCATGGAGTCTCCATACCCAGTTATGTTGACTACCTGTGACTCACTTAAGAGCCTAGCCAACAACACTGGGGGAGGAATATTTACCTATCCCCAGACATTTGCATTTAGCACAAAATGCCTGTGGATTAGGAGATATAAGTGAGTACTTTTTTCCTTCACTTTATTTATATACCGGCCGGGGGGGATACCGGTTTGAGGTCATTCTCCGAGGAGGAAGTTATTTTCTCCCTATACAGGCCTCGCTAAAAGTAGAACACGTGAACTTGTTCGAGTCTAAATGTTCTACATTGCTTACTTTAACAAGGATTTTGCAAGAATTTGAAAAACTCCTAAATGCACATCAAGTAAGTTGTTCTTTTTCCCTATTTGATGAAGTGATGTTTGAATTTGAACAATTGAAGACACAAGTGTTTAAGGTTTGTTTTGTTCTTTCTCCAAAAAGTAAATGATTTGAGTGATTACAAGTTCTTTCTTTGATCATTCAAGATTGAGATTGGCGTGTTGATTTAGAACTTTGAAAAGAGCTTTGTTTTATCCTTAGATCATTCAAGATTGAGTTTGTTTGAACTGAAATTCAAAGAAGAAGGAACAGGGATGCTTTTCTTTCCAATTTAGATCAGTCAAGATTGTGTTTGATTTTCAAAATGATAATGACGCTTTAGGACTAAATTTCTTTCCCTTAGTTTCATTCAAGATTTGTTGGCTCCATTTTAGACTTCAAAACAAAGTTTCCTAGATTTAGTTTGATGCGTGAAATTTGAGAAAGAAGGCATTCAAGTTTTTTGCAAAATGAAGTTAGTTTTCAATAAAAACAAAGTTTTTTAGGATTGATTTTAGGAACTTTTGCATGCACTTTTAGTATTGATTTTGAATGTTTTTAGAAATGAGATGCAAATTTGAGGTTATCTTCTTTTTTCTTTTTTTTAAAAATTTTTTTTACCCAAAACTTGAAATATTCCTAATTTTTGCATGAATGCATCTAAAACCTTGATGTTGCAAGGATGCAAATGTTTTGATTTATTTTTCTTGTTTGTTAGAACAATTTTTGCAAATTTTAGTCCTTAACACATTCAAGAATGATTTGGGGGTTCATTTTAAGCACTAAAACAAGGTGTGTATGATTTTGCTTCCTTATGGGTTTTTTTTTTTAAAAAAAATGGCCAAGATCCCACAAGAAGAAGAAGAAGAAGTAGATAGAATAGAAGAAGAATAAAGACAAAAAGAGGAAGAATAATTTGAAGTGCTCCGTCCACCTATAAGCTTCAAAAATCTGAAAACACTCCAAAATCCATCAGAATGTTTGCAAAGAACCCGTGAAGTGGGTCCCACCGGGCGTGCCAGAATGTGGACAAGGCTTTTGAGGATACCTATTTTGAAATCTTCAAACCAAAAAAATATTTAGATTTTAATCTAGCATGAAATCAATCCAAAACAAATAAACTCTAAGCTAAGCCACCTCAGATAGAGCCTAAATAGGTGCACCCAAGAACTGTTTGATTTGCTCTTGCTTAGGGGATGTGGGTGTGCTCTCTAAGCACTTGGAGCATATTCTAATGCATATTAAGATGGATTGAGATTCATGAAAACCCCAAAAATAGCACAATATTGGGTAGAACATGCAAAATTGCCCCTTATGAGCCTCAAACTCATTAAAGCCTTTGAGATAAATAAAAATTTATTTATTTCCTAAATTCCATATTTATCCTTAGAAAGCCTAAACTTTTCTAGAAAGTATTTATCCTCATCCAAAGCCTAGACTCTTCTAGAAAGTCTTCCTCCTTATCCCCTTGACTCCAACTCTAACCTTACCCCAAACTCTAACCTATCTTCTTAACCCAAACCTTTCCAAAAGCCTATAAATACTATCATTTCTAAGAGCAAATCCATCCACTTTTATTTTCAAGTAATAGTAATCTTATAATGCCATTTTCATGTTAGATGATAGCTTAAAATCAACTAATTGTTAGATTTCTTTGTTTTCTTCAAGCTTTTTAGCACATCATAGCTTAGCAATAATGGATTAACATAGTTTCTTTCATTGTTTTGCATAGCATATAGCATCATCCTCACACTTCATTTGGGTTAAAATAAATCTTAGCATAATCATATTTGCATCAAATCTCCATTAAAGCAATCTTGAGTTCTTGAGGCCTTAGGGGAAATTTTGGGTGTTCTACCCAATATTGTGTCATTTTTGGAGTTTTCATGAATCTCAATCCATCTTAATATGTATTAGAATATGCTCCAACTGCTTAGAGAGCACACCCACATCCCCTAAGAAAGAGAAAATCAAACAGTGCTTGGGTGCACCTATTTAGGCTCTATCTGAGGTGGCTTAGCTTAGAGTTTATTTGTTTTGGATTGATTTCATGCTAGATTAAAATCTAAATATTTGTTTGGTTTGAAGCTTTCAAAATAGCTATCCTCAAAAGCCTTGTCCCACCGGGCGTGCCAGAATGTAGACAAGGCTTTTGAGGATACCTGTATCTATTTTGAAAGGCTCAAATCAATCAAACATTAAGATTTTAATCTAACATGAAATCAATCCAAAACAAGGAAACTCTAAGCTAAGCCACCTCAGATTGAGCTAAAACAGGTGCATCCAAGCACTGTTTGATTTGATCTCGCTTAAGGGAATGTGGGTGTGCTCTCTAAGCACTTGGAGCATATTCTAATGCATGCTAAGATGGATTGAGATTCATGAACACTCCAAAAATGGCACAAAATTGGGTAGAACACCCAAAATTGCCCCTAAGGCTTCAAGAACTAAAGATTTATGCAACTAGTATGATTAAGTAGATTTTAGAACCCAAAATAGATGTGAGAATGATGCATAAACAAGAATTAAACTAAGTTAATCCATTAGTTCTATGCTAAGATGTAAGCTAAAAATGGTTGAAAATGATTAAAACTAACAATTAGTATGAAAGCTAAATGATTTAGAGCTATTTTAGCATGGAAATGGCATTATAAGATTACTATTACTTGAAAATAAAAGTGGATGGATTTGCTCTTAGAAATGAGAGTATTTATAGGCTTTTGGAAAGGTTTGGGTTAAGAGGATAGGTTAGAGTTTGGGGTAAGGTTAGAGTTGGAGTCAATGGGATAAGGATGAAGACTTTCTAGAAGAGTCTAGGCTTTGGATGAGGATAAAGACTTTCTAGAAAAGTCTAGGCTTTCTAAGGATAAATATGGAATTTAGAAAATAAATAAAGTTTTATTTATCTCAAAGGCTTTAATGAGTTTGAGGCTCATTAGGGGTAGGGTTTGACTAGCAGTCAAAGGAGACTTAGATTAGCTTAGGGAAAGTAGGTAATTTCCCCTAAATGGGTTTAGGGAAGGATTAGGAAAGTTCTAGAAGAGTCTAGAGTTTTCCTAGGGTAAATTAGGAATTGAGGATTAATATTTAATCTTAATTAAATATTCTTGAGTTGGGATTAGGATTAGGAAATGATGGGATTAGCCTTTAATCGAAATTAAAGAAGGATTACAAGATTCTGGAAGAGGTTAGTGGTCTTAAGAAAATTGGCCAAGTTTTGGGCAAAAAATAAATAAATAATTTATTTTGGAATTTTTGGTCAATTTATTAATTAAAATAATTAATAAATAGGGAAATAATGTTTAAATAAGATTTAAACATTTTTGGGAGGGATTTCTTAATTAAATATTTTTAATTAAGATAAAGGGATTTAATGACATAAAAATAAATTAATTAATTAAATAAATAATTAATTAACAAATGATGATGTCATCAGGGATTTTTTAGAAAATAAAAATACTTTATTTTCTAAAGGATTTTTAGGTGTCTACACTACCCAAATAATGAGCCCTTGAAAACATCCCACTCGGTTAAAACATGAAAGCAATTTGAAGGGAAACCCGACAAAGATTTCCGATCTTAGAGGAAATCTAGACCTAGACATTACATGACTAGACTGACTTGACATGACCATATGACTCCAATATTACCAAAAAAAATGGGTAACTGAAAGTCAGACAATAGCTAGCTCTGACTGGGGGATCAGGTACTGCAAGGTGCATGAAGAATTCAGCTTCTCTGGTGAGATAAGTGCCTTATCCATTGGGTTGCAGAGTCTAGACCAAAGAGAACAATGAGCAGCTGCATACAGGGAGGGCGGAGGGGAGTAGGGAAGACTAAAACAAAGCAAGAGAAAACAACCACTAACAAAGCAAGGAAAGGCTACACTAGACACACCAAAATTGGAAAGAAAACCTATTTACAAAAAGGTGAGGAGACCTCACCAGCAGGACCAAGAGCAAAGAAAGATTCATATGTGGCCATTTATAGGGAGAGAGAAGTATGAACATTTCCTAAACAGAGGAAGATGCTCCACCAATTTGAAAAAGCATTGGTAACCTCTGGCTACTCCTTCATTGTTGAGCTTGAGTCCAAGAGCTATCATGACTCACAGGACCTTTCCAAACAACCATGCCTCATTATAGGTCTCTGATTCATCTATGCTTCCATATACAATTTTCTTTACACATTCAACCTTCTATGATGGAAGAAGATACTCACCACATTCCGAATGCACCACTAGAATATAATTCAATTCATCTTTTTCAGCATTATCATCTCTATTTTCTCTACCATCATCCTTAGTAGAGATATCAATGTTCAAATCAGGAATGACAAAATTAGAACATTGCAAATCCATTAGAAGAGAAATAGTATCATACCATTTGCAAGCACTGTCAATACTAACTTTTGCTTTCAAACCAAGGCTGAAACAAATAGTATCTTCATTACTCACGGCCTCTACCAAAATTGAAATATCTTCTTCATCTTTTGCATCTGTCAAATCTTTAGGATGTTCATCTAGATTTAGAACTTCAATATCTGATTTGACTATGGAAGAGGATTCACATATAACTGTCATCATGACTTGATTAAATTTTATTCCAAGACTAGGAAGATCTTCATCTATTTCTCTGTCGTCTATATGACATTATAGTACTTCATTAACAGGTTCAAAATCTATTGTTGCATTGATTCCTTCAACATTATTTTCAATAGGCTGAATATCTTTTTCATCCACACATATTTGATTAGCAACATCCAGCATTGTATCATCTTCAAAACAAAATGTTTCAAGAATCTGATCTTTATCAGCCATGGTGAAAGAAGAATCAAAACTATTATGTTCTTCCATAGCCTCAAAAATTTCATTTTCAAAAAGTCCATCAGCCTTAGGATAATCTTTAGAAAAACATTTTGAAACATTACCCACATTCTTTTCATCCATTTCACAACTTTCATCAACACCATGAAAAGGAAACAAAGACATATTTTCAATTTTATTTACCTTTCCTTCTTGATCTTCAAGAATCTCCATAGGCTGGAAACGTTCTTTTTGCTGATGACTCTTCCAAGGTAATTCATTATTCCTTTCATCCACCTTGTAAAAAGGTACTTGATTATTAGAGGCTTGATCTTAAATAGTTGGCTAAGCAAAACAATTATCTCCATCTTCTGAATCTGTCTCATACTCGCAATAAAAGTTTATGGAGTCGCCATGAGGAGTATGATAGTCTTCATTTTCTGGATATTCAAAGTTTTGTTCTTTTTCTTCTTTTCTAAGATGAAAGGCATGAGAATTATGTCTTCTAGGAGGAGCTTCAATAGCCAATCTCTATGAATTCTCATTTTTACCTTGATGAGGCCGATAAAATGAATGAGCTGATGTAGTAATTTGTCTTCTTAATGCATTTATCTCATTAGATAATTTTAGCAACATATCTTCTATACTGGTTGAAGTACTGATTGCACTACTTGTGAATCCAGCATGAGATTCCTTCTTCCATCTCCCGGAAGCTATCATATTGTCTTCCAGTTCTTCAGCTAAAGTTTGAGTAGCTTGCAAATCCATTACATTAGCTCTTCTTAATTGGTAACCAAGTTCAGGAGGCATGGAACTAATGTAAAATGTTTTTAGGTTATTTCCAGTTGGTGCACTAGCAGCTAGTATTCTTTTGATTAATTTATTAAATCTAGCATTGAAATCTCTCATGGAGATAGATGGTTCCTTCTTCATTTGAGCCATTTGTAATAGTAAGACTTGAGCATCTTCAATGGTCTTATACCTTTCTTCAAACTTTTGTTTCATATCAATCCATCCAGTAATGCATCCTATAGGTAAACCTTGAAACCAATCTGCAACATCACCGACAAGGCTATCTACAAACAATCTAACCGCAACATCTTCATGCTAAGGATTCACCACACTACATGCCTTATGAAAAGAGCTCAGATGTTGTTCTACAGATATTGAGCCATCACCATTGAATCTTGGAAAGTTCTTTCTAAAACCTTTTGGTAGATCATGACATGTTGCAAGATTCAATGGTCCAATAGCATTTCCGCAAGGAATGGCCATAATTGCTAATCATGTATTCCACTAACTGAATTGAAGCTGGGAGGGGAAATGAAATTGAATTCTGAGAAAAACTTTAATATCTTCTTCTTTTTCCTAAAGTTCTCCCTAGCAGAGTCGCCAAAAATTATTGGTTAATAGTTTGTCCTCCCTTTAGATTTATAATCTTTGACTCTTCTTAACACCCAAGGTGAGAGAACAAAAGGATGTTCACCAACAAATGGGTCAGTGTAAGTCATCTATCACTACCCTTTGAATTGACAGGTACAACTCCCTGATTATGTTTAATCTTCAATGTATTTGTTTCTTAATGATCATAAGATTATCTCCTATGAGTTTTAAACAAATTGTTTGTAGGCACAAACAATTCAGGCAAGGATAAAGTGGATAACCTATAATCCCGAATGGAATGTTGATCATATATTATCATAAAGACCATCTTCTAACTAAACCTATCTATTCTAAGAATGCATATCCTACTAATGAGAATAGAAGTAGAATCATACATAGACAACAAATAGAATTGCTTTTGCTGCAACTATTAACATGAAATGGAATTCAAGTAAGAATTACAGTTCTATATATAATTGTACTTTCCATTCAGATGCATCTAAATAATAGGATGAATAGGAGAAGAATCATACATGAAAGCTAAATAGAATTACTTTCACTGCAATTACTGACATGAAATGGAATCCAATAAGCAATTACAGCTTCACATATAATTGTTCTATCTATTCACATGCAAATGACAACTATTGGTACAAAAAAAATGAAAATAGCTAAGTAAATGGAATCACTCTTGCTACCATTGTAGGTTTTCCCTTTGAGAAGGTGAAGTGAACAGACTTTCACCAGTCAACCCGAACTTGAAGATGGTACATTACATCTTATTGCACCATAAAAAGATCAATCTCAAAGTAGCTCAGAACAGCTTGAAGATGTTGGCAATTTGGCTAATGTGGATGCATAGATGATGTCATTATGGCAACATATGATCTCTATTGAGAGCGCAGAATCTGGAATGCAAGTATGGCAAGTTGAAGGAAGAAATTGTCTAAGTATGGATACAGTGATCCTTGCAGAGCACCCGATGAAGATTTAGTTGGTGACGTCCACTGGAGCAATATTTTTGTTTGTGTAGTTAAATAAAGCTTCTATAGAGTATTAGGATACCCCATCTTAGTGTGCATAAATTTTGGAGTAGTACAAACAAAGTTATTCAAAGTTTATCGAAGACAGTTTTTGCAGACAAAACAGTTTTGGAGATAGGATTAGCGAAAGAGTTAAGGATTATTTTTGCTTGTCAAAATAATGACTTAACATTATGAAGGGATGACATCCTAGATGTTTACTCTTGGATAAATATTTTGGAAGCCAACCATGTAAAGTTATTAGCT
The DNA here is from genome assembly GCA_027943335.1 of Chamaecyparis obtusa. Lineage (NCBI taxonomy): Eukaryota > Viridiplantae > Streptophyta > Pinopsida > Cupressales > Cupressaceae > Chamaecyparis > Chamaecyparis obtusa. The sequence goes on from BSBK01003571.1 coordinate 34,652, forward strand.
TTAATAACTCATATATTAGGCATACTTGAAATGTAATGAAATATAGTAGTGCTATGTAAAAAGGAAGAAAAGATAACTTGTGATAGTTGTATATTGTGATAGCAACAAAGGCTATTGATGCAAAGTTGTAAGTAGTACTATATTACAGTTAGAAACATTTTGTATTAACTATTTGGGCAGTGAGCTCAGCTAGTGATCAAGTTTTGTAATCTAACTCCTAACAGGGTTAAGGCTTCTAACAAGGCCTAAAGTCCTTTAACCAGGACAGATCTACTATATATTGTAAATTGACTCCTAATAGGGTCCAATATCCTTAACAGGATACTTTTGATTAGTGATCTTTGTGGGTACCATCCCCACCGGGGTTTTCCCTTGGCCAGGGTTTCCTCAAGAACATATGATGTGTTATGAGTTCTTTCTATTTACTGCTATGTTAATTAATCAGCTTGATAATCTTTGTATGCACTAAAGTAATCTGTTATATCCATAAGTGGGCAAAAGACAAAGTTTGTGAAATACTGATTCAACCCCCCCTCTCAGTATTTCCTATTTCTAACAATTGGTATCAGAGCAGAGTTACTCAGAGAAGGAACATTCAAGGAAAGCTTAGCAGCTTGAGTAAGATCTCTATGGATATGGATCAACTTCAGAAGAATCTTGAAGAAGCTCTTGAACAGATTGATATACTTACTAATGAAAGAAACTCCTTAAGAAGAAAATATGAAGATGCAAAGAATGCTATTGACAAATTAAAAGGTAAGATTGAAGATCTGAAATCTGAAAAGAAATCTGATATGCTTGTTGAAGATTGTGATGAATTAGAAAAATAAAATGAGATCCTTAAGCATGAGTTGAAGATAGTAAATCTGAAGCTTAGTATGAAAGATGGAAATTTGAGATCTGATAATGAAAAATTGAAAATTGAGAATGAAGATCTAAGGTCAAGACTTGAAAAGGAAACATCCAAATCTGAAAAAGTAAAAATGCAGTATGTGGAACTTGAGAAGTATAATAAAATTGTGAAAGGTGAATTAACTCAATCTAAAAAACTGGAAAGGCTATATTCAAAAAGTGATAAGACTGAAAAAAAAATTTATTTTGAAGAACCATTCTTTGATAGGACTAGATTTGGATATAGTATGTTTAGAACAAACCATGAAAGTAAGAAGCCAGATCTGAAGACATCTGAAAGTGTGGAGGAAATAAAGCTAGATGAGAACACATTGGAAGATCCACCTAAAGAAGAACCACCTAGAGAGAAAGAAGAATCAAAGCAAGAAGAATCAAAATAGGAAGAATCATCTAAAGGTATGCAAAGAGAATTCAAAGGTAGATGTTTTGCTTGTAATACTATTGGGCACATGAAGAGAGATTGCACAGGTAAGCAATTTAAACCTTTTAATGGACATTGTTATAATTGTCATAGTTTTGGACATAGAGCTAACGAATGTAGAAGACCTAAAGTAATTTTGAATAATTATGATAGAATGATTGGGAATACTAACAATGTAGATAAGAAATCTATTGAAGAAATGAATCAAAGAAAAGTGGTAGTATGTTTTAGATGCAACAAAGTAGGACACATTGCTAGAAATTGCAGGTCATAGATTAACCAGCAAGGATAGAGATTTGGAAACAATGAAATCATTTGTCAGATATGCAACAAGTTTGGACACTCAGCAAGATTTTGCAGAATGAACAATGGAGGTTATCATCATAACCCTAACGCTAGGAACAATGCAAGAAGGAATGAAAATGCAGGAAACAAAGAGAAAGGTTGTTGTAGCAATAAAGATGAAGTAGAATTTGACAAAGGCACAGATCAAGGAGGTACAATTAGCACTGAAAGTAGTTAGAAAGGTAATGTAACTGATGGTAAGGATGAATCTTTACCTGACCCTTCTTTAAGTACTTAAATTATGTAAGTTTATGTAGTTTAGGACTTAGGATTAGTGTAGATTAGGAATTTGAATGAGTTAAGTTTTGCGTAGTTAGATATAGGTTTATTATGTTGTACTAATGCTATGGTTAAGTGCACAAAAGAAAATATTGTGTTTTGCGAGGTCACAAAAAGTTTTATGGTTGCAGGTTTGCAGAATCTACTTTTTGAGGTTTTAGCGGCAAAATGAATGAATGCGATGTTAGATCAAGTTAATGTGAAGTGTTATAAGGTCAAAATCAAAGTTATTACGATTACAAAGGGATTGAAAAGTGATTTCAAAGAAGAAAAGTGAGTTGAGGATGATTTGAAGAAGTTTGGAAGTAGTTTGCAGTGATGATCATACTGAAACCCTAGATTTGCAAAGTTGAGGTATTTCTTGATCTTTAATCAGTTAATAAGATGGATATTTCTATGGTTCATAATGTTAAGGATAAGAATAGACCAAAGATTAAGAAAGAACCAATAGAACCAACTAAAATTGATGACAGTCTAGCATTATCATCCGTACCAGATGGAGTATTGCACATTGAGAATTTTAAAGGATATTTAGGTTGTAAGTTTGAAACTTTGGGAGATGCAGATTTTAGTGATGATTATAGGAAATTGTACAATCAAGACATGTCAGTTAAACCAGCTTATGGGCACCTAGAGAACAATGAAATTATCAAATATTCCATGAAGTATGAATTCAATGATGAGGAATGTACCAAGATCATTTTAAGTAGAATCCACAATGGGAAATTCTGGATGGAGGATAGAGTTATTGATATAACTGCCGACCTAATTCATGAAGTTACTGGATTATCAAAAGTTGGAGAGATTCCATTGAATGAAAAGAACATGAGAAAGATTGTTTTAGATAACACTGGATCTAGTTATAATGGTAGACGAATTGTGATAAGTAAGATTAAGCAAGATGATGTTAGGTACCTTTGCAAGATCCTAACAACTAAATTATGTGGTAGTTCAAGGGAAGATGACATGACTGTAGGAATGATTCATGTAGCTTATCTTATGTATATTGAGAAGAAACCAGTAGACCTATGTGAAATCTTGAAAATTTAGATATTTGAGAACTTAGAAAAGATTAAGAAGGCTAAGTACACACAGTTTAGGTTTTCATCTCTGATAACCTATATGTTTTTCCATATTTTGAGAAGATTTCCTTACACAGTTGATTGGAGTGACAATGTGAACACAATGGAAAGAATAAACTCAGTCTACATGAAGCACATTTTTGATAAAGTTAATGACAGTGTGAAGCTTGTATTGAAGACTTTTCAGAATATTGTTAAGAACAAATCAAGGATTCCTCAATCCTTAGTTGAAAATCATAGAGATGACATTTTTTTTATGGTTGACACTGATTTCACCTACATTGAAGTAGTTGAGCCTAGAATGGAATTCATAGACCCTCTTGGCTATGAAATATCTGAAGCAGAAATAGTAGGATATGTGAATAGATTGTTAAAGTGTGAGTTGGATGGTCATGCAAATAGGTTTGGAACCTATGAAGAGAATTTCAACTCTGCAATAAGTTTGAGAGAAAAGAAGAAATCTAGTAAGAGAGTTGAATCTACTATGAAGAAAATATTGAAAGAATCTAGTATGTCAAGTCATGAGTTTGACATAGCTAAGAAGACTGTAGAAGCCTTGAAGCAAAGTGAAAATCTTGTAATTCCACCTAAGACATCAACTGTAGATCCTGTTGATCCTATTGTAGTAAAGGTAAAAGTTGAAGTACCTAAAAAAGATGAAGGAGATAAATCTTTTTCTCCTATTCCTAGCAAAAGAATAAAAGTGAGTGCAATAGGACCCGGCAAGAGATAGAAAGTGGTTGTACCACCTATACCTAGAAATGTAGCAGTAATTAAAGATGATGATGTAGTTTCAGTCAAGAAGAAACTTGGATACCAAGAATTGAAAGAGTTAATGAAGATATATTGAAGCATGGAGACTTCACTAAGTTGAATAAATTCTATGATCTATATGGATCATTTGATAGATTGAACTTTGAAAATGTAATGGTTACACACATGATTGTGGCAGATAAGAAACTTAGCACTATTCATGGTAAGATCCCAGAAGATTTGTATAATAGACTTGTGAATAGAAAACAAAGAGCACAAGAAGAGGACATAAAGATGAGAGAACATGTAATCAGATAGTTCTGTGAAGTTAAGGATGAAGATCATTTAAAGAGATTCTTGAAGTCTCTTGGAACTTTATTGAGAACTAAGAGAAGAACAATCCTTATAATGGGAGTCAAAAAGGAGGAAGTACAGAAAGAGACAGAGCAAGCAGTAAGGCAAGTTCTTGTAGATATAGTTTTAGAAAAGCATGTTGAATTAGACCCTCAGTAGAAGCAATCAAAGGAACCGCATGCAGAGGAAGTTGGTATTGAAGAAGTTCCATCTTCTTCACATATCAATATTGGCAAAGAATCAATGGATATTGAAGGCACCAAAGTGACTCTAGAATCAGATGATGCAGTATTTCATGATCTAGGAAACATTGTTGACAATTTGGCTTTGGGAGAGTAAGAAAAGGTCATAGAATCATAGAAGAATACAGAGGCAGAGGAAGCACCAACTATATCAGAATCAGTTCTAGCAGAGCAGTCAGTTAAAGGCAAACAAATTTTGACAGAGGTCACTACCTCTAGTGCACCTTCTATACCAGTTGAAGACATTAGTGCACCTGACAGTAAGAAGAGGCATATTGGTTCAATGTTTGAAGACCTTGGAAAAGAAGTTGAAGATGATGATCAGCTTGAGTTCATCACATCTCTGAATAAAATTATTGGAAAGAATAAGAAGGTGAAAGACCTTGAAGGCAAAGTTAGAGTTTTGACAAAGAAACTTGAGAGTGTGATCAGCACTAAGGTATCTGAATCAGATCCACTTGAGAAAGCTCAATCGGTAATGAATTCTTTTGACTCTAAATATTCTAACTTGAAGGATATTGCTAGAATAAAAGCTCACTTTGAAGCAGAAATGCAACAAACCTTAAGTGTAAATATTCAAAATGATATTGGTAGTTTAGATGTATGCATAAAGAATTTGAGGAGACATTTTGAGATAGGAAAGAATTTGTACATATAATGCACTAAATCAAAAATCCTAATAGTTGAAGAGGATAAGAAGATCAGAGAGAAGTTAGATGCTATTACAGATGAGACAAACACCTTGACAAGCCCTAATGTCAAGATAAGTTCTATAGAGAAGAGCATAAGGAAATTGAAAGATGAAATCAGAATGTTAGCAGAGGAGAAGAATAGAAAGATGATCAGGCTTAACATCTTGAGAGAGCATGTCTCAATCAAGATATCAATTGTTGAAGATCAAATTGAGCAGTGTCTTTCAGCAAAGACATCATTTTAGAAGTTTAGCTTCAATTCCCTATAAGCTTGTTAGATAGCAGCATACGGATTGAGTACTCTACTCAATGTTGCTAAATCCATTAGGAAGGTATGGGAGAAAGATTTTGAATCTTGGAAGTTAGAGTTTGGTGATTGTGTTGCAAGCCTACTAGCTTTGCAATAACTGATAATAAGGTATAAAGTTTTTGAAATTTTTGTACACCCTATCTTTGTCATTGTTGTCAAAGGGGGAGAGATAATAGAAAATTGTATATATGTTGAGGAAGGATACTCATAGGGGGAGCTATTCTATGGAGTATGATATTGTATACATATTGTATAACTTTTGGCCAAAATTTTGTATAAGTGTTTTTTGAAGTTTTGTTTGCACACTTAGCCAATTTTCCCATATGTTGCCACCAATGACAAAGGGGGAGATTGTTGGTAATTTGGCTAATGTGGATGCATAGATGTTTTCATTATGGAAACATATGATCTCTATTGAGAGTGCAAAATTTGGAATGCAAGTATGGCAAGTTGAAGGAAGAAATTGTGTAAGTATGGATACAGTGATCCTGACAGAGCACCCGATGAAGATTTAGTTGGCGACGTCCACTGGAGCAATATTTTTGTTTGCATAGTTAACTAAAGCTTCTATAGAGTATGAGGATACCCCATCTCAGTGTGCATAAAGTTTGGAGTAGTACAGACAAAGTTATTCAAAGTTTACCAAAGACAGTTTTTGCATACAAAACAGTTTTGGAGACAGTATTAGCAAAAGAGTTAAGGGATTATTTTTGCTTGTTAAAATAATGACTTAACATTATTAAGGGATGACTTCCTAGATGTTTACTCTTGGATAAAGATTTTGGAAGCTGACCATGTAAATTTATTAGCTTTAATAACTCATATATTAGGCATACTTGAAATGTAATGAAATATAGTAGTGATATGTAAAAAGGAAGAAAAGATAACTTGCAATAGTTGTATATTGGGATAGCAGAAAAGGCTATTGATGTGAAGTTGTAATCAGTACCATATTATAGTCAGAAACATTTTGTATTACCTATTTGGGAAGTGAGCTCAGCTGGTGATCAGGTTTTGTAATCTAACTCCTAACAGGGTTAAGGCTTCTAACAAGGCCTAAAGTCCTTTAACCAGGACAGATCTACTATATATTGTAAATTGACTCCTAACAGGGTCCAATATCCCTAACAGGATACTTTTGATTAGTGATCTTTGTGGGTACCATCCCCACTGGGGTTTTCCCTTGGCCAGGGTTTCCTCGAGAACATATGATGTGTTATGAGTTCTTTCTATTTACTGCTATGTTTGTTAATTAGCTTGATAATTTTTGTATGCACTAAAGTAATGTTTTATATCCATAAGTGGGCAAAAGAAAAAGTTTGTGAAATACTAATTCAGCCCCCCCTCTCAGTATTTCCTATTTCTAACAGAAGACACTGCATGACACTTACATGCTAGAAGAACACCATTTACCTCAATTCAAATTGTTATTATATTTTTTTCTTTTTTTTAGATACATTAATCAACATAGCCTCTGAGAATAACTCAGTTTAAGACTTCAACAATGTCTACTCTCTTCAACAGTCCATGTAATGTACATTTTCCTTCCGTCAACTTTATGCACTTATATTTAATCACACGCTGAATACTTTTTTTAGATAATAATCCCTTACTTCTTTTATGCACCAGATACGCGTCGAGATCCTGCATTGCCTCTATGACTTTTCCGCACCATAGAAAAAAAATGGGGATCATTGATTCACATCGGCCGATAAGTCTTTGGGACCCACCGCCACACGTCTGCATCCCACTTTGCTGCTAACCATCTTTCTTTCCATAACAGCAAAGCGGGAGCTGTCGATCAAGAATCTTATGCAACCTTCTTCCAGAGAACTTTTCTCAGCCCCACCTTTACACGTGGAAAGATCTCACAAGTTCGCAAAAGCATTTGGTAGGGGTCACAATTTTGTGAGGACCATTAGATGTATTCCTTTATTCCACCACAGGTAAGTTTGTTGACTTGGGTCCCACCTGGTCCTCCATTGTCACATGATCGTAAGAGTGTTATTTTATTCACGTGATCATGCGACCACTTTATCATTGGTGCATGAAATAATATTTAATACTATCCTCGTTGGCCTCAGACTTATAAATTTTCATTATCGCATCTGCACTATTAGCATACATGGGTCCCAGTAGAGTGCATTCACCTACCCAAACTCCATTGTCACATGATCGCACGACATTATTTTATTCCATGTGATCATGCAACCGCTCTATGATTGGTGCACGTGGATTCCCAGCCTAGCACATTTCAACATCAAATCATACACCATTTTCATTATTAGGATCATGGAGACTTAAGGAATTGATGAAGGGTGCTCCCCTTAATACCACAAACACACAACAGATATAGAGAAACAACAACAATATGCAAGAACAGAAAATTGGCTTCTTATTATCTCCACAAATGTGGAATTACAAACTTTCAGAATTACAATATGCAAAGCCCCGTGGGCATTCCCTTACAATATTCTGTAGGACAAAGCCTTGAATTATTGCCCAGATCTACTACCCAGAACTATTCTAAACTGCCTAAGACAATAATACAGCCTTCCTTATATAGGCAATTTTTCCACCGCCTGGGAAGGTTCCAGAATTTTAGCCAATAAGGCCAACCAAACTTAGAATTATTTTATTTTACATTTTATTACATCATAGTCGGCTCAAGATAACCTTTGAAACCCGAACAGAAATTTTTAAAAAAATTATTTTCTGCCATTTCAGGTGACCCAACTTCCAAAGACTATAAGTCATCACCAGTTGACCCGATCGACTATTATAACCCCATTTCAGAAACGCCACGAAGCGCTCTACAGGCTTGACCAGCGCAAGCGCCCATCACCCAAATTTTTGACCTCATTCGGGGCCTCTAAAGCCTTCAAAACTGAGTTCAAAGTTTCTGTACCCTGCTGCCAATACCAAAAATCTTCAATATCTTCCAATGTACACTTGACCTGGCAATGAAACTTTACTGGCAGACTTATATGACCAAAATGAACCTCCAAGAAAGAAATCAGATCATTCTGAGCACATACGAAAATTACCAAAAATAGTAACTTTCCACAAATAGCAGCTCTGCACAAGATAGCCCTTATTGAATTCAAAAATAGAAATATTTTTGGGTGATGCAAGATTGCTCTTACACCCAGAATGCTCCTGCATCAGACACCCAGGGTAATTTGAGAAGTGACCCTGTCACGACTCAGGTGTGCAGAGGAAAACCAAGACGGTTAACCTCCTCCTTTGTTAGCCACGATGAATCTTCTACAGGTCATCCTTTCCATTTGACCAAATACTCTTCATATGTCCTATTCCTTGTGCTTCTACCAACATGACTATCCAGTATGTCTTCGATCTCCTTAGTGTCTGAACGAGTTGCTGGAATACTCCACTGTGCTGTTGTGATCTCATCTTCAACACCTCCTTCATGATACTCTGTCAGATCTGAAATGTTAAACACTGGTGAAATATTCAGCTCACTAGGCAATTCTACCTCATATGCATTTCCTGAATCATGCTTCTTCAATATCTTACATGGCCCAAACTTCTTCATTTTCAACTTGTTATATGTACCAACTAGAAACCGCTCCTTCCACAAATGAACCATGACTTCATCACCAACCTGAAATTCCTTATACCTCCTTTTCTCATCTGCCTTAGCCTTATACTGTGCGTTCATCTTGGTAATATGCTTCCTCACCTCCCCATGGATGTTCTTCAAGTGTTCTGCAAAATCCTCAGCTTCAGCACTACTTATTTCTCCTTTATCTATCTTCCTCAATTCAGATGCATTTCTTGGACTACTTCCATATACAATCTGGAATGGTGATTTACCAGTGCTCCTATTGACAGAATTATTGTATGCAAATTCTGCCTGTGGTAAAATCAAATCCCATCCTGTTGGCTTATCTCCAACCAAACATCTTAGCAAATTTCCCAAACTCCTATTCACCACTTCTGTCTGTCCATCAGTCTGTGGATGATGTGATGAACTGAACTTCAAATCTGTCTTCAACTTCTTCCACAATGTACGCCAAAAATATCCAACAAACTTAGTGTCCCGATCTGAAACTATGGTCTTTGGCAAACCATGAAGTCTCACTACTTCTCTGAAAAACAATTCTGCTACATGAACAGCATCATTAGTCTTCTTGCAGGGAATGAAATGTGCCATCTTCGAAAATCTGTCAACTACTACAAAAATTGAATCATGTCCCCGCTATGTCCTCAGTAAACCAAGAACAAAGTCCACACTGATATCCTCCCAAGGCTTCTCTGGTATAGGCAATGGCTGGTACAACCCTGTATTCTGCTTCACTCCTTTCACCATTTGACATACTCTGCAACTCTGTACAAACTTCTTCACATCTTGCTGCAACTGTGGCCAATAATAAATCTCACTAACCAAACCAAGGGTTTTATCACGACCAAAATGTCCAGCCAATCCTCCGCTATGCTTCTCCTTGATGAGATTCTCCCTCATAGAACTTCGTGGAATGCACAACTGACTCCCTCTGAATAGCATATCATCCTGGGTGATGAAATCCAACCATTTCATCCTGTCTAGAGTAACAGGTTCTGTACAAGCTTTCCAAGCTTCACCAAAATCAGGATCCTCTGGATACAAATTCTTGAGTTCCTTGAACCCAACCACTTCAATCTACATTTCTGTCAGCAATAGTTGCCTTCTGCTAAGAGCATCTGCAACCCTATTAGACTTTCCACTCCTGTGTTTCAAAACAAATGTATAACTCTGCAAAAACTCAACCCATTTCAAATGTCTTTGATTCAATTTTCCTTGACTATTCAAATATTGCAAAGCTTGATGATCAGTATACAAAACAAACTCCTTAGGAAGCAGATAGTGCCTCCACTTTTTCAATGCTTGAACTATAGCATAAAATTCCTGATCATAAACAGAATATTTTCTCTTGGCATCATTTAATTTCTCACTAAAATAAGCAACAGGTTTACCTTCTTGGCTCATAACAGTTCCTATTGCAGTACCACTAGCATCACAATCTACTTGAAACACCTTATTAAAATCTGGAAGTGCTAAAACTGGTTGTTCTGTAACTTTTTGTTTCAACAATTGAAAACTCTTTTCTGCCCCATTAGTCCACTTAAACTCTTTTCTATCCCCTCTCATTGTTTCAGTCAAGGGTCCATAAATACTGCTAAAATTTTTGATAAACTTTCTGTAAAAGCTAGTTAGACCATGAAAAGATCTTACCTCAGTAGCACTCCTTGGAGTAGGCCATTTAAGGATAGCCTGTAACTTCTCTGGGTCTATTTTTAGACCTTCTCCTGAAACTACAAACCCCAAATACACTAACTCCTTCTTCACAAAACTGCACTTCTTCAAATTAATCAGCAATTTCTCTTCTCTCAACTTCTCAAATACTATTCGAATATGCATCATATGCTCATCCAATGTCTTACTAAAGATCAAAATATCATCTAGGTGAACAATGACAAACTTACCCAGAAATTCTTTCAGAACCTCGTTCATGAGCCGCATGAAAGTGCTCGGCGCATTGGTTAGCCCAAAAGGTATGACTAACCACTCATATAGTCCTTCCTTTGTCTTGAAGGCAGTCTTCCATTCATCTCCTTCTCTGATCCGAATCTGATGATATCCACTCTTCAGAACTATCTTTGAGAAATACACAGCTCCACTCAAACAGTCCATAATATCATCCATTCATGGCAATGGAAACCTATACTTGATTGTGATCTTGTTTATTGCCCTAGAATCTGTACACATCCTCCATTCTCCATTCTTCTTTGGTGCTAATACCGCTGGTACAACACAGGGACTCAGACTTTCACGGATCAATCCTTTCTATAATAGTTCATGTACTTGTCTGTTCAACTCCTCACTTTCTGCAGGTGTCATTCTATGTGCTGCCTTATTCGGAAAACTCACTCCTGGGATCAAGTCCATCTGATGACTGATCTTCTTGACTGGTGGTAATCCATCAGGCACATTATCGGATACAATATCTTGAAACTCATTCAACAAATCTGCAACTTCTACAGGAACATCTTCTACTTCCTCTTTACCAGCTTTTGGAATTAAAGCAAAACATACATGCTCATGCCTCATACCATCTAGGAAATTTCTTCCATCAACAAAAGTTATCCTTGCATTACCACATACCTTTTCTTCAGTCTCCTTCAATGGTTTTAGCTTATGTCACACTCCATCCTTTGTCAGGGAATAGGTATTCACACGACCATCATGTACAGCACATCTGTCAAACTGCCATGGTCTACCCAACAACATATGACATGCATCCATAGATATGATATCACACAATACCTCATCTTGGTATCTGCCAATCTTGAACTTCACCAGGCATTGTTCATTGACCATGACCTTGTGGTCATCCTGTACCTAAGCAATCCGATCTGGATGTGGGTGTTTCTGTCTCTTGAGCTTCAACTTTGTCACCATCTCTTCTGACACCAAATTGTCAGTGCTTCCACTATCAATAATCACATCACAACATTTACCTTCACACTTGCACCTGGTGCGAAACAGGCTCCTCCTTTGCTCAGGTTCATTCTCACCACTCAACAGGACTCTTCTGTTAATCAACATTTCTCCTCTTTCAGCATCTTCAGAATTTGATGATCTGGCATCTTCATCTACATGTGCAACTCTGGCCTGGCCTTCATTTCTCTTGTCTGTTCTGCCTTGGCGCTGAGGACATTCAAATGCCCTATGACCTTCTTCTCCACAGTGAAAACATGTTCCATGGAAACCACCTCTTCCAGATCCTTGTCCTCTTCCTCTTCCTCTTTGATCTCTATTATTCTGATCCTGGAAGCGATTGGAATTATTTCCTCGCTGATTCTGACTGCTACTAGCCTCATCCTTCTTTTTCGGATCTTCATTTCGGCCACCATATGACCATCCACCGTGACCTCTTCTGTTTTGTCTGCTCTCGAACTTCTTGTTCAGATTTTCCTCTACTTTTAGGGAAATTGGTATGCCTCCTCAATACTGTTCATTCGAACTAGATTCAACTCCTCCTGAATGCTTGGCCTTAACCCATTAAGGTATCAGGCAACTTTCTCCTTATCAGCTTCGGCATGGCCTGTTCTGATGAGGAGTCGATAGAACTCCTCTGTATACTCCTAAACAGATTTTCCTGCTTGCTTCAAACTTTGCATTTTCTTCAGTAGGTCAAGCTCATAATCAATAGGAATGAACTGTCACTTCAATTTATTCACCATCCGATCCCATCTCATGATTTTCTCCTTTCCCCTTCTATTTCACTCCAACTGAATCTCTTGCCACCATATCTTCGCATGACCTTTCAGTCTGGCCTTCGCAAATTTGACCCTCTCAGGATCCTCAACATCTTCATACTCAAAATATTCCTCACATTCATTGATCCAGTCAATCAATTTCTCTGGGTTAAGATTTCCAAAAAATGTAAGAACCTCAATCTTAGGTCTTTTCCCAATTTTGGAAATCGCCCAAAAAAGTCTTTCTTCCTCCTGGTTCACAATTTCAACTTCTCCTTCTTGATATTCTTCTTCGGCTTCATCCTCGCTTTCATCTCTGACATTAAGATTCATTCCTCTGCGAATCTCTTCTTGCAATGCTCGTACTTGTCTCTGCAGCTCTCTAACCTCAGGTGTCACAGCACCAGCTCTTCCGCCACGTTCTCTTCGTGGAGGCATTTTCATGATGCGCGCTGAAACCCTAACCACGGTCCTGGTGCAAACCGCCTCACAGTCGGTGATCTGTTTACACACTCAAGAAAACCTGCTCTGAACCACCTGATGAAGGGTGCTCCCTTTAATACCACAAACACACAACAGATATAGAGAAACAACAACAATATGCAAGAACAGAAAATTGGCTTCTTATTATCTCCACAAATGTGGAATTACAAACTTTTAGAATTACAATATGCAAAGCCCCATGGGCATTCCCTTACAATATTCTATAGGACAAAGCCTCAAATTATTGCCCAGATCTACTACCCAGAACTATTTTGAACTGCCTAAGACAATAATACAGCCTTCCTTATATAGGCAATTTTTCCACCGCCTGGGAAGGTTCCAGAATTTTAGCCAATAAGGCTGACCAAACTTAGAATTATTTTATTTTACATTTTATTACATCATAGTCGGCTCAAGATAACCTTTGAAACCCGAACAGAAATTTTGAAAAAAATTATTTTCTGCCATTTCAGGTGACCCAACTTTCGAAGACTATAAGTCATCACCAGTTGACCCGATCGGCTATTATAACCCCATTTCAGAAATGCCACGAAGCGCTCTACAGGCTCGATTGGCGCAAGCGCCTGTCACCCAAATTTTCGACCTCATTCGGGGCCTCTAAAGCCTTCAAAACTGAGTTCAAAGTTTCTGTACCCTGCTGCCAATACCGAAAATCTTCAATATCTTCCAATGTACACTTGACCTGGCAATGAAACTTTACTGGCAGACTTATATGACCAAAATGAACCTCCAAGAAAGAAATCAGATCATTCTGAGCACATACAAAAATTATCAAAAATAGTAACTTTCCACAAATAGCAGCTCTGCACAAGATAGCCCTTATTGAATTCAAAAATAGAAATATTTTTGGGTGATGCAAGATTGCTCTTACACCCAGGATGCTCCTGCATCAGGAATCTATTTATACATTCATTTCATGCAGAACATCAGTTTCTACTATTACTTGAAAATACATTAGATCGGTGAGTGTTTGGCTTTGCAACGTCAGTAGTTCAAACTTATTATTAAGTCCTTCATAATAGCATAACGCTATTCTTAGATCCCAGGAGATTCCAATGAAAACTCCATGTCATCTTTAGATTGCTACATACAGTATTAAGCTCTATTTGAAACATATTCAAAACATTGAGATATAATAGGCATGATAAAATCCTTTGTAAACACTGCAATATGACATAGTTCGAACGAGTCAATCAATCTTTCAACAATATCTTTGCACCCATCCAATCCATAGATTTATCTAATCACATCAAAGGCTAATCACATTTAGCCTTGATAAAAAAAAAAACTTCACAAGAGCTCAAATGCCATTTAATAGCTGACTGTATATAGTTTGATTACCAACTAAGATGCATTCCTTTGAAGTATCTTTTATACTTTGAACCTGTGCATTGTGATGTCATATAAGATGCAACCATACATTCTTTGGTAATTCTTTTGAAACATATCTTGAGATCTCTTTGACTTATAGATTTTAGTATAGCCCCAATGTATTCAACTACAAACTTTACTTTTCTATAATCAATGTACTCATTAAGAATAAGAGGAGTTCATCAACTGAATGCATACACTATCATAAGAAGTATAATTCTGATTGTTTCAATGCCAACTCTGTTATTACATTAGTCACATGAAGACTTTCCTCTGATCCCTTGTAAATGCCTGAAGATCATGATCCATAATTGTCATTCCATCTGAGAAAGAGCATCAACAGGAGCATGAGTCTCTGTTGGGTTGGGATCTAAAACCTACCCAAATAATGAGACCTTGAAAACATCCCACCTGGTTAAAACATGAAAGCAATTTGAAGGGAAACCCGGCAAAGATTTCCTATCTTAGAGGAAATCTAGACCTAGACATTACATGACCGGACTGACTTGACATGACCATATGACTCCAATATTGCCAAAAAAAATGGGTGACTGAAAGTCAGACAACAAGATGTTAGATGAATTTTATTGATGGATGAAATAATGAATGAATTTTAGATGTTAACAGGGAAGTTAGAGTGATGTAGGGGGGCAGGGGGGTGTGGCCAAATGAGCTTCCACCTTCACGTGGTTGGCCCTGTTTAGTATAGAATATAAAACTATTCTCGAAACAAAGTGAAGCTCAATAAGTTTGTTCCTTATATAGGGTCTCAAGTGTAGCTTTTATCCCACTCTCAACATTGCAAGGCTTCAAGTGGTGTTCTGATATTGGTTTCTCCATCTCCCACTGACATCTTGTCTTTCTCCTAAGAGCTCTCATGGAGATATGATACATGGATGAGTAGAAGATGTCCCTTATAGGCTACACATATATAATATGGTAGATCTAGGGAACAAATATACTACATCATAGAATGAGTCAACTTGAATCTATAGTTTCTTCATTCAGAATGAAAATTCAAATTACAAGCCATATTTTAGATTTAATATTCATATTTATCTTCATCATGATCATAGCCATCATGGTCAACATTTGGTTCAACTTCATTTGAACCACAGTCCATGTAGGGTACCATTATAAGGCATGGAGTGTGGTCATACCCATGTTACCATAATAATGAGTTAGCCTATAAAATTATGAATAAAATACCTCGTGTATCATATTTATAATACTGCAGGTGCACCTGAGATTGGCCTAAGCACCCAAGTTCCTACCAAAGGAACCCAAGTCGAACCCAGAGGAGAACAAAAGTAGAATCGGAACCTAGCCTCAAACAAAGAACTAGATAACTTGGCTTTTTTCTAATTCAAGTTTATTTCTGAATTCTTCTCCAATTCCAACCTGATTATTCCATATTTGTTTTCCAATTTTCCTTCTTCCTCACTCCAAATGCAAGGATCACCACTCATGACTTATGTTGTTATTTCCTTTTACTAATTGTGCTATTTCAAGGATCACCATCCATGACTTGGTTAAGATGTTGAATGTTGGCAATGCCTTTATTACCAAGGAATCACCACCCGCCATTAATGTATATTAATGATCATTGTTTCCTAAGGGTAATCATTGTTTGTGTATGATGATCACCCAAGTCTTTGGCTGTGATTTGCATGCTGTGAGGATTGTCAGAAGTGGGGGTATGACATGCTGGTTGGATTATAACATATTGACACTTACACCATGAAGAAGACAAAAAATTAAAAAGAAAGAGAGGACCAACTGAACCATCTTGTGGTCAGTCTATATCACATTGAGAAACAATGTCAAGATTCGAGAATCAAAACAATCAAAATTTTCTTCAAGACAATGAATGGTCAACAACATTCCATTAGAAAACAAAACACTAATCTATATTATCATTAAGCCATAAAATATGTCTTTAAAGTTTAGAAGCATCACAAGAACTTTCAAGAAACATAGTACTATCCAAGGACCAAAATGAATACCCTCCAAATGATTATGATTATGTTGATGTTGATGTCTATAATTTATATCTAATGATTATGATGATGTTGATGTTGATGTCTATAGTTTATTTCACTTATTGATGCTTGCCTAGATTGAATTTTGAATTGCCAGGCTGGAGAACACTTTCAAAGTTTAGGGTCTTTTCTACATGATACTCTTAGTTACAGCTCAAATGCAACTCAACATATTTTTGATACTAGGCAACCCACTACAGAAACTCATCCATAGGTGAAATTTAATGTTGTGAATCTTGGCATTGTTAATGTTATTAATTTTCCTCATGTTTCATATTTGTGAAAATGTTTCTTGGCACTATCTTATTCTTATTACAATGTTCTTTGTTGTGGGGCAGGAGGTCAATCTTCATTGTCTTCATTGTGGGGGACAGTGAAGATTTCTCTGACAAATAGTAGTTCTTCTTTAGTATCTTATAATAACATGCTAAACTGATAAAGGTGTTATGGGAATTTAATCTACAATTACTAATAGACTAAGCATATTATTACTATGCTTAATGTTCCATTTAAATGCATTTAACACAAAAAACAAATTTACAAAACTGAACCAATGACATGTTTACAACAAAGATGTGTTGAGGAGTTTGCTCCTTGTTTAATGTTAATTGTTCCTGTACAATCCACTCATACAATAGTGAAATGCTATGTGGAAGGGATGGTTGATAGTGTTCCTTGAGGGAAGGGGGATTGTGAAAGGCTTGTTATCATTGTATTGTGTATTTCCAATATGTTTGGTTGCAGGGAAGAGCAGGAGAATGAAGGATCACTCACCGATTGCATGATGACCCAATTTTGAAGGGTCATTGGAAGAGGGGAATGAAGGATCACTCAGTGATTGCATGATAACCCCACCAAGCATTCTTTCCTTTAATTTTCCACAATATCTCAAAGTATGATCATTATTCTTTACTTTCTTCTATATGCTATTCTTTCTATGGTTTTGTTATCTCATAAATATATCAAAAACATTGGAGATGTGCATATAAAAGTAAAATATTGTCCTTTAATTGTTCCACATTGAAGCATTTCCTCTTTGGAGTATTCTCTTCGTTTGTACAATATCTATCAAAAATGGTTCCCATATTTCTTCAAGATCTATTTTAATCTTTATATTGCAATTTTGATTAGATTTGACCTATAGTTGATTTCATTAGTATTTTATAACATATACTCCTAATGTGAAATGTGGAGAGAAAGAAAGAAAAACACTAGGTATGAATTACACGATATACCCATCATCACTTAGCACTTAAATAATAAATTATGGACAGGGAACAACCCCCCAACCTCTCGATGTTTGTTTCATGTTGGCCTCTTATTATATGCAAAGGTAGGCCTCTCTTAATTAGGATAACAACCACAGTGTAGGGGCCATAAATTATGGAACCCAAAATAGTGCACACTTGTATTAAATTAGGTTCAGTATACTACAAGGGAATGGAAACCATGCAATAGTGCCTCATGGGGATGGAAGAAACCCTTCACCAAGAAGATGGTAGTGTCTACAATATTTACTAGAGGCAAAGAACATAATTTGGTTCTAGAAATTACTCCTAGAAGATAATGGCACCCACAAAACACTTGGAAAAGATAGCACTCACTATATATTTTATCACTCTTTTAAAACTGGGACAATAAATCTCAAAGATTGATCAATGAATTCTTGAACACAAAGAACCATTGATAGATACGATTCATGTGTACAATAGCCAACAACCAGTTGTTCCAATCATGGTGTCCATTAATTATGTTAGAAAAAGCATCTAAAAATCCCTTACACAACCATAATAGATTCAAACCATGAACTATAAGAACCTAACAATGGAACTAACAAAGATACAGCCTAAACAAATCTTGATCATATTCCACCCTATTGTAAGGCCCAAGAAGTAACTCTATCTTGAAGCTACACATTCCTCTAGATGAAGCTCAAAGGTTAGGTAGCTAAAGCATAGCAATACTTGAATGAATATAGGAATAATTTGATGTACAATCATTTGCTAGCTTGGTTTGTGGTTTTTCCACATAATATTTTCCCTTTAACGACATTTATAGTTTGAGAAAATAAAAAAAAATTGTTTCAAATTTATATTATCCTTTTGAACTAGCACACTGCCATCAAAATGCATAATCATTGGTCATCTCAAGAAAATTCCTATTGATTAGTAGGATATCCTTATAAAAATTTGATGCATGGATTTCTTGTGAATTATCAACTACTATGTATCCTGCAACTATGGAAGGAATAGTGTTGGTGTTAGGTTTCATTTATTATTTAATTCAATGGTTTCCAAGATGTGTTGAGGAGTTTTCTCCTTGTTTAATGTTAATTGTTCCTGCACAATCCACTAATACAACAGTGAAGTTACAAAACTGAACTGATGGCATGTTTACAACAAAGAAATAGAATGATAATATTATGCTGAAAATTCTATTCTATTTAATACACACCAAAGGACTGCATTGTAAATTTTTGTCACAAAAATGACCACATTCTACTGGTGTCATACCCTAGCCTATGCTTTAACTCCATTATTTGATGTTATTGGTGCTTGTGCTCAAGGATATCCATTTTTTTGAAATGTTGACTATGGTTATCAAATGGATAGCCCATGAGCTTCTAACTAGGTGCCATTTGTATTGATAGCTTAGGGAATCAAATGTATTGTATCATTGATAGTTGATACTTTGTTAAAAGGAAATAGGAAAAAGAACAATTTTTATTTAGTTTCTCTATTTTGATCCCTAAGTGGCTTACAACCCTAGAGAAGTATATGCAGATTTACGGATGCAGTTGCAGGATACATAGCAGTCGATAATTCACAATAAATCCATGCATCCAATTTGAATAGCGATTAATACAAAGAACTAGGGTCCTCTAATGGCCCAATCATCCAAACCTTGACTATCCCCTCTACCGGTGACCCTTTAAAATTGGGTTATCAAGCAATCAGTGAGTGATCCTTCATTCTCCTAGTGAGCTTCTAGGTAGGCGCCATTTGTATATTTGATAGCTTAGGGAATCAAATGCATATTGTATCATTGATAGTTAAGACTTTGTTAAAAGGAAATAGGAAAAAGAATGATTTTGATTTAGTTTCTCTATTTTGATCTGTAAGTGGCTTACAACCGTAGAGAAGTATATGCAGATTTACGGATGTAGTTGCAGGATACATAGTAGCTACTAGTTCACAAGAAATCCATGTATCTAATTTGAATAGAAATTAATACAAAGAAAAAGGGTCTTCCTATGGCCCAATCATTGGGACCTTGACTGTTCCCTCAACCAGTGACCCTTCAAAAATGGGTTATCATGCAATCGGTGAGTGATTCTTCATTCTCCCGGTCTGCCCTGCAACCAAACATATTGGAAATACACAATATAATGATAACAAGTCTTTCACAATCCCCCTTCCCTCAACAAACACTATCAACCATCCCTTCCAAACTGCATTTCACTATTGTATGAGTGGATTGTGTAGGAACAATTAACATTAACAAGGAGCAAACTCCTCAACACATCTTGGAAACCATTGAATTTAATAATAAATGAAACCTAACACCAACACTATTCCTTCCATTCACTTCTACCAAGAATAAAGCATTTAATCCATTCAACATTACATATAATCATTAGATAGTTACATTTCCTGACTATGTAGAGGAACAGTCACGACCAAAATGATCAAAACTACTTTCACCCTTGCACAAGCTATTCCAAACTTCAAGTAAAATGAGAAATATGCTATATCAAATCATTCATATTCATAGTAACCATTTGAAGGATCATTTTTTCAATGAACCCTCTGAGTGTACCCCTGCGATAGACAAAGGAAACCTCAAAATAGAGAAAGGAAACTTAGTAAAACCAATCTATGCCAATGTTTGTGAGGGTACAGTCATGATAAGTGCCTCTCAAACCTCTCCAAACATGTAAGATTGTCTTTAAATACTTTATTGATCTCTTCTAAACATTAACCAAATCAAACCTACATTTGAATCCACATGCAATAACCCCAAAATGAAGGGTTTTGTATCCTTTAATGAATCTCAGTCACTGGTAGTGCATGGATAGTCAAACCAGTAGTCTCCAAAGCATTCAATAATTGATTGGATTGTATTTAATAAATACTATTCCTTCCATTCACTTCTACCAAGAATAAAGCATTTAATCCATTCAACATTACATATAATCATTATACAGTTACATTTCCTGACTGTGTACTAGAGGAACAGTCAGGAAATGTAACTATCTAAATGATCCAAACATTTGAAAATAGTGAATTGATATCCTTGAGCACAAGCACCAATAATATCAAATAATGGAGATAAAGCACGGGCTAGGGCATGACACCAGTAGAATGCGGTCATTTCAGAGAACATTCATGATCAAATAAAATGCAATGCATTTGAAATTTGCAGTTGAATATGATGCCAGATGCTTGAAAGATGAAGAAATCACATACCTTCTCTCACGCTCAGCTTTTTCTCCTCTATCCAATCGAAATAAAAATGATGGGGCCGTTTCACTTTTTTTTTTAATAGCCAAATCTTCCTTGTACCACATGAAGAACATGCCATTGGTTCAATTTTGTAATTTGTTTTTTGTGTAATTAGTAATTGGTAGATTAAATGCAAATAACACCTTTATTAGTTTAATTAGCATGTTATTATCATATTAGGTAAAGTATGTTTAATAATTGTTGGGACTGGTCCTTTTGCGTGTATTAAACATAATAGAATTTTCAGCATATTATTATCAATCTATTTCTTTGTTCTAAACATGCCATTGGTTCAGTTTTGTAGATTTGTTTAATCTGTTAAATGCATTTTTTGTGAGGAGGGGTCTTTTTCTCAGGAGATTGATGAAGATTGTGCACCTCAAAAACCAATTCATAAGGTACCAATCATGTTTCATATTCACTTATATTTTTGGATTGGTAAATCTTCTTATAAGTTTCATGTCCTTTCTTTTGATTACTATGGATGAGATATATATCTTACATTTAACATTCAACTTCTTTACATTTTAGAACATGTAGTGTGTTTTTTGAGGATTTTACCAAATCAACTTTTAACATAAACCAAAAACACCAAACTGATATCTTGCCCTTTCAACTTGACAAAATATTTGCATTTGACAATTAACTACAAGCAACTGAATGATAAATCCACATACCTGTATCTTTGTAAAATACCTGGAACATCAAAAAGATGGCTAAGTGGTTTCCACCATGATTTTTATCTACTAAATATGGGAAAAAAAAACACCAAAAAAAATCGAATAGAAAACATGATTGGTCATTTCAGAGAGCATTCATGATCAAATAAAATGCAATGCCTTCTCTCGCGCTCAATCAACTTTCACCCGCTTGTTTTCTCCCACTCCTTTTCTCTACAATCAAAATAAAAATGATTTGGCCATTTCAAAATAGTGAATCAATATCCTTGAACACAAGCACCAATAACATCAACTATTTTGATCTGTGGGTACCCTAATGTTGGAAAGAGTTCTTTTATTAATAAGATTACTCTACAAGCTTGAAGAAGCGATATATTTTGGCAAATGAAGAGTAGAAAGATGATGATATTCCTGAGATCATGGATGGACACAATGTTGCAGATAGAATGGGAAGACATCTTTCGAGCCTGGCCCTGGATCCTTTGACAATTGGGGTAGGATCTAGACCCAGGCTAAAATGATGTCTTCCTTTTTGTTGTGGAATATAGGCTCTGCTACTGCAACAATGACAGACTGCGATGTACATATCACAACAACTGAGAAACATAAATGTAGGCATCATGGTCACAATTTTTTGGAGACACAACATAACTGAGTGCTATTCCCAGATGATGCAAAGAAACCACTACTTTGCATCATCTCGAAAACCCACTTAAATATCTTGTATCTCCAAATTATTGTGACCATGATGCCTACATTTATGTTTCTCAATTGTTGTGTCCCAGGACCCCTTATGACCCTTTATGATCCCTAAGAATATATCTTAGAGGTCTTAAAATGTCGTAAAGGGTCATAAGAGGCTCCTAGGAGGAGCTAGGTGAGCTTCCACCATCACGTGGTTGGCCCTATTAAGTAGAGAATGTTAAACTATTCTCAAAACAAAGAGAAGCTCAATAATTTAAGGTCTCAATCCATGGAGATGCTGAAAAAATGACGAGAATCAATGATGGAGAGTTTTTAGATTATGAGAAGACATATATGGAGTGGAGGCCAGATTGAGTACCAATGCAGAGATGATGATTCAGTAACCTACATCTATAAAACCTTCACAATTATCCCTTCTTTGGCCTCCATTCATTCCTCTTCTCAAAAATGGTTATCTAGAAACTTTGGATAGTGTTTTCTCATCCATGCATGAAATGTACTAGTGATCGTATAAAATTACTTTAGGCCTCCAGTACTGATGAGATGTATAAGTGTAAAATGTTTTTGTGAGACTATGATCAACTTGTGTAGTGTACATAAATGCAAGGCGGTGATTATTCTCGATGATCGACAGGTAGCTAGGACTAAAGATAACACAGCTCAAGAGACCATCATAGGTTGTCTCTTTCTTCAGTCTATATTATTGACAGAATGTTTTACCTTTCATTAGCTCATCAAATTTGGGGATTTGAAAGAATTTAATAGAATATTTTCATGACAATGTATATTATTTAAGTTGACGTTGCATGAATTTATCTACTTCACGCACTTGTATACTATGAAGATGATAATAAAGAAGCATTTGTTGGATACAATTATCTAAAGGACATTGTTGGATTAGCTATGTGTTGTCTTTGATGTCACACAAATGTCATATCAATTATCATTCTCAGTGTCTACTGAGCTCAGTCAGTCAGCTAGGCAGTTCTCAGTGTCTACCGAGCTCAGTTGGTCAGCTAGGTAGTTTTTAGTGTCTACCAAGATCTCTCGGGTGTCAAAAGGAAACATGACAGAAAAAAGTGTTAACTAAGCCTCCTCGGTTATCGAAGAAAAGTTAGTGGTTATCAAAGAAAAGTTAGTGATTATGAAAAAATCATTTTGAAGAAAGGTGTGTGCAAATTTTGAAGGATGGTTAGATATCCTTGAGGAGTAGCAAAGATTTATTTGATCAGTAAGGATCTAGTGAAGCAAAATAGAGATCTATAACTAGCAATTTAGTTACAGGTCATTTCATTGTTACTCTCTTACAATTGTAGTAGTGATATCAAAATCTCTTAACCGAGTTCATTTAACAACCATTTTGTAAATCCTCTAACAAGGTGATAGTTCTATTGAATTGTTTCAAGACCTCTTACAAGGCCACTCCTAGCAGGGTGATTAAATCCTCTAACAAGGTCACACCTAACAGTGTGTTTTGTAAACCTTTTACTGGGTTGGCTTCTAACTGAGCATCACTTCAGAAGAGTGAAAAATAGTAACTAGTTACATTGGTGGTTTTTCCCATATTGGGTTTCCATGGTAAATCTGGTGTCTCTTCTGTTCATGTTATTTTCTTTATTCATGTATGTTAATCAGTGATGAATGCTTAAGAATAGTTTAATTATTACACACTTCAAATATCAAGTTTCAACATTTCTCTGTATGTTTAACGAGTGGAAACAGTAAATAATTTGTTAAGATATCTAAGGGATCAATGGTAATATTTTTTGTGGTTAACTGATTCACCCCCCCCCCCCCCCCCTCTCAGTTACTGCATCTATATTTCCAAAAATTGGTATCAGAGCTTTTGGTGCTTGCAAGAAGGGTTTCAAGGACCTAAGCTAAAGATCAGGATGTCTTACAAAAGAGAAATTCCAAGGCTTAATAGAAATAACTTTTTAGCATGGCAAGGTCTCATGAGACTTCATCTGGCTTCCATTAGTGATTTGGGATGCAAATATATTGATCAAGAATATACAATTCCTACTGGCACATTAACTGTTGAAGACATTGCAGAGAAGAAGAACCATAACACTATGATGATAGACATTGCATCAGCTCTTAGCTATGAAGAATTTGATGAAATCAAAGACTGCACAACTGCTCATGAAATGTGGAACAAGCTAAAGAAAATCTATGGCGGTGATGACAATGTAAAGAGAGCCAAAGAAAAAAGCCTAAGAGGACAGTTTGATCAAATGAAAATGAGAGAAGAAAAAATTGCAAAATATGTTGAAAGGATCAAGACAAGTGTTAGTGCAATTAGAGCTTCTGGAGGAAAAATTGATGATGAAACTGTTATAAGTAAGGCTCTTAGAACATTACTTCCTATTTATGCAATCAGGCTTTCTGCTATTCAAGAAAGAAGATGTGAAGAAAATCACAATATAACTTTGGATGCCTTAGTTGGAAGATTGACAGCCTTTGAACTGGATAACTATGAAAACTATGTTCCAACTTCTAAAAATATTGAATCAACTTTTGAGGCCAAACTTTCACTCAAGAAAGGGAAGAAAATCCAATCAGAAAGTGAAGAAGAATCAGAGGAAAGTTCTGATAGTGATCTTGAAGTTATTGAAGCATTACTTGGAAAGAAATATTCAAGAGGCAGAGGAAAATACAAAGGTAAAACTCCCTTAATCTATTTTTCATGTGAAGAAATTGGTCATATTGCAACTAGGTGCCCAAACAAGCAAAGCAAAGATGAGAAGAAAGGTTACAAGTACAATGGCAGGAAGAATTTCAAATCATTCAAGGATAAAGGTAAGAAAACATGTTTTTTAGCTAAAGATTCAGATGATAGTGAAGAAGAAATTGTTTTCATTGCTGTAAAAGATGAATCTGATAATGACGAAGATGAGATGGCACTTATCTCTCATATAAGCAAGAATGATACATGGATTATAGATAGTGGATGTTCACATCATATGACTAGTGACAGGACTAAGTTTGAACACTTTGAAAACTTTGATGGTGGTAATGTAAGGTTTGGAAACAATGAACCTTGTTGTATAAAAGGAAAGGGATGAATTTCATTAACCAAAGAACTTATATGTGATAATGCATATTGGGTTGAAGGACTAAAGCATAATATTCTAAGTGTAGCACAGCTAACTAACATTGGATTCAAAGTTGAATTCATGAATGGCAAAGCAAGACTGCTGGATGACAAAGGAAAACTGATAGGATCAGGTAAACAAACCAAAGGTAACCTGTTTTATCTTGATCTTGCTAAATACTCATGTTTTATTGCTCAAATTGAAGAAAGTTGGTTATGGCACAAAAGGTTATGTCATGTAAATTTTGATAACATGATGAAAATAAGAAAATTCAAGAAAGTAAGAGGTATTCCTACTTTGAAGAAACCTGATGTTGGTTTATGCAAGAATTGTCAAATTGGTAAAATGGGAAAGTCTAGTTTTAAAAGTAAAAACTATCAGTCTGAAGATATTTTGGAAATTGTGCATACTAATTTATGTGGACCTGTGGGAATTGAGAGCTATAATGGAGAAAAATTCTTTATTCTCTTTATTGATGATTACTCTAGAATGATGACTGTTATGTATTTAAGAGAAAAGTCAGAAGCATTTGAGAAGTTCAAATGGTATTTAGCAAGAGTAGAAAAGGAAACAGGAAAAAGAATAAAATGCTTGAGATCAGACAGAGGTGGTGAATTCATCTCCCATGAATTCAATAATTTCTACATTGAAAGAGGAATCAAAAGACAGGTATCAGCCCCAAGAACTCCTGAGCAGAATGGGATAGCTGAAAGAAGGAATAGATCTATCATGGACTGTGCAAGGACTCTAATGATTTTAAAGAACATTGCTATGAAATACTGGAAGGAAGCTATCAGCACTACAGTTCATACCTTGAACGGAGTACAGCTGAGAAAAGACACATTCAAGACTCCTTATGAGCTATGGTATGGCTACAAACCAAATGTAAGTTACCTAAAATTATTTGGTAGTAAATGTTACATCTTAAAAGAATCTAGAAAAGGAAAATTTGATGTAAAAGGTGATGAAGGAATATTTTTGGGATATTCTTGCAAAAGTAAGGCATATAGATGTATAAATTTGTCTACTCACAAAATCATAGAAAGTGCACATGTGAGAATTGATGAGTTTGCAGAAAAGACTGAAGAAGAAAGCAAAAAGGAACCAAAGGATTACAGAAGATTTGTTTACATTGAACTTGATACATTGCCAGACACATCTATCAATAAGGAAACTACATCTACCGAGCCCATTACAGTAACCGAGTCACAAGAAGAAGTTCAGACCGAGTCTCAAAGTACCGAGTCTTAGTTTGAAGCTACCGAGCAAGTATCTACCAAGCCCAAGAAACCTGAACCTGAAGATGAAGAAGATGACAATGTAACTCATTCAAGAAGCAAGGAACCTATATTGGCCAAGTATGTCAAAAAGCATCATACACCAGATCAGATTATTGGAAACAAATCAGACGGTACTATGACAAGAAGTAAACTAAAAGGTACATGTTTATTTGCTGATTTTGAACCTAAAAATGTCAAAGATGCATTGGAAAATGAAAGTTGGATTGAGGCTATGAATGAAGAAATAGAGAAAATAGAGAAAAATAAGACATGGACTCTTGTACCTAGGCCTAAAGATAAAAATGTAATTGGGACAAAATGGGTATTCAAAAATAAGTTGAATGAAGATGGTCAAGTATCAAGAAACAAAGCAAGATTGGTATGTAAAGGATATTCTCAAGAAGAAGGAATAGATTATGGAGAGACTTTTTCTCCTATCGCAAGATTAGAAGGTGTGAGGACTTTACTTGCATATGCAGCACATAAAGGATTTAAGGTATATCAGATGGATATAAAATCTGCATTTCTCAATGGTATTCTTGAGGAAGAAGTCTACATTGAGCAACCTAAAGGTTTTATTGATCTAGACAAAAGGGATATGGTCTACAAATTACACAAAGCATTGTATGGTCTGAAACAAGCTCCTAGAGCATGGTATGAAAGATTACATAACTATCTTACTCAGATTGATTTCAAAAGAGCTAATGACAATAGTAATTTATACATCAAAGAAGGATCAGATAGCAAAATTGTTTTGGTAGAAATATTTATGGATGATACTGTGTTTACAGGAAATGATGATCAGTGCAAAGAATTTGAAATGTCTATGTTTGGTCAGATAAAAATTTTTGTTGGACTTCAGATTCAGCAGAACAAAAATGGTATCTACATTACTCAGTCTAAATATATCAAGGAAATACTTAAGAAATTTGGTATGGAAGATTCAAAACTAGTTGGTACACCCATGTGTACTGGACTAAAGCTTACCAAAGATGATGATTCAAAAGAAGTAGATCAGACCTTATACAGATCCTTGATTGGAAAATTATAGTATGTAGTGCACACAAGGCCTGATATTGCCTTAGCAGTTGGTATAGTGGCAAGATTCTTAGCTAAACCCAGAGAAAATCACATGATGGCAATCAGAAGAATCTTGAGGTATTTAAGGGGAACTGAAGATTATGGCTTGTGGTATAAATTTGGAGGCAATCTGGACTTAAAAGTGTTTACTGATGCTGATTGGGCAGGAAACATTGATGAAAGAAAGAGTACAAGTGGTGGAGCATTCTTTCTTGGCAAGAGGTTAGTATCTTGGACTAGTAAAAAGCAAAACTGCACATCCCAATCCACAGCAGAAGCAGAATATGTTGCTGCAGTAGTAAACTACTCTAATATTGCATGGTTTAAACAATTTTTGGAAGGCATGAAGGTTGAGATCAAAGAACTAGTTGTTATGTTTTGTGACAATACAAGTGTAATAAATATTTCAAAGGATCCAGTAATGCATTCCAAAACCAAGAACATTGCTATAAAATATCACTTTGTCAGAAAATTGGTGCAGGACAAGGAAATCATATTGGAATATATTCATACAAAAGAACAAATTGTAGATATCTTCACCAAGCCACTACCCAAGGATGCATTCTTGTATCTAAGAGGCAAGTTAGGGGTCACTCCCCTATCCGAGGTTCACTAAATAAATTTTTAGTGATGCATCAACTAGAACATGTTGAAGATCAATCAGTTGATGCAACATAGTCAGGGAATCATTGCATATGAATTAGTACATAAGGTACATTGATATTCACTGAAACTATGTAAGTTGTCTTTGGCATGTGTTGTCAAAGAGGGAGAGTTTGCTATCATTTCAAGATATTTCTAAGGAGAATAATTTGAAAAGTTAAGAGGGAGAGTTCTCAGTCAGAAAGAAGTTCGAAGATGATGGGAATCGGAATGAAGCTAAGGATATGTTTCTTACTCTTGGTTTCTCTATGAAATTTTATTGTGCTATGACATGTTGTGTTTCCATCAATGCCAAAGAGGGAGATTGTTGGATACAATTGTTTGAAGGACATTGTTGGATTAGCTATGTGTTGTCTTTGATGTCACACAAATGTCATATCAATTATGATTCTTAGTGTCTGCCAAGCTCAATCGGTCAGCTAGGCAGTTCTCAGTGTCTACCGAGCTCAGTCGGTCAGCTAGGTGGCTTTTAGTGTCTATCGAGATCTCTTGGGTGTCAAAAGGAAATATGACACAAAATAGTGTTAACCGAGCCTCCTCGGTTATCGAAGAAAAGTTAGTGGTTACCGAGCTCACTCGGTCTCCGAAGAATGTTGCAGAATTTGT
This sequence comes from Chamaecyparis obtusa, assembly GCA_027943335.1. Taxonomy (NCBI): domain Eukaryota; kingdom Viridiplantae; phylum Streptophyta; class Pinopsida; order Cupressales; family Cupressaceae; genus Chamaecyparis; species Chamaecyparis obtusa. The sequence continues at coordinate 63,839 of BSBK01003571.1, forward strand.
TGTGGTTACCGAGCTCACTCGGTCAATGAAGGAAATCTTTTCAGGATTAATGTTCACCGAGCAAGGTCGGCCCTTCAAAGGATTTTGTTATTACAATTTGTTTATCCCAGTTGACTGTTGTATAATTATTAGTGCCGACTTGACAATCTAAATGTTAAACAAAATGCTATAAATATATAGAAGGTCAAGTGGTGAATAAGATATACAGCATGAAAAAATCATTTTGAAGAAAGGTGTGTTTGAATTTTGAAGGATGGTTAGATATCCTTGAGGAGCAGCAAAGATTTATTTGATCAGTAAGGATCTAGTGAAGCAGAATAGAGATTTGTAATCAGCAATTCAGTTGCAGGTCATTTCATTGTTACTCTCTTACAATTGTAGCAGTGATATCAAAATCTCCTAACTGAGTTGGTTTAACAACCATTTTGTAAATCCTCTAACAAGGTGATAGTTCTATTGAATTGTTTCAAGACCTCTTACACGGCCACTCCTAGTAGGGTGATTAAATCCTCTAACAAGGTACACCTAACAGTGTGTTTTGTAAACCTTTTACCGGGTTGGCTTCTAATCGGGCATCACTTCAGAAGAGTGAAAAATAGTAACTAGTTTCATTGGTGGTTTTTCCCATATTGGGTTTCCATGGTAAATCTGGTGTCTCTTGTGTTCATGTTATTTTCTTTATTCATGTATGTTAATCAGTGATGAATGCTTAAGAACAGTTTAATTATTACACACTTCAAAGATCGAGTTTTAGAATTTTTCTGTATGTTTACCGAGTGGCAATAGTAAATAATTTGTTAAGATATCTACGGGATCAGTGGTAATATTTTTGTGGTTAACTGATTCACCCCCCCCTCTCAGTTACTGCATCTATATTTCCAACAGCATCCCCTCCCATGGAAATGCTTCTTTATCGCCATCCTCATAGTCTACAAGTGCGTGAAGTAGATAAATTCATGCAACATCAACTTAAATAATATGCGTTGTCATGAAAATATTCTATTAAATTCTTTCAAATCCCTGGATTTGATGAACTAATGAAAGGTAAAACATTTTGTCAATAATATAGACCAAAGAAAGTGACAACCTATGATGGTCTCTTGAGCTGTGTTAACTTTAATGTGCCTATTCATCATTTTTTTGACACTTTGGCATTAGTTCTGACGGAAGCACTATGTATTTGATAGACAAAATGTCAGAAAAAAACAATTTATGACATTCCTTGCGATAGTAATGCTATATGTTCGACCAGGTAACCTGTCAGAAAATACTATAGAGTTGTGGCTATTCCAACAGTTAAAGTGTCATAAATAGAAAATATTCAATAGAACTTTCAACAGTGAGGCCATATCACCGACCGGTAGATCTATTAGAATTTGATGAAAACTGTCAGTATTCCAACAGTTCTAGTGTCGAAAAAATATGGTTTCAACAGTAAGTTTTGACAAAGACTGTATATTTTCGATAGGTCTTGTTATCAAAATTCTAATGGATGAACCGCAGGAAATGCCATAACGAAGCTATTGTCATGTGCAATTTTCTGACGTGACATGGTGTCAGTAAACTGACGGATAGGTCTTATGTTGCAATCTTCTACGCAAAAATGGCAACAGACTCATGTGTCGAAAGTCTGACAAATGAGTGTTGCAAATCTGACAAATGGTCGTCAAAATTTGGCCCCAAATGTAGTAGTGGTTTTACACTTCCAAAATCAAGCAAAGGAATATATGCATCAATTTCAACTCCCAACTAAATAATGCAAGGGTTTTGAATGCCTAAACCTCTCAAATTTACATCAGGTTTAAGAAGTGGATTCACGATCATGGAAATTAGGCTCGTCACACCCCAAATCAAACCTAGGGAATTAAAATAATATCTTCAATAACTATCTCCTACTTTTCAACCACTATAACCATGGTGAGGGGACCTACTATTAACATTCCACCAATTTGTACAATTTTTCCATGGTGGAAATGGGGTTTAGAGCCAAATCTCTGTCAAAACCCTTATGAATGACGGTTTCCATGCGGTGTTTACAAAAACTCTCCAAAATCCCTTTATAATCTATGATAGAGGGTCACATATTTTTTGAAGGATATTATACTTTCTCTACTTCTCATTCATGCCAAGTTTTAATCAATTTCAATCTTAAAAAAAGAAATGCCAGATGATTGAACAACAAAATACAGTCGTGAGAACAAGAAAAAAGTGATTTTTATTTAGAAAATTTTCTTCCAACATTAAGAAATTCATTTCCTTGAAAAAAAAATATTTTTAGAATTCTAATACACCTTCCCTAACTATTTTCAACCAACTTTTGAATTAAATTACCATTGGTTTATTAATAACAACTTTTCTTGCAATTTTGCAAAATTGCAAAATTGACAACTTTGTGCAACTTTTGCACCTTTTTGAATAATATTACCAAACTTGACCAAAATCATCCTAATGACTCTGAAAGACTTATTTTCCCTTTATACATTCCTATATAACCTTATTGCATCATCTCAACCCATGTTAGGCATTTTTACATGCTTTTACCTTGTTTGACTACATTAGGACAACATGGCCCATATAAGACTCATTGGAAAAAATACGTTAAAATTTGGAGTGTTCTTATTCCATTTGGTCTTTAAGATATTATTAGATAGAGAAAAAAAACATAATTTAGAAGTTTTCCTTATGAAGGCACGATCATCATGTTGGGTGCACCTGCACCATAAACTTAAGTTTAAAATTGTAAGAAGATTAACACCATTAGTGACTTGTATTTTGATATCTCTGTACTATTTTTTCCCTTAACTTATATGTAATAGTTTCATTGGAAATACTTAATGAAAAAAAATTAGATAGACAAAATTAATTAATGTGACATTTTTCTAGATACATCTATCCATTCTTATTTGTATATACTATTTAATTGTATTCTCAACTTACATTATAATTTATACCATTCCTTTTCTTTGAAGAGATCTCCCATATTTGGCTTACAAATATTAAGCTTTGTATTATTAAAATATGAACAATCTCCAAGCAAGATGATTCGTAAATGGTGTCTTATCTATCTAGGTTAAAATTTGTAAGAAGATATAACACAATCCCAAAACAACAAAAAATGGAGCAATCATACAATCAAAGAGATTTATTCATCTCTAATCAAGTCAGTGATGGATATAATGCAGAACATTAAAATAAGATATAACTAAAAAGTAAAATATGTTTCAAATTTTAAAGCATATAACTATATAAATAATTAAAAATCATAAATCAAAATGAAAACACCATAAAGAGATTGCAAATGACAACACAAGATATATGTGACAAGGTACTTAAAAAATAATCGACACCTAAAATGATCCAATCTTTCATTTATCCTTTAAAATCATTTTCTCAAGATAAATCATATATTTTCCTACAGTGTTGCATTATTGCTAAAACCTACAACATATTGTCGAGCCTCTCAAATAAAGCTCTAATTAGAGATGAATTATATGATGAAATAATTGAATGGTGTTAGAAACCATTCAAAAGCCTAAGAGATACATGACATCCATATATGTTAGAATCAAAATCCAATTCTTCCATTAGTCTAATATTCCCCGAGCTATTAATAACACATCTCTTACATTTTGTCATTGTATCATTGAAAGTGGAAAATATAAAAAAGATGAATACTATTACTCTAACAATCCCAACACAAAATATTTATCCAAACATGGAATTCCAATTTTTCTTTAGTATTTCATGCATTAAATTCTTAATGAAAAACATCTTCTACTATCATAAGGTTGGTAAATTTTATAATTCAACCTCCCTCTCAAATGCTCATTCACACCATAAGAATCTTTCATAAGAAACCTTTATGATGAGTAGACAAGATGCTCTTGCAACACTTCCCATGATGCAAAGACATGTCCAAATAAGAAAAATCTCAAGTTGGATACATGCATTCTTATATGAAGAGAAAATATATGAATGAAAAAATTGATGTCACTCCAACATGAGATGCCATTTTTTTCAAGTGGAGACTAAAGACACTAAAGACAAAATAGCAATACATAAAAAATATTAAGACATTAAAATTGGCATTGTAGGTTTTAGATACCTCATCTCAATAGAAAGATCCATAGAAGTCATTAATTTTGTATGTTGAGAAATTCTCTAAATATATGATGGGGATTAATATGTTTGTTAGATATTCTTTTGTATCATTTTCACTATTAGTCATATCTTATGGTTTTACTTTCCTCCCATTGTTTTACATTTATATTTCTATTTAAAATTAATACGTGGGTGAAACAAAATTACATTTAGTAACCTAAATTTGTTATCCATTTCTTTTTGACTTTTCGTTCTATCTAGTTGAGATTATCAAAAATGATATAACTTCTGATAAAATATTTTTCCTATACCCCAATAGCATAATTGATCTTACTTGTTGTATGCCACTTTTTATAAATATTTATCTTACATTTATAAGGCACTTTCCTACCTAAACATGCTCTTTCCTTCCTTAACTGTATATTTTTTCTCTTTCATTATTGTCTTTATAACCCTTCATTCGTAATGATTTTTTGTTTTAATTTTCTTTTCTAAGAAATATAAGTAAATTTGAATTTCAAGATAATTTCCTTTCATTTTTTCCACCTAGTTTTTGTTTATTTGTAACCATGGTCATCACTTTGCATACCATGTTACCAACATGATATTACACAATTATATGACAAATTCAAATTTTAGAGATGCCAGTATTTGTTGTAAACTCCCTATTGAGTGGCTATAACCCCAATATATATCTATATTAGTAATATTAAAAGAAAAAGACATATATTAAAAACCACACGAGTTGAGGGTTATTTTTGGAAGGTCAACATCAAATATATTTAGCAACCTCCCATACCAATAGTCATGGCCATTACCTTTCATAGCATGCTATGAAACTTGATATTACACAAATATAAGGTATATTTAAATTTTAGAGATGCTAGTACTAGTAGTGATCATAAACATAGTATATGTTTGTACTACTAATAATAAAAGAAAAATATTTATATAAAAAAAACCACTCGAGTTGAGGGTTGTACTTTGAAGGTCAACATAACAATACTTTAGCAACCTCCCAAATCAAAAGCCAAACCCATCACCTTGCACACTATGATTTCAACCTTGATATTGCACACCTATTTGATAAATTCAAATTTTAGAGATGCTAAAACTAACTGTAAATTGCTCATTTATTGTACATAGACACAATATGCATCACTACTACTAATAATAAATAAAAATAATTTATATGTAAAAGAAACCAAAAGATTTGAGGGTTGTTTGTTTAAAGATCAACATCACAACTCTTTAATAACCTCTTATATCAATATCAATTGTCAAAGTCATCACCTTACATACCATGTTATTAACCTTGATATTGCACACCTATATGATAAATTCACATTTTCAAAATGACTAATAAATTCTGATTTTCAAAATGACTAAGGATGCTAATACTATCGTTAAACTCCATCTCTAATTTCCTCCATGCATTTTTCACTTATAACCATCTTTAAAACTCCATCCCTAATGCTCCATGCATTTTTCACCTGTAACCATGGCCATCACCTTGGATACGATGTCACCAGCCTTGTTATTACACGAGAGATGCTAGTACTAACTTTAAACTCCATGATTAATGTTCCTTAACATATGATATCTCACAAGTTCTTCGAAAGAACATTTTGTATATGAAAAAACGACACACCAGTGAGGAATGTTCGTAGGAGTTTGACGTCATATCACTTTATAAAGAAAATCTATCTTGTCTTTTCAAACTTTATACGGGCATCACAGCTTACTTGAGCATCTTCAATCTATATTTTTTCTTAAACTTAAAGTCGAATTATGAAAGGATAGAGAGGGATCTCCAATTTGTTTACTATTGGTTTTCATGGATTCGCTTTCACACCTGTCCTCAGATGATTAAAAGATGATAAAATGAGTGTCTAGTATTGTCACAAGGTATGGGTTTTATGGAATCGTATTCACGAGCAACTACTTTCTCTTGGTATGCCTGCTCACCGAGGAAAAACAATACAAAAGAGATTCCACCGTCTTCTCTTTATTCCAAACAATAATTTTTCATTGGAATATGTTTTTCATCAGAATATGGCAGCTGCTTGTCTCACCATATTAAACAAAAGGTGTATGGTAAATATTAAGTGGGCATAAAGACACTTTAAATTCATTAAACAGTAAAATTAGGAAAAAATGTATGGCTGGAAACTAGTTTCATTTTGGACATTCTTTACAAATGGTCATATTCACATTGTAGACTTTTAACCATCGGTAAAGTGTGTTTCCACATTGTGTTGAGTCATACTTGCAAACGTATAATTGTGTTAAATTAAATAGATTAAATCAAACAATTCTCTTGTGTGAAGATGTGTGGAGGACCCCAGGAAAACTATGGACCTTTGAAAGCGTGATTTGAGAAGTGTAGGAAATTTTGGTGTTCCATTTACATTGAATGAAATATCTGAAACAGAAAAACACTTACACTTACAGTAGATATGAATGAATAGATGCATGCATTACATCATATAGCACATCGTATAGCACCAAAGTAGCTAGCCTAGAATATTTATAGATCTCATAAATAATTATAAAGAAACTTATAACAATTGAAAGAAGATTCTAGGAAGGAAGAATTAAAATGAAATGTTCTATTTATAAAATATATTAAATAAGACATGCATTTTTCAACAATTTCTAATAATGCGTATTTGAAGAAGATCTCAACAACTATTACATCAAAAATTGTACAACTTCTTTGAGACATAGCATGTCTTAAAGTTTGACAATTTTTACAATAGGCAATTCATTTGTAAATATATCAATAATTTGATCTTCTATTTTACAAAAAATTCACCTTAACCACTTTCTTTTGAATAAGTAATGAAGAAAGTGGCATGGTACATATAACTTGATACTCAAGATCCTTAGTAGCTTGTTAGTGCTTCAATAATCACAAAACAATTATAGTTGTAGAATGTTGTGATTAGTGTTTGAGTAGTACTGGGATGGGTAACTTCCTAAGAAGTCATCGTGCTTCATCTTTGTGAGCATCACCTACATAAAATGAGTGCTAAGTGTTCCATTCATTCTCATGAGAGATGGGTTCATGTGAACCACTACTTGTCAAACATGGTTCAATGGGTTTGACTAAAAAAATTACATAGTTGAATCCTGATAGCAATATCACAATTTGACTTGGTGTGGAAAATATCTCATACTTATCAATTGATGAGCTTAAGGGGATTTCCAATGAAATTTTCATAAGGAACAACACTTGCTAAAGGTTCTACAAATGAGGTTGCAAGAAGAGTGTGTTTAACCATGGAGGAAACTTCATAGTTAAGCACACTCAGACTGGAGTAGTACTGAGATGGGTGACCTCGTAGGAAGTCCCAGTGCTTCACCTCTTTGAGCATCACCTAGATGCAATGAGTGCTAATTGTTCCATTCATTCTCATGAAATATGGGTTCCTATGAACCACTACTCATCAAACATGGTTCAATGAGTTTGACTCAGAAAGCTACATAGTTGAATCCTACTAGGAATAACACAATTTGACATGATGTGGAAAATATCTCTTACTTATCACTATTTCTTCAAGTAGATTTTAAGATAGAATAGTTCTTTAGATACTTTTGAGAAATCATTATAATTAGCTTCTATGAATTAAATAGTGACATTGTCAATTAGCTATTATTATTCCAAGAGATTGGTCCTAAACCAAGACTAACAATGTGTCTTGAAGTTAATTTTATATTCTCATTATTACTTGTCTATTTCTAATTTGTATTCCCTACTAGAGTAGGCTCTATTTTATTCAATTCCAAGTTTGTATGTTCCTTCAATTTATTTTAGCATTCACACATTCTTCTTGTCATACTTTCATATCCAAAAAATAATTATTCAACCCTAGATCATATATTTCAAAAACTTGTTTGAATTACTCATTAGTGCTTTCAATGTATTATATGTGATTTCATGCAATGACTAATTCATCTACATGTATTACAATAAAAATAGTCTAACTATAATCATGTTTTACATAAATATTTTAATCATTCTATTCTACGAAAATATGAATTTATTTTTCGATACCATTGTTGAACAGACAACAAGACAAAGAGGGGTTGGGGGTGAATCAGTCTAGAGAGAAATAATAAACTTAATTCACATTTTAATATAATTGAATTCACCATAAACTACTTGCTTCAATAAAACCATAGAACACAAAGCATAATCAACACAAGACCACCTAATTTAAGTAGAAAACCCAAAACTAGGAAAATCTATAGCGACAAAAAAACTCACAATATAAATAGTTTATATTAAAATGCTTTAGGATCACTATTAAGAAGTAAAACATGAATGAATTGTACAACTAGCATTCATTTCCTTAGGGAAAGATGAAAATGACTTGTACAATTAAAACTCACTATCTTAGGAAAAAATACAAAAGGATGTCAGCAGACTCACTAGCATTGGACAACAACATGAACTTCAAAATTGAAATGAGAAGAATGTACAAAGAAAGATCTTGGTTTCCAAAACCACAGATTGGAAATCTAATAGTTTTTCCACTCCTCATAAATACTTCTCAATCAGCTTTGGCCAACGAATGAGAATGATCACTTGATCAAATTCCCCTATACTTTACACTTCACTAAACAAAGGTGAGTAAACCTCTACCTCAAACCCAACCTGTTGGTTGGAGGCTTTTGTATAGCGGATTTAAAACTCAGTGATCTCTAAAGATGGAAATGGCTCTTGAGGTGGATCTATTATGATTCCCACAATACTTTGACAATTTGTGAATTATAAATTAGTTTCTTGAAAGGAAATGCTTGTATAAATACTTTTTCGTATAAATGATTTGTGAAATGTAAGTATAATTCTTAATTAGGATTTCTCTAGAGACACTTGATTAAATTACCTTAGATCAATATCAAACCAGTGCCTTTATCTTTTGTTTATTCTTATCAATTCAATTAATTTACCCTATGTATAACCCTGTGAGATGATTTTAATAACTTACTCTTAAAGAAAGACTGTCACTTCAAAGGTATCTATATACATTAATAATTAAAATTTTCTATTACAGTTAGTCTTATGGATTTTAACTTCCTCATAAAAGACTAATAAGATAGAATGAATTCTTCACGACCAATCTTCGAATTGATGATCAAACTAAAACTTAATTTAAATTATAATAATATAAGATAGCACAGTGAAGCATCTAAATGAAAAATATTATCACAAAGAACTGATTAGTTAAATGAAAAGATGAAGAAACAAATGAATTTTTATTTAAATATGTATACTATAATCCAACCGGTTACATAAAGTATGATTTCTTTTCTCTAGTCATGTATCTTCAAGAGACAAACCCCATAATGTACCAAAAGATGTCACTATAAAAAATGTAAATTCCTCTCTAATCTAGGAAAAGATCCCCTCTATATAGATGAGGGTTTAGTTTTACATGAAAGGGCATACCCCTTCACGAAGAGACACAACTAATCCTAAATATTTACATGAAAAATTGACAAAATAGAAAGACTCATAGATACAACTATTCAAAAACATGTAGGAACATGAGCTAATCACCTAGAAAAGCTCAACATTTATTGATATGCTCAAGGTATCTCTTAGAGGCGTAAGTGCTTGCATCGTGGATGATTTCCTTGACCGTTATTTCTAGCATGATGAATCGATCCATTTGTGTAGTGGCCAATTTCAACTCAATCCCATCAGTCTAGGCAACACCAAGGGAAACAGTGAGAAGACTCTGGCATTCTCCTATCCACTCGTCATTGTCCTTAAGATCCCCTTTTTGATCCACAAATGTTGGATGTTCCTTCTTGATTACATCTCTGAATTCCCAATGCTCTTCTTCCTATTTTCCATTAAATTTATCATGTTTTTCCATTACCTTATTGATCTCTTGAATTTATTTTCCATCTTCCCCTCAAATTTCTTCTCATGTAATTTCACACGTATTCTATTTCTTATCCTATTATGGGCCACAACATTATCCCTATTTATTCTATATACCTCCCAAAGATTTTCCAAATTAATTTTTAACTTCTCAAACCTTTTGTTCAATAGAAAGGCATTAGTATAATTTCTCACACTCTAGATCTTCTTAACCAATTTCTAGTTTTCCTTTTAGAATTCATCAGAGTTTTTCTTCCATTTCAAATTAGCTAGTGAGGGAAATAGAGGCATAGTCTATCCACTTCCCTTTAGGATTTCTTCATACATGGATTTGTATTGATCCATTTCCCTCACTACTCTGATCATTTTTTCTTTGTTGAATTTGGATACATTGACACCTATATCAGCAGAGGCTATAGGATCAATTTTTCCCACCTTCAACTTCATCATTTGTCCAAAAGCTTTGTCCACATAAATAATCTTATGTCTCTTGTTGGTTGGGTATAGGACCTACAAAAATAATGTCTCTTCATCTTGATCAAACTTTGATCCTATGAAAACATTATTAACACCTTCAATGTCCAACTTAAAATCGTTATTTTTAAAATGAAGTAACCTATCAAAAATAAATGTGGCACTAAGATCCTAGCCAGGAAAATATATTACACCCACCTCTATTAGCAATTGTCTACCCTTCTGTGGAGTCATGGTGGCAACCTCAGCCTCTATATCATCCTTGAATTTTTTCAGTAATTCAACATCATTTCGTGGGGTTATGTTAGGGATAGATTCCCTAAGTTTATTTCCTTTGAAATTATATAGAAAAGACTTAAAGTCCTTGGATCTTACAAAAACAACATCTGAAACAAAATAAGAATATTGATCCAATCTACTATCTTTGTGAACTTCCAATTTGGTCACAATTTTCTCATCTTTACTTGGCTCTTCTTCAACATTCTTTTCTTGTAGTCTATAAATAGCCTCTCTATCATTTGGCTCATTTTCTATTATTTCCTCCTTTGGCTCCTATTGTTTCAACTGTTGCACCTTTTCATCTAACTCCCTCTAATATTTGTCAATAACTTATTGGGCCTCATCATCCTCAAAATTCCTAAATATATCTTTTGCTTCTATTTCCTCTTGTAATAAATCTCCTAAGATATTTTTCTTCTTACAAGAATGGATATATCCTTCATGATCATAGTTTTTCCTTGGGAAATGTTCAAGCAGGTTGAACTCGTGCATTAATTTTTTCTTAGTTACCTCATATCCTTTGTTTGAAACAATGGTGAAGTCAACAAAGCTAAGATTTATTGGAAAGATGATGTTCTTGTGTAAATCCCCAAATTTCTTAGCATTTCAAATACTTATCTTCCTCACAATATCTAAATAAGCTATCCTATTTGGAACAACCTTTCGTAACATGTACATGGTTCCCTCAAACCCATAGATTCTAAAACATCTGAAATCTTGGTACACATACTAATCTCCCCAATTATGGTTCACAATTTTTATTTTGTCAAAATTGTTTGGCCTAAAGAATTCTTTAATTTCATCAAAAATAGATCTATCACAAGGATACCAATATATTTGATACATTATCTTCACAATCCATTCTTCAATTTTTTTGTAATTTGACCTCATGTACCTAGAATCCAACATAGAAGTCCACAACTATATGGGTTCTTCTTTCCATTCTCTACTCCAGATATTTAATCTCAATTCATCTAGCCATATACCCTTTCTATGTCGATAAAACAACACCAAATGCATCAACAAAGAGTAATGTTTGAATTTAGGGCATTCATTATCTCTAAGATTCAAAAAACCTTCATGGCTTGTGTCTACCAAATAAGAGGCATAGTTGAAAGGTCTAGCCTCATACATTTGCATGTCTGAGGCTACAACCATAGGCCCAATACTCATAAGATTAGGAACTTATAACCCTCTCAATTGTCAACAAGACATATATATATATACTACTGTATGCACCCTAAAATGGTCGCCTAGACTTTGGGGCCCCATTCATCAATTTATCATTTCCTGAATCAATGTCTTGCAATATTTTAAATTCAAATAAATTTCCTTGATCAAATCGTAATTAATTCAATTATTTTAATATTTCCTAAGGTTTGATCATTTTATCTTAAGTTTTATTTAATTAAGAGAACATGCTCAATTTTAAATAAATAAAAAAAATCTTTTAATTAAATAATAAAATCACTTTATCCTAAGCCACATTTAATTAAAAGAAAAAATCTATTTTAAATAAATAAAAAAATATTTTAATTAAATAATGGAAACCACTTTGCTAAATATAATAAATAAATAATAAAATAAAAAGAAAAAGACAAAGACTTTTTGTCTACACATTGAATGCACACTTTCCAAGATGGGTGGAATCTCCTTTTGCCTCTTAATCTCTTCCACACATCTTTTTGCCTCTTAACCATGTCCATTGATTTTGCCTCTTGAGAATCTTGAGCACATGGATCAACCAATATTTAATCTCCACCATTGCTCATTTCTTTTTGCCTCTTAATCTTAACCGTCCATTCATTTCTAAAATCCTTTATAAGGAGCCCTCTCCTTCTCATTTATGCATGGAGATTTTAGAGATCCAGATTTTATGTTATTGTTATGCAGGTTTGGAGAGCGATTTTGGAGAAGAGTTTGAGCACTTGAGCTTGAATATTGAAAATTATCTTTTCTTGTCTTCTTCTCTCATGCCCCATGGCAATCCATTTACATTAATCTTTCATTTTCATATTAGATTAGATTCATATTTCCTTTCATAGAATAATCTTGCATAAGCATTTCTTTTCATAGATTAGTTTTCTTTCATGCATTGTTATCATATAGAATAGCTTCCATTTTCATGTGCATGCATATTTGATGATCATGGAGACTAACATTCTTTCTTTTCCTTTTTGAATCTTTCATTTTATGGTGTACTTGCATGGGCACAAACTAGGTCTAATATGAGGGCCTCCATCATAAACCCTTGCACTCCATGAATAGAGAGCTATGAGTCGTCATTTGAGATGTCATTCTTGAGCAATCTTGGATATAATGACTCATAGAAGTGCATCAACATTTTAGCACACATTTTTGGCACCCATCATGGGGAAACCCACCTTTACATGCTGGTTTTGGTTATTTTTGGACCTAACCCCTTTGTGTAGATTGGCTTTGAGACAAAAATCGTAGATTTTCAAAGATTTGATCATATCTCCCAAACGGCTTAGATTTTCGGTCTGAAATGTTTTTTGCAAGATGGCAACATATTAGAGAAGCTTGAGTAAAAAATGCAAAAAATTTTGAGGTATTTTAGATTTTTTATAATTTTTTCTTTATTTTTGAAAAAAAATAATTAATTTTTAGCACAAATCAGCTTATTTTTTTGAAATTTTTACATTTTTGGAAATCTCTTTATATTATAAGGGGGGTCCATTGTTTGTGTTTTAAATTTGGATGCAATATCATATCTCAAATAGTCGATTTACAAAGACTGGTCTATTTTGGTAAAATGGGTCTCTAGGGCATGAATGAAGAGATTTTTCCAAAAAATTTACCTTTTTGGAAAGCTCTTTATTTTTTAGCAGGGGTATCTATTTTTCATTTCTATCTTTATGGCCGAAATCATATCAAAAAATTAGATCTTGTTGACTAGGTCAAATGCAAAAAAAATAAATTTTTGTGATGAAGGTGCACTTATTTTTCATGGTTCAATGCATGATATGAGTTGTCATTTGGATTGTTTTCTAGCTATTATTGCTCCTAAAAATTCATTTTCAGATCTAACCCTAGGGTTTGCATAAGTTGCATATACATTGCATATCTTGTTTGCTTGTTTGCTTGTTGGAGAGTTTGTGGCTTGCTTGCACAAAAAAACCTCAACAAAAATCTACTAAGCATGTTGCTTTGGACTTGAGGTATTTTGTTGCATCTCTATAACATTTGGATTTTGGAAATTAAAATGAACCTCTCATGTGTCTTACTTGAGTGATTTCTTTCTTGCATAGATCACACTTCAATTTTTCTCTAAAGGAAACAATGAATCTAGATTTTCTTTTTTGCATATATGTCTCACATAGTAATTACGCCCTATGAACACTATTTGTGGCATTCTTGAGAGAGTGAGATTCATTCACTTCTTTTTCATGTGAGGCTCTTCTTGAAGAGAGATCTCCTTGTAGCTAGGGAAGGAAGTTGTTATTATCTCACGGTCTTACTTGGTTTAGTCGTCAACTTTGATTGGTATGTTCTCTTTTTGACCCATTTAGAGAGATCGATAGACATTGTTGTTGACATATGAACCTTGCTGAGATTATTTCAATCTTAGCATGTCAATGAATTTTCTCACTATGTTTGGGTGAAGTGAAGAGGCTAGAGGATTATGCTCTATTCCCTTTTTGGGTATCATCAAAAACTTAAATCCTTGAATCTGAACTAAGTCCCCATGTGGTCCTTTTTGTGAGTCACCTTTTTAGAGAGGGTTAACCATAGTGGAGATTCCCTTTATTGGGTCAACCATGTGGATGGAACCTCAAGCGGTAATAGCCATTTTTCACTATGGTAGAAACAACCTCTATATAAATTCCTTGTGGAAGAAATCTCCATAGGTGTAGTTTCTTGTTGGGTTGTCATATCTCCTCAGTGTCTCTGATTGATTAAATTATCAGAATGTGTCAAAACTCCGGTGCGGCTGGATTGGAGTTCATCCTCTTGAAATTGCAAAAGTTGCAGAGTTGACCATTACTAAGAACCATAGTGCAACCAACTTTTTATTTGCTAGGACTATGCATGTGACTGTAAAACATTTTGAGAACATACACAAATAACATCTTTAGGGAGTAAGATACTACATCACTATTCTTGTTCATGTGCAAGGTTGCTTTATCCCTTACTCATTGTTTGAAGATAATTATTTGCTTGAACTCCTTGATTGTTGTCTTGCGTGCCTAATTAATGATAAAAATCTATTAATGCATCTAGTTGGTCACATTAAACAAATAAATTTGAGTTCCTGAGTGATAAAAAACTTCAAAGATCTCTCCAAAAGTGCTATGACATGTTTCTCAACATCCAAATGAACTTAAATGGTATCAAGTTGCACAAAATGACTCTTGGTCTTCTTTCTTCCACATCTCCCATGTCTTCCTAGTCTCCCATTTCCATCCTTTCTCTTCTTCCTTCATGCTTCTTCCTCTTCTTCCTAAACTCTTCATATCTTCTTGATTCTTTTCCTCTTATTATCTAGTCTGCCTTCTTCTATTCATCTCTTCAATCACTTCCATGCTTTATCCCTCCTCTTCCAGAACCATGAATTTCAACTATCTTGTTATGGAACCTCTCTTGAAAATAGATGATCTCAAACTCATTACTCAATTCAAAGAGTTTTATTCCTCTAATAGTCCTAGATATTGCATGGGTGATAAAATTAAGACAAAAACAAAAGAAAAATCAGTTGAATCAGACGCCTTTGCTAGGATCATATGCATGATCCTAACATGACCTCCTTCTTCCAAACATTTTTCATCTTCTAAGTCTTCTCATCCTTCCTCATCTTCCAAGTCTTACCATGACTCTTCTAGACATTATTCACTTTCCTCATTATCCAAGTCTTCTTCCTCCACTAGGTCTTCACTTTCCTCTTCTTCATGATCTTGTTCCTCTTCTACTTCTCCCAAGAGTCTTACTTCTCTTCTCAAGACATACCATAATGAGAAACATGAAAATCCTTGTGATACCTCTTCCATGAAGAGTGACACGCCCATCTTTGATGACTATGATGATGGAAAATGTAGTGATACCTACGATACCTCTATTCCTAAGAGTCCTCCTAGTCATGTGCTCATGCTTACTCTAAATGGGTCGTCACATTGGATAGATCGTGATGGTGATCCATATGATTATGATTTTGAAAGAGACTTTGATGATTTTTGTGAACAATACCTAGATGATACATCTACTTCTATGAGGAAGACAAAGCTTTCCACGCTGATTATAAATGTAAATACTATAAGAATCTCTCCTTTAAGAACTCTCATGCTGAAAATAAAGATTACACTCTCGAGAAAGATTATGTTAATGATGGACCTTTGTCTTGTGATGGTTCCCTTGAATCCCCTACTTCCTCCAAAACCCATGCATTTCCTAAAGCTTCCAAGTCTTTCAAATAATTCACAAATCCTTCTTCCAACAATGGTCCTAATACTTTTCATGTGGTTCCCTATAGTTGTCCTCAAGGGATATCTCTTAAAGAAACTCAAGCTAACCTTCATTTGGCTGAAAATAATTTCAATAATGCTAAACTTAAAGAGCCTAAGCCTTTATATGCTATAATGTCTACTTTAGCTAGTCCTTCACCATCTCCTACAAAGTCTTCCATACAATTCCAACATGCTTCCTTGTCCTTAGAAGTGACTCCATGTCAAGAGGACTCTAAAAATGATAAAGAAAAGAACATAAAGAAAGATCAAGATCAAGAACCCTCCATGTCATCCAATCCTTTTCATGATGTCACTTATTCATTTCATGGTTCTTTTGATCCTACACACCTGTTCTCATTCATTCCACCATGTCTTAAGTCTTCTCCTAAGAAAGATCAAGCTACTACTTACACCATTGAGCTTATTAACAATCAAAATAACCTTACTACACTTGTGCTTTCCAAAGATGATACTTCCATTAAGTTTTTCAAAAATAGTGTTGTTACTTCCAATGTTAAGCCTATTTAAAATCAAGATAAAAATTATATGCTTATGGTATCCAAAGCTCCTTGTCAAGATCAAAGTATTCCATCTTCTTGTTCTACCACTCCAAGTTCGCTTCCACTTTCTACTCTTCCTAAGTCTTTTCAAGCTCCAAACAATCTTATCAAAGAAGTTTCTCCTATTCAAGATGTTCATGATCCTATTCAAAATCCTAATGCTCACTCTAAAGATGCTGATGTCCTTGGTTTTCATATAGATCTTGATGAACTTATTGATTATCATTTTGTATCTTCCACGTCCATCCTTAGACCTCCTCCACCAATACTAAGGGCTTCACATCTTCCTTCCATCTTGGGACCTTATGTACCTTCACTTTCCCCTCCTTACTCTCCTAATCTGCCATCCATCCTGGGTCCTTATATCCCTCCATATCCTATCTTTCCTCAAGATCAACATAGATGCATACCCTTGAATCCTTTTGATCCACCCACCCATTTAAACCAGTTATATCCTCCTTATTCTTCCACAAGTACCAAGTCTTTTGGAAGTAACTTGAATGTTCAATACAAGAAAAATAAGCAATACAAGAATCCATAAAAAAAAAAAGATTAGCATGTCTCCTCTAATCGACATGGATGCATAAAGTCAAAAAATATATCTAAGAAGAAAACTACAAGACAAGTATAGGTTCTAAAATCCATCATTGAAGATATTCTCTCTAAATCATCAAAAAGAAATGAAAATCCTACGGCTATATGGATTCCAAAGTCTCTCTTGAAAGAGTCTGATGTTGAGCAACAAGTGAAGTTGTCATTCAAGCTTCCAAAGGCTTCCACTTCATCTTCTTCCAAAAACATTATTCCATTTCATGTGCCTAAGCCACAACCTCTGCTATCCATTCACCATATTCCTTTACGTATTCCTTCATTCACATTTACACCATCCTCTCACCACCCTTCAAGGTGTGTGTTGATGTTGATCTTCCCTTCCTTTCCATCTACCCTTTCACAATCCTTTCATTCATTATCCTTCTACCTTCTATCCTTTTTCCTCATTTTCCTATTCCTCCTATGTTCCAACCTCACTTGCTTTACATAAAACCTTATCCTCCATTTTTCTCTTCGATCTTTCTTTCCCTATCAGCATCTTTGATCATATCATTTTGAATCCTTGGCATATCATGGTTTATCCTTTCAAGGAGCATTATCTAAAAATCTTGCCTTCTTCAAAAAATAAAAAATTTAAAAAAATAGAAAAATTAAAAAAGAAAACAAAAAAAAATTAAAAAAATTGAAAATGTGCCTCAGTGGAAACTTGGAAACAGGAGCCTTGGTAGTAAAAGTAAAGAGAAATAAATTTATCTTATGGTGAAAATCACTCCCTTGTGGTACCTTGGCTAAGTACCATTATGAAAACCTAGCAATCAGGCATCATGCATAGTTCTTCTAGATATTTCATCCATTCCATCTTCTCTCTCTTTGATCTTGACAATTTTGACCTATACACAAAGATTTGGCTATCTTGTGAGCTATCTTACGATGATCTTGTTTTCATTCCATTCATGTTTAGCCTTCGTATTTACTTTCCTCCATTCATTCTAGCATTTTGCTATCCTTTTCCCCTTTGGTCTTGATCTAATAAAAAAGAGTAAAACATGATGATATGAAGCCTCTTGACATGTCTACTCCTTTGGACTACATCATTTCCTTATTTTTCATTACGCCTTTGTGACTTATTCTATGTTGGCCTTTCATTGCTTGTCCAAATGTGTTTTACATGATAATTTTTCCCTAGCTTGGGTACACTTGAGGATTTTTCCCTTGAGCTACATGATCTTATCTTGCTTGGGAGTTTGATGCTCATTCTATTTGGGGGCATCCTTTGTACATACTTATAGATCTTTAAAAAATCCAAAAAAATGGTATATTGTTAAAAAATTCAAAAAATTGGAAAATTTTCTCAAAAAATGATCATCTTAGTGAAAACCTAGTAATAGATGCTTTGATGTATCTCAAAAAAATTATGTATTCCAAAAATACCAAAAAAATCTTAAAAATAAAAAAAATTCAAAAATTCAAAAATTCAAAAAAAAAAGTGCCTTGGTGAAAACTTGAAAACAGGCACCTTGGTAGAAAAAAAACAAAAAAAAAGAGAAAAAATTGCAAAAAAAATCCAAGTGGTGAAAACCTGGAAATAGGTGCTACTTGATGTCTTTGCACCCTTGTTTCTCAGCATGCGTCCTCAACACTTAGCCTTTCTCCATCATGCCTTGTCCTTATTGCCTTGGTCTTTGTCTTTGTCTAGGGGGCATAACTATGTTAGCTTTGGTCTCTTGGATGCATTAGTCTTTAGGACACCTCACAAACGATATTTTTCAACCCCACCCCAACTGTGTTTTTCAACACAACCCTTGACATTGAGTATTTTTCAACACTTCTCAGTTTAGTCTTACCCAGTTTTGTCATGTGATCTTACCTACTTGCAAGCATTCGATCCTTATCCTCGGAACTCAATATCAGTTAACACACTTAAATTTTTAAACAGAACACTTAATGCTTGAGCTATGTCATGATATTTTCTTTGTGTGCTAATTGTTATTGACTTTTGTTGAGTGTCCTTATCTAATAAGTTTCTCTGAGATGCATAGCTAGAGGACTTGGGGCATGAGGCATGTTTTTATTTATTTTCTGCTTATAGGTGTGGTCTTGAACCTCTTGAGTGTCTCTTGTTTTTCCCTTGAAACACTGAGGAGATTTGAGGCATCATCCTTGACTATTTTTGCACAACTGTTCTTATGATCATCCTGGCATCTATGCCTTGATGCGAGTGTGGTTTTGCTACATTAAATTGGGTAAGCTAACATTGAAGTCATCTTGACCTTTATGTCTTTGATGCTTATGTTAGAATCTTTCCACATTCCAATCCGATATAAATTGCATTCATATCTTCATAGTTGTGCTTGTGACTAGTTTTGATTGTGTGATTTTTCGATGTCCGTTAATAATGGCCCAATGATGAAAATAAGTTCCTTAACATTCTCTAATGAATGATGACCACAAAATCCTATGTTACAGTTGCTCTATTGCAAGTAAACCTTTGCATTTTTATCTAGCTTGCATTGTTAGACTTCATGTTAATTAATATGCATTTTTAGGCTGCATTAGGAGTTTGAGAGGGTTTTCCTTCATCTTTCTTTTGGACTTTTAATCAACTGTGGTCATGTTTTGATCTTCATTTCCTTATCTGCTTACATGATCTCAATTGAAATTTTCTATCTTAAATAGTTGATTCATTTTGAGGCATTCTCTTTCTTGAGGAAAATTCCCTTTCTTCTCTCCATCTCTTTGCACCTCTTCCAAACTTTGATCTTCCATTCGCATTCCCCCCACTTATTTTCTTCTAATTCAACCTTATATTTAGTTTGATTTGATCAAATTTATCAATTTACTATTTCTCCTCTATCTCATTTTGATTTCGATCATGAGGGGGCAATACCTATCAAACTTCAATCCTTGATTCAACTTTATCAATCCTATAAATTGCTTTTCTTGGGGGCAACCTTCCTTGAGACTTGACAGTTACCTATTTACAGGGTGTTGGCCTTATCTTTTTCAATCAGCTTATCGTTGTCCTGATGTGTTTGCCTCTGTCGATCACACATCTAAGTTATTTTGTGATCCCTAATCGATCTCACACTTTAACTTCATTCTTTGACTACAAATGTTCTCATGAAGATCACACATTAGTCAAAGAGGGGCAAATGTATGCACCCTAAAATGGTTGCCTAGACTTTGGGCCCCTATTCATCAATTTATCAATTCCTGAATCAATGCCTTGCAATATTTTAAATTCAAATCAATCTTCTTGATCAAATCTTAATTAATTCAATTATTTTAATATTTCCTAAGGTTTGATCATTTTATCCTAAGTTTTATTTAATTAAGAGAACATGCTCCCTTTTAAATAAATAAATAAATCTTTTAATTAAATAATAAAATCACTTTATCCTAAGCCACATTTAATTAAAAGAAAAAATCTATTTTAAATAAATAAAAAAATCTTTTAATTAAATAATGGAAACTAGTTTTGCTAAAAATAATAAATAAATAATAAAATAATAATAAAAAGGAAAAGACTTTTTGTCTACACATTGAATGCACACTTGCCAAGATGAGTGGAATCTCCTTTTGCATCTTAATCTCTTCCACATATCTTTTTATCTCTTAACCGTGTCCATTGATTTTGCCTCTTGAGAATCTTGAGCACATGGATCAACCAAGATTTAATCTCCACCATTGCTCATTTCTTTTTGCCTCTTAATCTTGACCATCCATTCATTTCTAAAATCCTTTATAAGGATCCCTCTCCTTCTCATTTATGCATGGAGATTTTAGAGATCCAAATTTTATGTTATTGTTATGCAGGTTTGGAGAGCGATTTTGGAGAAGAGTTTGAGCACTTGAGCTCGAATATTGAAAATTCTCTTTTCTTGTCTTGTTCTCTCATGCCCCATGGAAATCCATTTAGATTAATCTTTCATTTTCATATTAGATTAGATTCATATTTCTTTTCATAGAATAATCTTGCATAAGCATTTCCTTTCATAGATTAATTTGTTTTCATGCATTGTTATCATATAGAATAGCTTCCATTTTCATTTGCATGCATATTTGATGATCACGGAGACTAGAATTCTTGTTTTTCCTCTTTGAATCTCTTATTTTATGGTGTACTTGCATGGACACAAACTAGGTCTAATCTGAGGGCCTCCACCATAAACCCTTGCACTCCATAAATAGAAAGTTACAAGTCATCATTTGAGACCTCCAATTCCTTAAAAGAAAAGTTCTTATTATAGCTAGGATCTAGGTTCAATACTTTATTCAAAGTATCCACAAAAAATATAATAAAAATGTTTTTGCTTGGGACTTTAATTCATCTTTCATTTGGATCATAATTTATCACCAAAACATCCAATTTTTTCAAATTCACAAAGGCATTGAGGACAATTAGCTTACCTAATTTTTTCATCGATAGGTTGCATAACAAAACCTCCTTGTTTCTTCTTAAGTAATGAAAAAGGAAAAGTTCATACCCTCTTACCCTAGTCCATACATCTTCAACATCCTTGTATTTATTCTCCAACTGTATGCACCCTAAAATGGTTGCCTAGACTTTGGGCCCCCATTCATCAATTTATCATTTCCTGAATCAATGCTTTGCAATATCTTCAATTCAAATCAATTTCCTTGATCAAATCGTAATTAATTCAATTATTTAAATATTTCCTAAGGTTTGATCATTTTATGCTAAATTTTATTTAATTAAGAGAACATGCTCCCTTTTAATTAAATAAAAAAAAATTTAATTAAATAATAAAATCACTTTATCTTAAGACACATTTAATTAAAAGTACAAATCTCTTTTAAATAAATAAAAAAATCTTTTAATTAAATAATGGAAACCATTTTTCTAAAAATAATAAATAAATAATAAAATAAAAATAAAAAGAAAAAGACTTTTTTTCTACACATTGAATGCACACTTTCGAAGATGAGCGGGATCTCCTTTGGCCTCTTATTCTCTTCCACACATCTTTTTGCCTCTTAAGAATCTTGAGCACATGGATCAACCAAGATTTAATCTCCACCATTGCTCCTTTATTTTTACCTCTTAATCTTGACCATCCATTCATTTCTAAAATCCTTTATAAGGAGCCCTCTCCTCATTTATGCATGGAGATTTAGAGATCAAGATTTATGTTATTGTTATATAGGTTTGGAGAGCAATTTTGGAGAAGATTTTGGTGCACTTGAGCTTGAATATTGAAACTTCTCTTTTCTTATCTTCTTTTCTCGTGCCTCCATGGAAATCCATTTAGATTACTTTTGCACTTGCATCGTAAATTAGATTCATATTTCCTTTCATAGAATAATCTTGCATATGCATTTCCTTTCAAAGATTAGTTTACTTTCATGTATTTTTATCATATAGAATAGCTTTCATTTTCATTTGCATGCATACTTGATGATCATGGCAACTAGCATTCTTTCTTTTCCTCTTTGAATCTCTTATTTTATGGTGTACTTGCATGGGCACAAACTGGGTCTAATCTGAGGGCCTCCATTATTAACCCTTGCACTCCATGAATAAAGAGCTATGAGTCACCATTTGAGACTTGATTCTTGAGAAATCTTGGATATAATGACTCATATAAGTGTGACAAAATTTTAGCACACATTTTTTGCGCCCACCTTCTTCCAAACATTTTTCATCTTCTAAGTCTTCTCATCCTTCCTCATCTTCCAAGTCTTACCATGAATCTTCTAGACATTATTCACATTCCTCATCATCCAAGTCTTCGTCCTCCACTAGGTCTTCACTTTCCTCTTCTTCACGATCTCATTCCTCTTCTACTTCTCCCAAGAGTCTTACTTCTCTTCTCAAGACATACCATAATGAGCAACTTGACAATCCTTGTAATACCTCTTCCACGAAGAGTGACATGCCCATCTTTGATGACTATGATGATGGAAAATGTAGTGATACCTATGACACCTCTATTCCTAAGAGTCATCCTATTCGTGTGCTCATGCTTACTAGAAATGGGTTATCACATTGGATAGATCATGATGGTGAACCATATGATTCTAATTTTGAAAAAAAATTTGATGATTTTTGTGAACAATACCTAGATGATACATCTACTTCTATTAAGGAAGAGAAAGCTTTTTGCGCTAATTATAAATGTAAATACTATAAGAATCTCTCCTCTGAGAACTTTCATGTTGAAAATAAAGATTACAGTCAAGAAAGATTATGTTAATGATGGACCCTTTTCTTGTGATGGTTCCCATCCATCCCCTACTTCCTCCAATACCCATACATTTCCTAAAGCTTCCAAGTCTTTCAAATCTTTCACTAATCCTTCATCGAACAAAGGTCCTAATACTTTTCATCTGGTTCCCTATAGTTATCTTCAAGGGCTACCTCTTAAAGAAACTCAAGCTAACCTTCACTTGGTTGCAAATACTTTCAATAATGCTAAACCTAAAGAACCTAAGCCTTTATACGCTATAATGCCTACTTCAGCTAGTCCTTCACCATTTCTTCCAAAGTCTTTCATACAATTCCAACATGCTTCCTTGTCCTTAGAAGTGGCTCCATGTCAAGAGGACTCTAAAAATGATAAAGAAAAGAACATAAAGAAAGATCAAGATCAAGAACCCTCCATGTCATCCAATCCTTTTCATGATGTCACTTATTCATTTCATGGTTCTTTTGATCCTACACACCTGTTCTCATTCATTCCACCATGTCTTAAGTCTTCTCCTAAGAAAGATCAAGCTACTACTTACACCATTGAGCTTATTAACAATCAAAATAACCTTACTACACTTGTGCTTTCCAAAGATGATACTTCCATTAAATTTTTCAAAAATAGTGTTGTTACTTCCAATGTTAAGCCTATTGTCCATTTCATGCTTCTTTTGATCTTGCACACCCTTTCTCATTCATTCCACCATGTTTTAAGTCTTCTCCTAAGAAAGATCAAGCTACTACTTACACCATTGAGCTTATTGACAATTAAAATAACCTTACTACACTTGCAATTTCCAAAGATGATACTTCCATTAAGGTTATTAAAAATGGTGTTGTTACTTCCAATGTTAAGCCTATTGAAAATCAAGAGACAAATTATATGCTTATGCTATCCAAAGCTCCTTGTTAAGATCAAAGTCTTCCATCTTCTTGTTCTACCACTTAATGTTCGCTTCCACTTTCTACTCTTCCTAAGTCTTTTTGAGCTTCGAACAATCCTATCAAAGAAGTTGCTCCTATTCAAGATGTTCACGATCCTATTACAAATCCTAATGCTCACTCTAAAGATGTTGATGTCCTTGGTTGTCATATAGATGTTGATGAACTTATTGATTAGCCTTTTGTATCTTCCACATCCATCCTTTGACCTCCTCCACCAACACTAAGGGCTTCATGTCTTCCTTCCATCTTGGGCCCTTATGTCCCTTCACTTTCCCCTCCTAACTATCCTAATTCATCATACATCTTGGGTCCTTACGTCCCTCCATCTCCTATCTTTCCTTAAGATCAACATAGATGCATACCTTTGAATCCTTTTCATCCACCCACCCATCTAAACTAGTCATATCATCTTTTATCTTCCTCAAGTCCCAAGTCTTTTGGAAGTAAATTGAATGTTCAATACAAGAAAAAGAAGCAATACAAGAATCCATAAAAAAAATATGATCACCATGTCTCCTCTAATCGACATGAAGGCATAAAGTCAAAAGAGATATCTAAGAAGAAAACTCCAAGACAAGTATGGGTTCCAAAATCCATCATTGAAGATATTCTCTCTAAATCATCAAAAAGAAATGAAAAGCCTAAGGCTATATGGATTCCAAAGTTTCTTTTGAAATAGTATGATGTTGAGCAACAAGTGAAGTTGACATTCAAGCTTCCAAAGGTTTCCACTTCAGCTTCTTCCAAAAACATTCTTCCATTCCATGCACCTAAACTGCAACCTCTTCTATCCATTCACCATATTCCTTCACGTATTCTTTCATTCATGTTTCTTCCATCCTCTTTCCACCCTTCAAGGTGTGTGTTGATGTTGAACTTGCCTTCCTTTCCATCTACCCTTTCACAATCCTTCCATTCATTATCCTTCTACCTTCTATCATTTTTTCTCATTTGCCTATTCCTCCTATCTTCCAACCTCACTCACTTTACATAAAACCTTATCCTCCAATTTTCTCTTTCATCATCCTTTCCCTATCAGCATCTTTGAGCATATCATTTTTAATCCTTCACATATCATGGTTTATCCTTTCAAGGAGCATTATCTAAAAAGCTTGCCTTCTTCAAAAAAAAAAAATTTCAAAAAAATAGAAAAATTAAAAAAGGAAACAAAAAAAAATGACAAAATTGAAAATGTGCCTTGGTGGACACTTGGAAATAGGCACCTTGGTAGCAAAAGTAAAGAGAAATTAATTTGTCCTATGGTGAAAACCACTCCCTTGTGGTGCCTTGGATAAGTATCGTGATGAAAACCTGGCAATCAGGCATCATGCGTAGTTCTTCTACAGATTTCATCTATTATGTCTTCTCTCTTTGATCTTGAAAATTTTGACCTATACACAAACATTTGGCTATCTTGTGAGCTATCTTACGATGATCTTGCTTTTATTCCATTCATGTTTAGCCTTCATATTTATTTTCCTCCATTCATTCTAGCCTTTCGCTATCATTTTCCCCTTTGATCTTGATCTAATAAAAAAGAGTAAAACACAATGCTATGAAGCATCTTGACATGTCTACTCCATTGGAATGCATCATTTCCTTCTTTTTCATTATTCTTTTGTGACTTATCCTATGTTGGCCTTTCATTGCTAGTCCAAATGTGCTCTACATGACAATTTTTACCTAGCTTGGGTACTCTTAAGGAGTTTGCTCTTAAAAATTTCTTCCATTCATTCTCCTTCATTCTCTTATCTTCCATCTCTTTCACCAACTTGCTAATCCCTCTTGTTCTCCACCTTGCTAGACATTGGGACTACATGATGTGATCTTGCTTGAGATTTTGATTCCCATTATGTCTGGGGGCATCCTTTGTACATACTTATTGATCTTGAAAAAATTCAAAAAAATCGTATATTGTTAAAAATTCTAAAAATTTAAAAATATCCTGAAAAAATGATCATCTTAGTGAAAACCTAGCAATAGGAACTTTGATGTATCTTAAAAAAATTATATATTCCAAAAATATCAAAAAAATTAGAAAAATTAAAAAATTAAAAAAAATAGAAAAGGTGCCTTGGGGAAAACCTAGAAACAGACACCTTGGTAGCAAAAATACAAAAAAAAAATTATAAAAAGTCATGAAAAAAATTAAAATAAAAATGTGCAATAAAATTCAAGTGGTGAAAACTTGGAAATGGGCACTGCTTGAGGCCTTTGCACCCATGTTTCTTAGCACGCATCCTCAACACTTAGCCTTTCTCCATCATGCATTTTCCTTGTTGCCTTTGTTTGGAATTGGTCTTTGTCATTGTCTAGGGGGCATAACTATGTTAGCTTTGGTCTTTTGGATGCATTAGTCTTTAGAAAACCTCGCAAACTGTGTTTCTCAACACAACCCCTGGCATCTAGTGTTTTTCAACACTTATCAGTTTGGTCTTACCCAGTTTTGTCATGTGATCTTACCTACTTGCAAGCATTTGATCCTCATCCTCAGAACTCAGTATCAGTTAACACATTTAAATTTTTAAACACAACACTTAATGCTTGAGCTATGTCATGATCTTTTCTTTATGTGCTGACTATTATTGATTTTTGTTGAGTGTCCTTGTCTAATAAGTCTCTCTGGGATGCATAGCTAGAGGACTTGGGGTATGGGGCATATTTTTATTTTCTTTCTTCTTGTGGGTATGGTCTTGAAACTCTTGAGTGTCTCTTTCTGTTCCCTTCAGACACTTAAGAGATTTGAGGCATCATCCTTGATTGTTTTTGCACAACTATTCTTATGGTCATCCCAGTATTTATGCCTTAATGCAAGCGAGGTTTTGCTACATTAAATTGGGTAAGATAATATTGAAGTCATCTTGACCTTTATGTCTTTGATGCTTATGTTAGAATCTTTCCACATTCCAATCTCATATCAATCACATTCATATCTTCATAATTGCACTTGTTCCTAGTGATGATTTTGTGATTTTTCGATGTCCGTTAATAATGGCCCAATGATGAAAATAAGTTTCTTAACATTCTCTAATGAATGATGGACACAAAATCCTATGTTACAGTTTCTCTATTGGAAGTAAACCTTTGCATTTTCATGTAGCTTGCAATGTTAGACTTCATATTAATTTGCATTTTTAGGCTGCATTATGAGTTTGAGAGGGTTTTTTCTTCATCTTTCTTTTGAAATTTTAAACAATTGTGGTAACATTTTGATCTTCATTTCCTTATCTTCTTTCATGATCTAAATCAAAATTTCCTATCTTAACTAGTTGATTGATTTTGGGGCATTCTCTTTCTTGAGGCAAATTCTCTTACCTCTCTCCTTTTCTTTCCACCTCTTCCAAAATTTGATCTTCCATTCACTTTCACCCCACTTCTTTTATTCTAATTCAAACTTTGGCCATAATCTTTCATGCTTCATGATCTACCTTGGTTCTTTGATCCTTATATCTTTCATCTTACATCAAGAACCTTATTTTTGGTTTGATTTGATCAAATTTATCAATTTACTATTTCTCCTCTATCTCATTTTGATTTCCATCATGAGGGGGCAGTACCTATAAAACTTCAATCCTTGATTCAGCTTTATCAATCCTATCAATTGCTTCGCTTGGGGCAACCTTTCTTGAGACTTGACAATTACCTATTTATAGGGGTGTTGGCCTTGTCTTTTTCAATCAGCTTATCTTTGTCTTGATGTGTTCTTGTCCGTCGATCACACGTCTGGGTTGTTTTATGATCCCAAATCGATCTCACATTTCAACTTCATTCTTTGACTACATGTGTTCCCATGAAGATCATGCATTAGTCAAAGAGGGGCAAATGTATGCACCCTAAAATGGTTGCCTAGACTTTGGGCCCCCATTCATCAATTTATCATTTCCTGAATCAATGCTTTGCAATATTTTCAATTCAAATTAATTTCCTTGATAAAATCATAATTAATTCAATTATTTTAATATTTCCTAAGGTTTGATCATTTTATCCTAAGTTTTATTTAATTAAGAGAACATGCTCCCTTTTAATTAAATAAAAAAATCTTTTAATTAAATAATAAAATCACTTTATCCTAAGTCACATTTAACTAAAAGAACAAATCTCTTTTAAATAAATAAAAAAATCTTTTAATTAAATAATGGAAACCATTTTTCTAAAATTAATAAATAAATAATAAAATAAAAATACTTTTTGTCTACACATTGAATGCACACTTTCCAAGATGAGTGGGATCTCCTTTTGCCTCTTAGTCTCTTCCACACATCTTTTTGCCTCTTAACCATGTCCATTGATTTTGCCTCTTGAGAATCTTGAGCACATGGATCAACTAAGATTTAATCTCCATCATTGCTCATTTCTTTTTGCCTCTTAATTGTGACCATCCATTCATTTGTAAAATCCTTTATAAGGATCCCTCTCCTCATTTATGCATGGAGATTTAGAGATCAAAATTTATGTTATTGTTATACAGGTTTGGAGAGTGATTTTGGAGAAAATTTTGGAGCACTTGAACTTTAATATTGAAACTTATCTTTTCTTGTCTTCTTCTTTGATGCCTCCATGGCAATCCATTTAGATTACTTTTGCACTTGCATATTAGATTACATTCATATTTCATTTCATAGAATAATCTTTCACAAGCATTTTATTTCATAGATTAGTTTGCTTTCATGCATTGTTATCATATAGAATAGCTTTCTTTTTCATTTTCATGTATACATGATGATCATGGAGACTAGCATTCTTTATTTTCCTCTTTCAATCTCTCATTGTATGGTGTACTTGCATGGGTACAAACTAGGTCTAGTCTAAGGGCCTCCATTATAAACCCTTGCACTCCATGAATAGAGAGCTATGAGTCACCATTTGAGACTCCATTCTTGAGCAATTTTGGATATAACGACTCATATAAGTGTGACAACATTTTAGCACACACCAACTAATCTCTTCTTAGTATATTTTGTTTACACCATCTTAACTTAGGTCCAGCAGCCTACATTTGATCAATCATATCTTGGTTAGCTTTCTAACTAGACCACTTTCCTCTATTTTTTACTTCTTTACCTTAGACTCCTTTCTTTTTTCTAGACTTTTCTTTCCTAAGGAACTAGATGCTTCCATTTTTTTAACAGTGATCTCTTCCCTATTTCTTGCGGGCTCAATTTTTTTTTGTTTGTTAATTTTTGTGTTGAACAGTCTCAATTAAATAATGAATGCATTAAAATTACAATTCATAATGATAGATATTTTTCATAAATTTACCTTATGTCAATCCCTAGATCTTCCCGATGCCAGCATTTAATGGAAATACTTCACTTTAGTTTTGAATTTTGAACTGATACGACAACTATTCCTCATCGACATAGGTGTCCCCTATATTTTTTATCACTAGAGGATATCCCAAAAATGTCATTAGAGATTAACACAACCACTTGATACCTTCTTTGATACTTTTATCTACTCTGATGGGATCCATCAATATTGGTTTTGCTAATAACCCTTTCTCTTCCTCTAAAATCTTAAAGTTCCTCTATAATCGACATAGGTCATGCCAATGTGTTCATCGAGCTTTGGGGAACTCAAAATGACATATCTTGATCACCATCACTAAGTGAATGTCATTTATTTCTACAACACCTTCTAATAAACCAATTTGGTATTCATCGGAATATTTCTTATGAATAGCCTTATCAACTATCAACAAGACAATATTTTTGTTGCACCTCTAGTGTTTTCTTCATTGATGGGATTCATTAGTGTATGCTATACTTGTTGGCATATGATGTTTTGGAGTACTAGGAATCACTTAAGGGTTGCCATTTATGGAAACACTTATGTTAGAGTGATCACATATTTTGGAGATTGCCACCAGAGTCTTAGTCATGAAAATGACTAAGTACAGAATCAGGATGAGAGGGTATAGTGGCACAGTTTTGGTTAGTGATGAAGATATATAAGGTATTATGGCTTGAAAGTTTAACTAGAGGTATTTTAGGATACTCTCATTCTCTTGCTAAGATCGCATAAGTTTTGGTTACTAGATTTGTGAGATATAGTGTTCAGAAGATATGCAAAGGCAGTAAAACAGTGTAATAGGGTATATGAATAGTTGCAAAGATTAAGGAAGGAAAAGTGAATATGATAATGTGCTAAGATGGGTGAATAAATTATATTACTAAATCCTTTTTATTGTAAGAGCACTAACTCCATACCTAATATTTGCATGAGTTATTATTATGTTTTGGATGATAATTGTGAAGCTGACTACAAAGCTGATTTTGTATAAGTATGGAGTATTTTTGTAAAAGGGAAGTATGGTATGATAATGATGATAGAGTAAGTTTTCAAATAGAAGAGTAGAGATAGATGCAAGATCACTAAGAGGCTAAGCTACAATTGGAACTATCTAAGCAAGATAAGTTCTTTTATTGTTCCCCTTTTGAGAACTATTTTGAGACAAGTATTGGTTTTAAGAGCAGTGTACTTACCACCTTTAACCAGGTGTTTTGTATACCCCTAATAGGATTTTGTATTCCTCTAACAAGGAAATTTACTATGTAACAATCAGCTCCTAATAGGGCTAGATCTCCTAATACAAATATTATATTTTAGTACATATTTGTGGGTACCATCCCCACCAGGGTTTTCCCTTTGGCCAGGGTTTTCTCAAGAACAAATCATAGTGTAAAGAATGTGTTATGCTTGTATGCTCTTTTCATTTCTACATTACTTTGGATTGTTTATAATTCTTTAAACTTCAAAAGATCAAAGTTCTATAATATTGATTCATTCCCCCTCTCAGTATTACTTAATCCTAACCATTGGTATCAGAGCTATTGGCCCTTGAAGAAAAATTCTAACAACTTAATGGAGATTAGAATGGATTTGTAAGTTTTGCAAGAGAACTTTGAAGCTGCACTTGAAGATTTGGATAAGATGAAAGTTGAGAATGGTGAATTAAAATTTAAGTTAAGAAGAGCAGAAGGTTTCATGAAGAAACTTAAAGAATAACTTGAGATTGTAAAAAATCAGAGACAAGACCTTATGGAGAAAATAAAAGAAGGTTCAGACAATGATACATCAGACAAAGTAAAGAAGTTGGAGCAAGAAAAAGAAAAAATAAATCTTTTGATGATCAAGGAGATTCAGCATGAAAAAAATGAAAGAAACAAAGTTGAAGAGTCACTAAAAGAAGCTAACTTGTAGATAGGACAAATGAAGACCAAACTTGACCATTGCAAGGATAAATATCAAGAACTGGATAAATACAATCGGATCATTAAAGGTGAACTCACTCAAGCCAAATTACTCATTGAAAAATTACACATGAGCAATGACAAGAGTGATGAACAAAGAAAAATACAAAAAAACTAAAGGAGATATGAGTGGATTCCATGAAGCTGAAAGTTCAAAAACTCAAGAAGAACTAAAAGAAGCCAAGAATGAGGAAAGACCTATTCTTGAAGAAAGGGCTACAAATGAAGACCCTAGAGAACATTTTAGACCCTTTAGAGGTATATGTTTTGGATGCAATAAATTTGGACACATGAAAAGAGATTGCAGAAGTAAAGGTAACTCTAAGCCCTTTACCAGCTACTATTTTAATTGCTATGAGTATGGACACAAGAAGGAAGATTGTAGAAAACCTTATTAGTCCAAGTATAAGAAAGACTATGTCAGAGAAGAATCTAAAGCCAAGGTTACATGTTAGAAATGCAATAAATTTGGGCACACAACAAGGTATTGTAAGATACAAACTAATCAATAATGAAGAAGACCACCTATTTGTTACAAATGTAACAATCTAGGTCACATTGTGAAGTTTTGTAGATACAATGGAGATGACAATAGAAGAGGACCAAGGAGATCTAGTAAACCAGAAGGACCACCACATGTGGTTATAAGGAAGAATATTGGTGAGAGTTGTAAAAGCCTAAATGATTATATGAGTGAATACAAGAAATCAGAGGATGAGAAGATATGGAAAGTAAAAGTTCTAAATAAGGTAGTGGTTTAGGGAGAGACAACTGATGATGTTGTGTCTTCGCATGATGAGTTCTTTGAGGTATCAACCTAGAAGGCCTCATGGCCTTATGGGGATCATTGGATGTAGATAAAAAGAATTATCCATCCCCTATATAAGTGGAGTAAGCTCATGCAATCTTAGGTGTGATGTGTACAAATGATGTGGAGTCTATAGATTAGATTGCCGGACTTAAAGATTCATCTTCTGTGTTCACGAGTTTTAAATTGATTGGATGACATGAAAATTTGAGCTACATGTGTTTAATGCACACACTCAATTTGCAAGAAATAAAAGACTTGAGGGATCTCATTCTACACCATTTATTGATCAACAACTAAGGAGATTTGAAGTGTGGAAGCAAAACAGTGATCTAGCAGAGAGATTTTGTGTTCGCATGAAGCCAAACATCAGATTCCAATGTGTTTATGGTATTTAGACCTAATCTCTTTGGAAATTCATGGATGCACCAGTAGTTTATGATGTTATAGATAGACCTAGATACAAATTCAAAAGGCATCCATTCAAATCCTGTGAGGATGATCCAGAAGGGGCATTTTCTCAAACTCCCATAGGAATGTTACACATAGAGGATATTAGGGCATACATACACTACAAGTATGAGATTATTGGGGATGTTAACATCTTCTATGAGTTCAATAGTATGTTAGAAGTAAATGTGTCTTTGGCAGAATAATTTAAACACCTAAAAGATCTGTCAATACTCAAGTTAACTCGACTCACTGAATTCATAAAAGTCAAATGGTTCAAAATCATTCTGAGTAGAGTTCATGATCAATTCTTATGGATAGGTGATCAACCTATTAAGATATGTGCTCAGTTGATCCATGATATCACGAGACTTGACAATGAAGGATCCCTACCTATTAGTGAGAAGAACCTAAGAAAAGAGGTTGAAACTCTAACACACTCCAAATGGGATAAGAGGGAAATGATAGTAAATGATGTTTATTTACAAGATTTCAGATTGGTAGCAATTCTAATAAGCTACAAGTTGTTTTATAGTTCTAGACTTAATTATGTATCAGCTGGAGTTATAATGATGGCATACAGAATGGTAAAAGAAACATAAGAAGTTGTGACTACAACTGTTCCTAGAAGATCATCAAGGACAATTAAGTAGGTCAGTCCAAGAGAAAAAGAGATAGAGGTAAAGAGAAAGAAGAAGGAATAGAAGGTAATGGAGAAAGAGGAAGAAAAAATAGTTCAAAAGAATCCACAATCCTTGTGGAAATGAGCTATGAAATCACTACAAAAAAGGGTTATCAAAGATGGAAATCTGATATCAATAAATAGATACTATGAAAGATATAGCCCCAAGGACCAAGAAATCATTGAGGACACAATCATTAAGCACCTGCTAGTTCTTAAGAATAATTTATTAGAATTTGAAGCAAGCATCCCCAAAGACCTATATAACTAATTGGAAATCAGGAAATAGTTAGCACATTTGGCAGATGAGAACATAAGAAATAAAAAAATTGATGATATGTTGCTGGTTGTATCAATCTAGGAAAGAGAAAGAATCATAAAGGCACTGAAACCCCTACTAAGGACAAAGACCAGACTAGTCAAGATTATGGCTAGAAAATATGATGAGGTGATTGAGGATAGTCAAAAGGCTTTAGACCAAGTTCTAATGTATGACATGCCTAAAAAGGTTTCACCTCCTAAGGCTTCTAAGCCTATATCCTTGGGTTTAGGAGAGAGTTCAAAGGCAATAAATGAAAGTACTCAAGTTAGCATGCAACCAGACTTATTTGTCACTGGTGTGCCTATTAGCCTTGACACTTCACAAGATGTAAATGATCCATTTATGGACAATGTGGATAGTGCGATGAAGGTTGAATATCAAGAATAGATAGAGGAGGAAAAATTAGAAGAGAAACAAGAAGAAAAAGCACAAGAGGAGTTACAACAAGAAGAAAAGAAAGAAACACATCCAAAATTAGAAAAGGTTGCTAAAGTCAGATTGGATTCATCTCTATTGGTGGAAAGTGTGGCCAAACTAGTTAGTTATGATGTGGATGGCATGGATGAAGATGAGTTGATGAGACTTTTATTTATGGCTTTTGCTAAAGCTAAGGAGAGATCAATTCAGAAAGGAGACAAAAGAGCTAAGATAATGGTCAGGGCTCTAGGAAAAGTGAACATGCTACTCCCCTCACTAGTTATTCTAAAAGACAAGGATGAGGTTGAGAATCCTTGTATAGTATTGGATAGCTTTGATAGTCATTTTGAATTATTACTAAAAAAAATAGAGGAGAAGGCTGAGAAAAAATTCTTGGAGAAGAAGTTCAGTGAAGTTCGTAAGTCCATTTCATGGGACTTAGGCATTCTTAAGGCTACCACTCTTAAAGCCAAGAGTTGCGTAGCACAAGGCAGGAAACTCTACAACTATTGCATAAATCCCTACATATATTTGAATAATGTTGAGGAGGCCATAGCCAAAGATACGGCTAGCCTCGATAGTATAATGGACAATTGTGAATCATCTTCACAAACTATGGGAGAGGTAGATAAGGAGATATCCAAGCTATTGGACAAGATAGGAGTACTAGAAATGGAGAAAGGGAGAGTTGCAGATAGATTTGGCTCATTGAGAAGCCTATTGACTCCCAAGCTCTCAATGTTGGAGACTCATCTCTCAGAGATGATAAAGGTTGAAGGGTCAATGTTAGTGTCTACTCTTACTGAGCTTAAGGTAGCATAGATAATGTTTTATGCACTGAATGGATTAATCCATGTTAGTGAACTATTGATAAGTTCATGGATTGAGGAAGTTAAGACATTGAAAATCTCCTTTCAAGACGTCTTAAATCTGGTGAGTAAGCACTAGACCACTTGTTCTTGAGTTCTACAATTTTGAGAGTACCTTTTCCATTGATGTCAAAGGGAGAGGAAGAAAAAGGAAAAATGAGGAAGAGAAGGAAATATGCAGAGTTGTATGTAGAAAAAAAAAAAAAAGAGAAGAAAAAGTAATAGAAAAAAACAAAATCTTAGAAATGAAAAGGAAAGTTGTATTGTAACACTCAGTCATTTTTCAAAGTGTTTCCATCAATGTCAAAGGGAGAGATTGTTGGCATGTGATGTTTTGGAGAAATGGGAATCATTTAAGGGTTTTCATTTATGGCAACACTTATATTAGAGTGATCGCATGTTGTGGAGATTGCCACTAGAGTGTCAATCATGAAAATGACTAAGTACAGAATCAGTATGACAGGGTATAGTGGCATAATTTTGGTCAGTGATGAAGATATATAAAGTATTATGGCTTGCAAAGTTAACTAGAGGTATTTTGAGATACTCACATGCTCCAACTAAGATCGCATAAGTTTTGGTGACCAGATTTGTGAGATATGGTGTTCAGAAGATATGCGAAGGTAGTAAAACAATGTAACAGGGTATATGAACAATTGTGAAGATTAAGGAAGGAAAAGTGAATATGATAATATGCTAACATAGGTGAATAAAGTATATTTCTAACTCTTTGGTATTGTAAGAGTGTTGACTCCATAGATAACATTTTCATGAGTTATTATTATGTTTTGCATGATAATTGTGAAGGTGACTGGAAGGATGATTTTGTATAAGTATGGAGTGTTTTTGTAAAAGAGAAGTATCGTATGATAATGATGACCTAGTAAGTTTTCAAATAGAAGAGCAAAGATCAGATGTGAGATCAGTAAGAGGCCGAGCTATAATTGGAACTATCTAAGCAAGATAAATGCTTTAATTGTTCCCCTTTTGAGAACTATTTTGAGACAAGTATTGGTTGTAAGAGTAGTGTGCTCACCACCTTTAACCAGGTGTTTTTTATACCCCTAATAGGGTTTTGTATTCCTCTAATAAGGAAATGAACTATGTAACACTCAGCTCCTAACATGGCTAGATCTCCTAATAGGGATATTATATTTTAGTGCATATTTATGGGTACCATCTCCACTGGGGTTTTCCCTTTGGCCAGGGTTTCCTCGAGAACAAATCACGGTGTAATGAATATGTTATGCTTGTATGCTCTTTTCATTTTTGCATTACAATACTGACCTTATGCATTTCCTTTGTTATATTTCCACTTATCAACATAACTCATACCGATGTGTCTATTACTTATCACCTTAGCTATCCATCGGTATATGTCATATCGACCATATGCCACTATTTTGTTTAACTATTATCATTGGATTGACTTATACCGATGTTACCAATCTATTTTGGTATAGCTTCTTTCCTTTTCTTATATATACAAATGTTTATGATTTTCTTCATGGGTTTAGATAGTTCAAACAAGACTTCAGAGTTTAAATGTATAAGATCAATTCTCCTTTGTTATTCACCCTTTGAGTTTTTAGATTTTTAATTATTCTCAAAAAATTTTGATATTTTTCTCTCCTGTAACCTCTAACATGAAAAGATGTTTTTCAATCCTATGCCGCTTGATTTCTACCCTTGAGCTTCCCAACTGATGGTTGGTTTTCAAGAGTCGAGCACAAATGGATTGTTCAATTGGTAATTGTTTCCTTTTATTCAATCCTGCACATGCACAATTTAGCAGTAACTAATCTTTTGATTTAACTAAAACATGAGGTCATAAAGTTCTTCTTATTATTTATAAATTAGGGACATCTTGAATAACAAAGAGATACCAAAAATACTAGATGGGAGGAAAAATAAAATTGAAAATTTGAGTGCTAACAATGGCTCTTTCTTGGGACATATGTTCATTCATGGACATAGTGAGATCTTATTTATCTCTGGAGAGAAGACCAAAAAATAAAAGGAAACATAACAAGAAATAGAAAGAAAAATAAAAGATTAAACTTTCTATTTTAAGAGATACTTCTTGTTTCTTTTAAGAGAAGAGATTTTTTTAAGCTATTGGGCGTGCATTAGGAATCCTTGGACTTCTCCTTCAATATTTTGTAAGAAATAAAAGTTTTCTCCTCCATTTTCCACAACAATATAAGGTACCAACCATAATACTTCAAACTTCCCATGCTTCCCTTTGTCTTGATCTTTGACATTCCACTTTATCACACAATCACAAACTTTGAAGATTCTATTGTTTGGTTTCTTGTCATGCAACAACTTCACTTTATTTTTCTTTATAATATTCCTTTCTTGAGCCTTTCTTCTATTTTCATCTAATTCTATCAACTGTGTCATCCTTTCCTCTATGAAATTTATGTCCTTAAGTTATTCCTTCATGACAAACTTGTATACCAGAAGAAAATTATTCAAAGATAGTCTAGCCTCCTTCCCATAGACCAATTCATATTGAGAAAATCCTATAGATTTCTTGACAATGATTATATCATCCTGAAATACTATATTTAAATTTGAATCCCATGATCTTTTATTATTATCTAACATTCTCCTGATTATATTCAAGATGTTCTTATTGCTAGACTTTGCCTGAACATTTCCTTGGGGACTATAAGGTGAAGAGTAGGATAAAAAAATACCATATAATTTACAAAATTAAGAATACTCTTTTGATCTAAAACACATTCCATTATCTTCTATAAGCTTGTATGGAACCCCAAACTTGGTTAGAATGTTCTCCATCAAGAATTTGATTACCACTTTACTTGTAGCCTGCATAGTTAGTATTAGTTCAACCCATTTGTTAAATTAATCTATCTCCACCAAGATCTATCTGTGACCTCCACTTTATTTATCAATAATCTCACCAATAAAATCAATACCCCACATCTGGAAAGGATCCTCAATATGTAAATGTCTAATGGGTAAAGCCCCATCATATTTTATCTTCCTTGAAAACTTATGACATGACTCACATTTTATGACATATGAGTGATAATATTTGAATAGATAAGGCCAATAGTATTTGGAATGAAAGATCTTATGTGTTTTAGTTTATGCTAAGAAACATACCCCACAAACTCCTTCATGCAACTCTTTTAGGATTGCAACTTCCTGATACACATGTAAACTAAACAATAAGACACCATCTTTAGTTTTCCAATATAGATCTCCTTGGATTAATACATACCTGGATACTTGGAGTTTTATGGTTCTCTTTTGGTTATCATTAAGACCTTCATGGAATTTCATATGTCTTAAATAATAAACAATGTCCTTATACAATGGGAACAATTCAATAATTACCTCTGCATGCTCCAACTCTACCCAATTTACTTGAACTGTTTCTAGATTTAAATTTTCCATAATTTTTGTAAGAACTTGACCTCTTACCAATTTGGTGACATAAATATCAATACTAAACTCTAGAATTTGATTTATCCATCTGCATCTCTGACTAGTAGTTTCTTCTTGTTTGGATATATCTTTTACTACAACATTTGGCACGTAGGCTATCACACTTGCTCCAACCAGATTTGGCCTAAAGGATTTTATTTCCTTTACCAATGCATACACCTTTTTTTCATTGATATCATAATTCAATTTTTCTTCTTTTAATTTCTTTCTATAAAATGCCACAGGCTACTCATAATCTTCATCATTCTTATGTAACATGACAACTGCTATTGTGTGATAAGAAGTAAAAGAGAAGACTTGAAAAGGATTTTCAAAATATAGAGATTTAAGAATAGAGGCTTCTTTAATTTCCTTTTTGATATTACAAAATTATTCTATGGCTTCATTGGACCACTTAATCTCTACTCCTTACTTGAGCATTTTATCAATTAGGTTTATAATTTCAGAAAAGAGGCACAAATCTCTTGACAAAATTAATTTTCCCAAAGAAATATTGAATGGATTTAATAGTTTTAGGTATTAAGATCTTATCTATAGCAGAAATCCTTATAGGATCTATCCTCACACCTTCCTTTGATACAATACACCCTAATAATTTACCTTCTCTAACTCCAAAATTATATTTCTTAAGATTGAGTGATACCATATTCTAAAGCCCTTAAGATTTTTTTTTCAAGATGGTTACAATGTTCTTCTTTCTTAGAATATGTTGTCAAATTATCTTGCTAAACAACTAAAATAAAATCAATTAAACCATCAAAGGATACATCCATGAACCTTTGGAAAGTAGCTCTTGTTGGAGCTTTTTCTTGTAGGACCAAACTTGAATCAATAGATGGGCTTGATTCTTAGGCTAGGTGTCATGCCCCGCAAGGGAACCGGGGAAGAGAACAAAGATTCTCTTAACAAAAGAAAACCTAAGTAAAAATTTATGAAAAATTTTGAACTTTGAAAAGAGTTATGTAATCAAAACTTAAACTTAGATTCCTTCCAAGGTTCCCTTTTCATTTAAATGCATGATTCATTCAAATCCATTACATAAACTAACAACAAGATTTATTTCTCAAAGCAAACTGCATCATATCTTTAAGAAATACAAAATATTTTCATTTCAACTTTCCATTTAAAAATCATCTATATTCCTAAGTATACTTTATGAACAATGTAACTTATAAAATTTATCCAACTCATTTGATACATTAAAATATACTACATTTGGTTTTTCAATAGCTTCACTTAAACAACAATAATGAAAGCATGTTACATAATTTGGAATGTTACAAAATCCTTTTCCTTTCCAACATACATCTTAAACATAAAGTTCACATTTCCCTTTTCCCTTCTTCCTAAGTCTACCCATTCCAATTACATCATTTTGAAATACATTATTGATTAGATTGCATTCAACTCCTCATAAGAGGTAACAAGATTTTGCATCATGAAATATAATCACAAGGCCTTCATTCTTCAAAACTGGTACATAAGCAAGCATGAATCTTCAAGCATTGTATCTGCAAAAGATACCTTGATAAAAATGTTTACCACCAAACCATGTGGATACCTATAAGGCCCACTCCTCCGTGCTAGGAGATAAACACCAAGGTCCAGAAAGAAGGAATAGCTAGGCCAAACCTAGGGTTGGGTAATCTTTCCCAAAATAGCAAATGAAAAGAGAGTCAAAGTATAGATCCTTCCCAAAAGGTTCTAAGGCTTGGGTAGAAATTCTAAGAAACAACCTAAGTGAGTGTCATCGCATAGCCCTCACTCCTTGGGTTGTCCTGGTACTAGCCACTTCGGGCCCCGGCCCCCAAGTAGGCACATGCAGGATCTAATGCCTTTCGTACAGACAAGTGCCATTTGATCATACCTACGCATAGGTACCTTCTCCCACTCCCATCCATAGCCTTTACTAGCACTAATGGCATGGGCGAGGCACATTTAATCTTTTTAATGTTTTAACCCATTCCCATCAGTTTAATTAAATTTTCACTTGTTAAATAACTCTTCAGTCAGTTATCCTGGTTCTAGCCACTTTACGGCCCCGACCCCGCACTGAGAGCCACTCACTAGGTGTCGTTAGGTTTTCTACCCTCAACCCATACATCACAATTACATCATACACATAGTAGAAGCACATTGTAAACACATTTGAAAACTGCTACAAAGAATTGGAAATAATAGGATAGTTATGTATGTTTAGAGAAATTAGGTACGTTTAAGAATGTTTAAAATGTCTTGATCCTCTTAGAAGACTCTAAACCCTAAACTGCTCCTTACAAACATTCTATCTCAGTAAAGGCATCTAAATGTACTGAAAATAATCTCCACTAAACAAGGAATGAACAATCTTCAGGTTTATACAAAATTTCTTTCTATACCTAAAACCTGGCTAATCCTGAAAATTGACTAAGTCTGATTTAATTAAAAATCTAAAATTTAAAAGTTACAACTTAACTCCTAGGAACCTGAAACCTATTCCAATGGATTCAAAGGGTACCTAATCCCTTTATACAAATATAACTTAAAGTATAAGAAATTAAAGTACATAAACTTATACTTTCCTCAGTTTATACTGGACTGGTCGGTTTACATAGTATTGCTCAGTTGACACACTACTGACCTGGCCCAGTTAACACTAAACTGACCTGACTCGGTTAGCACACTACCAACCTAGCTCGGTTAACACACTACTGACCTAGCTCGGTTGACACATTACCAACCTAACTCAATTGACACATTACCGACCTAGCTCGGTTAGCACATTACCGACCTAACTTGGTTAACACATTACCGACCTAACTCGGTTAACACATTACCAACCTAACTCAGTTAACACATTACCGACCTAACTCAGTTAACACATTACCGACCTAACTCGGTTAACACATTACCGACCTAACTCGGTTGACACACTGAGCCGACTGGAACTACAGAGAATGACTGTCAACTTTGTCTTGCGGGTAAAACTAGGTGTTATGGGGACTAAGGTTGCCTAAAATGAGCATGAACCATTTGAGCTATCTCAGTTTCCCTTCAGAAATGGCCCATCAATCCTTCCTATCTATCTAACAAATATATTCTAGATCTGGGAAAAGAAAGGTGGCACATAAATAGACATGATACAGTAAGGTTGCAACAGAAGTTCTAA
The DNA here is from genome assembly GCA_027943335.1 of Chamaecyparis obtusa. Classification (NCBI taxonomy): domain Eukaryota; kingdom Viridiplantae; phylum Streptophyta; class Pinopsida; order Cupressales; family Cupressaceae; genus Chamaecyparis; species Chamaecyparis obtusa. The sequence goes on from BSBK01003571.1 coordinate 105,754, forward strand.
AATCTGGAAGCATTCATAATACATCCAATGACGGTAAAATACACTACCCTACTAGATCAAAACCACTTCTACCCTCCCAGGGAGGTTTCACCACAGTGAACATACAAACATTCGTAAAATAACTTTCCACAAACATATTTCAAATACATAGAAAATAAAACATATATATATATATAGTTTTCGATTCTAAACAAAAAGGTAAACAATCATAATCTCATCGAGTAATAGATCATTCATATACACAAGATAATAATACTACAATAATGCATATATATATTTTGCAACCATAGCACAATATACAGAAACTTTTCCAGAAATCTAGATTTTACATTCATTCTACAAAATAAATCTACTTCTCAGGATGGATTCCAACCTGGAGTCCTGCGAAGACCAGTTGGAGAAGAAGGAAGATCAAACCCTCTCCAATGTTTCCAACGCTCCTTTGAATCCCTTTGCTTGCAATCTTCCAGCCTCTACCCGTAACAATCCAAATGCCAAACTCACAGGATAAATTTCCTACAATAATAATAATAATCCTCTTCTCCCAATCAACTCTTCTCCCCCAACTCCTTTTACACAGGAAATCTTTCCTATAAATAGGATGGAGGAGGAGGTTGCACAGGTAATCCAACTGGTGCAACCATCTCAACTATCCATCCGTTAATGAGATGGTTTTGAAAACTCATTCCCGTAAAGGAATAAATAAACTATAATCTAAGTCCCTGAATTTAAGGATATTAAAATAAATATTATAATCTTAAAACAATTTATTAAATTATTTAACTATGGTAATAGGATAATCCTATTTACCATACTGCTAATTGATCTAATTATTTATTAATATAATAAATAATTACATGGTAATAATTATATATAAATATATGTATGCATATGCATATGTGTGCACCCATATGCCTATGTGTACATATATTATTATTATTATAAATATTATTACAAGCATAATATTATTATTATAAAACATATTATTATTTTTTTATTACTATAGACTCTTTGTCGTTATTAGTATTATAAAATAATACCATAAATAAGGTACATTATTATTAATGTTAAACATTAGAATAACATTATTATAAACTATATTGTTTATTCATACCTTAATCCCCATTCTAAAATATATATGCATATATCAAGAAGCCACTAACATAGGTTAGAATTTTACCACTATTATTTAAAACCTTTTATTATTAATATTTCCTTAGACATTAAAATACCATAAAATTAATCCTTATCATGGGTATTAAAACCACATGATTTAATTGCACTCAAAATCGCTCCTAATGAGATACGCTACTAAATCATACCCTCAAATGAACAATAATCTACATCCATGATCTACTAACAGAATTGAACATATCACGAAGGCAAGAACTAGCTACAAGATCCACAATTCCATCAACTACAAAACCACGTAAGACATTCACACAAGGGACTGACTCGACACTTCTCACCTAAGGATAAAAGGATCAAAGGTGAAGTTTCTTCCTGTGGACCTGGTGATACCTCCGTAACAACAACAATGATCGAGGATTTTGAGGGATCGCTCAGAACTGTGAAGCCAGGTGGAGATGACACCTGGTACCTGCAATCCTGCATCACCAAGAAGAGATACATATATATACATATGGAGATACAAATCAGATATATGCAAGCAGATGACCAGGATCGATACATTGTGTGGACCTCAACTAAGTGAGTAACTACGATTTCATCCTGGAGTCATGAAAAACACATCAGACACATCCATGAAACATAAAACATCATGATAGTGGTTAGATTCAAATAATTGGGTTAGATCCATATAAAAATAGATAATTTTCTAATCTCATAAACATGTAATTACTAACCATAAATGAGCATATTCATCATGTCATCATCCACAAAACATAAATGTAAATGTATAGTCTTGACCATAATAATAATAAAATGTCCAACTCAGAAAAGTCTAAGTATCACCATAGGAGAGGTATTACACTAGGCACTCAAGTTTGACAAGAAAATAGTCCAATTGATGAGGATAAAGAACATCCTCCTTCTTCTTTGAGCTCCACATCACTCAGGTGGGTATTTCCTTATCTACACACTCAAGACACCTTAAGATAAACAATAGGCCTACAGATAGATTATTGTGGAATAATCTTCAAACCCCTCCAGGTAACTTGTACCCCAATGAAGCCAATTCACATGCAATAGCCCTACTTGAATAGAATGACTCTGAAGACTAGAAAGGACCTCCTATTACTACTACCAACATGAAAGGGAAAGGTATTTGATTTGATGTTGGGTTGGAAGGGCTCCTAAGATACCTTAAGTGTCTCATAGACCAGTGCCTTGTCCAATGGACCACAAAGTCAAATACCCTATTGCAATAGATAGCTATGAAACAAGAAGGCAAAATACTCAATGTTTTGATGCCTAACATCAATCACACACCATGACCAAACCTCACTTTAACAACCCACCTGTGTATTCAAGTATGTTATTACCCACCCAAAAGATTTTAACCCTCCCCTTAGAAGAGACCTATAAATAGATAATACATTAACTAGCATCCACTGGAAGACAACCATGACATATCCTTGACACCTCAGCTCATACATACATGAAAACTAATCCTAAACTATTTATCTCTATGAAGACAACTCCACTTGAAAACACATAGGCAATGCAAATAGAAAAATCAAACACCCTTGATGTATGATCAATGAGCTTAGAATTCAAATGGAGATAGCTTGGTAACAATAAGAGTAAATTGAATCCTTATACATAAGACAAATCAATTACAATACATATCATATTCTCTGAACCAACAAAGGAAGAAAAGAACACCCAATATGCAGAGAAGTAGAGAAAATCTACATGAAAAGGACCATTCATGGAACTGAAAAGGAACCCTCAGGAACCAAGATTTTTAGAACCCTTACACAGTCAAAATAACAACCATTTATACCCCTGGTTATCTTGGAATCCTAAACAAGTTAGGATGCAACAAGCTATAGATAACCATGGTAAGGGTTAGGGTTTCCACCCACCAAAACAATTCAAAAGATTAGAATTCAATATGTTGGATGGAAAACCAAGCAACCTGGTGAAGAATAGATCTAAAATTGATCTCCAATTATGATAATTCTCAAAATAGTGTAAAGAAGATCATAAATCCACCATGAAAACTAGTCTATTCAACCACCTACAACACATCGTGAGCCATTCATCTCATTCCTTTCATGGTATAGATCTCTGCAATAGATCATCACACCCTGGACCACACTGCAATGACAAACAAATCATCTCTTACCTGCTCCAGTCGCTTCTGCATTGAATTTTAGTCCTTTCTATCACTGAGAAACCCTCAATAGATTTGAATTTGAATTACAACGGTTATTTTCATGGCACCTATAGAAAATCGATGGTCATCATTCAAACTGAGATCAACTTTATATCGTGACCATTTGATCTCCCTTTTTCATGGTCCTTAAGTCTTAACTCAACCGCCACCCTCGGGTTTACCTCTAGTGACCACACCAAAAGGCCTTTCTTATTCGCAAAGTGAAAACACTAACCCACCTTTAACTCTGTGACTTAGCAAACAAAGGAAACCTGACCTATCTCAACAACACCTGGTGAACTAGCGACTGAAGGGAATCAACCATTCGTAGGATACTTTATACTACTGCCAAATATTTTAGTGATTAGACGAATACACACTTGCTGAATCGCCAATCAATTTAGAATACCACCATCTCACCTTGCAAATGATCGAACCCACCTAGAATTTGTCTAGCTACCAACCTCTTTTATCAAGACTGCTAGACCTTAGACCCCCGCCTGGGCCCACTTCATGCCACTTGCCACAACCTCATTCGCTGCTCATGCTTGGTCATGTCTAACACAAGACCCACCCACCTAAGCCTTTGAAAATGGATAGTGGGCATAAGATCTCATGCCTCTGAAACAATCGATGAGAACTTATGCCAACCATAGATTTTGTCCCTATCATTGATCCTTCTGATAATGACCCCACCGTGTAGTATTCCTCATCATCCTCAAGCTTAGTCAATCAAAAACTGACACCTCAATGATGAATCATCATGTGGTCCCACTATCCTTGGCTAACCCTTGACCTTCTATCCATTTGGCAAACACAGGACTAAAGAAACCCTCACCCATTTGCAAGAACTTTGAGAGCACCACTAAATCATTTGGCTACTATGCAAACACTATTCGCCAAATCACTAAGTTTTTAGACCCTTCGCTAAAACATCACGCGAACCAGTGAACCAAGAAAGCATTTTTTAGAATCGCCAAAAGACTAAGAAAATTACCAAGCTTGCATCAAGAAGATCGATGGCCATCTGAAGTTCACATAGACCTCCAAGATTCCATCAGATTATAAGACAACCGTCAGATGAAGAATCCTTCCCTACTCTGACAACCCTCTGACACTAGAAGAAATCAATGGTCAGCGCATGATCTCAAGCCACTGACAAATTTGATGAGGACTTACACCATTCATTGATTCACTGACAAGGTTAGGACCCACTGACATGTCAGATATCAGGACATATTACCCAGTCATCGCCCTGTGGGCCAATTAGGCACTGCCAAATCAGCTTGCCATTTGTACCTACCTGGCGGTGGAGCCGCTTGGTTTTTCCTTTAAGAGAATCAATGAATACCACTATACTATAGCATTAAAGGTCAAGCATGTCATCCTTGTAGAATAACGACAGCCACAAGATCAAACTAAACTTTAACCTGCTAGAACGCCAAGAAAATTGGTCCCACTAAGAGCACTCCACTTCATACTCCCATTGACCAATGAAGAACTACCATCTGTGCTTACATGGCAATGGACTTGATGATATGAAAGCCTTCATCATAGAGAGAATGAATGGTTGTCACAACTTCGCAAGCCTCTAACACATTAGTTGCACTTTAACGACAGCCATTAGATGTAGATGTTGACAGAGCCGGGCCCAGGAAACATATAAGCCAAAACATTAGAAACAATTACCACATGGACTTAGGGAAAATTTAAAGGCCACCGGGGTAGAAACTTAGGAGAAATTAAAAGGGACCCTGCCAAACACAAAAACCTAACCGCCGAACAGCTTAAAGGACATTAATTAGCACATGCAGATTAGGATTTTAAGTCACTCGAAAAAGTAACATGAAAAAAGAATAAGGCCAGGGCATTTAAGTTTTTCTTTGTAACGGCAAGTAAATATGAATTTTGAACTAGGGTTTGAGCCAAAGACCTAAAAACAACTACAGAGACTAGCAAAAAAATGCTAGAGCCATGACAATTTTTCTAAGTGCTAACAGTGGCTCTAGTTGGGGATGATGGGCAACTTGTGTCCATGCAAGAATTCAAATCTCTAGGAAAAGCAGACCGCCTACTAGAAGAAGGGCACAAAGACCTCAAAAGACACAGGAAACGCACCAGGGAAAACAAGAAGGGAAACTATATAAAAAGTGTACACATTTTTTTTAAGAAAAAGCTTGAAACCTCAAAACATGAACCAATCTTTTCCCCTACCAAAAATCTAGTTTTCATTTCTTTCTTCTTCAGGTAAACTGGATACTTTATTCTCATTTGTTTCACTAGGCATATCAATACTTTCAATCAGCCCATTAGGCAAAACAAAAAAATTATCTTCACCTTCATAGTGCATGTAAAAACATGGAACACTCTCATCATCCTGCTCACTATGAAAGTAAAACTCAGCATGCCAATGAATACAATCATCAAATTGAAACTGTTCTCTCTCTACTAATTCAAGTATGCCATCAATCTAAAATGCAAAAGTCACATACTTTATTTGATAAAAATCTTCATTCATACCTTGACTTTGTGTATCCTCAGGTGCAGCTAGTTGGATTTCAAATGAGTAATCAAGTTTATACATACACATGTCATCACCATCAAATTTTGTAACATTTGTGACCTCCATGTGTTCTTCAAACAATGGATTGATAATTCCATGTAAAACTCCTTGTTGCACATTATGATAGAGAATGCGCTAATCATCATCATAGTCCTCATCATATAAAGTATTAGAAAACACTTTGAACTCATTACCCATTTCATCTCCATGGATATTCTCAACACACAAAGAAAAATTAGAACTATATGAAGATTCACAGTCAATATCACATACCAAGCATATAGTGTCCATAATTGCATCTTCTTCATTATCTTGTTTGGGAAAACCATCATAGAAAAACCATGGTTCACTCCTAAAGCCTCTCTTGTATGTTGCAACCTCATTATCCAATGCATGATCACCAGAAAACCTTTTACTCAAATCTTCATGTCCATCCTCACTGATATCACATTGAATTACTATTTCTTTATCTTCAAACTTTGAGGACAAATCATTCTCAACATCCTCATACTCAAGCAGATTTGCACAATGTACAAATTGAGATGCATTATTACTTTCAAATTTAGAAAATGAAAACATACCTTCACCGATAAAGGAATGTTCACTTCTATCATCACTTTCTTCCTCCCATGTTGCATCTGACTGATATAAAGACACCTCAACATCACTTCCTTCATCACTCACACCTGAGTAACCATTTTCAGCACTATGTTCCTTTGACTATGACTGATATGCCTATGAATCATATTCCTTATCTCATACAACAAGTTCCAACTCATCAGTAAGGACACAACCTTCAACCTCTTCACTTGTATAACACTGAGATATAGAAGAAGCAACCTCATGTCTAGGAACATAAGCAAAGTCATACTTACAATCAAAATTACAAGAATTGACTATAGTGGAAAATTCATGACTCAAAACACCATCACACTACTCAATTCTACCAAGGTTTGGAATATATCTTACTGCTATAGCATTCTAAACACATGCCTCATCAGTAGCAAAAGACTCAACAACATTTATACACACATTTTGATTTGACATTTCAACTTGATTACAAACTATAGAAGAAGTGTTGGTACACTAATTTGGAGTTGTGGTATCAACACTACATTCTTCTCTTCTTTCATATTCATTATACCGGCATACATTCATGGAAAAATGACCTCTGGTCAATCCATATTTCAAATTGTTCTCAATGTCCATCACAGTTACAAATGCCTGATATAATGACCTAGGTTATTTATCCCTCAGCAAGTAGTTCATTTTCTTACCAAATGCATCAAAGTAGACATTCATACATACTTGATCATTGGGTCTATAATTTTCAGGGATATCATTCAATACTTTTGCAAATCTAATATTGAAATGAGGAACAAGTTCATCATTCTCAATATGAATCTTTAAAAACTTATCATATGAATCAAATATGCTTACCCTTTCTCCAAATTTCTCCATGAAGGCCAAATGCATCTCACTCCAAGATGAGATAGAACATGCTGGTAGAAAAGAGAACTAGTCTCTAGCATCACCTTCTAAAGTTTGAACAAACAATTTCATCCATAGGTCTTCATTGAAAACATCAAAATCATTCATCACATCCACAAAGCATTGAACATGTTTCCTTGCTGATTGATGCTGGTCCATATTATACTTTGGTAAATATGTTTTGATTCCATCAGGGATCTTATTAGGGAAACCAGATATGCCATCATAAAAAAATGGCACATATCCTCTGACAAAAGAAACCCTGTGAACATCCATCACTAGCTGCAGCTTTTGCACACCCACTTGAAAATCTTCAAGACTAATGACAGGAAATCTATACTTTAAACTAATCTTTTTTTGTCACTGAACCCCTCCTACATACTTCACACCTTATTTCTTTTCTTGGTTCTTGATCACTTAATAAGGAGACATTTCAGATCTTTGAGAAATACCTGAGAGTTTTGCAGCAGAAGACCCTATTGACTGGAAGGTAGGGCAGATCTAGAGCTCACCATGCAGCTCCATCAGATTCTTTGTTTTGTAGAGTTGCCACCTCCTTGAAGAGGAAAACATTATTTTTCTTTGTACCTCTTCCAATCAACCAAACCTACACCAGGATATCACATTGTCTATCAGGAACTACACTGATCAAACAGAGACTTCAGAGCTGCCACTCAATACTTATTGAGAAGATATTAGCAAATGCTTTATTTTTATATTTGACTCTTTCCAATGGCCTCCCTAGTAGTGTCACCAATTTGTTGGAGCTTTTTCTTCTAGGACCAAACTTGAATCAATAGATGGGCTTGATTCTTAGGGTAGGCACTCAAGTTTGACAAGAAAACAATCACATTGATGAGGATAAAGAACATCCTCCTTCTTCTTTGAGCTCCACATCACTCAGATGGGTATTGCCTTATCTGCACACTCAAGACACCTTAAGATAAACAATAGGCCTACAGATAGATTATTGTAGAATAATCTTCAAACCCCTTCAGGTAACTTGTACCCTAATGAAGCCAATTCACATGCAATAGCCCTACATGCATACAATGAGTTTGAAGACTAGAAAGGACCTCCTATTACTACTACCAACATAAAAGGGAAAGGTATTTGATTTGATTTTGGGTTGGAAGGGCTCCTGAGATACCCTAAGCCTCTCATAGACTAGTGCCTTGTCCAATGGGCCATAGAGTCAAATACCCTATTGCAATAGATAGCTATGAAACAAGAAGGAAAAATACTCAATGTGTTGATGCCTAACATCAATCACACACCATGACCAAACCTCACTTTAACAACCCACTTGTGTATTCAAGTATGTTATTACCCACCCAAAGGATTTTAACCCTGCCCTTAGAAGAGACCTATAAATAGATAATACATTAACCAACATCCACTGGAAGAAAAGCATGACATATCCTTGACACCTCAGCTCATACATACATGAAAAATAATCCTAAACCAATTATCTCTATGAAGACAACTCCACTTGCAAACACATAGGCAATGCATATAGAAAAATCAAACACCCTTGATGTATGATCAATGAGTTCAGAATTCAAATGGAGATAGGTTGGTAACAATAAGAGTAAATTGAATCCTTATACATAAGAGGAATCAATTACAATACATATCATATTCTTTGAACCAACAAAGGAAGAAAAGAACACTCTATATGCAAAGAAGTAGAGAAAATTTATAGGAAAAGGACCCTTCATGGAACTGAAAAGGAACCCTCAGGAACCAAGATTTTCAGAACCCTTACATAGTCAAAATTACAACCATTTATACCCCTAGTTATCTTGGAATCCTAAACAAGTTAGGATCGAACAAGCTACAGATAACCATGGTAAGGGTTAGGGTTTCCACCCACCAAAACAATTCAAAAGATTAGAATTCAATACGTTGGATGGAAAACCAAGCAACCTGGTGAAGAACAGATTTAAAATTGATCCTCCAATTATGATAATTGTCAGAACAGTGTACAGAAGATCATAAATCCACCATGAAAACTAGTCTATTCAACCACCTGCAACACACCTTGAGCCATTCATCTCATTCCTTGCACTGTACAGATCTCTGCAATCGACATCACACCCTAGACCACACTACAATAGCAAACAAATCATCTCTTACCAGCTCCAGTCGCTTCTACATTGAATTTTAGTACTTTCTATCACTGAGAAACCCTCAGAAGATTTGAATTTGAATTACAATAGTTATTTTCATGGCACCTACAGCAAATCAGCAATCATCATTCAAACTAAGATCAACTTTATATCTCGACCATTTGATCTCCCTTTTTCATGGTCCTTAAGTCTTAACTCAACCACCACCCTCAGGTTTACCTCTAGTGACCACGCGATAAGGCCTTTCTTATTCACGAAGTGAAAACACTTACCCACCTTTAACTCTACGACTTAGTGAACAAAGGAAACCTGACCTATCTCAGCAACACCTGGTGAACTGGTGACTGAAGGGAATTGGCCAGTCGTGGGATACTTTATACTACCACTAGATATTTTAGCGATTATGCAAATACACACTTGCTGAATTGCTAGTCAATTTAAAATACTGCCATCTTACCTTGCGAACGAGTGAACACTCCTAGAATTTTTTAGGCCGCCAACCTCTTTGATCAGGACTGCTAGACCTTAGACCCTCGCCTGGGCCTACTTTATGCCACTTGTCACTACCTCATTGACTGCTCATGCTCGATCATCTCTAACAGAGGACCCACCTGCCTAAGCCTTTGAAAATGGATGGCGGGTGTAAGATCTCATGCCTCTAACATAATCGATGAGAACTTATGCCAACCATAGATTTTGTCCGTGTCACTGATCCTTTTGACAATGACCCCACCATGCAGTATTCCTTACCATCCTCTAGCTCAGTCAATTAGAAAATGACACCTCAATGATGAATCATCATGCAGTCCCACTGTCCTCAGCTAACCCTTGACCTTCTATCCATTTGGCGAACACATGACTAAAGAAACCCTCACCCATTTGCAAGAAATTTTAGAGCACCGCTAAATCAGTTGGCTACTATGCAAACACTATTTTCCAAATCGCTAAGTTTTTAGACCCTTCACTAAAACATCACGCAAACTAGTGAACCAAGCAAGCATTTTTTAGAACCACCAAAAGACGGAGAAAATTATCGAGCCCGCATCAAGAAGATCGACGGCTGTCTGAAGTTTGCATAGACCTCCAAGATTCCATCAGATTATAAGACAACCATCGGATGAAGAATCCTTCCCTGCTCTGACAACCCTCTAACACTGGAAGAAATCAATGGCTAGCACATGATCTCAAGCCTCTGACAAATTCAATGAGGACTTAGGTCATTTTTTGATTCACTGACAAGGTCAAGACCCACTGACATGTCAGATATCAGGACCCACCAACATATTATCCATTCATCACCTCGTGGGCCAATCAGGCACCACCAAATTAGCTTGCCATTTGTACCTACCTAACGGTGGACCCACCTACTTTTTCCTTTAAGAGAATCAATGGTTGCTGCTATACCGCTATGTTAAAGGTCAAGCATGTCATCCTAGTGGAATAATGACATCCACAAGATCAAACCAAACTTTAACTTGTCAGAACGCCAAGAAAACTGGTCCCACTAACAGCACTCCACTTCATACTCTAGTTGACCAATGAAGAACTGCCATCTATGATTACATAATAGTGGACCCGCCGATATGAAAGGCTTCGTCACAGAGAGAACAAACAGTTGTCACAACTTCACAAGCCTCTAACACATCGCTTGCACTTTAATGATAGCTGTTAGATGTAGATGTTGTCAGAGTCAGGCCTAGGAAACACATAAGCCAAAACATTAAAGAAACTATTAGTGCATGGACTTATGGAAAATTTAAAGGCTTCTAGCATAGAAACTTAGGAAAAATTAAAAGGGACCCTGTCAGACACAAAACCCTAACCGCTGAACAGCTTAAAGCACTTCAATTAGCACATGTAGATTACGATTTTAAGTCACCTGAAAAAGTAACATGAAAATAGAATAAGGCCAGGGCATTTTTTTTTTTTTGTAACGATTAGTAAACATGAATTTTGAACTAGGGTTTGAGCCAGAGATCTAAAAGCAACTACAGAGACTAGCAAAAAAATGCTAGAGCCATGAAAATTTTTCTAGGTGCTAACGGTGGCTCCAGTTGGGGATGATGGGCAACTTGTGTCCATGCAAGAATTTAGATCTTTGGGAAAAGAAAACCACCTACTGGAAGAAGGGCATAGAGACCTCAAAAAACATAGGAAACACACTAGGGAAAATAGGAAGGGAAACTATATACAAAGTTTACACATTCTTTTTTACAAAAAGCCTGAAACCTCAAAACTTGAACCAATCTTTTCCCCTGTCAAAATTCTAGTTTTCATTTCTTTCTTCTTGAGGTAAACTGGATACTTTATTCCCATTTGTTTCACCAAACATATCAATACTTTCAATCAGCCCATTAGGCAAAAAAAAATTTTTATCTTCACCTTCATAGTGTATGTAAAAACTTGGAACACTCTCATCATCCTACTCACTATGAAAGTAAAACTCATCATGCCAATGAATACAATCATCAAATTGAAATTGTTCTCTCTCTACTAATTCATGTATGCCATCAATCTGAAATGAAAAAGCCACATACTTTATTTGATAAAAATCTTCATTGATACCTTAACTTTGCATATCCTCAGGTGCAGCTAGTTGGAGTTCAAATGAGTAATCAAGTTTATACATACACATGTCATCACCATCAAATTCTATAACATTTGTGACCTCCATGTGTTCTTCAAACAATGAATTGATAATTCCATGTAAAACTCCTTGTTGCACATTATGACAGAGAATGGGTTGATCATCATCATAGTCCTCATCATATAAAGTATTAGAAAACACTTGAACTCACTACCCATTTCATCTCCATGAAGATTCTCAGCACACAAAGAAAAATCAAAACTATATGAAGATTCACAGTCAATATCACATACCAAAAATATAGTTTCCATAATTGCATCTTCTTCATTATCTTGTTTGGGAAAACCATCATAGAAAAACCATGGTTCACTCCTAAACCCTCTATTGTATGCTATAACCTCATTATCCAATGCATGATCACCAGACAACCTTTTACTCAAATCTTTATGTTCATCCTCACTGATATCACATTGAATTACCATTTCTTTATCTTCAAACTTTGAGGACAAATCATTCTCAACATCCTCATAATCAAGAAGATTTGCACAATGTACAAATTGAGATGCATTATTACTTTTACATTCAAAAAATGAAAATAGACCTTCACTGATAAAGGAATGTTCACTTCCATCATCACTTTCTTCCTCCCATGTTGCATCTGACTCATATAAAGACACCTCAACATCACTACCTTCATCACTCACACCTGAGTAACCATTTTCAGCACTATTTTCCTCTAAGTGTGACTGATATGCCTATGAATCATATTCCTCATCTAGTACAACAAGTTCCAACTCATCAGTAAGGACACAACCTTCAGCCTCTTCACTTGTATAACACTAAGATATAGAAGTGGAAACCTCATGTCTAGGAACATAAGAAAATCATACTTACAATCAAAATTACAAGAATTGACTGCAGTGGCAAATTCATGACTCAAAACACCATCACACTGCTCAATTCTACCAAGGTTTGGAATATATCTTACTACTGTAGCATCCTAAACACATGACTCATCAGTAGCAAAAGACTCAGCAAAATTTATACACACATTTGATTTGACATTTCAACTTGATTAAAAATGACAACAGAAGTGTTGGTACACTGATTTGGAGTTGTGGTATCAACACTACATTCTTCTCTTCTTTCATATTCATTATACCGGCATACATTCATGGAAAAATGACCTCTGGTCAATCCATATTTCAAATTGTTCTCAATATCCATCGCAGTTACAAATGTCTGATATAATGACCTAGGTTCTTTATCCCTTAGCAAGTAGTTCATTTTCTTACCAAATGCATCAAAGTAGACATTCATACATACTTGATCATTCGGTCTATAATTTTCAAGGATATCATTCAATACTTTTGCATATCTAATATTGAAATGAGGAACAAGTTCATCATTCTCAATATGAATCTTTAAAAACTTATCATATGAATCAAATATGCTTACCCTTTTTCCAAATTGCTCCATGAAGGCCGAATGCATCTCACTCCAAGATGAGATAGAACATGCTGGTAGAAAAGAGAACTAGTCTCTAGCATCACCTTCTAAAGTTTGAGCAAATAATTTCATCCATAGGTCTTCATGGAAAACATCAAAATCATTCATCACATCGGCAAAGCATTGAACATGTTTCCTTGTTGATTGATGCTAGTCCCTATTATACTTTGTTAAATATGTCCTGATTCCATTAGGGATCTTATTAGGGAAACCAGGTATGTCATCATAACAAAATGGCACATATCCTCTAACAAAAGAAACCCTGTGAACATCCATCACTAGCTGCAGCTTTTGTACACCCACTTGAAAATCTTCAAGACTAATGATAGGAAATCTATACTTGAAACTAATCTTCTTTTGTCAATGAACCCCTCGTACATACTTCACACCTTATTCCTTTTTTTGGTTCTTGATCACTTAATAAGGAGACATTTCAGATCTTTGAGAAATACCTAAGAGTTTTGCCTTTAAGAGAATCAAGGGTTGCCGCTATACCACTGCGTTAAAGGTTGAGCATGTCATCTTCATGCAATAATGATAGCCGCAAGATCAAACCAAACTTTAACCTACCAGAATGCCAAGAAAACTGGTCCCACTGACAACACTCCACTTCATACTCCCGTTGACCAATGAAGAACTACCATCTGTGCTTACATGGCAATGGACCCACCAATATGAAAGGCTTCATCACAGAGAGAATGAATGGTTGTCACAACTTCGCAAGCCTCTAACACATCACTTGCACTTTAATGACATCCATTAGATGTAGATGTTGTTAGAGCCGGGCCTAGGAAACACATAAGCCAAAACATTAGAAACTATTAGCACATGGACTTAGGGAAAATTTAAAGGTCGCTAGGGTATAAACTTAGGAAAAATTAAAAGGGACCCCGCCAGACATGAAAATCTAACCGCTGAATAGCTTAAAGCACTTTAATTAGCACATGCAGATTAGGATTTTAAGTCACCTAAAAAAGTAACATGAAAATAGAATAAGGCCAGGGAATTTTAGTTTTTTTTTGTAATGGCTAGTAAATATGAATTTTGAACTAGGGTTTGATCTAGAGACCTAAAAACAACTGCAGAGACCGACAGAAAAATGCTAGAGCCATGAAAATTTTTCTAGGTGCTAATAGCTCCAACATTTGTAAGTCCTAGTGGCATTTATGCATAAACATATTTTCCCCATGGCATTGTAAATGTTGTCTTATATTTTTCTTCTTCTTTGAATTTCACTTGATTATATCATGAAAACTTGTTCATCATGGAAATAAATTCATTTCCTATCAACTTTTGTAATAATGCTTCCATATTAGGTAATACATAATTATCCTCTAGTGATGAAATATTTAAATTCCTAAAATCCACACAAAGTTTTATGTCACCATTTATTTTTCTAACAAGTACTAAGTTAGATACCCATGTTGAATGCCTTATCGGTTTGATGAACCCTACATCTCTCTACTTCATAAACTCTTCCTTCATTTTAGGAGCCAACGTTGGGTTTATAAATCTTTGTCTTTGTCTAAATAGTTTTGCATCTAGCTTTAAAGGTACTTCATGCTAAAAAAAAGATCCTCTCTATATGCTTCAAGGTCATTGTATGACTACAAAAATGCATGCCTATATTTTATCAATAGATTAACTAAGTTTGATCTCATCTTGGGGGAAAGGTTCCTTCCAATGTATACCTCTTTGGACATATTCTTATTTCCTAGATTTATTTTCTCTATATCATCCTTATTTGAAGGACTTCACTTCAACTCCACTCTATCCTTATTGTAAAAAATCCTCTCCAATGGAACCGATCCTTTTGGAATTTTATTTGTTTTTAATTTTGCTACTTCATTTTAAAATAGAACATCTTGTTAGTGAATTTTCTTGCTAAATCTTAAAACATAGCCCTGAGTGCTTAGATAGAATTCTATGATTACTAGACTCCTGAATCACAAAAGAAAAAGACTAATTAACAAGGACCAAGTCCTTCTTCACTTCGAGCTCTTGGCTACAAGTGGGTGTACCTATCTCAGATCTACTTCTTCAAAGTATCACAATACCGGTTTATATCCTTGATACAAACTTAATCCATTCAACCCTTTCAAACATACATGAAAGTAATAATATTTTAAGTTTTGTTAATGAGGAAATCCTGCAAATTCCGGATAGACCTTTGCCTTATCCTAGGGCAAAGAGTCAAATAGAGAAACATACATCTACATAGATCTTCTAAGTAAAACACAAACAAACCCTAGATGAAATGCCTTACAAATCACCCTCTCTTAAACACATTTGATCATCAAATTCTTGCAAAAAACCTGAGCTCTTAGAGATTAACCTAAATATTTTACCCATTCCTTGAAAGGAACTAAAGATTAAAGTCACAAATACCTTGTAATGGTGCACTAAAACTACCTGACAGATTCAAAACACAAGAGCTTCAGAATTTAAACAAAAAGATAACATAGATATGCAAGGGAATTCTATTATATTCCAATAGAATTTCACTATGTCAATACATTTCCAAATCTGAAAAACATCCCAAGAAGTTCAACAATGGAGTCTAAGCCTCCTCCTTATAGAAAAATTTCAACACCCCTTCAAATTGAGAGAAAAACCTGAGATATAGCAAAATGAGGTTAGTTACACAGAACTAACAGCTATCCACTTAGCATCAAAATATCTCCAAGTTTTAGCCCACAACTGATCTGCAACTAATTCTCTCCAACTGATCCACTTTCTACAATCATTTCCCAAACATACTGATTTGATTCCAATCTCAAAATTCAAACCCATACTACTCTTTCCCATCACTCTAAAACTGAAAATAATCATTTCCATTAGATTCCTTGTCTTCTCTTGTTTCGAGAAACATATAACACTCATGTGTTAGGGTAAAAATTAAGCTCCAGGCCTTAAATCCTTGAGCACTTAGTCATTTAAATTTTTGAGCTTTTATTTCAAATGTTTGAACTATGTTAAACTTTAAATCCTTTTAAATCTACATTTTTAAATCATTTTTGCACTTTCTCCACAGAAGCCACCAAGAAGTGCCAAGTGTCACCATTTGACTGGATACTCAGACCTAACTCAAGATTTGACCACCTCTGTCTAGAGATTGGGTGAATGCTTGTTCTCTGAATCTCTAAATGAATTCCTTAACCATGGTCAAATCTAGATAATGAGTGAATCCCTTTGTTCTCTAAATCTCTAGATCAGTTTCTTTACCATGGGTTTATCTAAAGAATGGGTGAATGCACCCATTCTTTGAATCTCCGAATTGAACATTTAACTCTAGTTATATTTCAAGATCAAGCGAATGGCCTATTCTCATGATCTCTTGATGTCTCACTTAACCATAGTCAAACTTGGAGATCAAGTGAATACACTCATTCTCTAGTTCTCTAAATGCCATCAACTAACTACCAGAAATCTAGAGAATGGGTGACAAAGCAATTCTCTTAATCTCTTGATGCTATCCTGTTAACCGTCAGCTTCTACAGATCACAGGAGTAAGCAATGTCCTAATCTCTAGATGTTTACCTCCTAACCACCAGGATCTAGAGAACTAGTGACAAAGCATTCTCCAGCTCTCCATATTTTTGTGTTAACCACAAGCCTATCACGAAATTGAGTGAATAGCTACCACGTGTCCACTTTTTCCATGTCACCTCACCTCCTGTCTACAAAATTACCTTACTTGTGGGCCTTCCGATATGCTTCTTGAGGCAACCTCTAAGTGCTCATGTGTGTAGATCCTCCTGCTCTTTCATCTACCTCATATGTGTGGGTTGTTGCTTATAAACATCTCATCTTCCCCATTCTAGATAAATGTGGGACTAATATTTTTGAGGTTTTTAAAGTTTTCTCCATATTGGGTGCCAAAATTAGGGGACGCACCATGCAATAAATCCCCCAAGGAAGGGGCCCACCAAGATCCTCTTGGCTTCTTATTCATTACATAGTGCAAGCACTTTAGTATATAAATGCTAAAAACTCCCCAATATAGGCAATGTGAGATGTATGCTCTTTGTGATTCTTATGGGCAGTTTAGATAGTGTTGCACTCAGTTGACTGTATCTCGCGAACCAAGATGAATTTGGAAAATCTCTCTAGTGAGAATCTAGAGAATTAGATTTGGGAAAACATATCCAAAATTGAGCTCGATCCAATGGTTGAATTGAAACTTATGCCCCCTATAATACGACTATTTTTTTGTCTCCGACAAATTCATGTTTGCAAAATCCATTATGTGGGCTATTTCTTATGTCATTATGTATGATTCTCTTTGCATTTTTTTAAGTTTTTTGAAATCCTTCATTGATTTCTAAAAACAAATCACATTAGTTTATTGTAAACCAAATATGTCGCATACAAATGCAGAGCCTTTGCAGCTTCTTTAGCTTGTAACTATAAATTTCATTTGCAATGTGCTTGGGATGTCTTGAAAATATCTATATGCTTTGTAATGGCTTCACTATTTGGTCCCTCTTGTGTTTTAGTCTACAAGCCAATGTCCTCTATTGGCACATGCTTATTCTAATCAACAACTTGAGCTCCTTCCATTTACTTCATTTTCACAAACTCTCCATTAGCATTTAACTCCTTGCTGATTGTGCATTCAATTTGAAATGCATGTTGCACTTTGGTCTCCACTCCCAACATCTAGAGAATCACAATGTTTTCAAAGAAATGGGAAACATGAAATGGTGTACAAAGCCCATTATGAGGTGAAAACATTTAGCCCAAAAGATACATGCTAGCATACTAAGAAGATACCCAGTTACAACATGTGCAAAATTCATCATGTGGAATGCCAACACATCACTTTAATGGTAAGTTGACACCTTTGGACACATGATACGGTCAACATTTTTGCCTTCAATTTTTACACCATGAAATCACTTACATTAAATCCAACCAAAGTGCATCATCATTTCAAACATATTGTTCATCATTTTCATCTTTTGCAAAGTTTCCATATAACACCTACTGGCATCCGGGAGCGGCTTTAAAAACTGACCAATTGAAACTTTCAGGGACTGACAACTTAGGCATTGATTCTCCCTCATACAAGGAATATGAATCCATATTTAGCTCACCCAAAAGATCACATGGAGAAATGCAGTCAAATACCAAAGTCAGTCTGTCAGACACATTCAAAATTAAAAACAGTGAAAAATGCATAAACTAGGTTTGGAATTGGCCTGGGAAAGTGATCAAATGGATTGCTAGAGACCTCAAAATCCTCAGACAAGTAATATCCCAGGTTTACAGAATGAAAAAAATCTCAATTATGCTGGAACTCACATTGGGCACAAATTACAAAGCCTCAAAGTAAGCCACTTAGAATTCTGAACAATGCATCCTCGGACAATTTAATAATCTGGAAATGAAATGGCTATGGAAAATAGGACAAACAAGCACATGCAAGGCTAAAAATTGGCATGATGACTCTCTCTTATTCCTATAGCATGATGCCACAATTGGAATGCAATGAACCACATGGAAAAAGATACAATCATCTGAAGTGGGCTCCTTTACACAATTCTAGACAAACACAAAATGCAAAATTCAGGGAACACCTCCAAAATGACCACTTCTAATACTTGTTAGATCTGAAACCAAAGACCTAAAACCTATTAAAAATGTCAAATAATAGATGATGAACACCCTATCCAAGTGAATCATCATGAAAATCAATGGGTCCATACTTTTAATGTACTCAAACTGAGCACCTTAAAAAGACTTTCAAAGCACAATCTGACACTTAAACAAAATTTTCAAAACATGGAGTCAAAAGATAAACTAAAATTTTGAGCTTGAACAATGGCTTAGACTAGGGATGCATGCACCATGTGGGTAGATAGATGATACAAAATCTTTGGTACAACAGACCACCCAAAGAGAATCAACTTTTAACACTCTTATTACTCCAAACCTTGAACTTCTCAAAAACTTGGCTCCTTATTGAAAACAAAAACAACACTATACAAGATATACAAAAATATACATAGGTAGCTTCAAAATGCCAATGGAACCTTAACTTTTACCAATGTCAAAAACTCGGTCTCTTCCTTGAAACTCAACCGACAATCTCAAACTACCACAAAACTTATGATGACAAAAAACATCATGGAGCATAGGCTACATAATGATTTCAAGTTTAGAATAACCTATGCCTTATCTCTTATGTCCCCCCACAAAATCATTATCTAGAAAATAAACATCATCAAAATCATCATACATTGAAGCACATGACAGGGGACAAATAATTGATACCTTTTCTCCTTGGCTGCAAACATCTGGCTCATCTTGAGTGCATGCTTGCACATCAAAAGTAAAGAAAATATACTCACACTCATTCAACTCAACCAAGGAATCTGAAACATCCTCATATGTCCAACCAATTAGACTAAACAAATCTGATTTCTCTTGATAAATTCACATTTTTATCCTCATAAGGATGATCCACACAATCAAAAAAATGAACCAATTCATCTTCATTGCATTCAATGCTTGGTGGTAGAGGAACTAGACTATCATTATGTAATGCATTCTTATCAAATAAACAACTCTCACCTTGCATTACCTTTCCTCCAATTTACTTCATTGGAGATGGAAGTTCAGACCCAACCACATCTAAAATACAAAAATCTGAAAATGAACTGTTCTCAGCGAATTCACTTACTTGAGCACATTATTCAAATAATGGATTAGAAACTACATGGAAATGTCTCTCATAAACATTAAAACAAAGTGTCAGCTAGTTCATATCAATGTCTTCATCAAATAACACATTGGTAACTTCACAAGACATGTCATTACATCCATCTTCATATACACTTTCAGCAGAGAAAGAAAACTTGGAGTTTAAATTGGAACATGATTGACCACTGCTGCTATCATCACATGAAAAATCAGCATTACATCCAACCAAGCTATTTTCACAAGTATTGGATAATGAACTTCCCCATTTGTCTTCAATATTTGTGACTTCACACTCAATTTCATTACCATTTAAATACATGGAAGACTGAAAATAAAAATCATGTGCAGCATAAGAGAAAGCTTGTGATTGTTTATTATAAACCAATTCATTCTCAGCCTGATCCATGCTTCCACAATCCTATTGTCTAAAATACAATAGCAATAACAAATGTTCTTCATCCATGGATTCATTAAAATCAACATTTATCTCAGCACTTAAATCATCATTAATAACTAGGAAGTCACTTTCATGATGACCATCATTATACTAGTGCAAATCATGCAAAGGGATGAATGCTTCTTCAACAATCTGGAAGTGTTGATTATCTTTATTGGCTGAAAAAGTTTCCATTTCTTCATCAAAAAATATCTCCAGTAGCAACAATCATCCCACTTTCACATACATCATTTTGACGAATGCAATTAATACGGGAATTAAAGCATTGATGCTGCTCACCCTTTTCTTGATCGTCCATCTCATTCTAAAAATGTAAACCAGTAGAGGTAAACCTTCTTATAACTCCATATTTTTTATTACATTCAATATATATTGCAAATTCAAAAGCCTGATACAGAATTTGTTGTTGTTTATCCCTCAATAGGAAACCCATCTTTTGGCCCAAAGCACCCATATAAACAACTAAAGATATATGATCATGGGGCCTACAAATCTTAGGGATATCCATTAATGTTTTAGAAAATCTACTATTAAACTTTCAGATCAATTCATCATGTTCAATTTGAATTTCTATTAATCTATTCAGCAACAATTTAATATCTACCCACCCATCAAATTGTTCAATAAAGGATGAACTCAACTCTTCCCATGAAGAAATCGAAGCTGCTGGCAGGAATGAGAACCATTCTCTTTCATCACCTTTCAGAGTTTGCACAAACAACCTCATCCAAAGATCCTCATGGCATACATCAAAATCATATATCACATCAGTAAAATCTTGAACATGTTTCTTTGCTGACTGAGATTAGTTCCTATCAAACTTTGGCAAACGTTCTCTGACTTCATCAAGGATCTTATCAGGAAAACTAGGTATTCCATCATAACAAAATGACACATATCCTTTCATAAAAGGACACCTATGAACATCCATTACTGGCTGCAACTTTACATACACACTTGATATTCTTCAAAACTAGTAATAGGAAATATGTACTTGTAGTTAACCTTCTTTTATCACTGAAATTTTCTAGCATACTTCATACTCATATGACTTAACTCAAAACTTTAATCCAAAAGTATGTAATTTACCTTATTTGTCCTTTCTTTTAATGAAAAATCCACTTGATAAGGACCATGTAAGAACACAAAATATTAAATGGAGAATACCTGGAATGTCTTTTGTTGAATGTTGTTGTTCACTTCATATCTGAAACAAAGCTTCACATCTCAAGTTTTTTCTAACATAGAGGTGCCACCTCTCTTTAGAGGACACAAATTTATTCACTGATCTTTCTTTTGAAACACCGCCAGATTATGGCCATTCCTCACAACAAAGTCACATATATTTTTCAATTTTTTACAACAACAACTCTAGGAAATACACTTGCAGATCTGAAAAACAATTTTTGTATGATAACAATTATGAGACTCTTCCCCAAACTGAATATAGCAAGACTCTAGGACTCTTCCCAGTAGAGTCGCCAATCTGTTAGTGCATTTTCTTACTGAATCTTAAAACATTGCCCTAAGTGCTTATATAGAATTATGTGATTCCTAGACACCTAAATCACACAAGAAAAAGACTAATTAACAAGGACCAAGTCCTTCTTCACTTTGAGCACTTGGCTACCGGTGGGTGTACCTATCTCAGATCTACTTCTTCAAAGGATCACAATACTAGTTTATATCCTTGATACAAACTTAATCCATTCAACCCTTTCAAACATACATGAAAGTAAATAATCTTTTAAGTTTTGTTGATGAGGAAATACTGCAACTTTAGAATAGACCAGTGCCTTATCCTAGGGAAGAGAGTCAGATAGAGAAACATACATCTACAAAAATCTTCTAAGTAAAACACCAACAAACCCCAGATGAAATGCCTTACAAATCACCCTCTCCTAAACACATTTGATCATCAAATTCTTGCAAAAAAACTGAGCTCTTAGAGATTAACCTAAAGATTTTACCCTTTCCTTGAAAGGAACTAAAGATGAAAGTCACAAATACCTTGTAATGGTGCACTAAAACTATTTGACAGATTCAACACACAAGAGCTTTAGAATTTAAACAAAAAGACAACATAGATATGCAAGGGAATTCTATTATATTCCAGTAGAATTTCATTGTGTCAATACATTTCCAAATCTGAAAAACATCCCAAGAAGTTCAAAAATGGAGTCTAAGCCTCCTCCTTATAGTAAAATTTCAACATCCCTTCAAATTGAGAGAAAAACCAGAGATATAGCAAACTAAGATTAGTTACATAGAACTGACAGTTGTCCACTTAGCATCAAAATATCTCCAAGTTTTATCCCACAACTGATCTACAACTGATTCTATCCAACTAATCTACTTTCTCGAATCATTTCCCAAAAAGACTGATTTGATTCCAATCTCAAAATTCAAACCCATACTGCTCTTTCCCATCACTCTAAAACTAAAAATAATCATTGCCATCAGATTCCTTGTCTTCTCCCATTTCTGGAAACATATAACACTCCTATGTTCGGGAAAACATTAATTTCTAGGCCTTAAATCCGTGAGCACTTAGTCATTTAAATTTTGGAGCTTTTATTTCAAATGTTTGAACTATGTTAAACTTTAAATCCTTTTAAATCTGCATTTTTAAATCATTTCTGCACTTTCTCCACAGAGGCCACCAGGAAGTGCCAAGTGTCACCATTTGACTGGATGCTTGGACCAAACTCAAGCTTTAACCACCTCTGCCTGGAGTTGGGTGAATGCTTGTTCTCTGAGTGTCTAAATGAATTTATTAACCATGGTCAAATCTAGAGAATGAACAAATCCCTTTGTTCTCTGAATCTCTAGATCCATTTCTTTACCATGGGTTTATCTAGAGAATGGGTGAATGCACTCATTTTTTGAATCTCCGGATTGAACATTTAACTCCAGTTATATTTGGAGATCAAGCGAATGGCCTATTCTCATGATCTCTTGATGTCTCACTTAACCACAATCAAACTTGGATATCAAGAGAATACACTCATTCTCCAGTTCTCTGAATGCCATCCACTAACTACCAGAAATCTAGAGAATGGGTGACCAAGCAATTCTCTTAATCTCTTGATGCTATCCTACTAACTGCCAGCTTCTAGAGATCATGCGACTAAGAAATCTCTTGATCTCTAGATGTTTACCTCCTAACTACTAGGATCTAGAGAACCAGCAACCAAGCATTCTCCAGTTCTCTAGATTTTTGCCTTAACCATCATCCTATCACAAGATTGAGTGAATAGCTACCACATGTCCACTTTGTCAATGTCACCTCGCCACCTGTCTACAAAATTACCTTACCTATGGGCCCGCCAACATGCTTCTTGAGGCAACCTCCAAGTGCTTGTGTGTGCAGAGCCTCTTGCTCTTTCATCTACCTCATATGTGTGGGTTTTTGCTTATAAACATCTCATCTTCCCCATTCTGGATGAATGTGGGACTAATATTTCTGAAGTTTTTAAAACTTTCTCCATATTGGGTGCCAAAATAAGGGGTCCCACAATGCATTGAATCCCCCAACCAAGGGGTCTGCCAAGAGCCTCTTGGCTTCTCATTCATTACATAATGCAATTGCTTTAGTATATAAATAATAGAAACTCCCCAATATAGGCAATGTGGGATATATGCTCTTTGTAACTGTTATGGGCAGTTTAGATAGTGCTGCACTCAGTCAACTATATCTCACAAACCAAGATGAATTTGAAAATCTCTTCGGTGAGAATCTAGGGAATTAGATTTGGGAAAGAAGATCCAAAATTGAGCCTGATCCAATGGTTGAATTGAAAGTTATGCCCCCTATAATATGACTATTTTTCTTTCTCCTACAAATTCATGTTTGCAAAATCCATTGTGTGGGCTATTTCTTATGTCATTGTGTAGGATTCTCTTTGCATTTGTTTAAGTTTTTTGAAATCCTTCATTTATTTCTCAATACACATCACATTAGTTTATTCAAAACCAAATATGTCCCATACAAATGTAGAGCCTTTGCAGCTTCTTTAGTTTGTAACTATAAATTTCATTTGCAATGTGCTTGGGATGTCTTGAAAATCCTCCATATGATTTGTACTGGCTTCACTATTTGCTCCCTCTTGTGTTTTAAGTCTGCAAGCCAATGTCCCCTATTGGCACGTGCCTATTCTAATCAACAACTTGAGCTCCTTCCATTTATATTGTTTTCACAAACTCTCCATTAGCATTTAACTCCTTGTTGATTGTACATTCAATTCGAAAGGCACATTGCCCTTTGGTCTCCACTGCCAACATTTGGAGAATCATAATGTTTTCAAAGAAACAAGCAACATGAAATGGTGTGCATAGCCCATTATGAGGTGCAAACATTTAGCCCAAAAGAGACATGCTAGCATACTAAGAAGATATCCAGTTACAACATGTGCAAAATTTATCATCATGCGGCATGCCAACACATCACTTTAATGGTAAGTTGACACATTGGGACACATGATACGGTCAACATGTTTTCCTTCAATTTTTACACCATGCAATCACTTACATGAAATCTGACCTAAGTGCATCAACATTTCAAACATATTGTTCATCATTTTCATCTTTTGCAAAGTTTCCAAATAACACCAACTGGCATCCAGGAGCGGCTTTAAAAATTGACCGACTAAAAATTTTAGGGACCAACAACTTAGGCATTGATTCTCCCTCATACAAGGAATATGAATCCATAATTAGCTCACCCAAAAGATCACATGAAGAAATGTAGTCAAACACCAAAGTCAGTCTGTCAGACACATTCAGAATAAAAAATAGTGAAAAATGCATAAACTAGGTTTGGAATTAGCCTGGGAAAGTGATCAAACAGATTGGAAGAGACCTCAAAATCATCAAACAAGTAGTCTCCCAGGTCTATAGTATGAAACATTTCTCAATTATGCTTGAAATCACACATGGAACAAATTACAAAGCCTCAAAGTAAGCCACTTAGAATTCTAAACAATGCATACTCAAAGAATTTAATAATCTGCAAATGAAATGGCTCTGGAAAATATGAAAAATGAGCACATGGAGGGCTATAAATTGGCATGATGACTCTTTCTTATGGCTACAACATGATGCCACAATTTTTATGCAATGAAAAATCATAGCGAAAAAGATACAATCATCCAAAGTGGGATACTTTACACAATTTTGGACAAACACAAAATGCAGAATTCAAGGAGCACCTCCAAAATGACCACTTCTAAAACTTGTCAGATCTGAAACCCAGGACCTAAAACCTATTTCAAACATCAAATAATAGGTGATGAACACCCTATCCAAGTGACTCAACATGAAAATCAATGGGTCCATACTTTTAATGCACTCAAACTGAGCACCTTCAAAAGACTTTTGAAGCACAATTCTGACACTTCAACAAAATTTTCAAAACATGGAGTCAAAAGATAAATTAAACTTTTGAGCTCCAACAATGGCTTTGACTGGGGCTGCATGCTCCATGTGGGTAGGTAGAGGATCCAGAATCTTTGGTATAGAAGACCACCCAAAGAGAATCAACTTTTAACATTCTTATTACTCCAAACCTTGAACTTCTCAAAAACTTGGCTCCTTATTGAAAACAACAACACTATACAAGATATACAAAATATACATAAGCAGATTCAAAATGCCAAAGGAACCTCAACTTTTACCTCTATCAAAAACTTGGTCTCTTCCTTAAAACTCAACCAACAATCTCAAACTACCACAAAACTTATGATGATAGAAAACATCATGGAGCATAGGTTGCATAATGATTTCAATTTTAGAATCACCTATGCCTTCTCTCTTATGTCCCCCCACAAAATCATTATCTAGAAAATAAACATCATCAAAATCATCATACATTGAAGCACATGATATGGGACAAATAATTGATACCTTTTCTCCTTGGCTACAAACATCTAGCTCATCTTGAGTGCATTCTTGCACATCAAAAGTAAAGAAAATATACTCACACTCATTCAACTCAACCAAGGAATCTGAAACATCCTCATATGTCAAACCAATCAGACTAAACAAATCTGATTTCTCTTGATAAATTCACATTTTTATCCTCATAAGGATGATCCACACAATCAAAAAAATGAACCAATTCATCTTCATTACATTCAATGCTCAATGGTAGAGGAACTAGACTATCATTATATAATGCATTCTTATCAAATAAAAAACTCTCACCTTGCATTACGTTTCCTCCAACTGACTTCATTGGAGATGGAAGTTTAGACCCAGCCACATCTAAAATACAAAAATCTGAAAATGAACTATTCTCAGTGAATTCACTTTCCTGAGTACATTCTTTGAATAATGGATTAGAAACTACATGGAAATGTTTCTCATAAACATTAAAAAAAAGTGTTGGATGGTTCATATCAATGTCTTCATCAAATAACACATTGGTAACTTCACAAGACATGTCATTACATCCATCTTCATATACACTTTTAGCAAAGAAAGAAAACTCAGAGTGTGAATTAGAACATGATTCACCACTACTGCTATCATCACATGAAAAATTAGTATTACATCCAACCAAGCCATTTTCACAAGTACTGGATAATGAACTTCCCCATTTTCCTTCAATCTTTGTGAATTCACACTCAATTTCAGTACCATTTAAATACATGGAAGACTAAAAAGAAAAATCATTTGCAGCATAAGAGAAAGCTTATGATTGGTTATTAGAAACCAATTCATTCTTAGCCTGATCCATGCTTCCACAATCCTACTTTCTCAAATGCAATAGCAATAACAAATGTTCTTCATCCATGGATTCATTACAATCACCATTTCTCTAAGCACTTAAATTATCATTAATAACCAGGAAGTCACCTTCATGATTACCATCATTATACTGGTGCAAATCATGCAAAGGGATGAATGCATCTTGAACAATTTGGAAGTGTTCATTATCTTTATTGGCTAAACATGTTTCCAGCTCTTCATCAACAATATCTCCAGCAGCAACACTCATCCCACTTTCACATACATCATTTTGACCAATGCAATTAATATGGGAATGAAAGCATTGATGCTGCTCACCCTTTTCTTGATTGTTCATCTCATTCTAAAAATGTAAACTAGTAGAGGTACGCCTTCTTATAACTCCATATTTCAGATTACATTCAATTGTTGGCAAAATGGTCAGTGCTCCCCTCAAGATTCATGACATGGCTTAACTACCTTATGTGTCTTCTATAAGTCTAGTGGTTGTATCAGGCATTAACAGGTCGATCGTTTGGTGCAACAACAACTACTACTTGTAACAAGTGGTATCAGAGCTTGGTTATAGATTTGTCAGCTATGATATCTATCACTTTGTCATCTAACTAAAACTTCCCATTATGAATTCTGCTTAAAATAATCTTGGTACATTCTTCATTGTCAAACTCATATCGTAAGGCATACTTAACAATTTCATTATCTTTCAAATGCTCAAACCCTACATTCAATGACATATCCTAATTATAGATCTGATGCAGGAGCATCCTGGGTGTAAGAGCAATCTTGCATCACCCAAAAATATTTCTATTTTTGTATTCAATAAGGGCTATCTTGTGCAGAGTTGCTATTTATGGAAACTTGCTATTTTTAGTAAGTTGGTCTTACGATCTTGGAATGTCTAATTTTACATATGGAGGTTCATCTTAGTCATATCAGTCTGCCAGCAAAGTTTCATGGCTAGATTAGGTCTAGTTTTGAAGATATTGAAGATTTTCAATATTGGCAGCAGGGTATAGAAACTTCAAACTCAGTTTTGAAGGCTTTAGAGGCCCCAGATGACGTTGAAAATGTGGGTGACGAGCACTTTGTGTTGGTCTAGCCTGTAGAGTGCTTCGTGGCATTTCCAGAATGGGGTTATAATAGCCAATCGGGTCAATGGGTGATGACTTATGGTCTTCAAAAGTTGGGTCACCTGAAATGCTGGAAAATAATTTTTCTTCGAAATTTCTGTTTGGGTTTCAAAACTCATTTTGAGCTGAATTTGATGTAATAAATTGTAAAATAAAATAATTCTAAGTTTGGTCAGCCCTAAGGGCTAAATTTCTAGAGCCTTCCTGGGTGGTGGAAATTGCCTATATAAAGAAGACCCGTAGTGTTGTCTAGGGCAGTTCTGGGTAGTAGATCTAGGTATTGATTCAAGGCTTTGTCCTGCAGAATATTGTAAGGGAATGCCCATGTGGCTTTTCATATTGTAATTCTGAAAGTTTGTAATTCCACATTTGTGGAGATAATAAGAAGCCAATTTTCTGTTCTTGCATATTATTGTTGTTGTTTCTCTATTTCTATTATTTGCTTGTGGTATTAAGGGGAGCACCCTTCATCAAGTGGTATCAGAGCCAAGTTCTTGACTATGTAAACAGATCGCCAACTGTGAGGCAGTTTACACTAGGACCGTGGCTAGGGTTTTAGTGCGCATCACGAAAATGCCTCTACGAAGAGAACGTGGCAGAAGAGATGGTGCTGTGACACCTGAGGTTAGAGAGCTGCAGAGACAAGTGCGAGCATTGCAAGAAAAGATTCATAGAGGAATGAATCTTAATGTCAGAGATGAAAGCGAGGATGAAGCTGAAGAAGAATATCAAGAAGGAGAAGTTGAAATTGTGAACCAGGAGGAAGAAAGACTTTTTCGGGTGATTTTCAAGATTGGAAAAAGACCTAAGATTGAGGTTCCTACATTTTTTGGAAATCTTAACCCAGAGGAATTGATCGACTGGATCAATAAATGTGAGGAATATTTTGAGTATGAAGATGTTGAGGATCCTGATAGGGTCAAATTTGCGAAGGCCAGATTGAAAATTCATGCGAAGATCTGGTGGTAAGAAATTCAATTGGAGTGAAATAGAAGAGGGAAAGATAAAATCACAAGATGGGATAGGATGGTGGATAAATTGAAGTGACAGTTCATTCCTGTTGATTATGAGCTTGACCTACTAAAGAAAATGTAAAGTTTGAAGCAAGTAGGAAGATCTGTTCAGGAGTATATAAAGGAGTTCTATCGACTCCTCATCAGAACAGACCATGCAGAAGCTGATAAGGAGAAAGTTGTCTGATACCTTAATGGGTTAAGGCCAAGCATTCAGGAGAAGTTGAATCTAGTTCAAATGAATAGTATTGAGGAGGCATACCAGTTTCCCTAAAAGTAGAGGAAAAGCTGAACAAGAAGTTTGAGAGCAGACAAAATGGAAGAGGTCGTGGTGGAAGATCTAATGAACAGTCATATGGTGGCCGAAATAAAAATTTGAAAAAGAAGGATGAGGCCAATAGCAGCTAGAATCAGAGAGGAAGCAATTCCAATCATTTCCAAGATCAGAATAATAGAGATCAAAGGGGAAGAGGAAGAGGACAAGGTTCAGGAAGAGGAGGCTTCTGTGGAACATGTTTTCATTGTGGAGAAGAAGGTCATAGGGCATTTGAATGTCCTCAGTGCCAAGGCAGAATAGACAGGAGAAATGAAGGCTAGGCTAGAGTTGCACATGTAGATGAAGATGCTAGATCATCAAATTCTGAAGATGTTGAAAGAGGAGAAACACTAATTAATAGAAGAGTCTTGCTGAGTGGTGAGAATGAACCTAAACAAAGGAGGAGCTTGTTTCGCACTAGATGCAAGTGTGAGGGTAAATTCTATGATGTGATTATCAATAGTGGAAGCACTGACAATTTAGTGTCAGAAAAGATGGTGACAAAGTTGAAGCTCAAGAGACAAAAACACCCACATCCATATTGGATTGCCTGGGTGGAGGATGACCACAAGGTCATGGTCAGTGAACAGTGCCTGGTAAAGTTCAAGATCACCGGGTACCAAGATGAGGTACTATGTGATATCATCTCTATAGATGTATGTCATATGTTGTTGGGTAGACCATGGCAGTTTGACAGATGTGCTGTACATGATGGTCGTGCGAATACCTATTCCCTAACAAAGGATGGAGTGCGACATAAGCTAAAGCCATTGAAGGAGACCAAAGAAAAGGTATGTGGTAATGGAAGAATAACATTTGTTGATGGAAGAAAATTCTTAGATGGTATGAGGCATGAGCATGTGTGTTTTTCTTTAATTCCAAAAGTTGGTAAAGAAGAAGTAGAGGATGTACCTGTAGAGGTTGCAGATTTGTTGAATGAGTTTCAAGATATTGTATCTGATAATGTACCTGATGGATTACCACCGGTAAGGAAGATCAGTCATCAGATGGATTTGATTCTAGGAGCTAGTTTGCCAAACAAGGCAGCACACACAATGACACCAGCAGAAAGTGAAGAGTTGAACAGACAAGTACACGAGTTATTGGAAAAGGGGTTGATTCGAGAGAGTCTAAGTCCCTATGCTGTACCA
This sequence comes from Chamaecyparis obtusa, assembly GCA_027943335.1. Classification (NCBI taxonomy): domain Eukaryota; kingdom Viridiplantae; phylum Streptophyta; class Pinopsida; order Cupressales; family Cupressaceae; genus Chamaecyparis; species Chamaecyparis obtusa. The sequence goes on from BSBK01003571.1 coordinate 136,904, forward strand.
GCAGTATTAGCACCAAAGAAGAATGGAGAGTGGAGGATGTGTATAGATTCTAGAGCAATAAATAAGATCACAATCAAGTATAGGTTTTCATTGCCACGAATGGATGATATTATGGATTGTTTGAGTGGAGCTGTGTATTTCTCAAAGATAGATCTAAAGAGTGGATATCACCAGATTCAGATCAGAGAAGTAGACGAATGGAAGACTACCTTCAAGACAAAGGAAGGACTGTATGAGTGGTTAGTCATGCCTTTTGGGCTAACCAATGCACCGAGCACTTTCATGTGGCTCATGAACGAGGTTCTGAAAGAATTTCTAGGTATGTTTGTCATTGTTTACCTAGATGATATTTTTATTTTTAGCAAGACATTGGAGGAACATATGATGCATATTCGTATGGTGTTTGAGAAGTTGAGAGATGAGAAATTGTTGATTAATTTGAAGAAGTGCAGTTTTGTGAAGAAAAAGTTAGTGTATTTGGGATTTGTAGTTTCAGCAGAAGGTCTAAAAATGGACCCAGAGAAGGTACAGGCTATCCTTGAATGGCCTACTCCAAGGAGTGCTACTAAGGTAAGTTCTTTTCATGGTTTGGCTAGCTTTTACAGAAAGTTTATCAAAAATTTTAGCAGTATTTATGGTCCCTTGACTGAAACAATGAGAGGGGATAGAAAAGAGTTTAAGTGGACTGATGGGGCAGAAAAGAGTTTTCAATTGTTGAAACAAAAAGTTATAGAACAACCTATTTTAGCACTTCCAAATTTTAATAAGGTGTTTCAAGTAGATTGTGATGCTAGTGGTACTGCAATAGGAGCTGTTATGAGCCAAGAAGGTAAACCTATTGCTTATTTCAGTGAGAAGTTAAATGATGCCAAGAGAAAATATTTTGTTTATGATCAGGAATTTTATGCTATAGTTCAGGCATTGAAAAAGTAGAGATATTATCTGCTTCCTAAGGAGTTTGTTTTGTATACTAATCATCAAGCGTTGCAATTTTTGAATAGTCAAGGAAAGTTGAATCAGAGGCATTTGAAATGGGTTGAGTTTTTGCAGAGTTATACATTTGTTTTGAAACATAGAAGTGGAAAGTCTAATAGGGTTGCAGATGCTCTTAGTAGAAGGCAACTATTGCTGACAGAGATGCAGATTGAGGTGGTTGGGTTCAAGGAACTCAAGAATTTGTATCTAGAGGATCCTGATTTTGGTGAAGCTTGGAAAGCTTGTACAGAACCTGTTACTCTAGACAGGATGAAATGGCTGAATTTTATCATCCAAGATGATATGCTATTCAGAGGGACTCAGTTGTGCATTCCATGAAGTTCTATGAGGGAGAATCTCATCAAGGAGAAGCATAGTGGAAGATTGGCTGGACATTTTGGTCATGATAAAACCCTTGCTTTGGTTGGTGAGAATTATTATTGGCCATAATTGCAGCAAGATGTGAAGAAGTTTGTACAGAGTTGTAGAGTATGTCAGATGGTGAAAGGAGTGAAGCAGAATATAGGGTTGTATCAGCCATTACCTATACCAGAGAAGCCTTGGGAGGATATCAGTATGGACTTTGTTCTTGGTTTACCGAGAACTCAGTGGGGACATGATTCAATTTTTGTGGTGGTTGATAGATTTTCAAAGATGGCACATTTCATTCCCTGTAAGAAGACTAATGATGTTGTTCATGTAGCAGAATTGTTTTTCAGAGAAGTGGTGAGACTACATGGTTTGTCAAAGACCATAGTTTCAGATCGAGATACTAAGTTTGTTGGATATTTCTGGTGGACATTGTGGAAAAAATTGAAGACAAATTTGAAGTTCAGTTCATCACATCATCCACAGACTGATGGACAGATAGAGGTAGTGAATAGAAGTTTGGGAAATTTGCTGATATGTTTTGTTGGAGATAAGCCAACAGGATGGGATTTGATTTTACCACAGGCAGAATTTGCATACAATAATTCTGTCAACAAGAGCACTCGTAAATCACCATTCCAGATTGTATATGGAAGTAGTCCAAGAAATGCATTTGAATTGAGAAAGATAGATAAAGGAGAAATAAGTAGTGCCGAAGCTGAGGATTTTGCAAAACACTTGAAGAACATCCATGAGGAGGTGAGGAAGCATATTACCAAGATGAATGCACAGTATAAGGCTATGGCAGATGAGAAAAGGAGGCATAAGGAATTTCAGGTTGGAGATGAAGTCATGGTTCATTTGTGGAAGGAGCGATTTCTAGTTGGTACATATAACAAGCTAAAAATGAAGAAGTTTGGGCCATGTAAGATACTGAAGAAGCATGATTCAAGAAATGCATATGAGGTAGAATTGCCTACTGAGTTGAATATTTCACCAGTGTTCAACATATCAAATTTGACAGAGTATCATGAAGGAGGTGTTGAAGATGAGGTTGTAGTAACACAGTGGAGTATTCTAGCAACCAGTTCAGATATCAAGGAGATTGAAGACATACTGGACAGTCGTGTTGGTAGAAGCACAAGGAATAGGACATATGAAGAGTATTTGGTCAAATGGAAAGGATGACCTATTGAAGATTGATCATGGCTAACAAAGGAGGAGGTTAACCATCTTGGTTTTCCTCTACACACCTGAGTCATGACAGGGTCACTTCTCAAATTACCCCGGGTGTCTGATGCAGGAGCATCCTGGGTGTAAGAGCAATCTTGTATCACCCAAAAATATTTCTATTTTTGTATTCAATAAGGGCTATCTTGTGCAGAGTTTCTATTTATGGAAACTTGCTATTTTTAGTAAGTTGGTCTTACGATCTCGGAATGTCTAATTTTACATATGGAGGTTCATCTCAGTCATATCAGTCTGCCAGCAAAGTTTCATGGCTAGATCAGGTCTAGTTTTGAAGATATTGAAGATTTTCGGTATTGGCAGCAGGGTACAAAAACTTCAAACTCAGTTTTGAATGCTTTAGAGGCCCTAGATGAGGTTGAAAATGTGGGTGATGGGCACTTTACATTGGTCAAGCCTGTAGAGCGCTTTGTGGCATTTCCAGAATGGGATTATAATAGCCAATCGGGTCAATGGGTGATGACTTATGGTCTTCAGAAGTTGGGTCGCCTGAAATGGTGGAAAATAATTTTTCTTCAAAATTTATGTTTGGGTTTCAAAACTCATTTTGAGCTGACTTTGATGTAATAAATTGTAAAATAAAATAATTCTAAGTTTGGTCGGCCCTAAGGGCTAAATTTCTAGAGCCTTCTCGGGTGGTGGAAATTGCCTATATAAAGAAGGCCCGTAGTGTTGTCTAGGGTAGTTTTGGGTAGTAGATCTAGGTATTGATTCGAGGATTTATCCTACAGAATATTGTAAGGGAATGCCCATGTGGCTTTGCATATTGTAATTTTGAAAGTTTGTAATTCCACATTTGTGGAGATAATAAGAAGCCAATTTTCTGTTCTTGCATATTATTGTTGTTATTTCTCTATTTCTATTATGTGCTTATGGTATTAAGGGGAGCACCCTTCATCAAGATCTTCTGATATTCTTCTATGAAATCACTATCACTGAGAGTCTCTAGCTTACATCCTAGATAACTTCTAATATTTTCTAGATGTAAAACTCTGTCAGGTACAGATGATAAAGCTAACTTAGGATCATCTTCCAAGGGTTCTATTGGTTCCCTTTTCATTTTAGGTCTAATCTTATCTCTAACATTGTGAATCAAAGAAATATCCATGACTTCCACTAATTCCTTAACTGATTTAAAGATTTTCCAAGTAAAATACCTCGATTCTGCAATTTTAGGGCTTGCATAGATTCGACACAAAAAATCCTTCACCAAATCCTTGCAAAATGCTTCAAATCATTTCTCTATGACCTCCTTAACACTTGTATTTTCTTAGATGATCAAATAATACCAATCATAACCTTTTATCATTCCTTATCTCACATAGATCTGACATCACATTTAATTCTTTTTGCCGCTTCTTTTCAAAAAGATGATTCTGTTAACTTGCAAAATTTAAAAATCCTTGCGATCTTGCAAAACATAATATTTTTCTATGCATCCTTAATCATAGCATCATTACATCATATAATACTTTGCATTAACTGTGCAAGACTCAATTGATCATATATCAACTTCTACACTAATCTAAGTTCCTATTCTACTGTAATTTTCATGAATTAAGTACTTAGAGATTGGTTAGGTAGCAATTCATTCTTACCACTTGATACTTCACCTTTCCGATTACTTTCAGTGCTGAATATGTCTCCTTGCTCTGTGCTTTTAACAAAATTCACTTCTTCTGAATTACTACAACATCCTTTCTAAATTTGACTTGCATCTTCATTTATCCTTACATGACTTCTAGGGTTAGGATTAGGATTAAATACTCTATTGTTCATTCTGCAAAATCTTGTTGTATGTCCAATTTTGTTACATATCTGACAAACTATTCCATTATTTCCATATCTTGGTCTAGTCTAATTTATCTGTGATCTACAATTTTTAGTAATGTGTCCAACCTTGTTGCATCTGTAACATACTACTCCATTTCTTCTATTCATATCTTCAGTAGGTTTCTTACCTACATGGTTAGTATTTCTAAAAATTCTACTACTATTGTTATTCTCAACAAATTTAGGTTTTTTGCATTCAATAGCTCTATGTCCAAAACCATGACAATTATAACAATAACCATTAAAGGGTTTGAATTGCTTACTTGTGCAATCTTTCTTCATATGACCAATAGTATTACAAGCAAAGCATCTACCTTTGAATTAGCTTTGCATACCTTTAGGTGACTCCTCTTGTTTAGGTGGTTCTTCTTCTTTAGCTATGTCTTTAGATTTGTCAATTTCATCAAATTTCTTTTCATCTATGCTTTCAAACATTTTTAGATCTAGTTCCTTTCTTTCTTCACTTGCTTTAGTTGTGTTGAATCCAAGACCAGTTTTATCATAGAATGGTTTTTGATAAGATATTTGTTCATCAATCTTCTCACTAGTTGAATATAGTCTTTCAAGTTGTTGCTTAGATTGAGTCAGTTCACCTTTCACAATTGTATTATATTTCTCAAGTTTGACATATTGCACATTGACTTTCTCAAGCTCAGATGTTACTTTACCAAGTTTAGATTTTAGTCCTTCATTTTCGATCTTCATATTTTCATTCTCAGATTTCAGATTTTCTTCATTCTTGCCATTTCCATCTTTGAAACTTAGCTTCAAATTTTCTATCTTCAGTTCATGTTTAAGGATCTCATTTTCTTTTTCTAAGTTGTCATCACAATCTTCAATTTTTATTCCAAATTCCTTTTCTAATTTCAGATCATCCAACTTGTTTATCAGTTTCTCAATGAGGTTCTTTACATCATCATATTTTCCTTTCAGAGTGTCTCTTTCATCAGTAAGCATACCAATCTATTCAAGAGCTTCTTCAAGATTCTTCTGTAGCTGATCCATATCCATAGGGATCTTACTCAAGTTGCTAGGCTTTCCTTGAATGATTTTTTTTTGAGTAACTAAGCTTTGACACCAATTATTAGAAATAGGGAATAATGAGAGGGGGGGGTGAATTAGTATTCTACAAACTTTTACTTTTATCCAATTATGGATATAACGGATTATCTTAGTGCATGCATAACATAGGAAACTAACCAACATGCATAGAAATAAAACAAAAGAACTCATAACACATTATTTATTCTCGTGGAAACCCTGGCCAAGGGAAAATCTTAGTGGGGATGGAACCCACAAAGATCTACTAATCAAAAGTATCTTGTTAAGGATGTTGACCCTGTTAGGAGTCTATTACATGTATATAGTGTCTTAGTCCTAATTAAGGGACTATAGGCCTTTTTAGAAGCCTCAACCCTATTAGGAGTTGGTAGTACAAAATATGATTACCAGATGAGCCCACTACCCAAATAAGTAATATATAATATTCACTAATTACAAAATTAGGTCAAGGTATATAACCTTATACTGGTTGCAACTTCACATCAATATCTCTTCACTGCTCTTTCACTATCGCTATTACATACATATCATATGTCCTGCCTATTTCCTTACATTACATCATTACATCTTTATACAAGTTATTAAGATTAATAACTCTTCCAGTCAGCTTACATAATACAAAATATCTTTACCCAAGGGTTAACATCTAGGATGTTATCCCTTTATATTTTTAAGTCATTGTTTTGATAAAAAAAATAATCCCCTAACTCTTTACCAATTATGTCTTCATAATTTGTGCTGTCAGCTTAACACTATCCTTAGTAAAATTGTCATAACTTCTTCTGTACATGTCATACTAACTTGCAATCTTAGGTGAGTCTTCAATAGTCACCATAGTATCTATGTTCAAGTGCACAAGCACTAAACTTACTCCAATCAACATCGCTAAATAAAACTGTCATCAGGTGCACTAGCAAAAATACACTGTCTCATACTTAGATAATTTTGCATTGCACTCTATCATACTTGCTCTCTAACCTGTGTGATCTTCATGTAGAACATATGTTGCCATAATGACAACATCTATCTATCCAACTCAGAAAAATTTTCAACAACTACATGCTCATATGACTTAACTCAAAACTTTAATCTAGAAGTATGTAATGGAGAATACCTGGAATGTCTTTTGAATGGAGAATACCTAGAATGTCTTTTGTTGAATGGAGAATACATGGAATGTCTTTTCCTGAATGTTGTTGTTCACTTCACATCTGACCAAAATCAGAAACAAAGGTTCACATCTCAGGTTCATTCTAACACAGAGTCACCACCTCTCTTTAGATGGAAAAAAATTATTCATTGATCTTTCTTTTGAAACACCACCAGATTCTGGACATTCCTCATAGCAAAGTCGCATATATTTTTCAAATTTTTACATAAACCCTAGGTAATACACTTGCAGATCTAAAAACAATTTTCATATTATAACATTCATGAGACTTGTTGGTTATTGAAAAGATTTTACACTGCATGAGATACCAATATACCTAAGACTGATTTTAAGGAGAGGTTAGTTCCAAATATGGGAAATCTATAGGTAACTGGACACAAGACTTCCCTCTTCACTTCTGGCTCTATAAAACCAAGGTGGTTACACTTGATCCAATAGATATAATTATGTTCCTGACTTAATACTAGATCTAACAATAGATATCAGTGAGAAAGTACTAAATAACAACCTATTATTCATTAACTCTCCACCACTGGGTAGGACAACTTGTTCTTAAAGTAAATCAAATTAAATGATTGGTTTTGATTATTGTGTTTCTAACTGTAATGACTTCAATCATTTGTCATAAAATAAAGATGTATTTACAAAGGCCAGTGCCTTACCCATTGGGCATATAACACCAAAAAATAGAACAAATACAAAGATTCTTGAAGAACTTAGTCCATGAACATAAATATAAATACTCCAACTCTTTCCTACTTGCAAGAAATCCTTATGCAAATCAAATGAACATGTATCCCACTTTGAGCAATATTTAATCTAACCCTAAATCAGAACTCAAAGAAAAAATATGTACAAAGAAGTCTTTGATAAACTCATAAATTCATAGATTTGACACAAAGGAGAGGTAAAGAGTTGAGATTTATATTAAGTATAACCTTTGATCATTTGTATAAAATATATGCTAAGTAGCAAGCCTAAAGTTAACAGTATCAACCTGTGCTTTTTCTCTATTACTTGACAAGAAATGATACAAAATATTACAATCCTCAACTGAGGGTTAGGGTTTCAAAAATTTCTATCTTATCAACAACTAAGACTCTCAATGCCTAATATGATCATGGAAAATCCTTTTATATACAAGGAAATGCAACAAGCTATTGATCACATTAGGGTTTACAAAACTTTACCCTAAAACTTTACAACAACCCCATTGGGTTTACAATAAATGCTTTGATCAGATTCTTGGATGGATATTTTGTAAGCAAGCCACCTCACTTTATGTCTTCAATCTTTTCCTCGATCTCTTCAAACCAATTTGATCACCATTTCTTCATAGCTTTTCCTATAATAAATACACTTTACATCTCAACCACTTTAAAACAAAAGAGTCACAATCCTTGTTTGTCTCAAGAAGTAGATGGGGCATCCAGATTTTCAGCATGAGGAATTTACTGGTACCTCCACCTATTAAATATATCTTCACTTGGGAACACAAAATTGAGAATTTCATCCTTTCTGTCAGACAATTGTTTCCACTTGTTCTCCATTTGACTAATCTCGCACTGAATGAAATCAATTTTTGATTTAGCTGATACTAATGTTTTAATTATGTGCATGAAGAACAAAGTATTTTCTAAAGTCAAAATACTAGTCATCCTTGATGAAAAATCATCATCCATCCTTGCTCTCCATTTGATCAACTCCTTAAGTTAACCATTTTTCTTAAAAACTCCTAGAATTAGGTCACAACAAGAGAGTGTCAATTCTCTCTTTAGGAGATTGGATTTCCTTTCAAAATCATCCAAAATTATCTTGTATTCAACAAGCCTCTTTACAAATTGATGCACTGGTTTAATCAGTGGATCAAGATCAACCTGGCCCTTGGATAGCCAATGAAATAACCTCATATTTGGGGATCTATCAACCCACTTATTCAAAATTGGCCCCAACTCATCCTTATGCTTATTCAAAGATGTGAGAAATACCTTTAACTTCCTAGCATTGTCAAAAAAAATTGTAGGATTCAAATTAGTGGCAAACTGCATCACATTTTCTATAATTTTCTCTTCATATTTTTGATCCACAAGGCACTTATCCTCTATATATTCATCCCTTTTCTTATTCATCTCTGCTATACTTTCTTTCATTTTATTTATTTCCTCAAGCAATTGCTGATGTTCCCAACTAATTCTGGCATCCATATTTGTTTCTAAGAAAGGAGATGGTGGAAATTCAATAATTGGGCTAGAAGAAGAAGCTACTGCAGGCCTGTCAGCAATCATCAACTAAGGGCATCTATGATCCTATGGTCCAGACAATTGTGCACTCATTTTGTCCTTTTGGATCAAGTCTATCTTCAAATCACTGTAAGACTTAAGGATAGTTTCAAACTTAATCCTTAATTCCTCTTTCTCCTAAGCATCCTTTTCTACCACCCTCACATTAAATTTTGCTGTCTCCAAAATGATATTTGAGGCTTCTACACCTGAAGTCTCACCAACTCTTTGTAGTAATAATATTCTAGCATATTATGAAGAGAGAACCTCTCCTTTCCCTTTATTCTCTTCCCTCTTAAGGGACCACATGACCAAAGCTACATGATCATCAGAAAAAGCCACACCCCTAGCAACTTGTTTAGAAAGTTCTACAATAGGGAGAATGGTAACTTTACTTTTCTTGATTGAATAAAAAATAATTGCATTAGAAATATCCCATTTAGGGAGAATTAATACTCCTACAGTATGAACCATGGCTCTTCCTTCTTCCTGGGTTATCCTCTCAAATTTGTTCATCATTTCCCCCTTTGTCTCATTTTTAATTTCAGTTATATCCCTATCAAGGAATTCTTCTTTCTTTTTCTCACAAATTTCCCTATACTGATTTATTTTCATCCTCCACAAGAACTGAAGGAATCCCCTAGTCTCGATAAAATTGTCATCTAAAATAAAAGAGTCACTAGCCTATTTCAAAATTGGGTCTATTTCTTTACCCTCAAACTCTTCCATAGTGAGATCCATCTCTATCCCTTTGGATGCCTTTGACATCCCCTGCTATATCTCATCATTTGAAACAAAAATGTTTCCCTCATTGCTCAATTGCACCAGTTGCTGAGCAACTCCATGTCCATCCATTTGCAATGGGGATTGGAAAGGAGAATACATATCCTTCTCTAGTTGAGACTCCTCATGTTTCTACCTCTTTGGAGAGGGCCCTTCTACCATTGGGTCACTCATAGGTCTCTTCCCTTTAGAGGTAGATGGGAAACTTTCATTCTTTTGTGGGTTGGGAGAAGGACACTATACCCTTTCCTCTATTGAATTGTATATGTTACCCTAGGGGTCAGCTTGGTGTATCCTGGTTGACTCAAAATTCTCCTTGCTCTATCTAGATCTGCCTTACTGACCACAACCCTCTTTTCATGAGCTTCTTGCATGATTGTTTCAAAATGCTCCATAAGGGCCTCTATCTTCCTTGCCCATGGCTGAAAAGCTTTCAGTGGGTCATATCCTTTATCAAAAATTTTGATAAAATCTATAGTTTTCTTGTAAATCACCCACTTCTCTTTCTTGATTTCTTAAGCTTTAAGGTCAAACTCATTTCTAATTATATCTTCTGGGAAGTTAAATTGGTGCTCCATAAGAGCACACTTTATCTTTTCTCTAAACATCTCAAAAATGAAACCTTCATTGTCAGCACATCTCACCACTAATATAGTCATTCTATAGGGCTGCAAAACTTTATTTAAGTGCACCTATCCCTTCTTGACAATGATATACTAGTGGGATATTGTAATGTCTTGGAATAAGGTTTCCCTTCCTTTGTCAAACAGGGTTGTTTCCTATAGATCACCAATCTACCTCAGAATTTTTGCATACCCTATCTTGAAAGGGACCTGGTAAGGCAATACATAAGGTGCCTTCCTACAACCATACACCCTAAACACTGTGGCAACTAGATATAAGATCACCAAAATTGTGTACTATGGTGATATCTTTGCAATATTCTTTGGGCCTAATTAATCTCAACAACTCCTTGGGAATTCTAGGATTCTCATGATAATTCTGTAGTGCACAACTAGACTGGCAATGCCTCTCCATTCTTCTCTATGATAATATCCATTATTTTGTTGAAGAAATCAACACCTTTTTATAAGAACATATGCATTATCATATAATACCATCCAAAGGCTTTCTTATCTTCATATTATTTATCCTAATTAATCTATCATGGATTAGGTCTACAAGATAAGGGGAAAAATAAAAAATCAATGCTAGGTGGAGATGCAAGGATTGTACCATCATAAAAATGTAAGGGATAGGCATGTGACTAGCCTCATCTTCTCCAAAGATTAGAGCTAAGGACTTATATACACCTTGTTCTCACAAACTAAAAAGGTCCAACCTAAAAGGTTCAGGTGTGCTCTTACTAACCATACACATGGCACCAGTTTAGCCAAAGAAATCCCTTAAAGGGCTAGACGTTAGGTAGTCTCTCTATGCCTCATAGATCTTGATAAACTCTTCAAAATCAATCTTCTCTAATCCAATAGAGGGGTCATTTAATGAAAAAACATCTCTGATTTCATCCTTTGTGATGCTTATTAAGTTCGTTCCATTAATATCTTTGACACACCTTGTCACAAGATCATAACACCTTGCAATCTATATGATAAGGTTGGCATCCATGAAAACTCCTGGCACAATGAGCCTCCCTATGTCAAATTGCCAAATATTACTGAGAGGTGCACATCCATTTCTTTGGGAGTATGCAACTTTAAACAAGATCAAACCATTGTAATCCTTCCCCACTTTAGCATCCCTCTTCCATAACCCTTTGTCATATAATTCCTCATTGACAAAATCCCTAGGGTTTTTTACAACTAATTATTTTTTCCTATATGCCCCATTTTCTGAGTGTGGGAGTAACTGCATTGGAGCTTCAAAAAACCCCTATCCTTATACTTTGTTTTTCCTAAAAGTTCTCTTTTGGGTGGCATCGTAACTAGGGTTTAAAGAAATGTATGAATACCAGAATAAAAACTACCCAAATATCACAAGATAGAAATAAAAGAGAAAATTTAATCACTGCAACCTTTCTCTTATAAAAAATTGTGCACTTTCAAGTTCAAATTGGCCTACCAGATGCCTGAGAAAATTCATTGTTGACGCTCGTAGAGAAAACCAATTTTCTTGCAAAAAAACTTGGAGGAGAAGTTTTACCTCTAATGATCAAATTAGAATATGTAATCATTGCCAAACCATCATAGCCAACTTGCACGAAACTCATTAAGTTCACCATTACTGAAACTGGCAGCTACAACATTCACAAGACGTGAAACAACGTCAAAAAATGAAATTTGAATGTGAACCATTGATCAAATTTCCTTCTGGCACATCAAATGGCTAATAATGACCACATCATAACTATTTAACACTTTCCCCAATTTAGTTCTTGACCAATGAGAACATTTCAAATTTACCCATGTGCATAAACCCATAACTTACTTTAACTTTGATCGGGTTAGATAGGTGTCAACGTATCACTATTTCGCAAGTATAAAATCCAAGCACATTTCAAATCCGGTAATGCGACCAACATAGATCCTTTTAAGAACTGACAAATCTTTACTATCCATGAAAATCAGTGACCCCACTTCATAGGTGAAAACATGGAAGAGTTTGAAAACTTCAAACCCACTAGCGACTGACATCACAAAGACACATGTCACTTAGTCAAATTTTTGCAAGTCAGAAAATTGTCAGGTATGTCAGGTTCAGGGAATGCGACAATCGTAGATGAAGCTCCATCAGACGATCATCAATTATCTATGAAAATTGGCCCACTTTACTTTTTACCGATCCTCTATCCAATAAAAAATGACCACGTCACAAAATCCAGGAGGTGGACATACCTTCATTTCTTATTGAGTATATGTCATACTAATAGCTGCCACATCATATGGCAACTTAACCAATAGAAAATGGACACCTCATCATGACCTGGCAACCAGGGACCCACTTCATAGTCTAAAGTATGTGGAAAATCAAACATCTATTGCTAAAGCGCAAGCTTTAAATATTGAGCATCTTCTCTTAGCAGTATAACGATAGCCACAAGATCTATTAGGGCTTTAACCTTCCAAAAGTCATGACCACACTACATTATGTCATCATAGACAGATGTCAACCCAAATAATCGCCACTATACCCAAAGTCTCAGAGCTCTGTCACCACCAGTCTTCAACTTGATCAAACACCTATCACTAAAGTGCATTGATTAATGAGAGGCCAACTTAGCTCAGTAGTATCATGACAACTTTCAATGCAATCTTCTTGTTAATGATAGCACAACTTTGAAAAAATCCCCGCCTGGATAGGTGTCACATAGTCGCTATTTCACAAGTTATAAAATCTGACAACAGAGGGTCTTGAGATAAAGAGACAACCACAAGTTTATAATGAAGCGAATGGTTAGGAAATAAAATGGGAAAATCTAAAGTTTCATTAAAATGTTCACTAAAAAGTGACCCGCTTAAAACCTAGTCGTAAAACACATAAAGGGGGCAACTTTTTGGGTTTACTAAGCACATGTAGAATTTGCACTTTAGTGAATAGAAAAGTAACATTCAAATATAACAAGGCTCATGATAATTTAGGGTTTACAACATCTTTCTCCTTGCTAGTTCAAAAACAAGGGTTTATCAAAATTTTTGAAGCATGAGGGTCAAAAATTTAAACAATACAAATAGTGGCTCATACTCAGGGACATGTATCTCTTGTAGATACAATGAGAAAACTAGAATCTCCTAGAAGACAAGACCAATACAAAACTTTGATCGAAAAAAAAACAATTGCACAAAAAATGCTATACTAAAAATGCTCAAGAACTTAAGATATCCTAGGAGAAATAAAGCTTTAAAAATTTCCCATGAAGTGGCAACTCCATAAGTTCTCCTGTCAAATTTTTCAACATGTATGAACCCATTCCCCAATTTTCTTCAATGATGTAAGGACCTAGCCAAATGGGATCAAATTTTCCATGTTTTCCCTTGCTTTCCAATCTTGCATTCCACATCAACACAAGATCACCGTTTACAAAACCTCTCAATGTAGTCCTTTTATCATATAAAACCTTACACTGGGCCTAAATCTTTTCATTTCTTGTATGTGCATCACCTCTTACTTCATTCAGGTGGATCAAATCATTAATTCTAATTGTCATTTCATCTTCCAAATCACCATCATATGTTTGGATGAATTGATACATTTGCAACAAATTATTTTGGGGCAATCTCGCATTGAGTCCATAAACTAAGTCAAAAGGGGCACATCCTATTAGATTTTTTATAGTAACCCTATCAGCCGATAATGATTGCAACAACTTTGAATCCCAAGCCTTTTTATTCTTATCAAGTATTCTTTTCAATATCTTAATCAATCTTTTCTTACTTGATTCAGCTTGGCCATTACCATGTGGATGATAGCGAGATGAGTATGAAATCTTTATACTATTTTCCTGAAAAAACTCAACAAACTCATCTGATCTGAAACACATTGCATTATCAACCACCACTGTTTCTGGGAAACCAAACTTGGTAAGAATATTTTACATCATAAAGTCCATTACAACTTTACTAGTTTCCCTTCTGGAAGGGATTGCTTCAACCCATTTAGTGAAGTAATCTATTGCTACCAGAATATAAGAGTGTCCACCACTAGATTTATTAGGAATCTCTCCAATAAAATCCATACCCCACCTTTGGAAAGGGGTCTGCACTACAACAGGTTTGAGAGGCAAATTTCCATTGAATTTAAGTTTTCCAAAAAACCTTTCATAGAGGTCATACCTTTTAATAAATTGGTAGGCATCTTTGAAAAGCATTGGCCACCAAAAACCTGATCTAATAATCTTGTGTGTTGTGGTCATTTCCATATAATGTACCCCACAAACTCCATTGTGCATTTCATTTAGCAAGATTTTGGATTTGTCTTGATCTACACATCTAAGCAAGACCCCCTCATTACTTCTCCACCACAACTCACCACCTATGATTTCATACTTCATGGAATGGAGCCTAATAGTCCTCTTTTTGTTTTCATTCATCTTAGGAGGTAGGATCAATCTTTCTAGGTACCCAATAATGTCTTATACCATTCACAACAATCCATATTACAAACAAAGGGTCTTTGTTCTTATTCCAATATATTTATCTGATTTGCAGCCAAATTGCTTTAGGCCATCAGCTTTACAAGGCCCAACCCTCTCACCAGCTTTGTGATATGGATATCAATATTAAATTCTTGGATCTTGTTGATCCATCTACACCTTCTTCCTGAAACCTCCTATTGGACAAAAATATCTTTGACTGCAGCACTTGGGACATAAGAAACAACTGTAGCCCCAACTAGATAGCATCTAAATGCTTTTATAGCCTTAACCAAGGCATAGGCTTTCTTTTCAACAATGTCATAATTTAATTCAGCTACCTATAAGGTTTTACTAAAAAAGGAAATAGGTTGCTCAAATCCCTGCATTCTTCTGCAATAATACCGCTGCAACAGTGTGAGTGGATGCAAAAGAAAAAATTTACAGGGGTTTATTGTAATCTAGTGTCTTCAAAATTGAGGCATTTTTAATAGCCTTTTTGATATTCTTGAAAGCCTCCACTTCCTTAGTATTCCACTCAACCTTTGGTCCCTTTTTTAACATTCTTGATATAGGGATACTGATTTCTACAAAGTTTGTAATAAATCTCCTTAAAAAATTTACTTGTCCTAAAAAGGATTGCACTCTTTTGACATTCTTTGGTTGGGACAATTTGTCAATAACTTCAACCCTCTAAGGGTCTATTCTCACCCCATCTTTTGAAACAATATGTCATAGAAGCTTTCCTTCCACAACACCAAAGGCACATTTCTTTGGGTTTAAAGAAACCCCATACTGTAAAGCTCTAATAAATTTTTTTTCCAAATGTTGGCAATGTTGTTCCTCTTTGGCTGAAAATGTTGTAAGGTCATCCTGATACACCACCATAAATCTATCAATGAAATCTAAAAAAGCTACATCCATAGCTCTCTGGAAAGTGGCACCAACATTAAAAAAATAGTTAATCCAAAGGGCATTCTTACATACACATATGTCCCCCAAGGGGTAGTAAATGCAGTCTTGAATTGCTCTAATTCCTTAACCATGACCTAATTATATCTAGAGAAGCCATCCATCATGGACATCAACTCTGATCCATTCACCCTTTGCAACATATTTTCCATATTAGGTAAACCATAATTGTCTTTTAAGGAATTTATGTTCAAGTTCCTAAAATCAACACAAAGTCTGATATCACCATTCTTTTTCCTGACAGGGACCAAGTTTGAAACCCAAGTGGAATGTCTAATAGGATTTATTATTCCAGCATCTATCATTTTCTTAATCTCTCCCTGCATCTTGGGTTCCAAAGTAGGATTAATAGGTCTCAACTTCTGTCTAAAAGGTTTAGTACCCTCTTTTAATGGGATTTCATGTTGAAAAAGGTCCTCTCTATAAGCCTTGAGGTCTTCATAAGAGCATGCAAAAACATGTCTAAACCTCCTGAGAAGATCAATAAGATTTTTCTTAGTTTTAGGGGATAGGCACTTGCCAATGTAAACCTTCTTACGTACCATTCTTGTTCCTAGATTGATTTCCTCAAGGTCATTTGATTTATCATTCTTAGTTGAGAAAACCTTGTCTTTTTTCTCAAATGCCCTCTCAAGAGAAAATAATCCCTTAGGGATTCTATTTGATTGTAGTTGTAGTACTTCCTTTCCAAAAAAAACTTCTTTACAATTTACTGTATCAACATAAGCACTAAAATCCATCTCTTTGTCACCAAAATGAGATTCACACTACAAAAATCTGAAAATATCCTAGTCATCAGAAAAAACCTACCAATTCTCAATATTATCAGGGATAGAAGGTCTAGATTGAACCTCTATGTTAGAAATATCTACAAATGTAATATCTTCTAGCCTTAGAGCCACATTATCTCACAAATTAGCCATTATATTTTGACTTCTTTCCACCCGACAAATGTTAAAAGCATTGAAGCTTTCGATTTCATCCCATACTACATTTCTATATTGCTTTAATTTCTAATTTTTTTATGCATACTTTGATCTAACTTGGGAAACAATTAACTCAAAATCACCCACCACTTTTAAGCACTTTATGCCATGTCTTGATGCTAACCTTAGGCCAATTAACAAAGCCTCATATTCTGCAACATTATTTGTACATGAGAATAGTAAAGTAAATGAGAATTTGAAAGTTTTACCATTTGGAGATATGAGCAATATTCCAGCTCCAGACCCCTCTTTTGAGCTTGCTGCATCAAAATACATAGTCCATAAATTGTCAAGGTTAGTCCATTCCTCCTTTCCATTTGATACAAGGGTAGATTCAACACCTTCCTCTATTTCCTTATCCTAGACTCTGAAAGCATTAATGTCAGTATCTAAAAAGAAGTTCATGGTGTCTTCTTCTTCCTCAATCATGTATGGAGTTCTAGGTTCCCTAGAAACCTTGATATTTTTTCCTTCAAAGTTAAATGTATCAAATGACAAATCACATTATATGATGCCTCCCATAGAAGCACTCCACTTTCTTGACAATAATATCCCATATTGAGGAGGGCTATCAACTACCAAAACACTCATGGTCAATTGTTTACTAAGGTATGCTGCCAACTTATAAGGTAAAGCCTTCATAGTACCCACAACTGGTACTTCTCTTGAGTCCATAGCCTTACATCTCCCATGTGGATTATCCAAATTAAGCCCTAATGATTTCATAACTTCTGTGGGTATAACAGTGTTTGATGCTCCTGAATCAATCATACAAATTTTTAATAGCTTTCTATTTATTAGCAAGGTTAAAAAGAAAGGATAAATTGTTCCTGCCAAGGTACTAACAACATTTGTGTCCAAATAAATTTGAGGGATTTTAGAGACAATTTATTTATTATGACTTTCATTTTCATCATTTAAAGTTTCTACTTTCTTATCAATCCTTTTTGTCTTGTGGGTATTTGTGGATACTACACCATTCACCCAATTAAGAGCCTTTTCTTTATGTTCTTCTATCCTCATCATTTCCAGCAAAGGGACCTTAACAGTAATTTGTGATAGTAACTTTCTCATATCAACTGGAACATATTTTGATTCAAACACATCCTATTTCACATTTGTAGTCTCTTTGTCATCATTTTGTGTGAATGTATTTGGGGGTTCCTTAGTTTGGATTTTAACCTCCTTCTATAAAGGGGGAACAACCTCCTCTGAGGGTTTAGACTTTACTTTATAAAAAATGTTAGGTTTAACATTTTTCTTCACTTTGACCTTACTAACAGTATCGGCCTCCTCTTACTTATTTTGGGGTACCTTAGCATATTTTTCTATTTTTTTAATAAAAATACCAGCAGGCTTCTGACTTGGGTCACCCACTACTCTATTTCTTAGATTGTAACTTGTCTTAGCCTGAGTAACCATGTCTATGGTTATCAAAGAAATTTCCTCATCATATGGCCTTCTTAAAACAACTATCTCTTCATTTTTTAAAGCATTGTACTAGACATTATCTAATTTATCATCTTCCTCATCTGAAAAAACTTGCTGATGATATGATTCATTTCTAACTTGAGAATTTGAAACATCTTGATTCTCATCTTCCTTAGTAGAATCAACTTCATCCCAAAGGTGGGAGGAAGTCATACCACATCCCTGGTCATCATAGGGCTCTTTCTTATTACACTCTTGTTCTTCTTGTGTAGAGACACTCTGGGGTATGACACAATAGTTAGGATCATGTGGTGATTGACCCACAATACACCATGGGACCTCTTCAATCATATTCATTTAATTCCTTTGTAATGGATTAGGGGTCTTATCATTTGGTTTGTCCTTTCTTTCTAGGATTATAGGTTTTCCATCTTTCCATTGAGTATTATAAGGATCATTTTGCATCCTTGGCAACTTGCTAAAATTGTTAAAGGTAGGCTTGTCATTACCTGCAACCCTATTGCTTTTTTTTTCACCAGGCTTCAAATCCTTTATAGCTTTCAAAATTTTCTTTAAACTATCATCATTCTTTGGTTTTGCACTTGTGGGGTTTCCTAGTTCCTTTCTGTTCAACATTTGTGACTTGTTATCATCCCTTCTTCCTAATTTCCTTGAGATTCTGTAGTTAATCTCTATATTTATAGCCAACTTATAAGCTTCTGCAAGATTCCTTGGATTCTTATCTCTTAAAAGGTATCCCATCTTAGAATCAAAGGAATTTAAATAAGTGACAAGATGGACCCTATCATCTAACCTAATAACTTGCAAGAGCTTATGCATGGCCTTTCGAAAATTGATATTAAATTCAATAACATCCTCATTGAAATTTTTCTTAATGTTATTAAATTCATTTAACATAAAGCCCTCATTTTTCTTATCACCATATTCTTCCTTGAAAAAATGTTTGAGATGATCCCATGAACCTATGCTACCATGTGGTAAGGCCCTAAACCAATCCCTTGAATCTTCAGTTAAGGATTGCATAAACAACTTCATTATTACATCATTTGGCACAATGTTGTAATCATCTATTACATCAATGAACTTCTTCAAGTGTTCTTCACAGGTGATAACATTACTACCAGTGAACTTTGGGAGCTTCTTTCGAATCTCTTCAGGGATAGGGTTGGGGTATCTAGGAATGCCAGTAAAAACCAACTATTTACATCTTTCATCAATAGGCCCTACATTAGATAAACCAGCACCCTGGGATGTTGATGCATTAGTGTTTGACACAATAGAAATCTTGAGTCCACCTAGTGGGGGGATACTTGTTACTTGGTTTTCAATATTAGTAGCATTCCCTCCTTATGTCAAAGAAGAAGTAGCAATATTAGTAGGTCTTGTAGATCATTTGAGAAAATCTATGTTCTTTCTCATTTCTAGAGTTGTAGCTTCCAATTATGCCTTTTCCAACTCCCTGGCCAGCAATTCTTTTTCTCTCTTAGACTTTTCAAGGTCAGCCTCCAACCCTAAAGTCTGGTCTATGGGATCTTTAGGGCCTAGGGGTTTATTAATTGAGACTTCTATAGCCTTTTGTTTACCTCTATCCCTAGGGTTTCTTATCTCAAAGATTTCTTGGATAATGGGTTGCTCCCTTGTTTTTTCAGGCATAGGAACATGATTTATTGCTTCTAGGTCTAACAATTGCCTTTTCAACTACTCAACTCTTATCATAGCATGTCTAATTTTTTCTTCCTTTTCCTTTTCTCTTCTTTGCCTAATGGCTACTTGCTCAGGAATCTTTCTTTCTAATTCACATACTTCTTCAAAAATTTCCTCAGAATCTGGCAAAGTTGTTTTAGACTCAACCTGGTGTTCTTCTTGCTGATCTTGGGATTCATGGAGACCTTGGGGTAATGAAGAACCAAGGGTAAAAGGAGGGACAAAATCTTGTCTATTTCTACTCTTGCTTCTAGACCTCCTCTCTACTCCATGTTGTTTATTAGGGACTATTTTCTTGTTATATTATAATTTCTCACCCTCTCTCTCTAAAGGATAATAATAGTCATCATATTCGTTCAAACCTAAGTCAACAACCTCTTCATACTCCGAGGCATTTCCTTCCTAGCTAGGATGAGCAAGACTTTCTTGTCTTGAATTTCCTTTCTGCTTCCATGTGAAGGACATATCATTAGTACTCTTCTCTCTTCTGATTTGGCCATGTCTCAATGTGGTTGGAAGTTCACCTTCCAAAATTTCCTCTGGATGCTCTTTTCTCTATGACCTTGTATTCTTGAAAATCATTGTAATAAAATGATTTTTTAATCAGTACTAGTACAGAGATTTCTTAGAGTCGCCACCCAAGTAAACTAGGATTCTTTATAACATATTCCTCTTGTGATCAGGGCAAATAGTAAGAAAGAGTAGGAAAATTTTAGAGAAAAAGAAACAACTCTGTGTGTTCGATGGTAACTAACTGGCTTTTAAAATAAGTAGGCCAGAAGTCTAGCTCAACTTGTACCTACATTATTTGACACAAATTCTATACTTTCCCCAACAGAGTCACCATTTTGTTGCTTCTTGAAAATATTTTACACTACATGAGATACCAATATACATAAGACTGATTTTAAGGAGAGGTTAGTTCCAAATATGGGAAATCTATAGGTAACTGGACCAACTATAGGGAGAAGACTACCCTCTTCACTTCTGGCTTAG
Organism: Chamaecyparis obtusa; assembly: GCA_027943335.1. Taxonomy (NCBI): domain Eukaryota; kingdom Viridiplantae; phylum Streptophyta; class Pinopsida; order Cupressales; family Cupressaceae; genus Chamaecyparis; species Chamaecyparis obtusa. Next base: position 157,820 of record BSBK01003571.1, read on the forward strand.
CAAAACCAAGGTGGGTACACCTGATCCAATAGATATAATTTTATTCCTAACTTGATACTAGATCTAACAATAGATATCAGTGAGAAAGTACTAAATAACAACCTATTATTCATTGACTCTCCATCACTGGGTATGACAACTTGTTCTTAAAGTAAATCAAATTAAATGACTAGTTTTGGTTATTGTTTTTTTTTATTGTAATGACTTCAATCATTCCTCATAAAATAAAGATGTATTTACATGAGCCAATGCCTTATCCATTGGGTAGATAACACCAAAAAATAGAACAAATACAAAGATTCTTAAAGAACTTAGTCCATGAACATGAATATAAATACTCCAACTCTTTCCTACTTGCAAGCAATCCTTATGCTCAAATGAACATGTATCCCACTTTGAGCAATATTTAATCTAACCCTAAATTAGAAATCAAAGAAAAAATACATACACAGAAGTCTCTGATAAACTCATAAATTCACAAATTTGACACAAAGGAGAGGTAAAGACTTGAGATTTATATCAAGTATAACCTTTGATCATTTGTATACAATATATGTTGAGTAGCAAGCCTGTAGATAATAGTATCAACCTATGCTTTTTCTCTATTACTTGACAAGAAATTATACAAGATATTACAATCCTCGACTGAGGGTTAGGGTTTCAAAAATTTCTATCTTATCAACACCTAAGACTCTCAATGCCTAATATGATCATGGAAAATCCTTTTATATACAAGGAAATGCAAAAAGCTATTGATCATATCAAGGTTTACAAAACTTTACCCTTAAACTTTACAACAACCCCACTGGGTTTAAAATAAATGCTTCGATCAAATTCTTGGACCGATATTTTGTAAGCAAGACACCTCACTTTATGTCTTCAATCTTTTCCTCAATCTCTTCAAACAAATCTGATCACCATTTCTTCATAGTTATTCCTACAATAAATACACTTTACATCTCAACCACTTTAAAACCAAAGAGTCACAATCCTTGTTTGGCTCAAGAAGTAGATGGAGCATCTGGATTTTTAGCATGAGGAATTTTATAGTACCTCCACCTATTAAATATATCTTCACTCGGGAACACAAAATTGAGAATTTTAGCCTTTCTGTCAAACAATTGTTTCCACTTGTTCTCCATTTGACTAATCTCATGCTGAATGAAATCAAATTTTGATTTATCTAATATTAATGTTTTAATTGTGTGGATGAAGAATAAAGTATTTTCCAAAGTCAAAATACTAGTCATCCTTGTTCTCCATTTGATCAACTCCTAAAGTTCACCATTTTTCTTTAAAACTCTTGGAATTAGGTCACAGCAAGGGATTTTCAATTCTCTCTTCAGTAGATTGGATTTCCTTTCAAAATCATCCAGAACTATCTTGTATTCAACAAGCCTCTTTTCAAATTGATGCATTGGTTTGATCAGTGGATTAGGATCAACCTGGCCCTTAGACAGCCAGTGAAATAACCTCATATTTGGGGATCTATCAACCCACTTATTCAAAATTGGACCCAACTCATCCTTATGCTTATTCAAAGATTTGAGGAATACCTTTAACCTCCTAGCATGGTTAAACAAAATTGTAGGATTCAAATTAGTGGTAAACTACATCACAGTTTCTGTAATTTTCTCTTCATATTTTTTATCCACAAGGCACTTGGCCTATATGTATTCATCCCTTTTATTATTCATCTATGCTCTACTTTCTTTCATTCTCTTTTTTTCCTCAAGTAATTGTTGCTTTTCCCAACTGATTCTTGCATCCATATTTGCTTCTGGGAAAGTAGATGGTGGAAATTCAATAATTGGGCTAGAAGAAGAAGCTACTACAGGCCTGTTAGCAATCATCAACTGAGGGGATCTATGATCCTATGGTCTAGACAATTGTGCAATCATTTTTTCCTTCTAGATCAACTCTATCTCCAAATCATTGTAAGACTTAAGGATAGTTTCAAACTTAATCCTTAATTCCTCTTTCTCCTAAGCATCCTTTTCTGCTACCCTCACATTAAATTTTGATGTCTTCAAAATGATATTTGAGGCTTCTACACTTTAATTCTCACCAACTCTTTGTACTAATAGGTTTCCAGCATATTCTGAAGAGAGAACCTCTCTTTTCCCTTTATTCTCTTCCCTCTTAAGGGACCACATGACCAAAGCTAGATGATCATCAGAAAAAGCCACACCCCTAGAAGCTTGTTTAGCTTGTTTTGTAGTAGAGAGAATGGTAACTTTACTTTTCCTGACTGAATAAAAAACAATTGCATCAGCAATATCCCATTCAGGGAGAATTAATACTCTTGTAGTATGAACCATGGCTCTTCCTTCTTCTAGGGCTATCATCTCAAATTTGTTCATCATTTCCCTCTTTGTCTCATTTTCAATTTCAGTCATATCTCTATTAGGGAATTATTCTTTCTTTTTCTCGCAAATTTCCCTATTCTAATTTATTTTCATCCTTTAGAAGATCTGAATGAATGCCCTAGTCTTGATAAAATTCTCATCTAAAATAAAATAGTCACTGGCCTGTTTCAAAATTGGGTCTATTTCTTTACCCTCAAACTCTTCCACATTGAGATCCATCTCTATCCCTTTGGGCACCTTTGGCATCCCCTCCTATATCTCATTATTTGAAACAAAAATGTTTCCCTCATTGCTCAATTGCACTAGTTGCTGAGCAACTCCATGTTCATCCATCTGCAATGAGGATTGGGAAGGAGAATACATATCCTACTCTGGTTGAGACTCCTCTTGTTTTGGCCTCTTTGGAGAGGGCCCTTCTACCATTTATTCACTCATAGGTCTCTTCCCTTTAGAGTTAGATGGGAGACTTTTATCCTTTCGTTGGGTTGGGAGGACACTATACCCTTTCCTCTGCTAAATTGTATATGTTCCCCTAGGGGTCAGCTTGGTGTATCCTAGTTGGCTCAAAATTCTATTTTTTATATCTGGATCTACCTTAATGACCACAACCCTCTTTTCATTAGCTGCTTGCATGATTCCTTCAAAATGCTTCATAAGGGCCTCTATCTTCCTTGCCTATGGCTAAAAAGCTTTTAGTGGGTCATATCCTTTATCAAATTTTTTGATAAAATCTATAGTTTTCTTGTAAATCACCAAATTCTCTTTCTTGATTTCTTGAGCTTGAAGGTCAAACTCAATTCTAATTATATCTTCTTGGAAGTTAAATTGGTGCTCCATAAGAGCACACTTTATCTTTTCTCTAAACATCTCGTAAATGAAACCTTCATTGTCAACACATCTCACCACTATTATAGCCATTCTATAGGGCTGCAAAACTTGATTTAAGTGCACCCATCCCTTCTTGACAATGAGTGGGCTATTGTAATGTCTAGGAATAAGTTTCCCCTTCCTTCGCTAGTCAGGGTTGTCTCCTGCAGATCACCAATCAGCCTCATAATTTCTGCATACCCTATCTTCAAAGGGACCTGGTAAGGCAATACATAAGGTGCCTTCATATAACCATACACCCTAAACACTGTGGAAACTAGATATAAGATTATATCATCAAAATTGTGTACTATGGTGATATCTTTGCAATATTCTTTGGGCCTAATTAATCTCAACAACTCCTTGGGAATTATGGGATTCTCAAAACATAACAAGGACCTAAGCCTTGAAGCAAAATTTCTATGAAAAACCAAGTAATTGGAATCTGCTCTATCCCATGATAATTGTGTAGTCCACAACTGGACTGGCAATGCCTCTACATTCTTCTCTCTGACAATATACATTATTTTGCTGAAGAAGTCAACACCTTTGTATAAGAACATATGCATTATCATATAATACCATCCAAAAGGTCTCCTTATCTTCATATTCTTTATCCACATTAATCCATTATGGATTAGGTCTACAAAATAAGGGGAAAAATAAAAAATTAATGTCAGGTGGGGATGCAAGGATTGTACCATCATAAACATGTAAGGGATAGGCATGTGACTGGCCTCATCTTCTCCAAAGATTAGAGCTAAGGACTTATATACACCCTATGCTCGCAAACTAAAAAGGTCCAACCTAAAAGGCTCAGGTGTGCTCTTACTAACCATGCACATTGAACCAATTTGTCCAAAGAAATCCCTTAAAGGGCCACACCTAAGGTAGTCTCTCTGTGCCTCATAGATCTTGTTAAACTCTTCAAAATCAATCTTCTCTAATCCAATATAGGGGTCATTTAATGAAAAAACATCTCTAATTTCATCCTCTGTGATGCTTATTAAGTCCATTCCATTAATATATTTGACACACCTTGTCATGGGATCATAACACCTAGCAATCTGTATGAGAAGGTCGGCATCCATGAAAACTCCTAGCACAATGAGCCTCCCTATGTCGAATTGCCAAATATTACTGAGAGGTGTGCATGCATTTCTTTGGTAGTATGCAGCTTTAAACAAGATCAAACCATTGTAATCCTTCCCCACTTTAACATCCCTCATCCATAACCCTCTTACATATAATCCCTCATTGAAAAAATCCCTAGTGTTTTTTGGAGCTAATTCTTTCATCCTAGATGCCCCATTTTCTGAGTGTGGGAGTAACTGCATTAGATCTTCAAAAACCCCCCTATCCTTATACTCTATTGTTCCTGAGAGTTCTCTTTTGGGCAGTATCTTAACTAGGGTTTAAAGAAATGTGCACTTTCAAGATTAAATTGGCCTACCAAAAACTTGAGAAACTTTGTTGTTGACACTCGCAGAGAAAACCAATTTGCTTGCAGAAAAAATTGGAGGAGAAGTGTTGCCTCTAATGATAAAATCAAAATATGTAATCATTGCCAACCCATTGTAGCCAACTCAAACGAAACTCATTAAGCTCACCATTACTGAAACTGGTGGCTACAACGTTCACAGGACGTGAAACAACGTCAAAAAATGAAATTTGAATGTGAACCATTTATCAAATTTCCTTCTAGCACATCGAATGGTTGATAATGACCATGTCATAACCATTTAACACTTTCCCCAATTTAGTTCTTGACCAATGAGAAAATTTCAAATTTACCCATGTACAGAAACCCATAACTTACTTTAACTTTGATAAGGCTGGACAGGTGTTAAACTATCGCTATTTTGCAAGCATAAAATATGAGCACCTTTCAACTCCAGTAATGTGACCACTGTAGATCCTTTTAAGAACTGATAGATCTTTACTATCTATGAAAATCAATGACCCCACTTGACAAGTGAATACGTGGAAGCATTTGAAAACTTTAGATCCACTAGTGACTGACATCACAAAGACACGTCACTTAGTCGCATTTTTGCAAGTCAAAAAACTATCAGGTATGTTAGGTTCAAGGAATGCAACAACTGTAGATGAAGCTCCATCAGATGATTATCAATTATTTGTGAAAACTAGCCCACTTTACTTTTTACCGGTCCTCTATCCAATAAAAAATGACCATGTCACAAAATCTGGGAGGTGGACATACCTTCATTTCTTATTGATTATTTGTCATACTGACAGCTGCCAGATCACATGCCAACTTAACCAATAGAAAATGGACACCTCATCATGACCTGGCAACCAAGGTCCCACTTCATAGTCTGAAGTATGTGGAAAATTGGATGGTTGTCACTAAAGCGCAAGCTTTAAATACATAGCATCTTGCCTTAGTGGTATAACGATAGCCACAAGATTTATTAGGGCTTTAACCTTCAAAAAGCCATGACCCCACCGCATTACATCATCATGGAAAAATGTCAACCCAAATAGTCACCACTATACCCAAAGTGTCAGTGCTTTGTCACCACTAGTTTTCAACTCGATCGGATGCCTATTGCTAAAGTGCATGGATTAATGAGTGACCAACTTAGCCCAGCAGTATCACGACAACCGTCGATGCAATCTGCTTGTTAATGACAACACAACTTTGAAAATGGGCCCTCTTGGATAGGTGTCACATAGTCACTATTTCACAAGTCATAAAATCTTACAACAGAGGGTCTTGAGATAAAGAGACAACCACAAGTTTATAATGAAGTGAATGGTTAGGAAATAAAATGGGAAAAGCTAAAGTTTCATTGAAATGTTCACTAAAAAGTGACCTGCTTAAAACCTAACCACAAAACACATAAAGGGGGAAAATTTTTGGTTTTATTAAGCACATGTAGAATTTACACTTTAGTGAATGGAAAAGTAACATTCAAATATAACAAGGATCATGATAATTTGGGGTTTACATCATCTTTCTCATTGCTAGGTCAAAAATAAGGGTTTATCAAAAATTTTGAAGCACGAGGGTCAAACTTTTAAATAGTACTAACAAGACTCTTCCCCAAACTAAATATAGCAAGACTCTAGGACTCTCCCCAGTAGAGTTGCCAATCTGTTAGTGCATTTTCTTACTGAATCTTAAAACATTGCCCTGAGTGCTTAGATAGAATTATATGATTCCTAGACTCCTGAATCACACAAGAAAAAGACTAATTAACAAGGACCAAATCCTTCTTCACTTAGAGCTCTTGGCTACAAGTGGGTGTACCTATCTCAGATCAACTTCTTCAAAGGATCACAATATTGGTTTATATTTGTGTGTGTGAATTTTGTACCTAGTTGTAGACACAACACTTCAGTAAAACATTAGAGGTTAGCAAAAACCAAAATCTGCATGTAATTAAAACTATGCTAACCAAATAATTTACTGCCTTCTAGTAGGTGCGAGTATGATGTTCTTAGATTGAAATTGAGATCAGTAACAATGCAACACCTAAATAAAGGATTTAAAATGATGAAAGCAATGAAATATGAATGCAAATTAATCTATTTTTTTGGATTTTTGATGCAACAGGATGAAAAATTGTATGAAATTAATCTAGAATGAAATTGAAATGATATGCAAATTAATGTAAGAATTATATGAATTGATCTCACAAAATTGCTTGTTGCAAAATATTTGTTCTTCAGTTGTAAATTCGCCAGAGTAATTGTACAAATTTGAGAGACGTGAGATTGAAAGCTTGAGGGATTTAGAGAGGGATTTGTGAAGAGTTGAGCCTTGTTTTTATAGAAATCCAAGGCCTGAGGATGCATTGAGAAAAGCCATAAATCACTCTTGATAAACTTAGGTTGATTTTTGAGTTAACAAGACATTAAGAATATTTAATTCATAAATCATGCAAAAGTAGTTTTTATCTCAAAATAGAGCTTTAGTTTTTTTTTTCAACTCATCATCAGATGTTGAGTTTTAGAAAGTTTACAAATTGAAATTAACAATTGTTTTAAAGTTGACTGCTTTTGTGATTGTGCATGATTTAATATGAATTAATTTAATAAATAAAGTGATTTATTTTCCACTTAACTAATTTTTTTGAATTAAAACAATTGATTTATGGGTTAATCAATTATTAAATCAAACTTTATTCCAATTAAATCATTAAATTTGACAACTTTGATTTTAAATCAATTAAATAAATATCCAATTGATTGTTTGTAGGAATTTTGATTTATTGTCAAAATAAAAATAATATTAATTAGGAATAAATGCAATTAAATCTAATTAAATAATTAAGTGGCAGAATTAAATTAATTAATTAAATATTCATCATATTCAATTAATCAACTTTAGGATAAATAATAACATTTATCACCAAATAATATTTAATTAAAGATAATTAGATAAATTAGGAATATTTAGGAAATATTCCTTGATGCAGAATTAAGATAAAATCAATTAGGATTTCGATGTGAAGATGTGCCTTAGGTTAGGACTTTTGTATCAATTTCATTCGATGTGTCGATATAGGAGGTTAATGAACCTATAGCCCATTTTTTGGGGTATTACATTTTGCCCCTCTTTGAATCACTGTGCAAAGTGTAGTGGTTCAAAGAATAATCTGTGTTTGATGTATGGAACCGATTTGAAAGATGAACCGGTTCTGAGATAGAAATTGATTGAAAGATTTGAAGATTCAAGATTTAAGATTTAGGTCCTGAATGACTAGAGATAATGTTAACTACAACAACAATGAACCAGTGATTATGAAAAAGTGCCAAAATGCCTAATTCTGAACCTTATGATTGTGAAGAAGTGAGTAACTGATTCTAGACCTGAATGTCCTTTTATGAATCATATTGGTATCACATCCTGAACCCATCAGTTATGAAGAAACAAGGATATGACGCAAATGAATCGATAGTTATGAAAAGTTGATACAGTTTACAAGATAGATTCAGGATACCAGATTGCAATAGATTTGCCCCAAGCGATGAGGACTTTAGATGAATCGACAACTAGATGTGGTTGTCTTGATTACTGAGGAAAGATTTGATTATAGATTTAGATTACAGACTTTGAATGATGTGCAATACCATGCCCCCTTCAGGATAAAAATTGAAATCTGACAAGAAAAGTCAACGTTGTAGTTTAGAAGCATGTTAATTGATTTGAGAAGTGGTTGTACATGTCTGAGAATGCATTCTACATCATTTTAGAGGTCTAGAAGACTAAGTTTGACTAGGTTGTCCATGAGTTGACCATGGTTGACCAAGTTGAAATTTTGATAGTTTGATGTAAGATAGTCAGTTAATTTGAATACTAGATTTCTGTGATGATTGAAGGTTGATTGTGCAAGCAGTTGACAATATAAATGATCTCAAATTTTGATTTTGATCCTCAAAAAGGATTCTACTTTCTATTTCATTGGAGGAACCTTCATACAATGCTCAGTCCTTGTGTCATGTTTAGCATTTTTGGTTTTAAAAAATAGTTTAAGTGTTCAAGAAATTTGTGAGATCATGCAAAGTGTAAAATGAAATGTAGAATGAAATGCAAACTAAGACCTAGGACCTAGTCACTGATCATGTGTCGATTTGTTCTCATCATTGAACTTTTTAGGTAACTGGATAAATCAATACAATTCCCACTAGTTATGAAATAATAGACATATGAATATTGATTTGTATGCTCAAGAATCAATATAACACCCACTGGTTAAACAACCATGGACATATGAATACTGATTTTATTTTTAGAATATCAGATTAGATATAAGCACCAAGGCATAAACACCAGGATGACCTGAATATCATATCCATTTTGATATAGCAATTTGTATATGCATCAAAACATAAATATTGTGATGACCTAAATATGCCTTGCATTACAAACACATCAAATAGTCAAGAGATCATTCTAAATCTAGTGTGAATTACCCATAGTGACCCTTTATTGTTCACATCCTTAGGCAAGATCACGTTTCATAGTCGGAGAACTCATTCACTCAAAAAGAAAATAGTTAGATCAAACTTCTTTGAATTTTCTGGGTATCAATGGTCAAGGTATGCATGGCCGTCCAATTTGAGATAGAGGCTCTTATAGACGAACACCATTTCAATCCAAAATTTCCAAAGTTGTTAGATTTTCACATACAAGCAAAAGACAAAGAAAAGATTATGCCCCCAGTCATCACTCTCTAAATCCTATAAAGGACATCATCGAAGAGCTCAAAGAGACACAATATGCAAAAATCTCAGTGTGAATCAGTAAGCATACAAGGAGATAAAAGCATGTAAAAGCATACTTTGTTTTCAATTTGTGTTTGATTGCGTTGTTGTAGATGCAAAATCCTTTGTGGAGAGGAGACTGACTGATTGACTCGGATGAAGCTTCAAAGGACTCTGACTACATATGACTTGTCTAAGATGTACTGGAGGCCATAGGATATGACATTGATTGCCCTCAAGTGTTAGGCATTGATAGGATACAAACGCTTGAGTTGATTAGTGTACAGACCGACTTTATTGAAAATAGGAATGCAGGAACACACTGGGAAATATGTACAAACTAAAGCAAGACTGAAAGCTAGGAAAGACCAAGATTGTGCTAATAGATGGAGTGTTTTGAACAAGTGGTACCCATTTGCCAGGTTTTCACCATCTTGGCAAAGATTCTATTTTTGCTACCAAGGCACCTGTTTCTAGGTTTTCACCAAGGCACTTTTTCTTTTTCTCATTTTTTTGTATTTTTCATTTTTCCAATTTTTTTAATAGTTTTGGTATTTTTTTATTTTTTTGTGAATCATCAAGGTGCCTATTGCTAGGTTTTCACCAAGATGTTCATTTTTTTAAGACTTTTTTAGATTTTTAAGGTTTTTTCAGGACATTTTACCATAGACTAAATGCCTTAGGCATAGAATTTCTTCAGATGGAGAATGTTGATTGGTTCTCAAAGCTATTATCCTTCAGTTGTTGAGACTTAATAGGCACCAGAGCCAAAAGTAGTAGTGATTACAAAGGGACCTAGCTAGTTGGGTTCAAACATCCCCTTGTGCTCTCTATGTGATTGATTTTTAGGATTCTCTCTCAAGATTAGATCACCAACATAAAATTCTCTGTGTCTAACTTTCTTGTTGTAGCCTCTAGACATTCTCTTCTGATATACTCTAAGATGATCATACGCTTCTTTTCTACGCTCATCTAGTAGTTCAAGTTCTTGCAACCTAGACACTCTGTAGTCATCATCAGTTACTAGACCATGCATTCTGATTCTTAGTGATGGGATTTCAACCTCAATAGGAAGTACTAATCAATATGTACAAAGGATGCCCCCAAACAGAATGGGCATTGAACTCTCAAGAAAGATCACATCATGTAGTCCCAATGTCTAGCAAGGTGGAGAACAAGAGGGATTAGCAAGCCAGTGGAAGAGATGAAAGACAAGAGAATGAATGAGAATGAAGGGAATAAATCCTCAAGGACAAACTCCTCAAGGGTACCCAAGCTAGGGAAAAATTGTCATGTAAAGCACATTAGGACAAGAAATGAAAGGTCAACATAGGACAAGTCACAAAAGTGTAATGCCAAAGAATGAAAGGATGTAGTCCAAAGGAGTAGACATGTCAAAAGGTTTCAAAGCATCGTGTTCTACTCTTTTTTTTATTAGATCAAGACCAAAGGGGAAAAGGATAGTGAAAGGATAGAATGAATGGAGGAAAATAAACATGAAGGCTAAACAGGAAGGGAATGAAAGAAAGATCATTGTAAGATAGCTCACAAGATAGCCAAATGTTCATGTATAGATCAATATTGTCAAGATGAAAGAGAGAAGATGGAATGGATGAAATATGTAGAAGAACTATGCATGATGCCTGATTGCTAGGTTTTCATCATGGTACTTATCCAAGGCACCACAAAGGAGTGGTTTTCACCATAGGATGAATTTATTTCTCTTTACTTTTTCTACCAAGGCCCCTATTTCCAGATTTTCACCAAGGTACATTTTCAAAAAAAAATTCATTTCTTTTATAATTTTTTTTTTAAAAAATTTTTTTGGAAGAAGGCAAGCTCTTTAGATAATGCTCCTTGAAAGGATAAACCATGATATGCCAATGATTCAAAATGATATGCTCAAAGATGCTGATAGGGAAAGGGAGATGGAAGAGAAAAATGGAGGATAAAGTTTTATGTAAAGCGACTGAGGTTGGAAGATAAGAGGAATAGGCAAATGAGGAAAAATGATAGAAGGTAGAAGGATAATGAATGGAAGGATTGTGAATGGGTAGATGGAAAGGAAGGCAAGATCAACATAAACACACACCTTGAAGGGTGGCGAGAGGATGGAGGAAACATGAATGAAGGAATACATGAAGGAATATGGTGAATGGATAGCAGAGGTTATGGTTTAGGCACATGGAACGGAAGAATGTTTTTAGAAGAAGATGAAGTGGAAGTCTTTGGAAGCTTGAATGTCAACTTCACTTGTTTCTCAACATTAGAATCTTTCAAGAGAGACTTTGGAATCCATATAGCCATAGGATTTTTATTTCTTTTTGATGATTTAGAGAGAATATCTTCATTGATGGATTTTGGAATCCATACTTGTCTTGTAGTTTTTTTCTTAGATATCTCTTTTGACTTTATGCCTCCATGTTGATTAGAGGAGACATGGTGATCTTCTTTTTTTTATGGATTCTTGTATTGCTTCTTTTTCTTGTATTGAACATTCAAGTTACTTCCAAAAGACTTGGGACTTGTGGAAGAAGAGGGAGGATGTGACTAGTTTAGATGGGTGGGTGGATGAAAAGGATTCAAGGGTATGCATCTATGTTGATCTTGAGGAAAGATGGGAGATGGAGAGATGTAAGGACCCAAGATGGATGGAAAATTAGGAGAGTTAGGAAGGGAAAGTGAAGGGACATAAGGAAACAAGATGGAAGGTAGACATGAAGCCCTTAGTAGTGGTGGAAGAGGTTCAAGGATGGAAGTGGAAGATGCAAAAGGATAATCAACAAGTTCATCAACATTTATATGACAACCAAGGACATCAGCATCTTTAGAGTGAGCATTAGGATTTTCAATAGAATCATGGACATCTTGAATATGAGCACCTTCTTTGATAGGATTGTTCAAAGCTTGCAAAGACTTAGGAAGAGTAGAAAGTGGAAATGAACATATAGTCGTTGAATAAGAAGATGGAAGATTTTGATCTTGACAAGGATCTTTGGATAGCATAAGCACATAATTTTTCTCTTGATTTTCAATAGGCTGAACATTGGAAGTAACAAAAACATTTTTACCAACCTTAATGGAAGTATCATCTTTGGAAAGCGCAAGTGTAGTAAGGTTATTTTGATTTTCAATAAGCTCAACAGTGTAAGTAGTAGCTTGATCTTGCTTAGGAGAAGACTTAATACATGGTGGAATGCATGAGAAAGGGTGTGTAGGATCAAAAGAACCATGAAATGGATAAGAGACATCATGAAAAGGAGTGGATGACATGGAGGGTTCTTGATCTTGATCTTTCTTTATGTTCTTTTCTTTATCATTTTTGGAGTCCTCTTGACATGGAGCCACTTCTAAGGACAAGGAAGCATGTTGGGATTGTATGGAAGACTTTGGAAGAGATGGTGAAGGACTAGCTGGAGTAGGAATTATAGCATATAAATGATTAGGCTCTTTAGTTTTAACATTATTGAAAGTATTTGGAGCCAAGTGAAGGTTAGCTTGAGTATCTTTAAGAGGTATCCCTTGAGGATAACTATAGGGAACCGCATGAAAAGTATAAGGACCTTTGGTGGATGAAGGAATTGTGAAAGATTTGATAGGCTTGGAAGCTTTAGGAAATGTATGGGTATTGGAGGAAGTAGGGGATGAAAGGGAACCATCACAAGACAAAGGTTTAGCATTAACATGATCTTTATTGAGAGTGTAATCTTTATTTTCAGCATTTGAGTTCTTAGAGGAGAGATCCTTATAGTATGCACATTTATAATTAGTGTGGTAATCTTTTTCTTCCTCAATAGAAGTAGATGTATCATCTAGGTATTGTGCACAAAAATCATCAAAGTCTCTTTCAAAATTAGAATCATATGGATCACCATCACGATCTATCCAATGTGACATCCCATTTCTAGCAAGTGCGAGCACATGACAAGGAGGACTCTTAGGAACATAGGTTTCATAGGTATCATTATATTATCTGTCATCATACTCATCATAGTCTTCAAAGATGGGCATGTCACTCTCCATGGAAGAGGTATCAAAAGGGTTATCATGTTGCTCATTATGGTATGTCTTGAGAAGAGAAGTAAGACTCTTGGGAGAATTAGAAGAGGAATGAGATCGTGGAGAAGAGGAAGGTGAAGACCTAGTAGAGGAAGAAGATGTGGATGATGAGGAATGATGAGAAGACTTAGAATATGAAAGATGTTTGGAAGAAGAAGGTCGTGACATGACCATGCATATGATCCTAGAAAAGATGTCTGATTCAATGAATTTTTCCTTTATTTTCATCATAAATTTATCACTCATGGGATTTTTGGAATAATACTCTTTGAATTGAGCAATGAGTTCGAGATCATCCTTTTTCAAGAGAGCTTCCATAACTAGATAGATGAAATTCATGGTTCTGGAAGAGGAGGAATCAAGCATGGAAGTGACAGAAGAGATGAATAGAAGAAAGAAGACTAGATAATAAGAGGAAAATAATCAAGAATACATGAAGAGTTTAGGAAGAAGAGAAAGGATGGAAATGGGAGACTAGGAAGACATGGGAGATGTGGAAGAAAGAAGACCAAGAGTCATTTTTGTGCAACTTGATACCATTTAAGTTCATTTGGATGTTGAACAATATGTCATAGCACCTAAGATTTGACCCAGACCAACCAAGGATGACTAGAAATGACAAGAATCAGTTCGCTATTTTGACAGAATTTGGGAATAGGCTATAAAAAATTGGATTTCTGACAAATTTGACCAATCTCTGACAACTTTGACTTTGGATTTGATATGAGTTTTGAAATTTTAGGATCACTTTTGACACCAAAAAGGATTTTTGCTTCAGATTTGCAATTTTTCAATTTTTCAGTATCAGTTTGTTTGCAAATTTTTCTGTCTAGTTTTTGAAGATTTGTGTAAAAGTTTGTCTCAAGTAACCAAGTAGATATCAAGCATGCAAAATAGCAAGCAAGGGGAGAATGAAATCATCTAAAAACAATGAGGAAGGGAAAAAGGAACCTTGTGCATGAACAAGCAATAGTAACTTATTGTGCTAATCCCTAGAAATACTACTTGTGTATGTTCTAAAAAGTTTTTCAATAATGCACATAGTCCTAGAAAATGAAGAATTTGGCTTTGCCAGGGTTTGTAGTAATGGTCTGACTCTACAAATTTTTTAATCTCAAGAGGACAAACTCCAATCCAGGTGCATCGGGGTTTTGACACAGTCCAAGAATTTAATCAATTAGGAGCTGCTAGGGAGATCTAACAGCCCAACAAGAGACCACACCTGTGAAGATTTCCTCCACAAGGACATTTATATAGAAGTTGTTGCTACCATGGAAAAAATGGCTATTACCACTTGAGGTTCCATCCATGTTGTTGATCCAATTAAGGGAATATCCACTATGGTTAACCCTCTTTAAAGGTGACTCACAAAAGATACCACAGTGGGACTAGATCAGATTCAACGATTTGAGTTTCTGGTACTATTCAAAAAGGAAGTAGAGCATAATCTCCTAACCTCTTCACTTCACCAAGACAAATTAGATAGATTAATCTAACTTGCTAAGACCAAAATTATCTCACAAAGATCTATGATGTCAACCGCTTATGATCTATCAACCTCTCCGGAGAGAGAATGTATCAATCAAAAGTTGAAGATGCACAAATCTAGTAGAATGCAAGATAATCTCAGTAACCTCCCTACCTACAAGGGGATCTATTGTCAAGAAGAGCTTCACATGCATGAACAAGTGAAAGAAGCCCATTCTCTCAAGATCATCTGCAAATAGTGTTCATAGGGCCTAATTACTGTGTGTAACAGATATGCAAAAAGAAAATCTATGTTTGTTGTAGAGCCCAAAACTGAAGTGTGAATTATGAAAGTTGTAAAGGCACTCAAGCTTGACACAAGAGAGTTTATTTTATGTCCCAAAATGAAGTGTTATCAGATTTAATAGAATACCTAAGTTCCTCACAACGCGCTTAGTAGATTTTACCTATTTTAGCAATTTTTGAGCATTTGTCTTCTATCTTTTGTACCCACAGGACGTACCTGCACCTGCACCTACAAACCATTGTTATGAAAAACTTACCTATTCTTGTACATGAAACCCACTGTTATAAAAATCCATGAAAAAAGAAACACAACTTTTCAACCCCACGTGGTAGAAAATCAAGTTAGTCAAAGATAATATGTCATTTGATAATCGAAAAACCTGTTGTCATAAAAAATCAGATTCTGACCAGTCTGTACTAAATCAATAATAACTTTTGAAAATAAAAAAAAAATTAATCCAAACCAATGGAAAATGAAAGCTAGCTCAAATACCTTTCCAGAAATATAAATTTTGGATCTGTATCATGTCATATGTGCATGTACCAATAAAAACATTAGTTAGATTTCATAAAATCAGGTTCAGACTAGTCTTCACTAAAATGATCATAACTTTTGCAAATCAAAACGAAATTAATCCAATGGAAAATGAAATCTAACTCAAATAAATTTCCAAAAATATAATTTTTGGATCATTATCATGTCATATGTGCATGTACCAATAAAAATATCATTCAGATTCCATAAAATCAGGTTCAGACCAGTCTTCACTAAAATGATCATAACTTTTGCAAATCAAAATAAAGTTAATCCAAACTAATGGAAAATGAAACCTAACTCAAATAAATTTCTAGAAATATAAATTTAAGATCTGTATCATGTCATATGTGCATGTACCATTAAAAATATCAGTCATATTTCTAAAAAAATAGCCCATAAATTTATCACAAAACTCACAAAATTTAACCTTGTGATCGTGGGTTCAAGAAAAATGATAGAAATTTGATAGAATAGAATGGAACCCATTTTAGGGCCCCACGGTGGGTGCCAGAAATGTGTGTGTGAATTTTGTGCCTAGCTATAGACACAACACTTCAGTAAAACATTAGAGGTTAGCAAAAACCAAAATCTGCATGTAATTGAAACTATGCTAACCAGATGATTTACTGCCTTCTAGTAGGTGCGAGTATGATGTTCTCAGAATGAAATCAAGATTAGTGATAATGCAACACCTAAATGAAGGATTTAAAATGATGAAAGCAATGAAATATGAATGCAAATTAATCTATTTTTTTGGATTTTTTATGTAATAGGATGAAAAACTGTATGAATTAATCTAGAATGAAATTGAAATGATATGCAAATTAATCTAAGAATTATATGAATTGATATGCAAAACTATGAAAAACTATGAATTGATCTCACAAAATTATTTGTCGCAAAATCTTTGTTCTTCAGTTGTAAATTTGCCAGAGTAATTGTACAAATTTGAGAGATGTGAGATTGTAAGGTTGAAGGATTTATTGAGGGATTTGTGAAGAGTTGAGCCTTGTTTTTATAGAAATCCAGGGCTTGAGGATGCATTGAGAAAAGCCATAAATCAATCTTGATAAACTCAATTTGATTTTTGAGTTAACAAGAAATTAAGAATATTTAAGTCATAAAATCATGCAAAAGCAGTTTTTATCTCAAAATAGAGCTTTAATTTTTTTTTTCAACTCATCATCAGATGTTGAGTTTTAGAAAGTTTACAAATTGAAATTAGCAATTGTTTTAAAGTTGACTGCTTTTGTGATTGTGCATGATTTAAT
Source organism: Chamaecyparis obtusa (assembly GCA_027943335.1). Lineage (NCBI taxonomy): Eukaryota > Viridiplantae > Streptophyta > Pinopsida > Cupressales > Cupressaceae > Chamaecyparis > Chamaecyparis obtusa. Next base: position 174,934 of record BSBK01003571.1, read on the forward strand.
ATGAATTAATTTAATAAATAAAGTGATTTATTTTCCACTTAACTAATTTTTTTGAATTAAAACAATTGATTTATGGGTTAATCAATTATTAAATCAAACTTTAGTCCAATTAAATCATTAAATTTGACAACTTTGATTTTAAATCAATTAAATAAATATCCAATTTGTTAACACTTTGAAAATTTTTCATGTCTTTACTAGTTTTCCTCTAGTCTCTGCAGTGTTTTTTAGGTCTCTGGCATAAACCCTTAGTTCAAATTTTGAAAATATAGCCATTGGTGTGAAAAAGCTCTATTTTGTCTCAGGCCTTGTTCTAATTTTGCGTTCACTTTTTGAATCACTTAAAATCCCTTTAGTGCATGTGCTTTAATATTTTGTCACCCCGCGGGGTCATGCCTTTGATTTTTCCTAAGTCTCTAACCCCCGGTGGCCTTTATTTTCCTAAGTCCCAGCACTAATATTTTCCTAAGTCTCAGCAATTAATATTTCCTAATGTTTTGACTTAATTTTTCCTGGGCCTAGCTCTGACTCCATCTTGATCCTATGGTTGTCGTAAGTTTGCAAGGGTTTTTTCAGAGGCTTGCGATCTTACGACGACTATTGATTCTCTTTTATGATGTAACCTTTCAATGCAGGTGGGTCCACTGCCATGTAAGCATAGGTGGTGTCTCCTCATTGGATGAGATAAATAATGAAGTGGCATGGTTGTCAGAATGTCCTGTGAATGAAGAAAAAGTGGTGTGTCCACTTGCCGAATTTTGTGACATGGCAGTCTCTCATTCATTGGAGTATCCTATGCAGCACAGTGGGGTCCTGCTCTATGATATTAGCTAAGATTCTAGATTGACAGTTTGCATATAAGTGCATAGAATCTTTTGAGCCTTTCAGATCATATGCCATCTATCTGATCCTTTAGGTGTTTGTGTTAGAGATAAACGTGGGTCCAAAATTACACGTAAGCACAGTTGGCAATTTTTGGTTGGTCCATGATTTAATGTGTTGGTAGTTGTTAGTGGGACCTAGTTTTTAGCTTGTCAGAGGGTCCTGACATTTATAGAGCATTGACGATGAGTGTAAGTTCTCATGGATTGTGTCAGAGGTTTGAGAGCATGTGCTAGCTATTGATTTCACCTTTTTCAGAAGTGATAAAGTAAGGCGGGTCCACTGCTACATGTACACAAATGGCATCTTCGCATTGGTCGACGTGGATGATAAAGCAAGGTGGGGTCATTGTCCGAAAGGTTGGTGATGAGGACAAAATCAATGGTTGGCGTATGATCTCATGGGTTGTGTCAGAGCCATGAGATCTTGCGCCTGCCATCTCATTTGAAGGCTTACTGATTGTGGGTCCTGTGTTAGAGATGACCGAGCATGAGCAGTGAATGGTTTGCTAACAAATGGCATAAAGTGGGCCCAAGTGGGGGTTTAAGATCTAGTAGTCTGGATAAATAAGGTTAGCGGCCTAACAAATTTCAATGGATTCGCTCATTCACGAGAAGATTTGGCATTGTTCTAAAAGGTTTGGTGATTCAGAAAAGGAAGGTCACGTAATTGCTAAATATTTTAGCGGTAACATAAAGTGTTTTGTGAACTGGTGGAAACCTTCATTCGCCAGTTCGCTAAATGTGACTGGGGTTCTTTTAAAAGATAATTCTTAAAGCCCGTGAAATACAAGGATCGGATGGTCACGACTTAAAATTGATCAAGATTTAAATATAGGCCACTGATTCACTGCTGGCACCTTGGAAATGACTGTTGTATTTCAAATCCAAATTTGCAAAAGGTTTTAGCAACAGAAAGGACCAAAATTCAATTTTTGAGCGGTTGAAGTTGGTGGAAGATGACTTTTGGGCTTTTGCAGAGTGGTCCAAAGTTTCAGGATTGATTGCAGAGGGGTTTGTACCATGAAGGAGTGGGAAAATTTTTCTCAAGGCATGTTGTAGGTGGCTAAAAGGACTAATTGACATAGAATTCCATGATTTGTAGTACTTTCTTAGAGATCTATCATAAGTGAAAATCTTTCTCAGGCATGCCTGACTAGTTTTCATCCCCTGTAATAAATTCTTGACTGTTTTAGTTGGTTTAGTGGGTGAAACCCTAACCCTAGTCATCTGTAGCTTGTTGCAACCTATTTTGGGTTTCCAAGATGACTAGGGGGGTATATATTGTAGAATTTTTTCTGTATTAGGTGTTGTTGTTGATGGTATTATACTGAACAAGGAGAGCCTAGATTTTGGGTCTGTTTCCTTAGTATTTTGTTGTTTGATAATGTATTAACTCTACAGATTTTAATGAGAATACATTTGGATTCCAATTTCATATTTGTGTATGTCTTCTTGTTTTGTTCTTGAGCTCATATATGTTAATTTCACAAAGTGGGTTAGCATATAGTAAACAAAGAGTATTTTGAAATTATCTTTAAGTTCCTAACAAAGTTAGGATTAAAGTCTTTGAGGTAGTTTCAGTGAGTTCATGGATAGATAAGGATTTGATGTTCCGATATGTGAGTGAGAGAAGTAATAGGCAAAGCACTTATTCTGAGTTCAAATGTGTTTGAGTTAAGGTCTTAGTTGATGTATGTTATTAAGTGACTCTTTGCCCTGGGTTAAGGCACTGATCTATTCTCTAGAAGTAGTCCATCATCATCAATCACACACACACACATAAATGATAAAATCTTTAATCAATTAGTAAGGGGTATAATTGTCTATTAGTTAGTGATTCCTTTCAAGAAGTGAATCAAGGGTACACCCACCTGAGCATTAAGGCTCAAAGTGTAGGAGGATCTCATTGTTGATCCTTGTTAATTGGCCCTCTTCTTTGTAGACTTTTGAGTGGTGATAGATTCAAAGTATCTTTAAAGTTATCCATCAAAGTATAAATCTACAAGTTGAAGATCAAAGGGAAAAACCAACACAATTGATTCTTTGAAGGAATTTTGATTTATTGTCAAAATAAAAACAATATTACTTAGGAATGAATGAAATTAAATGTAATTAAATAATTCAGTGGAAAAATTAAATTCATTAATTAAATATTCATCATATTCAATTAATCAACTTTAGGATAAATAATAACATTTATCGCCAAATAATATTTAATTAAAGATAATTAGATAAATTAGGAATATTTAGGAAATATTCCCTAATGCAGAATTAAGATAAAATCAATTAGGATTTCGATGTGAAGATGTGCCTTAGGTTAGGACTTTTGTATCAATTTCATTCGATGTGTCAATATAGGAGGTTAATGAACCTATAGCCCATTTTTGGGGTATTATAATATCCTTGATACAAACTTAATCCATTCAACCCTTTCAAACATACATGAAAGTAAATAATCTTTTATGTTTTGTTGATTAGGAAATACTGCAAATTGAGGATAGACCAGTACCTTATCCTAGGGCAGAGAGTCAGAAAGAGAAACATACATTTACATAAATCTTCTAAGTAAAACAAAAACAAACCCTAGATGAAATGCCTTACAAATCACCCTCTCTTAAACACATTTGATCATTAAATTCTTGCAAAAAACCTGAGCTCTCAGAGATTAACCTAAATATTTTACCCTTTCCTTGAAAGGAACTAAAGCTTAAAGTCACAGATACCTTGTAATGGTGCACTAAAACTATTTGACAGCTTCAACACACAAGAGCTTCAGAATTTAAACAAAAAGACAACACATATATGTAAGGGAATTCTATTATATTCCAGTAGAATTTCATTGTGTCAATACATTTCCAAATCTGAAATACATCCCAAGAAGTTCAACAATGGAGTCTTAGCCTTCTCCTTACAGTAAAATTTCAACATCCCTTCAAATTGAGAGAAAAACTAGAGATATAGAAAAATGAGGTCACTTACATAGAACTGACAGCTGTCCACTTAGCATCAAAATATCTCCAAGTTTTATCCCACAACTGATTTGCAACTGATCCACTTTTTGCAATCATTCCACAAATAGACTGATTTGATTACAATCTAGAAATTCAAACCCATACTGCTCTTTCCCATCACTCTAAAACTGAAAATAATCATTGCCATCAGATTCCTTGTCTTCTCCCATTTTTGGAAACATATAACATGCCTATGTTTAGGTAAGAGTTAAGCTCCAGGCCTTAAATCCCTGAGCACTTAGTCATTTAAATTTTTTAGCTTTTATTTCAAATGTTTGAACTATGCTAAACTTTAAATCCTTTTAAAGCTACATTTTTAAATCATTTCTGCACTTTCTCGATAGAGGCCACCAGGAAGCCCCAAGTGTCACCATTTGACTCGATGCTAGGACCTAACTCAAGCTTTGACCACCTCTATTTGGAGATTGGGTGAATGCTTGTTCTCTGAATCTCTGAATGAATTCCTTAACCATGGTAAAATCTAGAGAATGAGCGAATCCCTTTGTTCTCTGAATCTCTAGATCTGTTTCTTTACCATGGGTTTATCTAGAGAATGGGTGAATGCAATCATTCTATCAATCTCTAAATTGAACATTTAACTCTAGTTATATTTGGAGATCAAGCGAATGGTCTATTCTCATGATCTCTTGATGTCTCACTTAACCACAGTCAAACCTAGAGATCAAGTGAATACACTCATTCTCTAGTTCTTTGAATGCCATCCACTAACTACAAGAAATCTAGAGAATGGGTGACCAAGCAATTCTCTTAATCTCTTGATGCAATCCTGTTAACCACCGACTTCTAGAGATCACACGACTAAGCAATCTCCTGATCTCTTGATGTTTACCTCCTAACCACTAGGATCTAGAGGACCAGTGACCAAGAATTCTCCAGTTCTCCAAATTTTTTCCTTAACCGCTAGCCTATCATTAGATTTCATGAATAGCTACCACGTATCCACTTGGTCCATGTCACCTCGTCGCCTGTCTGCAAAATTACCTTACTTGTGGGCCTGTAGGCATGCTTCCCAAGGCAACCTCCAAGTGCTCGCATGTGCAGAGCCTCTTTCTCTTTCATCTACCTCATATGTTTGGGTTCTTGCTTATAAACATCTCATCTTCCCCATTTCGGATGAATGTGGGACTAATATTTCTAAGGTTTTTAAAGTTTTCTCCATTTTGGGCACTGAAATTAGGGGTCCCATCACACAATGAATCCCCCAACCAAGGGGCCCACCAAGAACCTCTTGGCTTCTTATTCATTACATAATGCAAGTGCTTTAGTATATAAATACTAGAAACTCCCCAATATAGGCAATGTGGGATATATGCTCTTTGTGACTGTTATGGGCAGTTTAGACAATGCTACACTCAATCGACTGTATCTTGCAAACCAAGATGAATTTGGAAAATGTCTTTAGTGAGAATCTAGAGAGTTTGATTTTCTACAACATATCCAAAATTGAGCCTGATCGAATGGTTTCATTGAAAGTTATGCCCCCCACAATACAACTATTTTTCTCTCTCCTACAAATTCGTGTTTGCAAAATCAATTGTGTGGGCTATTTCTTATGTCATTGTGTAGGATTCTCTTTGTGTTTGTTTAAGTTTTTTGAACTCCTTCATTTCTTTCTCAATACACATCACATTAGTCTATTTAAAATCAAATATGTCCCATACAAATGCAGAGCCTTTGCAACTTCTTCAGTTTGTAACTATAAATTTCATTTGCAATGTGCTTGGGATGTCTTGAAAATCCTCCATATGCTTTGTATTGGCTTCACTATTTTCTCCCTCTTTTGTTTTAAGTCTGCAAGCCAATGTCCTCTATTGGCACGTGCCTATTCTAATCAACAACTTGAGCTCCTTCCATTTACTTCATTTTCACAAACTCTCCATTAGCATTTAACTCCTTGTTGATTGTACATTCAATTCGAAAGGCACATTGCCCTTTGGTCTCCACTGCCAACATCTAGAGAATCACAATGTTTTCAAAGAAATGGGCAACATGAAATGGTGTGCACAACCCATCATGAGGTGCAAACATTTAGCCCAAAAGAGACATGCTAGCATATTGAGAAGATACCCAGTTACAACATGTGCAAAATTTATCATGTGGCATGCCAACACATCACTTTAATGGTAAGTTGACACCTTTGGACACATGATACGGTCAACATGTTTGTCTTTAGTTTTTACACCATACAATCACTTACATGAAATCCGACCAAAGTGTATCAACATTTCAAACATTTTGTTCATCATTTTCATCTTTTGTAAAGTTGCCAAATAACACCAACTGGCATCCGAGAGCGGCTTTAAAAACTAACCGACTGAAACTTTTAGGGACCGACAACTTAGGCACTGATTCTCCCTCATACAAGGAATATGAATCCATAATTAGCTTGCCCAAAAAATCACATGGAGAAATGTAGTCAAACACCAAAGTCAGTCTGTCATACACATTCGGAATAAAAAATAGTGAAAAATGCATAAACTGGGTTTGGAATTGGCCTTGGAAAGTGATCAAACGAATTGGTAGAGACCTCAAAATCCTTAGACAAGTAGTATCCTAGGTCTATAGTATGAAACAACTCTCAATTATGCTGGAACTCACACAGGGCACAAATTATAAATCCTTAAAGTAAGCCACTTAGAGTTCTAAACAATGCACACAGAGAATTTAATAATCTACAAATGAAATGGCTCTGACAAATAGGACAAATGGGCACATGGAGGGCTAAAAATTGGGATAATGACTATCTCTTATGTGTACAACATGATGCCACAATTGGCATGCAATGAACAATCATAGGTAAAAAGAGACAATCATCTAAGGTGGGCTACTTTACACAATTCTGGACAAACACAAAATGTAGAATTCAAGGAACACCTCCAAAATGACCACTTCTAAAACTTTTCAAAACTGAAAAGGACCTAAAACCTATTACAAACATCAAATAATAGGTGATGAACACCCTATCCAAGTGACTCATCATGAAAATCAACAGGTCCATACTTTTAATGCACTCAAACTAAGCACCTTACAAAGTCTTTCAAAGCACAATTATGACTCTTAAACAAAATTTTCAAAACATGGAGTCAAAAGATAAACTAAACTTTTGAGCTCCAACACACCCTTTCCATCATCCTTCTTCACATACGCATTTTAGTCTATGATATGATCTTCATATTTATCTTCACTTATGAGAAATTTTATTATGTCATGGTCATCTTCAAACACTTTCCACTTCTAAATATTGTCCAGTATTGCTCGTATTATTTGATTTCAACTTGAGTGATATCTTCAAAAGGAATATCAATAGCCAAGTTAGCCATAAAATCTTCTAGAATATTCCTAGATCTGTTAATCCAATTAATTAAAAATAAATTGAAGGATTCTGATTGATCCAAAACTTCATTTCTATAACATTTTAGTTTGGTATTTTTAGTAACAAACTTATTTCTAACTTGAGACAAAATTAACTATGAATATCCAAAAAAAATAATATTTTTATTCCTTATTTATTAGAAATTATCATCCCTAACAAGAGTTCTTGATATTCAATTATATTATTAGTATATTCAAAACCTAAGAGGAAAGATAATTTAAAATATTTTCCAACAAGAGAAATAAAAACCACTCCAACACTAGTCCCCTCTTTACTGCAAGCACCACCAACATAGATTTTGATGTAGTCAAGGATGGAGAATCCAATTAAGGATGGTCCAAACTTGCAACCAACACTAGCATGGTGGAATAACACAGCACCAAACAAGATCTGAAAGAAAACATATATCTTTATTCATCAACTAACTGATTACATGCAATGTGTCGGGCTGTAAGGCCTTCCTAGTTACAGCCAATTACAATGAAAGAAATACTTCTACAAGATCACACAGGATCCAACACACTTCTCCTCAACTATCCTAGGTCTGCAACATAATAGGACACTGGTAGGCACTCCAAGAAAGATCTAAACTTGTGCTCACAAGCCACCAAGAAATCTCCTTGTTCCTAAGATCGCAAGCTACTAACTCTGCTACACTTCTACCACCAGATCTACTCTCACAAATATGCCTCCTAAAAAACTACCCAGGTACCCCTTAAATACTAATCCAAGCCACAAGTCAGTTGGATGAACAATTAACTCCTACAAACAAATATTAAATGCCAAAACATGGTCAGCTCTCAAATATCCTTACAATAAATAAATTCTCCATGTTGGCCTCCAGATCCACATAGGATAATGCAACATGTGAGCTGTAGGTCCCCACATGTCCAAAAGTTAATCAATAACTTGAGGAACGCGACCCAAATTAAATGCACTAGTCAGCCAAGCCGATTCACCAAGAACCACTATCAGTAAGCCAAACTACCAAGCGCCAAGAAAAATACCAAGCAACCATACCAACCGAGCTCCTCAAGCATTACCGAGCACCAGAAATGTCGAGTCTCCTCTAATGACCAAGCTCCCTTTAGCAGCTGAGTCCTCCAGCGACCGAGCCACTTCAGTGACCAAGAAACATACATGAACATAGAGACCTCATCAGTAACCAAGCACCAAGCAACAAAAAACCAAGTCACCGAGTGACCAACATCAACTGAGATCCATGAGAGCTTCCAACTGAGAATCACCACCAAGATCACCAAGCTCCATTGGTGAAGTAAAACAAACTTCGATCAAGAAATATTACCCAAATAACTGAGTAAAAGTAGGTCCTTACCGAGCTCATCCACCTCCTTGACTGAGTGTCAAAAAATCACAAGAAACCAAACAAGAAGTGAGGATGCCATTGCATTAGACTCCTGAGGTACAAAGAAAAGTGTGTCCCACACTTTCTCACCAAAGGGAACATCTGAACAAAACCAACTCCACTTCATCTTCACCAAAGGTTTCCACTCCATCATAGGAAAGAGAACCAATCTGCAACTCAACCAATCAACATGTCCAACATCAAGAAAAAAATGAACTCTCCACCCACCACCGAGTATCAAGTCTGCATCCCATCTTAGAATCTCATCACAAGACTTATCACTATCAACCAATGACTCAAGTCTGCAGCAAAAAACAACATCAGCACCACAACATCAAACAGAAACAATTCGGTAACACCAAAATCACCAAGGTATTCAACAATAGGTAACTCCTCACCAACAACAGTCTGATCAAGAACAAATTGATGCTCTACAATTTCCATGTCAGGCACAATCAACTGAACATGAAAACCAATCTTGTCACTAGCTCCAACAAGGTCAACAACATCATTGGTAAGCATAGGTAACTTAGCAACAACCACAAGTTGCTCTGTAGGTTTCATGGCAGACTCCTCCAACTGACCATCAAAAGAAATTTCACATGCTTCCACATTTCTTCTCTCTCGGACTAGTCTTCTAATAGGCCAAATAACTTTCCTCCAGATCGGCATGCTCCAACTCTGGTAATCTCTACAAAGCTCATCAACACTTTCCTTCACAAGGTTCTTAACTCAGTTCAACAATCTCACTTCCAATCAAGAAAACCTCTCAGAAATCTTCATCTCCACCACATCAAAGAGATCTGTAATCACACCAAGGTTCAATCCTCTCAGAGACATCTCCAAAGATCTTTGAGAACCCTCTACAAAAAACCCAACACCGACCACCTTGTGACAACCTCTGAGTTGTATGCAAGTCAGATCACAACCAGCCACCTCGCATGAACAACTAGGGCAAGATTTCACAAGTTCAATGCCATGGATCTACAACTCAGATTGTGCACAATCTCTTCGCCAACAAGATCAACTCAACTCTGATACCACCTGATGCAGTCAAGGATGGAGAATCCAATTAAGGATGGTCCAAACTTGTAGCCAACACCAGCATATCAGAATAACATAGCACCAAACAAGATCTGAAAGAAAACAAATATCTTTATTAATCAACTAACTAATTACATGCAATGTGTCGGGCTATAAGGCCTTCTCGGTTACAACCAATTACAATGCAAGAAATATTTCTACAAGATCATGTAGGATCCAACATACTTCTCCTTAGCTAGCCCAGGCATGCAACACAACAGGACACTGGTAGGCACTCCAAGAAAGATCTAAACTTGTGCTCACAAGCCACCAAGCAATCTCCTTGTTCCTAAGCTTGCAAGCTACTAACTCTGCTACACTTCTACCACAAGATCTACTCTCATAAATCTACCTCCTAAAAAACTATCCAAGCACCCCTTAAATACTAATCCAAGCCACAAGTTAGCTGGATGAAACAATTAAATCCTACAAATAAATATTAAATGTCAATTCATGGTTGGCTCTCAAATAGCCTCACAATAAATAAATTCTCCATGTCAGTCTCTAGATCCACATAGGAGAATGCAACATGCCAAATCTAGGTCCCCACACATCTAATGATCAATCCATAACTTGAGGAATGCAACCCAAATTAAATGCACTAGTCGGCCAAGCTGATTCAGCAAGAACAACCGTCTGTAAGCCAAACTACTGAGTGCCAAGAAAAATACTGAGCAACCATACCAATCGAGCTCCTCAAGCATTACCAAGCACTAGAAATGTCGAGTCTCCTCTAATGACTGAGCTCTCTTCAAAAATTGAGTCCTCTAGGTACTGAGCCACTTCAGCAACCGAGCCACAGACATGAACACTGAGACCTCGTCAGTAACCAAGCACCAAGCAACAAAACACCAAGTCACCGAGTGACCAACATCAACCAAGATCCACAAGAACTTCCAACTGAGAATCACCACCAAGATCACTAAGCTCCATCAGTGAAGAAAAACAAACTTTGACTGAGAACTATTACCCAAATTACCGAGTAAAAGAAGGTCCTTATCGAGCTCGTCCACCTCCTTGACCGAGTGCCAGAAAATCACAAGAAACCAAACAAGAAGCCAGGATGCCACTGCATCACATTTTCCACATCATTTGTTGATCTTACTTTGCATGAATTTTAATAATCTCAGTACTTTACATTGCACTTTTAGTAATACTTACCTTAAATTTATCCATGTCAGTGTTGTAGAAATAATTCACCTAGTCTAGATCAACATCCTCAATTATATATGATGATATAGGTTCCTTGTGTATTTTTACTTCCCTTCCATTCACTGGAATAATATCATAATATAAATCTAATTGAATATATACACCTAATAAATTAGACCATTGTCTAGACAAGAGCATTCCAACAATAGGCATAGATATATTATCCATAGCATAACATTTTCCATAAGTAGTATTAATTTTCATTCCAATATCCTTCATAACTTCATATGGCATGATGTTTACTATTTCTCATGAATCTATCATACAATTCTTGACCAACTTGTTGTTAATAAATAATGTAAGATAAAAAGGATCTACTTGTATTCCACTTTTAGTGACATATGTGCCTAAATATACAGTCAGTGGTACTTCATTTAATTTTTCTTGATTAGATTCTTCTTTAGAAATATTACCTACATCAAAGAATATTTCAAGGTTTCATTTTGATATTCTAAAAATTTTATCATTTCAAGAAAAGAAATAGAAATTTTCACTAGTGATAATGCATTAGATATAAAATAATTGCTAAAAATAATATTTTTTACTAACCATTGGCTTGTTGATTGGTTAGGTTACCTTTGGAACTTCTACTTGTTGTTCTTTCTTTAGGGTTTCATTTATGTTCTTCTTATAAGTGCTTGTATGCTTGTTATTCCATTTTTGGCACTTTGGTAAATATTCCAGTAGGCTTCTGTTGGTCGGCATTCACTATCCTATTCCTTAATTGGTGATTTCTCCTTTCTTTTTCCAAGGTTGTTGTTGGTTCCTGGATAGGATTTTACACTTCATGAGACACCAATATACCTAAGACTAATTTTGGGAATGGTCAATTCTAAATATGGGGAAATCTGTAGGTAACTGGACCAACTATAGAGACAAGACTGCCCCGTGCACTTCTGGCTCTACAGAACCAAGGCGGGTGCACCTAATCCAGTATAATTAAACACTTCTTTACAACACCAGGACTGGATTGAACAAAGAAGATAATAACCATAAATTACTAAATGATAACCATCCATTGCTATGAAATAACTGAGGCCTAAATACATAAAACTAAAAGGATTGAAAGGATTTTAACTTGATTTCTTGCAAAATGTAAACAACCATGCCAAACTAGCATCACTATAGGAGATACCGATTTCTGATCAGTGCCTTGTCCATTGGGCAATATATCTGAGATAGATACAGAATACAAGAACACATATTCCAAGCCATAAACACAATAAACCAGATTCATAAATTGATTACAAACATCCTTTTAGTTGAACCAAATGAATCTATGTTTCATTCAAAGACCTTTAACTTGATCCTAGATCAAGGCTGAAAATAAAACACATACACATATAAACTCCAAGAAATGAATCAGAAAACCCAAAACTCAAGAAGCACAACTAAAGGAGAGATCTGAAAATTGAAAACTGCATTAAGTATAAGGATTCAAGTTCCTGTATTACCAACTATTCCAGAATACAACTCTTAGACAATATGCAAAATATTTTGAAAGTTTTCCCCCTCTACTGATACAACTAGAAAAACATATTACAATCTAGACTGAGGATACACACTTAGCTTTTCAGCTTCCTATGTCAAGAATTTCTAGCTAGCCCTTCTAAATGATCACAAAAATCCTTTTATAGAGACAAGGATACAATAAGAAAAATGATCATTTAGGTCAAAAACCCTAAACCTAACTAGAAATGCCAAGTCCTGCAGGAGAAAGAAATTTGATCTGATTCTACCTCTGCAAGACATTCCCAGGAATAATTAGCTACTTCCTTTGAAAAAGATCAAATCAACAATGAATACCTTGGAAGAAGCAACAAATCTGATCTATTCATGAATCAAAACAAAACAACTTCAAAGCAACGAAGTTGCAAGAAATCTGATCTTCCCCCTTTCCCGGATTTGTAAATCAGTCACATCTGAAATGAAAAATCTTCACCAAACTCTGATCCTAAAAATACTAGTCATTATTGCTTCTACCAATTTCATCAAAACTGATTTTAACCACTGCCATTACATTCCTAGTCTTCTAGCACTTTCGAAAACATATTATATGCCCATATTTGGGTAAAAAATGAGTCCTGGACATCATTTCCCGTGAGCAGCCTGTATTATTTAATTTTTGGATTTATTTATATAGTTGAAACTATACAAATTTGAAGTTAATCCTTGCACAAACATTTGAAATTGAGATGGGCCCCATGTGCCATGTGGCACCACCTAACTGGTCCGACCGACCACCTCACTACCAAGTTGGATATGTGTACAACCCTCTGCCACTTGTCATTATCTAATTCACCTGTATCGTTGACCGAGCATCAATATGTTTGGTCACCTTGGGACATGTGTTATCACATTGCTAAAGCACCAACTTTATCTCTCAAGCATCTTTCCTTGACGCCATACCAACCACCATTGGATTGGCACACATCTCAAGGAAGTCGACCATCCTATCGACCTTCTGCTTTGTCACCATCCTCCGCTAGGTGTCACATTTTTATTCATTCATAGATCCACCTAGGTGCCAAACTACATCTCATTGGCCACATCACTGGGTGACACTTGTCACCCTGTCACTATACCATAATGGTATCCATCATGGATCTTTACCTTTGCGAGACAGCGATGGTCGTTGATCTTTGAGTGCGGATCACAATGCATCTATCTCAACAATTCAAGTCTTGTCAAAATTTCTTACCTTCCATGTGGGGCTTGCTTGCTAAGTCATTGTCCACCTAAGCACCTCGATCCTCATGCACATGTCATCAACCCTCCAATTGGGCATCCACTTGAGACACTATGAGTGTATGTGTTTCGGTATTGGAACATTACTTTGTGCATTCACATAGGCAATGTGGGACAAACCAGATTCAATTTATTAATTTTACCTTCAAAATTATTATCTTTAATACGTTCCCAGCTGGCATGCATTCATCGAGCCCACGCATTGAATGCTAAGCTGCACATCACCTCCTCTCGCTTCTTTACCACATATGTTGGCATTATTTGTTATAAAGACACAATATCTTTGTAACAGGATAAATATGGGATATATCCCTATGCCCAGTGAATTTCATTCATGTGACAACATGCGGGAGCATCCTCTCTCAAAACAATTTCCAGCCCATCCAAAGTTGGTACACACAATATGGAGGAATGTTTTCAGACCTCCAAAGGCTGTACACATTATTTTGTATACACTCAGCCCCCTCTCCGTTTCATTTGTTCAGCTACCACTCTATCTAGAGGCTCACATAACTAAATATGCATCAACCAAAGAATTAATGCATAATAATTTGAAAGGAAAATCCACACAACCCTTTCTCTATAGAAAAATCACCAAGTGGAGGGCACTTGCATGAAAGGAAACCTTATGCAAGCCCCATATTTAAGCTTGTAGCTAGCAAGAAAGGTGCACACGCAACACCCACTCCCAAATTCTTGGCTCACACAATAGTTCCTTAATGCCCTACAGACAACACACAAAAGGAGAACATGCTAGTCCATTGGAAGACTATGAGAAATGCCCCAAAAAAGAAAGCAAACACACCAATGAATAGAAACACATATGTCTTCAATACTCAATATGTTTGAGCCTCATTCTGGCCTGCAAGTTTTGTGCACATGCAGCACCTTCCAATCATAGTGCATGAGGGAGGAGGATGAAATTTGGCTTTTTCCACTATACATGTTCACACAGCTCCATATTTAGTGCGTGCAGCAATCCTTTGAATGGAGTGCAACCAATCTCCTTTTATGGTGCATTCTGTAATTCATTTGGCACGTGTGCAAAGGGAAACATACACCATGCCTAAGACCTGCCATCGTGGGCACACAATTTATACTCACAACATCCCCCTTTGGTTGACCAAAACATAACCCTCTTGAGAAGTCATGCACAACAATATGGTGTGCTCAGTACAAAACAAAAATGCATCCAGCTACTACTTAGCACCTCTACATGCGAAGATCATTGTATATGCACAGTTTGGAATGGGCACAAATATTAGTGAATGGTTTCCCTACCTCTGCCCACTCTCACCACTATATTATTTCAAATTGGCAAGCCAAATGCTTCCTTTATGCCTTAAAAGAAAATCAACAATGCAATAATGTTCTCCCAACTTGATTTCCTTTTACACTTGCTTTAATAAACTTTCATACTTTGTATTATATCCTCAAAAGTGTCTCCAATATAACATTGACTAGAAATCCTTCACTTAACAAATGCTAATTGCTCCATATTTTGACTGGAAAGATGCTCACAAATAATATTGAAATTGGCCTTACAACAATTAATTGCATTTGCCAGAAATGATATCTCACAAAACTAATGTCCAGTGCACGCCGAGAGAATGTTGCCAATGGTTTGTGGCAGCCATGTTCTGAAGCTTGTGCAAATCACATTAATAATTACCCTTGGAGCTAACTCCATTGTCCTCTGATCCATTTTGATATTTCCAAACCCTCTTTTGAATCTCATCAATTGCTAGCAGCTTTATATAATGAAGTCGACAAAGTTTTTCTTTAAAATAATGAGGCAGGCTGGACCCCAATTTGGTCCGGCCTAAAAAAATTTCAAAGTCAAACAACCAGCCTTGAAAATGATCTAGAACAACTGGCACTTGCAACCGGATCCGATCTAGATAATCGGATACCGAAAAAAACTTCAATGTTTAGCATTTCGCCAGTCACCAAATTTGATTAAAATGCCTACAGTTGCGACATTAAAACACTAAGCAAAACTTATTTTCAGATGCTAAAACTCGGCGGATATGAACCTTGTACTACAGAGAAATGCCCTGTAAAATGGATTCATCTAGAAATGATCGAGACAGGAGATTTTAAAATTAGAAAACACCTATTCAGAATTGCCGGCAGATCACAAACTGAAAACACTGCTGACTGCCCCGAAAAGAGATGAATTAAAAATATGAAATGATGAGGTGAGGGCACACCACTAAATCTAGGAGAAGCCTCATATACAAGGAATGAAATAAACCAACCATCAACTAGAAATGATTATCCGATGAAAAACTATGAATTTCTAAAAATGACTACTTTACAAAGTTTTCCTATCCGCACTTTTTAACATTATTGAACACCTTTTTACTGACTTTGCAACCATATCAATGGAACCTTTACGGTCTGAAACCTTGGATAGATGATCTTTCTCACACATAGAAAACAAGGCTTTGATCGGATACCCAAAATGATCAACTGATTATCAATAATTAATCTTCAAAATTGGCCACTTGGAACATCCTGAACCGAAACATAGTGAAACTGTAGAAGTTGCATCCAGAACTAAATGAGCGAATGGGTCAAACAGATTCGTCATAGTCTGAAACTTATCAAGGGGAAAGATTTCCATGTCTACAGAATGAAATAACCATCAATTATGTTTGATCTCAAACTGGGTGCAAATGGCAAGGCCCCAAAGTAAGCCACTCAAAAAACTAAACTGTGCACTCCCAGAGAAACTAAGAAATTGCAAACAAAATGGCTCTGAAAAACTTGTCAAACGGGTACATGGGGGGCTGAAAATTGGTATGGACATTATTTTTTATGCCAAAAACATGATACAACAATCCTTTTGTCATGGCTGCTAACCAAGTCTCAGATGTAAACCTCTGAAATAGGCCATTTAGTTAAAACCGAAAAGGATACAAAGTGCAGATTTGTAGAAAGCCCTTTAGATGGGTATCTTCAAAACTTGTCCGAACAGAATTCTAGAATTTGTAACCAAATGAAATGTGAGGGACACATGTCCCAAGCACTATGCCATGAAATTCAACAGACCCATCTTTATGTGCACTTGAAGCTAGGTCCTTTTAAAATGTTTTTGAAGCACTGAACTTTTCCTTAGGGAAAATTTCTGATTATGGGATCAAAACTATCTGGATTTTTCAGAGTACCAACAGTGGCTCTAGTTGGGGACGCATGCCCCTTGTGGGCATGCAGAGAATTCATGAATCTTTGGTACAACAGACCACTCAAAAATGAAAATCGACCTGTTGCTCTTTCACAAAAATGGGAAACCTTGTTGAAAGAAACACAAAACACAATTGAAAACAAAGCAACTGTACAATATATACATCACTTGCAAAGGCTTAAAGCCTCAAAATTGGAACCACTTCTTACCTCTATCAAACATATGATTTTCATCCCCATATGAGACCATCCATCTGAAAATAACATGACAAATTTGTTGTCTACATATGTGAACATTCCTGGGCTGAAAAATAATTTTGTATTTGTTATAGCCCACATTCTTCCAGTCACCATCATGCTCATATTCCAAGAAATATTGAACATCCTTTATCTCTTCTTGAGGTCTGGAAACATAACATTCATCTAATAATGCATTAGAAGATAAAACACAATAGTTGCCATACAGTACTAGGAACTCACCTATCTGCGAATGAATTGAATCCTTAGTTTTACCTTTATGGGATACTTCAGCCATTGAGTGACTTGGTTCCTCTAGGATGTACTTGCAATCTAAATCGTGAACCAAGTGCAAACCCTCTCCATGATCATTATGACACAAAGACAACTGATCCATACCATCATTTTTATCAATAAATTTACTATCCCTATCACTGTCACAATGATCATCATACTTATCAAAAGAAGGAAAAGAAACCAAACAAGAAACTTGTTCATCATCACAATCTTCATGACAGGACAACACACTATCATGGTCTTCATTCACTTCTTCTGCAAACTTATTATATGAGGAGTATTCATGTAAACATGAATCATTATCTTCATCATTTTGAAAACATGTCTCATCATCAATGTCAAAACATATATCATCTAGATATTGCAAAGTAGAATCCACATTGGAGGGATACCTATGTAAATCAACAGCCAAGAGGTCTAAGATTTCCTCACTGCTTAGTGGATTCTAGATTCCATGTTCATCTCCCTTGACTTCTTGTTTGATGCTACAAATTTCCTTCTTATTTGGAACAGGGTCTGGAACTTCTCACCTCAAATCATTTTGTGCACAAAAATCACTGCAACAACTTTCATCCGCATCATATTCATCTTTTTGTTGTTTACACAAATTTTTCTTATACTGAGACAAGAAGATTGTTCTCTTATGCCAATAGAAAGAAAGGTCTACAAGCTTAATGGAAACACTATTAACTATAGACTCTTCTTTATCATCTTGACATCCATTGAATTCACTATCAGCTTCATAACCAACATCGTTAGCACAAGAAGGAACATCATTATCAAGTTTATTTTCATAGAGCCTCTCACAAGGAAACCCCTCTACCATAGCCCCACAATCTGATTTTGTATCTGCAACCAACTCATGATCATCAGAAGAACTTATACCCTGATCATTCTCACCAAATGATTTATACTTATATAAATCCTTTGCAACATTTTCATTATCAAAACACAAATGAAAAGGGCCGAACATTTTCTGATTGAATATATGTGTACACTTATTATATTTAGCTATCAACAAATCAGAGATCTCAACACTACTAAGAATAGGAGAGCTTAATTCATCCATATACATCACATCTTCATGACCAGAAGCATTTGCATTGTTCATATTAGAGTCCTCATCCTTTTTACTAGAAAAAGAACACACTTCCTTATCCGGCACACAATCATAATCAATGCGAATTTTGGAAACACGAGAAATGCTATCTTGATTTTTCAACACTGGTTCACACAAGTCTGGAAGCAATTCATCCTTGGTATCTTTATCAAAGTCTTCACTCAAATAGTTTTCATGTTCAAATTTCGACATCTCTGAATCAGTTGAAGGCCTTGTATACAATGATTCTAATTTTTTATCACTACTATAATCTAAATGTCCTTCTGACATGATTTCACAATTTTGAGAAACATTCTCATCTTTAAACATAGGATGCTCTAGGATACTGTTTGTATTATTTCTTTGCAGATGATCCTTTTGCAACTTATCCCATTCATTATCATCAGAATTTTTTTTTAAAAACAACCATTTGAAATCAGTCAATGAGGAGATGCATTTTGGGGGTAAACTCAAGTACCAATCAGCTGCAACTCCTTTGAGGGATCTCCCAAAAAACATCATGCTGACATCTTCATCATAAATCTGATATTTTACGACAAATCTAAAGAATGCTAGAACATGTTGAAGTGTTGAATCTGACTGATCATCAAAGACTTTAATTAAATCAATGAGGTCACTAGGAAAAGAATTTGGGGATCCATGAATATGATCGCAACCTAAAGCCTTATCTAGCCTGATAAAACACAACCTTCTAGGCTAGCTATTTTCCTAATTATCCATTCGATTTGAAACAAGATGGGAATCGTTCATCTTGTTCTGTCCTTACAAGAGGTAAACCAAAACATTCAAACCTCTATGACAGTAAATTTAAAGTTTCATGAGAAGATACTCAACATGGAAACATGAAACTATTCTATGTTACTCTTCCCTTCTTACTAGTGCTGAAATACTTGATAGGGAACAAAATATTTTACAACTGAACTTATGGAAACACACAAAGATCAAAAATACTTGGAAGTGTTGAAGTTGAAACTCAACCTACTGAATGGAAAGCCTCTGAATCTAATGTTTTCTTTGCTGAAACAATTGTAGAGCTGCCACCTCCCTAAAGAGGACAAACACCTTAATCGCTGAAAACTCTTTCTATATTTCTTTCCACCAACACAACAAAACTTCAACAAGGTATATAAATGTTTATTAGGATTGAAAATACATCATTTTTTACTTTAATCACACACTGATCAAACAAAGGATCTCAGAGTCACCACTCACAACTTGGTGAGATGATATTAAAACCTTTTAAATTTGACTCTTATACACTCTCAATGGAAACCACTGGATAAATAATAAGCCTTCTAGGAGACTAGCTCTACTCATACTCGCATTATTTATAACTGATTGAAATAAGTAGGTTGGGAGTCTAGCTCAACTTGGAACCTGCAATATTTGCTCATGATTATAATCTCCCCAGTGGAGTCACCATATTGTTGGTTCCTAGATAGAATTTTACACTCCATGAGACACCAATATACCTAAGACTGATTTTGGGAATGGTCATTTCCAAATATGGGGAAATCTGTAGGTAATTGGACCAACTATAGGGACAAGACTACCCTCTAAACTTCTTGCTCTGTAGAACCAAGGTGGGTGCACCTATTCCAGTATAATTAAACACTTCTTTACAACACCAAGACTAGATTGAACAAAGTAGACAATAGCAAGAAAGTACTAAATGATAACCAGTCATTCATTGACTCTCCATTGCTATGAAATAACTGAGGCCTAAATACATAAAACTGAAAGGATTGAAAGAATTTTAACTTGATTTCTTGTAGAATGTAAACAACTATGCCAAACTAGCATCACTATAGGAGATACTAATTTTTGATTAGTGCCTTGTCCATTGGGCAATATATCTGAGATAGATACAGAATACAAGAACATAGATTCCAAGCCATAAACATAATAAACCAGATTCATAAACTGCTTACAAACATCCTCTTAGTTGAACCAAATGAATCTATGTTTCATTCAGAGACCTTTAACTTGATCCTAGATGAAGGCTGAAAATAAAACACATACATAGATAAACTCCAAGCAATGAATCAGAAAACCCAAAACTCAAGAAGCACAACCAAATGAGAGATCTGAAAATTGGAAACTGCATTAAGTATAAGGATTCAAGTTCATATATTACAAACTATTCTAGAATACAACTCTTAGACAATAGGAAAAATATTTTGAAGGTTTTCCCCCTCTACTGATACAACTAGCAAAACATATTACAATCTGGATTGAGGATACATACTTATCTTTTCAGTTTCCTGTGTTAAGAATTTCTAGCCACCCCTTCTAAATGATTACAAAAATCCTTTTATAGAGACAAGGATACAATAAGAAAAATGATCATTTCCGTCAAAAACCCTAAACCTAACTAGAAATGCCAAGTCCTGCAGGAGAAAGAAATTTGATCTGATTCTACCTCTGCAAGACATTCCTAGGAATAATCAGCTACTTCCTCTGAAAAAGATCAAATCAACAATGAATACCTTGGAAGAAGCAACAAATCTGATCTATTCATGAATCAAAACAAAACAACTTCAAAGAAACCAAGTTGCAAGAAATCTGATCTTCCCCCTTTCCCGGATTTGTAAATCAGTCACATCTGAAATGAAAAATCTTCACCAAACTCTGATCCCAAAAATACTAGTCATTACTGCTTCTATCAATTTCATCAAAACTGATTTTAACCACTGCCATTACATTCCTAGTCTTCTAGCACTTCCGAAAACATATTATATGCCCATATTTGGGTAAAAAATGAGTCCTGGACATCATTTCCCATGAGCAGCCTGTATTATTTAATTTTTGGATTTGTTTATATAGTTGAAACTATACAAATTTGAATTTAAACCTTGCACAAACATGTGCAATTTGATGTGGGCCTCATGTGCCATGTGGCACCACCTAACTGGTCTGACCAGCCACCTCACTGCCAAGTTGGATATGTGTATAACCCTCTGCCACTTGTCACAATCTGATTCACCTATACCATTGACCAAGCATCAATTTGTGAGCTCACCTTGGGAAACATGTCATCACATCATTGAAGTGCTAGCATTATCTCTCAAGCATTTTTCCTTCATGCCATACCAACCACTATTGGATTGGCATGCATCTCGAAGAAGTCGGCCATCCTGTCCACCTTCTACTTTGTCACCGTCCTCCGCCAAGTGTAACATTTTTATTCATTCATAGATCAACCAGGTGCCAAACTACATCTCTTTGGCCACGTCACCAGGTGACACTTGTCACCCTGTCGCTATACCACAATGGTATCCATCATGCATCTGTACCTTCGTGGGATAGCGATGGTCATTGATCTTTTAGCATAGATCACAATGTATCTATCTGCATAATTCAAGTCTCATCAAAATTTCTTACCTTCCATGTGGGGTGCGCTTCCTAAGTCATTGTCCACCTAAGCACCTTGGTCCTCATGCATGCATGAGAAACCCTCTAATTGGGCGTCCACTTGAGACACTATGAGTATACGTGTTTCGGTATTTGAACATTACTTTGCAAATTCACACAAGCAATGTGGGACAAACCAGATTCAATTTATTAATTTTACCTTCAAAATTATTATCTTTAATGCATGTCCAGCTGGCATGCATCCGTCGGGCCCATGCATTGAATGCCAAGCCACACAATGCTTCCTCTTCCTTCTTTACCACATATGTTGGCACTATTTATTATAAAGACACAAAATCTTTGTAACGGGATGAATATGGGATATATCCATATGCCCAGTGCATTTCATTCATGTGACAACATGCGGGAGCATCCTCTCTCAAAACAATTACCAGCCTATCCAAAGTTGGTACACACAGTATGGAGGAACATTTGTAGACCTCCCAAGGCTGAACATATTCTTTCGTATACACTCAGCCCCCTCTCCCTTTCATTTGTTTAGCTACCACTCTGTCTAGAGGCTCACACAACTAAATATGCATCAAACAAAGAATTAATGCATAATAATTTGAAAGGAAACTCCACACAGCCCTTTCTCTATAGACAAATAACCAAGTGGAGGGCACTTGCGTGGAAGGAAACCTCACGCAAGCCCCATATTTAAACTCGTAGCTAGCAAGAAAGGTGCACATGCAACACCCACTCCCAAATTCTTGGCTCACGCAACAGTTCCTTAATGCCCTGCAGACAACACACAAAAGGAACACACACCAATCCATTGGAAGACTATGAGAAATGCCCCAAAAAAGAAAGAAAATACACCAATGAATAGAAACAAATGTGCCTTCAATACTCAATATGTTTGAGCCTCATGTTGGCCTACAAGTTTTGTGCACATGCAGCACCTTCCAATCATAGTGCATGAGGGAGGAGGAGGAAATCCGCCTTTTTCCATTATACATGTTCACACATCTCCATATTTAGTGTGTGTAGCAATCCTTTGAATCGAGTGCAACCAATCTCCTTTTATGGTGCATTATGCAATTCATCTAGCATGTGTGGAAAGGGAAACATACACCATGCCTGAGACCTACCATCATGGGCACACAATTTATACTCACAACATCACCCTTTGGTTGACCAAAACATAACCCTCTTGAGAAGTCATGCACAGCAGTATGGTGTGCTCAGTATAAAACAAAAATGCATGCAGCTATTACTCAGTGCCTTTGCCTGCGAAGATCATTGTATATGCACAGTTTGGAATGGGCACAAATATTAGTGAATGGTTTCCCTACCTATGCCCACTCTCACCACTATATTATTTCAAATTAGAAAGCCAAATGCTTCCTTTATGCCTTAAAAGAAAATCAACAATGCAATAATGTTCTCCTAGCTTGATTTTGTTTTACACTTGCTTTAATAAACTTTCATACTTTGTATTATATCCTCAAAAGTGTCTCCAATATAACATTGACCAGAAATCCTTCACTTAACAAATGCTAATTGCTCCATATTTTGACTAGAAAGATGCTCACAAATAATATTGAAATTGGCCTTACAACAATTAATTGCATTTGCCAGAAATGATATCTCACAAAACTAATGTCCAGTGCACGCCGAGAGAATGTTGCCAATGGTTTGTGGAAGCCATCTTCTGAAGCTTGTACAAATCACGTTAACAATTACCCTTGGAGCTGACTCCATTGTCCTCTGATCCATTTTTATATTTCCAAACCCTTTTTTGAATCTCATCAATTGCTAGCGGCTTTATATAATGAAGTCGACAAAGTTTTTCTTTAAAATAATGAGGCAGGCTGGACCCCAAGTGGGTTCGGCCTAAAAAAATTTTGAACTCAAACAACCGGCCTTGAAAATGATCTAGAATGACTGGCATTTGCAACCAGATCCAATCCAGATAATCGGATACCAAAAAAAACTTCAATGTTTACCATTTCGCTAGTCGCCAATTTTGATTAAAATGTCTCTAGTTGCGACATTAAAACACTGAGCAAAACTTATTTCTGGACGTTGAAACTCGATGGATATGAACCTTGTACTGTAGAGAAATGCCCTATAAAATGGATTCATCCAGAAATGATTGAGACAGGAGATTTTAAAAGTTGAAAACACCCTTTCAGAATTGTCGGCAGATCGCAAACTGAAAACACTGTCGACTGCCCCAGAAAGAGATGAATTAAAAATATGAAACGATGAGCTGAGGGCACTTCACTGAATCTGGAAGAAGCCTCATATACAAGGAACAAAAAAAACCAACTGTGAACTGGAAATGATCATTTGACCAAAAACTATGAATTTCAGAAAATGACTACTTTGCAGAGTTTTCCTTTCCGCACTTTTTAACATTATTGAACACCTTTTTACTAACTTTACTACCATATCAAACAGATCCTTTACGGTTTGAAACCCTAGATAGATGATCTTTCTCACACATATAAAACAAGGCTTTGATCGGATTCCCAAAATGATCAACCAATTATCAATAATTAATCTTCAAAATTGGCCACTTGGAACATCCTGAACTGAAACATAGTGAAACTGTAGAACTTGCATCCGGAACTGAATGAGCAAATGGGTCAAATGGATTCGTCATAGTCTGAAACTTATCAAGGGGAAATATTTCCATGTCTACATTATTAAAAGACCATCAATTATGTTTGAGCTCAAACCGGGTGCAAATGGCAAGGCCCCAAAGTAAGCCACTTAGAAAACTGAACTATGCACTCCCAGAGAAACTATGAAATTGCAAACATAATGACTTTGGAAAACATGTCAAATGGGCATGTGGGGGGCTGAAAATTAGTATGGACATTCTTTCTTATGCCAAAAACATGATGCAACAATCCTTTTGTCATGGCTACTAACCAAGTGTCAAATGGAAACCTCTAAAATAGGCCATTTAGTTAATACCGAAAAGGATACAAAGTGCAAATTTGCAGAAAGCTCTTCAAATGGGTATCTTGAAAACTTGTCCGAACTGAATTCTAGAAGTTGTAACCAACTGAAAATACCAAATTAAATGTGAGGGAAACATGTCCCAAGCACTATGCCATGAAATTCAACAGACCCATCTTTATGTGCACTTGAAACTAGGTCCTTTTAAAATGTTTTTGAAGCACTGAACTTTGTCTTAGGGAATTTTTTTTATTATGGGATCAAAAATGTCTGGATTTTTTAGAGTACCAATAGCTCCAATAGTACATATGCCTTTTTTTATTCATCTCTCATTCTCCTCAAAGTAGGGGATTCATTATCTTAGATTATTGTTTATTATTGCATTTTTGGTATTCATGGTCAAAATTCTAGTAAACGTAAAAACTTTGAAGAAATTATGAATTTTTCCTTAGGAGTGAGGAATTATGGTTTCCTGTGTTGATAGGTTTTCAAAATTAATTTTCCTAAGTATAAAACCCTAAGGCCATTATATTTCCTCATTAATTTTTTGTCACGTAAATGAAGGATCTTTAGTCGTGTCATGGGGCCACTTTTATTTCTGATGCAGGAGCATCTCAGGTCCTTGGCAATCCTGTGTCACCAAAAACATTTTGGATTTTTTCTGTGTTGCTCAGTTCCTACTTTGACCGAGTTGGTCGGTAGTTGGTCGATTTCCTTTGGTTACCGAGTGTGGTCTGTTATCTCCTAGGCGGTTGGTTATTTCACTGGCTCTCGGTGATGCTTGTCTGTTCCTCGGTCATCCTTGCTTACCGAGTGGTTTCTTTTGAGTTCATGTTGAGCCAACTTGTGCATTTATTATGAGTTGTAGATTTAATGTTGGAATCCATCATTGGGAATAGTGTGGTCCCAGATCTAACCATTCCTTCCATTTATTGTGGATCTGAAGGCCGACTTAGTTCGGTAGACTCTTGTATAAATGTAGTTGTTTGGTTGTAGTTTAGAAGGTAGTTTGATAGAAGATAGAATTAGAGATTTTCACAAATCCTCGCATATTTGAGGACTTCTTTAATTCATTTTAATATCTTTCCCTAACTGGGAAGGCCTTACAGCCTGGCATGTACAGTTCTATTTGATAAAATATATGGTTGATCCTGCATTCTCTCTCTCAATGTTGTTGTTTATTTGCTTCTGCATGTATTGAGTAGGCTTGGTTCATTAGGGTGTGCCATGGTTTGGCCCCTCTTGACCCCTACCTTGCGCCAGGTGGTATCAAAGAGAGATTAGATCTTGATCTAGGTCTGTGGATCTAGGTTTTTAGGTTCCTCTTGAAGCCCAGTTGAATTGTTGTGGGGTAGCAGATTGCGATCTAACCTACAATTGTAGAGGGTTGTCAAGATGGTTCGTGGGAGGCGAGATGCAGATCTAGGATTGGTAGATATGCTAAGGCAGATTTCTTCTAGGTTAGAAGCTGTTGAAATAACCCAAAGAAGAGGCAGACAACTTGAATGTGTTAGTGATGATAAAGTTGAGGAAGAACAATCGAATGTAGAACCTGCACCTATTATGGATCAAGGTGAAGAAATATTTTTGAAGGATTTGACAAGTTTGAAGTCTACACCACACTTCAATCCTATTAAGTATGGTGGAAAGATAGATTCTGATGAATTGGTGGACTGGATCATCGAGATGGAAAAGTATTTAGAATATGAAAACATTCCTGAAGATAAGAAGGTGAAGATTGCAAGCACAAAGTTGAAAAGCCATGCATCCTTATGGTGGGAACATCTACAATTGGATGGGAAGAGGAAAGGGAAAGACAAGATCAAGGTATGGAATAAAATGGTAAACAAATTGAAAGGAGTTCTTATCTTGTGATTGTCAGATTAACCCAGTTTGGAAAATGCAAAGTTTGAGGTAGAAAGATAGCTCGGTAAAGGAATATACTGAGGAATTCTATAGATTAGATATCATACCTAGACATGATGAAGATGATGTGGAAAGAATTGGTAGATATCTGAATGGTTTGAGAATCTCCATCCAAGAGGAAATTAGTATGGTCAAGTTGGAGAGCATTGAAGAGGCTTATCAATTTGCATTGAAGGCTAAGGAGAAATTGAACAAAAGACATTAGCAAAGAAAAAGAGGTCAAGGTGGTAGATTCCCTAGAGGAAGAGGTAGATCTAATAGTGAAAATGGTAGATTTGAACCAGAAAAGACAAATTTGGACAAAGGAAAGATCGAGTGGAAAGGTGAAAGTTCATCTAGAGGTAGAGGCAGTAACTACCGAGGTGGTTATAGCAGAGGAATGTTCTGAGGAACTTGTTACAATTGTGGAGAAGGACATAGATCTTTTGAATGTACACATTCTAGTAAGAAGGCTAGTAGCAGTAGAAATGATTTGGTGCAAGAAGAGTCACTAAATGAACCTGAGAAATAAAATAACTTAATGCTAAGGAGAGCACTTTGGAATGAAAGAAAGAAGGAAGATCTAGTAAGGAAAATTTTGTTCAAGACCAGATGTAGAGTTTTTGATAAACTTTGGAAGGTAATCATTGACAGTGGTAGCTAGGAGAATCTAGCATATGAGGAGATGGTCACAAAGTTGCAGTTGGAAAGGTTGGAACATTTGAAGCCCTATTAGATTTCATGGATCAAAGATGAGCATACACTACTAGTGATCTAACAATGTTATGTGAATTTGAAGATTGGAAAGTACTATGATAAGGTGCTATGTGATATCATGCCTATGGATTGTTGTCATATTTTGTTGGGTAGACCTTGGCAATATGATAGACATGCTATATATGATGGGAGATTGCATAAGTATACTATTGTGGCTGATTGAAAGAAACAAATCTTGTTACCATTGATGGAAGAACCTATTAGTAATGTTTGCACATCTGTGAAAGTTTGTTTGATGGAGGGAAGAAATTTTGTTAACTCTTTGAAAAAGAATCATGTATGTTTTGTTGTGATCCCTAACAAATCGAATAAGAAAATAGAGGATAATGTCCCTAAGGAGATTGATAAGTTACTCATCGAGTATAGTGATATCATTTCTAATAATTTACCTGATGGTTTTCCACCGAAAAGAAGCATTGATGATTGTATGGATCTAATCCCTGGAGCTAGTTTACCGAATAAGGCACCTCATCGGTTGACACCTACTGAGAATCAGGAATTGAACCGATAGATTCAAGAGTTGCTGGAGAAAGGTTTGATTAGAGAAAGTTTGATTCCTTGTGTAGTACTTATTTTATTGGCATCAAAGAATAATGGAGAGTGGAGAATGTGTATTGATTCCAGAGCAATCAATAAGATAATAGTGAAGTATAGATTTCCTATACCGAAAATGGATGACATAATGGACAGTTTGACTAGAGAAAATTATTTCACAAATATTGATTTGAAAAGTGGGTATCATCAGATTAGAATCAAAGAAGGTGATGAATGGAAGACTACTTTCAAGACAAAAGAAGGTTTGTATGAGTGATTGGTTATGCCTTTTGGTTTAACTAATGGATCAAGTACTTTTATGAGGCTGATGAATGAAGTTTTGAAGAAATTATTGGGTAAGTTTTTGATTGTATATCTTGATGACATTCTGATATTTAGTAAGACCAGAGAAGAACATTTGTTTCATGTTAGATAAGTTTTGTAGAGATTGAAAGAGGAAAAGTTGCTGATAAATCTGAAAAAGTGTTCATTCATGAAAGAGGAGATTGTGTATTTGGGATTTGTTATTTCAGCCGATGGTTTGAAGATGGATCCTAAAAAGCTTGAAGCTATTTTGAATTGGCCTACACCTATGAATGCTAGTGAGGCAAGATCATTTCATGGTTTGGAAAGTTTTTACTGAAACTTCATAAGGAATTTCAGTTCAATTTGTAATGCTATGACTGAGACTATGAGAGGAGACAAAAGAGAATTCAAGTGGACACATGGAGCTGAAAGAAGTTTTGAGACTCTGAAGCACAAGGTTGTTGAATTACCTATTTTGGCATTACCTAATTTCAGTAAGGTATTTCAAGTAGAATGCAATGCAAGTGGAAGTGCAATCGGAGCCATCTTGAGTCAAGAAGGTAAACTTGTTTCTTTTTTTAGTGAAAAGTTGAATGATGCTAGAAGGAAATATTCTATGTATGATCAAGAATTCTATGTTATTGTTCAAGCACTGAAGAAATGTAGACATTATTTGATACCGAGTAAATTTGTGTTGGATACCAATCATAAGGCTTTACAATATTTGGGTAGTTAGAATAAGTTGAATCAGAGACATATGAAATGGGTTGATTATTTGCAGAGTTAGACATTTGTGATAAAGCATAAGAGAGTAGTCACTAATGGAGTTGTTGATGCATTGAGTAGAAGAAGATCTTTGATGACTGAGATGAAAATTGAAGTTCTTGGTTTGATGAGATGAGAGATTCTTATAAGTTTGACACTAATTTTTATGAGCCATGGAGAAAGTGCAGAGCACCTATTCAAGATCAACAAGATACTAAATGGGATGAATATTTTATTGAGGAAGGTATGTTGTTTAAAGGTATTCATTTGTGTATACTGGGAGGAATAATGAGAACTAATCTGATAAAAGAGAAGCATAGTAGTAGTTTGGCTGGACATTTTGGTATTGATAAAACATGGAAATTGCTTAAGGAGAAATACTATTGGCCATAGTTGTATAGAGATGTTAAAAAATTTATGAAAAGTTGTGGAATTTTTCAAGTTGCAAAAGGAATTAGTTAGAATACTGGATTGTATGTACAGATTGCTATTCTTGAGAAACCTTGGATTGACATTAGTATGGACTTTGTGTTAGAAGTAGGGAATACTGAGAGGGGGGTTGAATCATTATTCTACAAACTTTATCTTTTGTCCAATTATGGATATAACAGATTATCTTTATACATGCATAACATAAGAATCTAAACAACATGCATAGCAATAAAACTAAAGAACTCATAACACATTATTTGTTCTCGAGGAAACCCTAGCCAAGGGAAAACCCCGGTGGGTATGGTACCCACAAAGATCCACTAATCAAAAGTATCATGTTAAGGATGTTGACCCTTTTAGGCATCTATTACAAGCATATAGTGTATCAGTCCTAATTAAGGGACTATAGGCCTTGTTAGAAGCCTCAACCCTGTTAGGAGTTGGCAGTACAAAATGTGATTACCAGATGAGCCCACTGCCCAAACAAGTAATGTAAAGTATACACTAATTAAAAAAATAGGTTAAGGTACATAACCTTATACTGCTTGCATCAATATCTCTTCACTTCTTTTTCACTATCGCTACTACATATGCATCATATATTTTGCATCATATCACTGCTTCATTACATTTCATTACTTCATCATCATCTTTCTTTTCTTACAATTACAATTATATTTATAAAAATAACTTTATCCAAGAGTTAACATCTAGGATGTCATCCCTTTATATTGTTAAGTCATTATTTTGATAAATAAAATAATCCCTTAACTCTTTACTAATTCTATCTTCATATTTTGTCCTGTTGGGTTGACACTATCTTCAATAAAAATGTCATAACTTCTTCCGTACATGTTGTACTAACTTGCACACTAAGATGGGTGATCAATAGTCATCATAGAGTCTATGTTCAAGTGCACAAGCATTGAACTTACTCCAATCAACATCGCAAACAAAAATTGTGTCCAGGTTCGCTAGTAAAAATATTATCTTACACTTAGACAAATTTGCAATTTGCTCTATCATACTTGCTCTCTAACCTATATGATCTTCATGTGGATCATATGTTTCCATAATGACAACATCTATGTAATCAACTCAACCAAATTTCCAACAATCTCCCCCTTTGTCATTGGTGGCAACATATGAAAAAATTGGCTAAGTGTACAACTTCAAAATCTCAAAATTGTGGCCATAGTATAAAATATATATACTATCCTTATAACTCCTCAAAAATCTTATCTCTAATACATTACTCCCCCTAAGAGTATCAATCCTTATCATATACTATCAATTTTATTCTATATATCTCTCCCCCTTTGACAACAATGACAAAATAAAGGTAAGGAGGGTTACAAAATTGTATCACAAAAAGATTATACCTTAATTCATTATTGCAAAGCTAGTAGGCTTGCAACACAATCTACAAAATCAATCTTCATAGCTTCTAACTCCTTCTCCCATGATTTTTTAATGGAATCTACCATATTGAGTAGTGCACTCAGTCCATAAGATGTTATTTCACATGCTTGGAGGTTCTCAAAGTTAAACTTCTGAAAAGATGTCTTAGCTGAAAGACATTCTTCCAACTGCTCTTCAATAATGCTTAACTTCATAGAAGTGTGCTCTCTCAAAAGAGTGAATCTTTTCATTTTTGTGTCTCTCTCATCTTGCAAAACTCTGATTTCATCATATATCTTTCGAATTTTCTTCTCAACATCAAATACCTTCACAATGGGGCTAGAAAGAAGGTTAGTTTCATGGAGAATTTTTGCTTCCTTCAACTTCATCTTCTGATCTTCTTCTGCTGTCAAGGTCTCTGATTTTGTGCACTATATGTACAAAGATTTTCCTATTTCCAAATTCTTCCTCAAGTCCTTGATATAGATATCAAGATTATTGATATCATTCCTGATATTCTGGCTGATGTTCAAAAGCATTCTGGCTTCATAGGCTACTGGTGCTTTCACTTTTGCAATATCAGATAATTTTGTGAATTCATTGTCAAAAGTGTTCATTACCTTCTTTGCTTTCTCCAGAGGGTCTACTTCTACAATTTGTGTAGTTACAATGCTTTGTAACTTCTTAGTAAGTTCCTCCAGGCATCCTTCAAGACTTTTCACTTTCTTGTTCTTGCCAATGATTTTATTCAAGGATGTGATCAATTCCAACTGATCATCATCATCTACTTCCTTTCCCAAATGCTCAATCATAGATCCAATCTTATTCTTCTTTCCAATCTCAGGAGTAAGATTGATATCTTCTTTAGCGGGAATGGGTACTTGTTTTTCTTTTACTATGGGTTCTACAACTATTGTCTCTATTGTCTCTTCTCCTTTTGTAGTTTCCTTTTCTTCAAAGGCCGAATTGTCAACAATGTTCTCCAAATTCTTGAATACATTATCATCAGTATCCAAGGTGATCTTTGTTCCTTCTACATTCATGGTTTCATCTTCAATGTTAATGGCTAGAGGAGAGGGAATGTCACCTTGTTCTGTCACACCTTCTTGCTCTACTGCAACTGATGGTTCTCCAACATTTTTTGTCATAACCTTGATTATTGCTTGCTCTGTCTCAAAATTGATTTCTTCATATCTGCCTCCCATAATTTGAATGGTTCTCCTTTTGGTTCTCAAATGGGTGCTTAAGGCTTTCATGATCTAACCAAAATGTGTTTAATCTTTTATTAAACAAATCTTTCTTACAAGATTTTCTCTAATAGCTATGTCTTCCTCTATTTCTCTCTTTTTCCTATTCACAAGTTTATTATACAAATCATCAAGTATCTGACCCTGAATTGTATCAAACTTCTTATTAGCCAAAATCATATGCTTTACCACTACATTTTCTAGATTAAGTCTCTCTGCATAATCATAAAGATCATAGTACTTATTCATTCTTGAAAAGTCTCCATCCTCAATGATCTACTCATTAAGCTTCTCAACTTTCAGTTTCCAAGCTTTCTTCTTAACAGTAGTGACATCATCTTTTATTTCTACAATTTTTCTTGGAACTGGTTGCACTAAAGTTTTCTGTCTCTGTCCTGGTCTAGTAGCACTTTCCTTTACTCTTTTTCTAGGTGTGGAGGAAGTGGATCTAGTGGTATCTTTGCTTCTTGATCCTTTTCAACTTCTTCCACTTTCACCTTAACTTGTGATTCTTCCTGTTGTGCTGCAATTGATGATAAAGGTGGAATAGACAAAACTTCTTTTTGTCCACTCTCTCTAATTGTTGTTGTTGTTTGCTTTGCTACTAAAAACTCATGCTCTATCATCCCTGTATCTTTTAGGATTTTCTTTATAGTTCTCTCAACTCTTTTCTTAGACTGCTTCTCTTCAAGTAAGGTCTTTTCAGAGTTGAAGTTCTCCTCAAAGGTTCCAAACCTGTTACACTGAGTGTCCAATTTACACTTAAGTAACCTTCCAACATACTCTTCTGTCTCCACCTCAAATATCTCATAGCCAAGAGGGTTTATGAACTTTGTTCTAGGTTCTACTGATTCAATGTAGGTAAAGTTAGTATCCACCATAAAACATATGTCATCTTTATACTTCTCCACAAGAGACTTTGGGATCCTTGATCTGCTAGACACAATATTCTAAAATGTCTTGATTACCAGTACTACACTCTCATTTAATTTGTCAATAACATGTCTTTTGTACACTAGGTTAATCCTTTCCATTATATTTTGGCCATCATTCTAGTCATTTCCAATGGTGTAAGGAAATCTCCTCAATAGATGAAAAAACATATAGGTGATTAAGGATGAGAACCTAAACTGTGTATACTTAGTTTTCTTAATCTTTTCCAGATTCTCAAATAGTTGAATTCTCAAAATTTCACACATATCAACTTGTACCTTGTCAACACACATTAGATAAGCTGCATGTATCATTCTGGCTGCCATTTCATCCTCTCTTGAGTTTGCACAAAACTTAGTGGTTAGGATCTTGCATAAGTATCTCACATCATCTTTTTTGATCTTACTAATCACAATTCCTCTACCATTATAGGATGAATTTGTGTTATCAATGACTGTTTTCCTCATGTTTTTCTCATTTAAAGGAATAGCTCAAGTTTTAGATAATCCAGTGACTTCATGAATCAAATCAATTGTGATATCTATCACTCTATCTTCTAACCAAAACTTTCCATTATGAATTTTGCTTAAGATAATCTTAGTGCATTCTTCATTATCAAATTCATACTGTAATGCATACTTAACAATTTCATTATCTTCCAAATATTCAAATCCTTGTTTCAGTGTCATATCCTAATTGTAGATATTTTGATATTCATTTGTGAAATCACTATCACTGACAGTCTCTAGTTTGCATCCAAGATAACTTCTGACATTCTCTAGGTGTAAAACTTCATCTGGTACAGATGATAAAGCTAACCTAGGATCATCTTCCAAGGGTTCTACTAGTTCCCTTTTCAACTTAGGTCTATTCTTATCTTTGACATTATGTATTAAAGAAACATCCATGATTTCTTCTAATTCCTTCATTGATTTAAAGATCTGTCAAGTAAAATACCTTGATTTCATGATTTTAGGGCTTGCGTAGATTCGACACAAAATTCTTCTCCAAATCTTTGTAAAATGTTTCCAAACACTTCTCTTTGATCTCCTTAACACTTGAATTCACTTTGATGATCAAATAATACCAATCATGACCTTTTATTAATTCAATCTCACTTAGATCTGACATCGCATTCAATTCTTTTGCCGCTTCTTTCCAAAAAGCTATTTCTGCTAACTTGCAAAACTTAAAACTTCTTGCGATCTCGCAAAACATAATATTTTTCTTTTCTCTCTTAACCATAGCATTAGAACATCATAAACTACCTTGCATTAACTACACAAGACTCAGTTCATCATATATCTACTTCTACACTAATCTAAGTTCCTATTCTACTGTAATTTTCATAAATTAATTACTTTGAGATGGGTCAAGTAAAGATTCATTCTTACCTTTCAATACTTCACCTTCCTGATTACCTTCAATGTTGAGTATGTCTCTTTGGTTTGTGCTTTTGATAAACTCCACTTCATCTGAATTACTACAACATCCTTTCTGACTGTTACATGCATCTTCATTTCTTCTTGCATGATTTCTGGGATTAGGATTAGAATGAAAAACTCTATTGTTCATTTTGCAAAACCTCACTGTATGTCCAATCTTGTTGCATATCTAAAAAAAAATTCCATTGTTTCCATATCTTGGTCTAGGTTGATTGATTTGTGATCTGCAGTTTCTAGCAATGTGTCCAACCTCGTTGCATCTATAACATATTACTCCATTTCTTCTGTTCATATCTTTAGTAGGTTTTTTATCTACATTGTTATTATTCCTAAACATTGTACTACCATCATTATTCTCAACAAATTTAGGTTTCCTACATTCAATAGCTCTATGTCCAAAACCATGACAATTATAACAATAACCATTAAGAGGTTTAAATTTCTTACCTATGCAATCTCTCTTCATATGACCAATAGTATTACAAGAAAAACATCTACCTTTGAATTCTCTTTGAATACCTTTGGGTGATTCCTCTTGCTTCAGTGATTCTTCTTCTTTAGGTGTATCTTCAAATTTGTTGATCTCATCAGACTTCTTCTCATCTATGCTTTCAGATATTTTTAGATCTAGTTCCTTGCTTTCATCATTTTCTTTAAAAGTGTTGAATCCAAGACCAGTCTTATCATAGAATGGTTTTTGATAAGATATTTGTTCATCAATCTTCTCACTAGTTGAATATAGCCTTTCAAGTTGTTTTTTGGATTGAATCAATTCACCTTTCACAATCTTATTATATTTCTCAAGTTCATCATACTGTAAATTGACTTTCTCAAGTTCAGATGTTACTTTACAAAGTTTAGATTTTAGTCCTTCATTTTTAGTCTTTAGACTTTCATTCTTAGATTTTATATTTGCTTCATTCTTGCCATTTCCATCTTTCAAGCTAAGCTTCAAATTTTCTATCTTCAGTTCATGCTTAAGGATCTCATTTTCTTTTTCTAAATTGTCATCACAATCTTCAATAAAAACTTTGGATTCCTTTTTAGATCTCAGATCTTCCAACTTGTTTTTTAGTTTCTCAATGAGGTTCTTTGCATCATCATATTTTCTTTTCAAAGTATATTTTTCAATTGTAAGAAAGTCAATCTATTCAAGAGCTTCTTCAAGATTCTTCTTTAGTTGATCCATATCCATAGAGATCTTACTCAAGCTGCTAGGCTTTCCTTGAATGATTCTTTTCTGAGTAACTAAGCTTTGATACTAATTGTTATAAATAGGGAATACTGAGAGGGGGGGGTGAATTAGTATTCTACAAACTTGATCTTTTTCCCAATTATGGATATAATAGATTATCTTTATACATGCATAACATAAGAATCTAAACAACATGCATAGCAATAAAACTAAAGAACTCATAACACATTATTTATTCTCGAGGAAACCCTGGCCAAGGGAAAACCCCAATGGGGATGGTACCCACAAAGATCCACTAATAAAAAGTATCCTATTAAGGATGTTGACCCTGTTAGGACTCTATTACAAGAATATAGTGTATCAGTCTTGATTAAGGGACTATAGGCCTTGTTAGAAGCCTCAACCCTGTTAGGAGTTGGTAGTACAAAATGTGATTACCAGATGAGCCCATTGCCCAAACAAGTAATGTACAATATACACTGATTACAAAAATAAGTTAAGGTACATAACCTTATACTATTTGCATCAATATCTCTTCACTGCTCTTTCACTATCGCTATTACATATGCATCATATATTTCGCATCATATCACTGCTTCATTACTTCATCATCATCTTTCTTTTCTTACAATTACAATTATATTTATAAAAATAACTTTATCCAAGAGTTAACATGTAGGATGTCATCCCTTTATATGTTTAAGTCATTATTTTGATAAACAAAATAATCCCTTAACTCTTTACTAA
This sequence comes from Chamaecyparis obtusa, assembly GCA_027943335.1. Taxonomy (NCBI): domain Eukaryota; kingdom Viridiplantae; phylum Streptophyta; class Pinopsida; order Cupressales; family Cupressaceae; genus Chamaecyparis; species Chamaecyparis obtusa. Next base: position 211,492 of record BSBK01003571.1, read on the forward strand.
TTATGTCTTTATATTTTGTCCTGTCGACTTGACATTGTCTTTGATAAAATTGTCATAACTTCTTCCGTACATGCTTTACTGACTTGCACTCTAAGATGGGTGATCAATAGTCATCATAGAGTATATGTTCAAGTGTGCAAGCACTGAACTTACTCCAATCAAGATTGCAAACAAAAACTATGTCTAAGTTCATTGGTAAAAATACTATCTCACACTTAGACAAATTTGCAATGCGCTCTGTCATACTTGCTCTTTGACTTGTGCGATCTTCATGTGGATCATAAGTTTCCATAATGACAACATCTATGTAATAAACTTAGACAAATTGCTAGCACTTTGTTCTTGGCTTACCAAAGACAGTAAGAGGTAATGATTCTATAATTTTTGTTGTGGATAGATTTTTTAAGATGGCACATTTTATACCTTGTAGAAAAACATCAGATGCAGTACAGACAGCAGATATTTTCTTTAAGGAAATTGTTAGATTGCATGGATTATCAAGGAGTATTATCTCTGACCAAGACACTAAGTTTGTTGGATACTTTTGGAAAACCCTTTGGAAGAAATTTGGCACTGAGTTGGAATATAGTTCTACATTTCACCCACAAACCGATGGATAGACCAAAGTTGTGAACAAAAGTTTGGGAAATATTTTGAGATGTTTAGTTGGAGACACATCGAGTAATTGGGATTATGTATTGGCACAAGAAGATTTTGCATACAATAATTCAATAAATAGGAGTACTGGAAAAACACCATTTGAGATTGTGAATGGCACATAGCCGAGAGGTATATCTAATTTGAGAGACATTACTGATGAAAGTAAGAGAAGTGTTGAAGGTGTAGAATTTGTTGAGTATATGAAGACATTGCATGAAGATGTGAAGTTGAAGCTGGAAGGGAGTAATCAAAAATACAAAGACAGAGCTGATAGATCAAGGAGACATAAAACTTTTGATGTTGGTGATGAAGTGATGGCTCATTTTAAGAAAGGTCGATTTCCTATTGGAACATATGGGAAGCTGAAGATGAAGAAGTTTGGACCTTGCAAGATTTTGAGGAAATTTGATAGTGGAAATGCATATGAGATTGAGTTAACTAATGACATGGATATATCACCCATTTTCAACATTTATGATTTGTATGAGTATCATGAACCTAATGAAGAAATGACAGTACTGAAAGAATATCCTAAGAAGTAGAATGAAGAAATTGAATAGATTTTGAAGGAAAGAGTTGGCAAGAGTACAAGAGGAAAATAATATATGGAATATCTGGTAAAATGGAAGAATAGACTGATGGAAGATAGTACATGGATTTCATAGTTTGATTTGGATGTAGCTTAGATTATATCTACCAAATGATTTAGAGAATAATTTCAAAATAACCCCAGGTGTCTAATGTAGGAGCATCTTGGGTCCTTGGCAATCCTGTGTCACCAAAAACATTTTGGAGTTTGTCTATGTTGCTCGGTTCCTACTTTGATTGAGTTGGTCAGTAGTTGGTTGGTTTCCTTTGGTTATTGAGCATGGTCAGTTATCTCTTGGGCAGTTGGTTATTTCACTGGCACTCGGTGATGCTTGTCTATTGCTCGGTCATCCTTGCTTACCGAGTGGTTTCTTTTGAGTTCCTATTGAGCCAACTTGTACATTTATTATGAGTCATGGATTTAATGTTGGAATCCATCATGGGGAAGCATGTGGTCCTAGATCTGATAGTTCCTTCCATTGATTGTGGATTGGAAGGCCGACTTAGTTTGGTAGACTCTTGTATAAATATAGTTGTTTGGTTGTAGTTTAGAAGGTAGTTTGATAGAAGATAGAATTAGAGATTTTTATAGATCCTCACATGTTTGAGGACTTCTTTAATTCATTGTAATATCTGGCCCTAACTGGGAAGGCCTTACAGCCTGGCATGTATGGTTCTATTTGATGAAATATATGTATGATCTTGTATTCTCTCTCTCACTGTTGTTATTTATTTTCTTCCACATGTGTTGAGCAGGCTTGGTTCATTAGGGTGTGCCATTTTTTGGCCCCTCTTGATGCCTACCTTATGCCAATTTACTATCTCCTCTTCTTTATTCATCATGCAATGTTAAAATATGTTTGATCTTAACTATAGTCATTGTGTGTGACCTCTGATTTTATATTGTCTTTGATATCCTAAAGGTTCTAAAGTCACAAAAAGCCTTGATCATAGCATCTCAATGTTTTGTTCCATGGTCATTTCTAGCTATCTCGATCTTTCGAAATGGCCATGCAAAACTTCACAAGTGTTAAGTTTTGTATTTGATGTCAAAAGCCCTGAAGTTATGCCTGGAGGTTTATGGAGGTTCATAGAAGGTAAAATATTTGACTGATGGTATGTTACAAAGTTACGCTTAGATGTTGTGTGACTTCTCAATGGTTAAAATATTGTAGTGATAATAATTTTTGATGTCCTAATTAATGGTATACATAACTTCGAAAAACTTGAAGACAAAAAAAATATCATGTCACGTGGAGGGCATGAAAGAATTCTGAAGTAAATCAATGCTAAAATTAATGATTGTCAGAAATCTATTCTGAAGCTATGACAATGAAGATCAAATAGTTTTTAGAGCATCATGAGGGGTTCTTGGTTGTTTTTTGTGGTGATTACAAATCTATATGGGAGCATCTAGTGGTTAGACATAACTTCATAAGAGTTAATTTGTTATAAGGAATAAGGGTTTTTATGTTATGAAGGGCTTTGTACAAGACTTCATGAGATAATATATGAGTTTTGAAATCATTTTTTTAATCTTAGAAAGAGGTTAAGATAACGTTCATCATAACATAAAAAATTTTCAAAGGGTTTCATTTTGTAGGCAATAAAGTTGAGACATATTAGATGATCAATCTGCATAACTTCAGAACCCGGCTGACTTGAGTTTTGAATGTTAATCTCTATTGAGCATTTAAGGTTGTCATTAGTATCAAAGGATATTAAATAGGTTAGTCGGTGACTTATATTTTGTTGGTCAGTAACCAGAAGTAAGATAGAGTAGTCGGTAAAGCCTTTACACTGAGCATCACATAGTTTACCAAGCATTAGCGACACTGACACTGATGGACAGTAAACACTGAGCATTGTAGTATACACCAAGTAGTTTATATAGTGTTTACTGATGATCATAGAAAATGGCATTGTAATCTGAAATGGCACATTATTCTATGCAAACGGTTACAACAGATCATAAAATAGTTTACCAAGATCGAGGAGCATTTATTATAAAAGATACTCATTAAATGTAATGTTTATCTTATTGTAATAGTTGATCTAGGTTAATTTTGCACCGTAGATCTTAGGGTTATGATTATTTTTGTAACCTAATTTTTGCTAAAGCGGCAAAAATAGAACACTATATATTTTGTATGTTCACATCATTTTATGAGGTTGGAAAACTAATATATATGAATCATAGAGCACTTGAAGCCATTGCCTAACTTCAAGTCAATTGGTTTATAGAGAAGAATAGAGTATAGAGGATATCAGATTGAGTAGAATCAGAGAAGGCTACCAAGCATAATAAAGCAGTGAGTCATCATAGTCAACATGATATTTTATGAGCATTTATTGATCTGTTTAAGACAATTGAGTTGTCAACTAGCAGATAACTGCCTATTACTCTCTAACAATTGTAATAGAGTTTTTGATAAAATCTCTTAACAGAGTAGTCTTAACAGTCTTATGTTAATCTCTTAATCAAGTACACACTTCATTAGTGTTGTCAAAATCCTATAACTAGGTAGATCTAGCTGATCTAATATGCTACTCCTAACAGGGTAAGATCACTAGAAGTGATCAAAGTTTGTAGCCTTAACAGACAAACCTTTTCTATCTGTAGTAGTGAAGAATTTGTGGGTATCATCCCCACCGTAGTTTTTACCTTCTTACAAGGGTTTTTGCATTACCAAAATACTTATGTTATGTGACTGTCATATTGATTTCATTTTTTTTACTTTCTCAAGTTAACTAGATGATTGATTTATGCAATTAGATTCAAGTTATTTTGATCGGTTATCACAGTATACAATTATAGATCTAAAAGGTTTTACAAGTAAAATTTTGGAGGCACTAATTTACCCCTCCCCTCTCAGTACCTATCTCTCCTAATTCCAACAATTCATATCGGAGCTCAGTTCTCTTGTTGAACAGTCTAACTACTGAAGTGTAAAGATCTAAGTCATGGAGAGATACAAGCTTGACAAGACTATTGAGAATCAAAAGATACAAATACAGATGTTTGTGGAATAGTATAAAAAAGCCAAGGAAGAACTGAAGAAATTACTGGTTGAAAGGAAGAATCTTGCAATTCTGTAGAATGAAATTGGTTATCATGAAGAACCTATTGATGAAATATTTGATCATATTGGATCAAGCTCTAGAAGCATCTCTGACAGATCTGAAAGCATAATCTCTGACTTGTTTGAAAAGAATCAACATCTATTTGAGCAAGTGAAAGCACTTCGAATCAGTCATGAATCTCAAATGGTGAGAATGGTGGAAATCATGAACAATGCTAGACAAGCTGAACAAGATCAGAATCTGGCTATCGAAGACTGAAGACTAATGACTAAACAACTCCAAGAAAAAGAAAGTGAAATACATAGACTCACTGATCGTCACTTCCAAGTATCAAATCAAATGATGATAGTTAATCAAGAAATGAACTGAGTAAATGGAGAATTATCAAGAAGACTTGAAGATGTTGCAATACTCAGAGAAGATAATGAAAAATTGAGAAATGAAATAAAGATACAAAAGAAACATAATGAAATGATGAAGATAGATGAGGACAGTTCTAAAAAGATTGATGATTTCCTGACTAATCAGAGAAGATTTGGAAGTAGAGCCAGTATAGGCTACACCGGTGAAGGAGAATCATCACAACAAGTTGAAAAAGTCAACAACAATCAAAGTCAAAAACCTAAAGTGTTGACATGTTATCACTATGGAAAACTAGGACATACATCTAATGTGGGCAGAAGCAAAGCACAAGGTAAACCTCTTGTCATTCCTAAATTCAATGGAAATTTTTATTATTGTGGTAAGTTTGGACATCTAGCTTATGAATGCAGAGCTAAGCAGAATGACATTGCTAATAATACTACTAAGGAGAAAATATGCTATACTTGTAATAAGCATGGACACACTGCAAGGCAAAAATGAAACAAGTCTGGACACCTAAAGAGAAACTACAATGAAAGCCATATCAACTGAAGAGACAAGGTAACTCATATGTTTGGGATTATAATACATGGACTAATTGTGTTGTATGTGGTCAGTATGGACATATTGCAACAAACTGTTACAGAAAGAGTCAGATTGGACAAACAAGAAACTAGACAAATGCAGGAATGGCATGTATGCACTGTCACAAGGTCAGTCATTTAAGAAAGAACTATAGAGACCGAGCACCAAATGAAAACCATATATTTGAGAGTGGATATAACATTGCAGAAATTATGAAGTTAAGGAACACAATGTGGAAGAAGGCATTTAATGAGAATGTTGAGTCAAGTAACACTGTTGGTGAAACCTCATCCACTGGATTGGGTGACATTGGTACCTCCACTTAAGATGACAAAGGTATGTGTATACACCTAAAAATGGTCACCTAGACTATTAGCCCCTTTTGATAAATCATAAATTGCTTGTTCTTGATCAAATCCTAGCTCTATCATTTATTTGATTATTTTCTATGGGCTAACCATTTTATCATAAGTTTTTATTTATTTAAAAGGAATATTTCCTCCCCTTTTAAATAAATAAAAGCCCCCACTTTTCCTCTTATCCTAAGTTTCACAAATAAAGCATTATTATTATTTTATAAAAAAGAGACAAGAACTCTTTGTCTCATATGGACACAAAAGTCAACTCTTATTTTCTCATTGGAGGATACTTGTGCACATGGATTTCTCCTCTTTTAAGCTCCACCCTTGATTAAATCTTTTGCCTCTTAATCTTTATGGTCCAATCCTCCTCATTTCTTATAAAAGGAGAGCTATTTTCTTCTTTTTCACATCTTAGGTTTTCATGCTAATGTTATGCTGTAGGTTTTCTAGGTCATCTTGGAGCTTTTTGAAGATTTGGAGCATTCTTGGCTTTTGCATCTACATGTTATCATAATTTTCATTTCTTGCATTATCATGGCATTCTTATCTTAGATTTCCTTTATACTTTAGATTAATCCATCTAGCTTAACTAGGAGGCTTGGTAATACTTGTTCTTTCATTTTCATAGATTAGCTTGCATTTCCATTTCTAGCATAGCATAGCATTGCATTTTCATTCTTGATTCTTGAGGATATTGGCATTCTTTCCCTTGTCTTCATTGACTCTCCCATTACATGGTTTACTAGCAAGGTTATAGGCTAAATAGCTCTAGCTGAAAGCATTCTTAAAACCCTTGCACTCCATGCCTAGGGAGCTATGGATCAGTTTTTGAGACCTCATTCTTGAGTGTTCTTGAATGTAATGATTCATAGAAGTGTGACACAATTATAGCACACATTTTTGGTGCCCAACATGAGACTTTTTATTTATTAAAAGGGGAGGAAATATTCCTTTTAATAAATAAAAACTTAAGATAAAATGGTTAACCCATAGAAAATAATTGAATAAATGATAGAGCTAGGATTTGACCAAGAACAAGAAATTTATGATTTAGCAAAAGGGGCTAATAGTCTAGCTAACCATTTTTAGGTGTATACATTTAGCAAAAGGAGAGCTCTCTTCTTCTTTTTCACATCTTAAGTTTTCATGCTAATGTTATGCTACAGGTTTTCTAGGTCATCTTGGAGCTTTTTGAAGATTTGGAGCATTCTTGGCTTTTGCATCTACATGTTATTATAGTTTTCATTTCTTGCATTATCATGGCATTCTTAGCTTAGATTTCCTTTATGCTTTAGATTAATCTATCTAGCTTAACTAGGAAGCTTGGTAATACTTGTTCTTTCATTTTCATAGCTTAGCTTGCATTTCCATTTCTAGCATAGCATTGCATTACATTTTCATTCTTGATTCTTGAGGATATTGGCATTCTTGCCCTTGTCTTCATTGAATCTCCCATTGCATGGTTTACTAGCAAGGTTATAGGCTAAATAGCTCTAGTTGAGAGCATTCTTAAAACCCTTGCACTCCATGCCTAGGGAGCTATGGATCAATTTTTGAGACCTCATTCTTGAGTGTTCTTGAATGTAATGATTCATAGAAGTGTGACACAAAGTGTGATATATCATTAGAAAGGTATTTCCATGCCTAATCCAACCGCGATGGTTTCATTTTAAGATTTTGTCATTTGATCAGTTATTTTTTTGTAGATTATCTAATTTTTCATGTGCTAACCATTGTTAGATTTTGGATTTTGCTAACCTTTTGTTGGTCTAACAAGTTGTTTTGAAGGTTCTCTTGCTTTCATGGAAAATGCTTAAAATTACTTGAGGTACTTTGTTCCATCTCTACAACATTTGGATTTTGGGATTAAAATTGAACCTCTCATGTGTTTGGCTTGAGTGTTTACATGCTTTCATAGAACACATTTCAATTGATGCTCTTAATGGGAAATGAAAGAACATAGATTTGTTTTTACAAGTTTGTGTAAGTGAATGCTTGTGTTTAAACCTTAAGTAATTCTTGGTTCCAATATCAAATATCTCATTGAGTGATTAAAGGCATGGATTCATTCCTTGTTTACATAGGGAGTTAAATGCACCACTTTGTGGACTCACTCTATGTTTGCTTGGAAAGTTAAATATTCCATTGATTCAACCCTTTGTCATTTGTGAGTAGTATTGATAAGCAACTTTAGATTACTTTTGATTGATCTTGTTAGCTAAATTGGGTGTTGGACTTGCTTATTTCTAATCACCCATCATTACCACCCTTTGGATGCAAGGTCAGCATTCATACATAGGGGAGGGGTCTACTTGAAAAGAGTATTAAGTGTTCCACAAAGTTTCCCCTTTTTTATGCTTTCTTGATCTCATTAGTTTTCTAAGGTGTGGACTCGCTTTGAGTTTGTGTGAAGACTTAAATGTTCCACTTTTGGACTCACTTCACATTCACTTGAAGAGTTAAATGTTCCACTTTTGGAACTCACTTCACATTTACTTGAAGAGTTAAGTGTTCCACCTTTAGTGCTTTAAATACTTTTGATAGTGAATTACTTACTTTTTATTTCTAGAAGGCCTTCTTGGGGACACACCACCTCAAGGGACAACCTTAACTCATGTGTTCTGGTGGAGTATAAATAGTAGGAGGTGAATTGAAAGATAGCTCTCTTGGGAATTGAGTTTGATATCAGTCTTGGCTAAGCCTCAAAGAACTTTATACCTTTGAGAAGTGAAGGAGGAGATTTGGGTTACCGTCTCCCCTCGGCTGTGTGATTTTAGATTCTTCTCATCTACGGATTTGGGCCTCATGTACCTTGCATATATTGAGGACTCCCTTTAGAAAATCTATGTATATCCCTATAGATAGCTTGATAGGATGTTGTTGTGTTCGAAGTTCCTGCTAAAACATTTTCAAGAACATACACAAGTAGAATCTTTAAGGAGTAGAAATACTAAGTCACTATTCTTGTTCATGTGCAAGGTTTCTTTGCCCCTTGCTCATTGTTTGAAGACAATTGGTTGCTTGAACTCCTTGATTTCTGTCTTATGTGCTTGATCCATGATAAAAATCTATTGATATACTTGATCTTTTAAAACACTTCAGAACTGAGATTTTTATGTTGATTGGTCATAGAGTTGTACGACCCTGCAAAAGTGTCACCTCACTATAAACTATCACCTTGTCTACCTGGAAAGTGTCACCCAAAACCTTTTTGTTGTCTTGTTGCTATTGCAATCTAGAGTTGCTAAACTTGCATTTGAACCTATTGTAGAGTGTCTTTTTCTATTCTTACCTGAAGCTGGACTATTATCTGCATGCTTAGACTTGTTCTAGATTGAAACAAATGAGCTAAAACTATTGGATTTGAGATTAACAAATGCTACTCTTGATCACTTGTTGCATCATGGTTACCTCTCTAGCTACTTGCTCACTGCTCAGCTTTAGTCAATTGATTGTTGTAAGTGCTTGAGCACTTTTGACGAGCCATCTCTCTATTGTTCTACTTTGACAAGTGATCTTTATTATCTTTTCTTATCTCAAATCTGAGAAACTTTGTCTCATTCTATTAGTCAACCAACATCTCTTTTCATGCCGGTTACAACTCGGTCTTGATTTGAGCAGGAAAGTCATCCTCCATTCAATTATACACAGTTACCTTCTCTAACTAGACACTCACAAGCACCCATTAGCAATAACAGTTCTAGTTCTAACCAATCTAAGGATTCTAAGGCTACCCTATGGTACAAAGGAGGTTTCCTCTTTTCCACATTCAAGACCCCCAAAAAAATGGATAGTGTCTCACTTACTTTGACCGAACAAGAAAAATCTCAATGCTTGCAAGAACATTTTGAGCATAAAGATAACCAATCACGCTTAGACAAAGAACATGATCAACAAAGGATGGATGCTGCTAGGCACATGGCTTATAGAGGGACATTTCATGAGCAACCTGAGACTAGTAATCATGAGCATAGATCTCTTTTTATCAATGGCAATAATGGCAACAACATGCCACCAAGATCTCCTCCAAGACCCACTTTTGGTATGCCTCCTTCACCTCCTAGACCTCCTCCCTCTCAACATGAGGTAGAGGCTGATGATGAGATTTCTAGTGAGGATCTTATGAGATTTGAACAAGATGTGGTCTCCCAATGAATGATGCATAAGCTTTTAGAGTGTAATGGTGACCAATATTTTCAATATATGACTTCTAGAGGATACAAGCTTCCTCCCGGCTATGATGTCAGATAGATTGTCCAACAAAGAGTACCAACTAAATTGGAAGTCCTTCAAGAAGAACTGCGTCAGACAAATCAATGCCTTACCCAAATGGCAATAGACAGAGAGCCTCCAAAGGTCTCTTTTGTAGAATTAATTTGTGTTCTTCCCTTTGATAGGATTCTATACATGGTTCCATTTCCTAGGGATATTGAGGTTCCCAAATATGACAAGTATGATGGAAATGGTGATCCCCATGACCATGTGCATCACTTTTACGCTCTTAGCATGGACTTTCTTCATGAAAACACATTTCTTCTATGATTATTCCCTCAAAGTTTAAGAGGCCAAGCTTTGGAATGGTTTGTGAAATTGACACCACCTCTTAAGACTTTTGATGAGTTAGCTTAGCGATTTACCCAGCATTATTCTTACAATATCCAACAACCTATCACCATGATAGATCTTGGTGCTTTGAGACAAAACCAAGGAGATTTATTTGCTACTTATTTGCAATGTTGGAGGTCATTATATTCTTGATATCCTTGTCAACTACCCAAGAGAGAGAGAAAAGATTGATATTTTTGTCAACACTCTTGTGCCAGAACTATATTATGATCTAAGGAAACAACTGTTCTCCTCTTTTAATGACATGATTGAAAGTGCATATTGAATTGAGGATGTAGCTATAAGAAAAGGGGATATTGTTATTAATAAAGATGCTAAAGGCAATGGCAAAGACAAGAACAAACCTTGGAATAAAAACAAGTATGTTGTTAATGATGGGGTTGTTGACACTCCTAAAGCTAAAGAGCCTGCTTTCAATCTCTCCAATGCTATCTATGCAGCAAAACAACAAGAAGCTACCAATGCTCATAGTGCTCCTAAACCTCAATATGTAGATAAGCCTAAGAAGTCATTTTGAAAGTGAGTCTATACCAAGTTGGCAGAACCTTATGATGTGATCCTTAAGACTTTGGTTGATAATGGATATCTTATGCTTCCTAATAAACCTGGTAACTAGGATCCGATAAATAAGCCTGATTGGTGGTGAGAGGATTCTTATTGTCATTATCACAGAAATAAGGGACATCTGATAGACAATTGTTTTAAGCTTAAGGATGATATTCAGGATCTTATTGAGAATGGCACAATCTCCACTAATGGCTTAACTAAAATTTTTGATCACATAGCTTTCAAAGATCCTCTACCTAAGCATGATAAGGGGGAAACCTTTCAAGAACATAAGAAGAATCATGATGCTAAGATCAATTACATGTATCCTTCTAATATGCCTATGATCAACATGGTAGAGCCCATTGAGAGTGTTTTAATGATGAGGTCTCAAGAGGATAATAAAGCCAATCATGGTAAGCCAAAGTTGGTCTTGCAAACATGTGGTAGTTCATCTTCCCAAAATGAGACACTGAATTCTGTTACTAGGGGGCAAGCCAAGATTGTCCTTAAAACTGCACAAGATCCCAAGCAAGCTTTGCCTTCCAAACAAGTGGCTCCTTTAGCCACCCCTAGCTATGATCTTGTCCAACATTTGCAAAAGACACCAGCCCAGATATCTATCCTTGAGTTGCTTTGGTTATCCCCTTTGGATAGAGAGATTCTTGATGAGGCTCTATGTACAACATGTGTTCCCAGGCTATGGTCAACCACATTTCATCTCTGTTACCTCTCTCCTTTTCTACAGAAGATGACATATCTATTGCTCACCTGCATAATCTAGCTTTACACATTGAAGTTCTAGTCTACAATACTCAAGTCTACCGAGTCCTGATAGACAATGGTGCAGGGTTAAATATTGTTTCTTTCAATGTCATACAATAGTTGGGTTTGTTAGAATTTTTTGTGGATTCTAAGAAGAAGATTACTATAAAAGCTTATGATGAAGTGGAAAGATCTTCCAAAGGTCTTGTCACGCTACCTATCCAAGTGGGCCCTGTCACAAAAGATATTAGCTTCTAAGTATTGGACATCTCACTCGCATATAACATTATTTTGGGTCATCCTTGGATCCATGACATGCAGGTTGTTCCTTCCACTTATCATTAGTGTGTCAAATTTCCATACAATGGCACTAAAGTTGTGATTCCTGGAGACCATACTATTGCTATTAATGCTCTTGCTGCTGCTAAAAAATTTGTTCCTCACAATGAACCTTTTGTTGATCCTAGTATGTCTCTAGTTTCTATTGAGAAAAAACTTAAGATGATGAGCCTTGGTATAGGTGAATATACGCTAGATTCCTTTGCTTATATACCTATTTCTCCTAGGTCATATGGGAGACCTTCTAATCAAATGAAGCCTTCCACTTCTGCTATGATCATGATCTTTGATACTTTTGTTCCTTCATCCATTCCTTTAGAAGTAGAAAGAGAAGAACAAGTTATTCAAGAGTGGATCTATAGAGAAGATGAGGGTAGATTTTCCCTCCTTGATAATTCCAAAAATACTCCCATGCTTAGTAATTCAGACATAGATATAGATGAGTCACCACTGCACACTATGGTTCAAATGGGAGGTGATCTTCCTTTACTTCACTTCTTTGGGGAGAAGAATGTATATCTACTGATGATATAGCTAAGGCCTCTATGTCTAGAACCTATGTGCCTAAAGAATCATTGAACTATGATAGATAATGTCACAACATTGCACAGCTACTACAAAGAGGTGATCTCTCACATAATGACATGAGTATCTCTACTTCTTAGCATCTTAAGCCTCTTCCAGAAGATCCTCCCATGATAGATATGGATGTTGATGTGGTTCATACCTCTCGTAACCCACCTGATGTAGTTGATGAGTCTCATGTCGGGTCTAATGAGTTTGTTCCCCGTATTGCCTTAGTCGACTACATTGGTCCTTCTATGAAAACTCTAGATCTAGCTACTTTTGGAGCTTACCCTATAGGCTTGACCTCTCTTGTCACCAGAAATGATATCCCTCACATAAATTCTATCGAACCAGTCACTTCATTTCATCTCCCATCAATACCTGTTACTTCTTCCACCAGTGGACTAGCAACAAAAAGGACTGAATCAACAATCAAGTATCACAAGCATCGAATCAAAAGAAAAGAGCAATGGTCAAATGACAAAAACCAAATTGTGGTGGTATCTACACCTAAGAAAAGTAAAATAAAAATTTGCTCAAAAATAATGATTATGAAATACAAGATGACAAGCTGATTCTCTACAAAAAAAATGGTGCACTACTTCAAACATGAGCTCATATCTGTTACACTTCAGCCCATTCCTAGAGCTGAGAACAAAGTTGCTAATGCCTTGGTTAATTTGACATCCATCTTACAAATGAAAAAGCATAAATTTCACTTCAAGTTCCTGGTGGATGAATTACACTATCCTACTCACAAATCTTATAATCCTACCATCTTTTCATATCTTCCACCTCATATTCCTCGTACAAATCCACCACACCATTCTTTTCACCATCCCTTACACTTTACCTTTGTCTCTGGTGACTTGTATAGGAAGGGTCTAGATGGAACTCTCCTTAAGTGTCTAGAAATAGAGGAGTCAGAAAAAGTGCTAGCTGAAATCCATGATGGCATATGTGGATCACATTCTAACGATCCTTCGCTAGCTCAGACATTGCTTAGGGCTGGTTATTATTGGTTGAACTGGTTGAGACCTCCTATCATCATAGTTACAGCATTTGGGCCTGGGGCCTATCAGTTCTCTACATCTGAGGAAGCAGATTCTTGATGCCCATTTCTATCTGGGGCATTCTTTGTACATACTTTATGATCCTGAAAAAATTCCAAAAAAATTCATATATGATGTTGAAAAAATCCTAAAAAGCATAAAAAGTACTGAAAAAAAGAGCATCCTAGTGAAAACCTAGCAATAGGTGCTTTTATGTCTCACCAAAAAAATTAAAAAAATTGAAAAAGTGCCTTGGTGAAAACCTGGAAACTAGTGCCTTGGTAGCAAAAATACAAAATTTTTTATAAAAAGTCTTGAAAAAATCTATCAAGTGGTGAAAACCTAGAAACAGGTGCTGCTTGAGACCCTCTGCACCTATGTCTATCAGTCTTGCATGGTGTTCCTCCACCCCACTTCTCACTTTGCCTCTCCTAGCTTAGAATTGACTCTTGTCTTAGTCTAGGGGGCATATGTTGTTCTAGCTTATCTTGGGTCTCTTTGTGCATTTGGGTTTCTTAGGCACCTCACAAATGGTGTTTTTCAACACCACCCCAACTATTTTTTTCAACACTACCCTAGTGTCGAGTGTTTCTTAACACTTATCTGATATCCTACCCGCCATCTTGGATGATGTGATATTTCTCACTGGCAGATGTGATACTCAAAGTTTGACTCTATGACCTACACACACACACTTGACTCACTGAGACTTTCTTGGCTTTATTTTCATTGTGTGCTATCTATGATGATTTCTTTGCTGAGTGTTCTCCCCCTATGATCATTTTCAATGATGCATAGCTAGAAGACTGAGGGAATGAGAACATGTTTTATTGCTTTTTCTGCTTGTGGGTATATTTTGTTGGTCCTAACTATCATGAGCATTTATCCTGGTCTTACTTGACATTGGGATCTACAAGGTATTATTCTTAATTGTTTCACAAGTGCATGCTTATAGCCATCTTGAATTTCTTGTGTCTCGATGCGAGCATAATCTTGCTATATCAAACTTAGGTTATCTCACTACACTAGTCATCTTGACCTACATGTCTCTGATGCCTAGGTGAGATTTCCACATTTATATCTGATATAGATCATATTTAGATTCACATAGTTGTGCTAGTGTGCATTGTATGATCTAATGACACTACCAATAATGCTTGATGATGAATATTAGATGTCTATTGGCTTTGTAACCTTGCAAGTAAACCACTTTTCATGTAGCTTGCATTCTTAAGTTCATGTTAGTTTAGCTTTGCATCTTGCATATGGAGAGAGCTCTCCTTTCATCTTTCATGGACTTGTTAATCAACTGTGTTCACCTTTTGCTTCTTCCCGATCATGTCTTTCACTTCTAGTCTTTCATATCACATCATTTTCCTTTCATTTCGAGATCCAAATTGAAATCCTTGATCACCCAAGTCACCTTTCTCCTTCTTCCATGTAGTTGGCTAACCTTTTGAGGCCTGATCCTTCGATCTTCACTGGGGCATTCTTCACCTCTTCATCCCCATCTCTCTCACCTTCCAGTCTTTCATTCACTTTCACATCCCAAGTTCAAATTCCCCCTCTGTGGTGTTTTCTAGTTGAGGGACTGCTTGGTTTGTGCCCCGGGTCCCATGTGTGGGGCATACCTTCACTACTTGATGGTTGTTCTATTCTTTCATCTTCAATTATGATTTCTAGTGATTTGATCATGCTGCTCTTGCTTCTACATTCCCTCTACCCGGATTTCACTTTTGATCCCGAGGGGGTAGACACATTGTATCTTATTGGCTATCTCTTTCCTAAGTGTTCAGTACTATTTCTACTAGGCTGACCATGTAGGATTTGCTATTTTTTTTTCTACACTTCATTCTTTGGAGTTAGAATGCTATTGCTTGCCTTCTTAACTACTACTTGCCTTCTTGGATGATCCAAGTTGTTTTGTGATCCCAAATCAATCTCACATTTCAACTTCATTCTTTGACTGCATGTGCTCCCAGATCAATCACACATTAGTCAAAGAGGGGCAAATGTATACACCTAAAAATGGTCACCTAGACTATTAGCCCCTTTTGCTAAATCATAAATTACTTGTTCTTGATCAAATCCTAGCTCTATCATTTATTCAATTATTTTCTATGGGCTAACCATTTTATAGTAAGTTTTTATTTATTTAAAAGGAATATTTCCTCCCCTTTTAAATAAATAAAAGCCCCCACTTTTCCTCTTATCCTAAGTTGCACAAATAAAGCATTATTCTTATTTTATTAAAAAGAGAAAAGCACTTTTTGTCTCATATGGACACAAAAGTCAAGTCTTATTTTCTCATTGGATGATAATTGTGCACATGGATTGCTCCTCTTTTAAGCTCCACCCTTGATTAAATCTTTTGCCTCTTAATCTCCATGGTCCATTCCTCCTCATTTCTTATAAAAGGAGAGTTCTCTTCTTCTTTTTCACATCTTAGGTTTTCATGCTAATGTTATGCTGCAGGTTTTCTAGGTCACCTTGGAGCTTTTTGAAGATTTGGAGCATTCTTGGCTTTTGCATCTACATGTTATCATAGTTTTCATTTCTTGCATTATCATGGCATTCTTATCTTAGATTTCCTTTATGCTTTAGATTAATCCATCTAGCTTAACTAGGAGGCTTGGTAATACTTGTTCTTTCATTTTCATAGCTTAGCTTGCATTTCCATTTCTAGTATAGCATTGCATTTTCATTCTTGATTCTTGAGGATATTGGCATTCTTGCCCTTGTCTTCATTGAATCTCCCATTGCATGGTTTACTAGCAAGGTTATAGGCTAAATACCTCTAGCTAAGAGCATTCTTAAAACCCTTGCACTCCATGCCTAGGGAGCTATGGATCGATTTTTGAGACCTCATTCTTGAGTGTTCTTGAATGTAATGATTCATAGAAGTGTGACACAATTATAGCACACAGTATGTATGGAACTGACATTTTTAAATGATCACATTTTACATACAGTTCCTTATATATGATGTAAAAATACCAAATCTACATGAATAAAGATGCACTATGGTTTATGTGTTGTGAGTTTGCAAATGTCACATAGTCGGTAAAAGAAGAAATGAGAGTTGATTACCTATTGGTAATCACTATACAAGGTTAACTGACAACAGTGCAAACCAATGAATAAATTCTATGTTAACTGAGAAAAGGAAATTGTAGACATTACCAAGCTGACAGTTGTTTTATACCAAAAGTTAGGTCATGCATTTAATGCACCAAAGTTTGAGCAGGAATATCGAAAAGTCTATAAATATGAAAAAATAGAGTTCATTGTTACATTGTGATTTTGAAGAATAGATATTTTATAGAGAAGAGTTCAAGCTAAAGATTTTAAGAAAATATTCAAAGCTATTGTAGATCGAACCAACAATAATTCTTCAATGATATCGAGTAAGTTCATTTGCCTACCAAACACTAGTTATCTATTGCTTGCTGAAACCCTAGAAATAATTTATGGCATCAACATCAACTGTAAGCAAATCACAAAACATTGAGGAGGAATTAGAATTAATTGTTAGGGCTAATTTTGTCGAGGCCAAATTCAAACCACATCCCAAGGTTGCAGCAAAAAGGGATGATATGGGTGCATTTTCGAGTATTCCAAATAAGGTTTTGTTAATAGAAGATGTTAGGGCCTATATTCACTAAAAAACTAGAGAAGTAGGTGATTTTGAGACCATTTCTACTTATCAACAAGTTTTTGGACTAGATGGAAAGTTAAAATCCGAATATGAGGAGATTGAGAACTCAGTGTTATCATGCGTCATGCAATACCCACAATCTTTCAAAACTGACTGGATAAGAATTGTATTGAGAAGATTTCATGATGGGAAATTCTAGCTAGACAAACCTATTGAGGTCACAAAGAAGATTATCAGTAGGGTTACTGGGTACCCTACAACTAAAAAAGCAAAAGCCTTTCAAAGTTTGTCTCATCCCGATGTTGAAAAGAACACTGGAGCTCAATGGGATGGTAGGGCACTAAAAATATCAATCATCAAAGACCTAGTGGTAAAATTCATAGCACATGTCACTAGGTACAAGATATTTCAATCTAGCAGACTAAACAGTGTATCCTACAGCACCGTGGACATGGCATATAAAATTGTGAAGAAAGATCACCAGGTAGATCTTTCCGAACTGCTACTACACCAACTACAAGAGAATATGAAGACAATAAGATCAAAGAAGTCCAACACATGTAAGTATGGATCACTTCTTATTTGTACATTTTTCTATCTACAAAAATATGTACCCGGTATCAGTAAAGTAAACTGGCAATTTGATAAACTGATAACTGCACAAATTGGTGAAATGATGAAAAGTCTAGGAGATAATTTGAATAAGGAATTTGATGCATATTTCAAAGAATTTCAGACAAAAATGCATCAAAGGAGTAGAATTCCAAGGGAATTAGTGAGTAAATTTGAAAATCACATATGTTTTGTAGTCAACACAGACCACTCAATGATAAAGGTAGTAGAACTAAGAACAAAATGGCTGGCACCGATGGGATACGAAATGAACTATGATTTCGCTTTGAAATGCATTGCTGGCATTACCGATAGACATCACTGCCACTAGGTTTGGCACATATGAGGAAGCTAAGTCACGAATCACTATAGACATAGAGATCAGAAAAATGTCTAGAAGGGCAAAGAAAATGAGAAAAGACCTCGCAGCAAGATATGGAAATGCATCTGCCTCATCTGCGGAGTCACCAGTTAAAGAAACAACAAAAGGTTAGTTATAGTTGGCTGACAAGCCCTATGATAGCGAGGAGACCAATTTAGACAAAGAAAAGGATCCCACACTGGTTCCTCCCACCAATTTTGAATAGGAAATGCAGTTACCAGAACAAAAAATATGAAAACAAGGTCATCAATTGCAGCCTCATCCCCTCCGATAAAAGAGGAAATAAAAGTTAAGAAATTGAGGGCAGCTACACCAAAAAGGAAATATGTTAAGAGAAAGACAAAGGTTGTAACTGAGGCAACAAAGAAAAGGAAAAAATTGGCCAGAAGTAAAGAAGACATAGAGGAGACTGAAATTGAAAATGATCCTAATCAATTCAAGATAGTTCGTAACAAGGAAAGTACAATAGAAGAAATAATTGGAGATATAATTGAAAATGGAAATCTTACAGATCCAGGCATAGGAAAATTTGACAAAATGTCAATTAAGGACAAGACAAAGCTAGAACATGCTATCATCCAGATGATGATTAAATTCAAGAGAGTACCAATGGAATTCGCATGTCAATTACTGAAGGAACTAGATGACAAAATAAATGAGAAATGGGCTATTGCACTAGATACTGAGAAAAGGAAAAGAGAATGATCATTAGTTCATGCAGCCTCACACTTCAGCTATGATGTTGTAAGTGAATACTTGACAAAGTACCAAGCAAGATTTCTAGTCAAGAATAGAGCTATGCAGATAATGGATGAGAATGTGGCTGATATGGATGTCACATGTGATTCTCTATGGATGTCAATTTTGAAAGCAGAAGAGAAAGCTGAATAGGAAGCATTCCTAAAATTGTCTAAGAAGATACATAGTTCAGAAGGTAAAGGTATTTACATTGATGATGACAAGGGAAAGAAGCTAAAGGACACTGGTATATTAGTTACTGAGGCAATTGATATCACTGAACAAAAGGAGGAAATAAGAATTTCACAAGATGCACCGGATCAAGTAAAGATCCACTTGCAGAAGAAAACCAATGATGATGTACTCATTTATGACATCACTAATGGTGATCCTGATGATAAGGATGATGAAGATGTGACTATTGCACCAAACAAAGATGAAGCACTAGACACTGATAGTGTGTTCACATCTCTACCAGGTGAACTTCTTGTACTTGCAGAGGTAGTTGAAATACTTTCACAAGTACAACCCAATGCTTCTCATCCTGAGAAAAACAAAGATACAACTGGGATAAAAGCACTTGAGCAACCTGCGGATACAAATGAGCCTACCAAAATAGAGGCATAGTCTACAGAAACAAAGGAGCTAGAAGAAACAAAGTTGACCGAGGTGAACCCACCTGACACTACAACTGAGACTCCCACACCATCTACCAAGGAGTAGAAGAAGGAAGATATGGTGTCAATTGGGAAAGATACTCTGAAGAGTGGAGAAAAAGCTATTTTTATTAGTGAGAACAAGTCACCTCTTGCACTCAAGAAGAAGAAGAAAGGAAAAGGGTCGGTCACCATTAATGAAGTTATACCAAAATGTGACCCGAGGACCCTAAGCCCTAAAAGCTTAAGTAGATATGGGGAATTATGCTCAAGGAAAGGGGCAAAAGAAAAGTTAAGGCAAGAACACAAATGAAAAGAAGTGTTACATGATGTGAGGGATATTCTACAATAGATAGTACTAGAGACAAATATTGATGAGAATACTCCCATCATAGATCAAGTTGCTACACTCACTGACAAAATCAATACCCCTGATATAGATGTAGACAAAAGAATAGAAGAAAGGGCAGAATCAAAGATTCAGGACAAATTGGCAGAAAGTATTAGCATAGAAGTGGCACTGAAAAGGGTAAAATTATCTGAGGTCATTACCAAGGTAAAATCTATCACCCAGATAATCTGTCAATTTTTTATCAAGCTTTGTACTTCAGACACCTTCACTGTAGAAGTTAGTGAAAAGATGAAAGGTTTAGAAGAAAAAATAAAGTTGAGTACACAAGAAGCTATAACCAAGCTAAATGCTTTCTTAAAGCATACTCACTGAGTTTAGGAACTCCAACAGTTGATAGTAGATCTAAGAAAATAAGAAGAGCAAATCATTGATTAGGTCACAGAGTTACAAATAGAACTCAATCCTTACCTAAATTTTTTTGAAACTCATATTGTCAAAGCTGAACAACTTGTAGCAACACCAGAGACTTTAGTGTTAGATAATATCTTTGACATGCATGCACAAGTTGGTCTTGAGCATATTGCTCTTACCAACTTGAAAGAGGAGTGGGACAACCTCTTGGAGTCTATAAAGAAAACCCATCAAAACATTTTTGATAAGATGTAAGTATACATTATTTTTTTGTGTTTGGCATTATTATCAAAAAGGGGGAAAACATGTATATGCCAAATAAGTATACTTTGATACGTACATATTACCAGAAGCATGCACCAAGGGGGAGTACTTTGTACTTATAAATTTTTTTTTGTTGTGGATATGTATATGGTGGAGATATAAGGAATATATAGAAACATTTTGTCTATATACATTCAAAGTTTTGATACTAATGCCAAAGGGGCAGATTGTTAATCTCTATTGAGCATTTAAGGTTGTCATTAGTATCAAAGGATATTAAACAGGTCATTTGGTCACTTATATTGAGTTGGTCGGTAACCAGAAGTAAGACAGAGTAGTCGGTAAAGCCTTTACACCGAGCATCACATAGTTTATCGAGCACCAGTGACACCAACATCGACAGATAGTAAACACCAAGCATCATAGTATACACCGAGTAGTTTATATAATGTTTACCGATGATCATAGAAAATGGCATAGTAATCTAAAACATCACATTCTTCTATGAAAATGGTTATAGGAGATCGTAAAATGGTTTACCAAGATCAAGGAGCATTTATTGTAAAAGATACTCATTAAATGTAATGTTTATCTTATTGTAATAGTTGATCTAGGTTAATTTTTCACCATAGATCTTAGGGTTATGATTATTTTTGTAACCTAATTTTTGCTAAAGAGGTGAAAATAGAACACTATATATTTTTTATGTTCACATCATTTTATGAGGTTGGAAAAGTGATATATATGAACCATGGAGCACTTGAAGCCATTGCCTAACTTCAAGTCAATCAGTTTATAGAGCAGAACAGAGTATAGAGGATATTAGATTGAGCAGAATCAGAGAAGGCTACCGAGCATAATAGAGTAGTGAATCATCATAGTCAAGGTGATATTTTATGAGCATTTATTGATCTGTTTCAGACAATTGAGTTGTTAATTAGCAGATAACTACCTATTATTCTCTGACAATTGTAATAGAGTTTTTGATAAAATCTCTTAATAGAGTAGACTTAATAGTCTTATGTAAATCTCTTAACCAAGTACACACTTCATTATTGTTGTCAAAATCCTATAACTAGGTAGATCTAGCTGATCTAATATGTTACTCCTAATAGGGTAAGATCACCAAAAGTGATCAAAACTTGTAGCCTTAATAGGCAAACCTTTTCTATTTGTAGTAGTGAAGAATTTGTGGGTGTCATCCCCACCGTATTTTTTACCTTCTTACAAGGGTTTCTGTGTTACCAAAATACTTGTGTTATGTGATTTTTATATTGATTTCATGTTGTTTACTTTCTCAAGTTAACTAGATGATTGATTTATGCAATTAGATTCAAGTTATTTTGATCGGTTATCACAGTATACAGTTATAGATCTGAAAGGTTTTACAAGTAAAATTTTGGAGGCAGTGATTCACCCCTCCCCTCTTAGTACCTATCTCTCCTAATTCCAACATTGAAGTGTCATGTTCTTTATACAGTGAAGAAAATGACAAGTTGTGGGGTCTTAATTGAAGAATGAATGACATATTTTCATGATAGATCGATGATTTTATCTCTATTCGCCCCCAAATCTAAGTGAAAGAGACACTTTTATGATGAAAAGGGAAATTCATTTGTGTTCTCTTGATGAAGATTTAATATAGTTGGTGGTGTATTTTATTATTAAAATAAATTTTGAATTCGTTAGACATTTTACCATTCACAAGGATTTCATAGTTTTTCAGAGTTATAGGGAACATAGAAGATTTGAAACTGTTAAGTTGCAGAGAGTATCTTAGAGTTTATCATACACAAAAAAGGTAGACTAAGGATCCCCTAAATTCGTTGAGGAGCCAAAAAAAAGTGTACAATCAAGAATGAAGAACCCAAATGTGTATGTTGAAGAGGGGATGAAGTTATTTCCTAGAACCTCAAATTTGTAGTCATCCAATGCATATGAATGGAGAGACCCCTATGCATTTTGTAGGGACTCCATTTTCCAAAATACTATTGGATATGAACTTTTCATGTTCTTTTACAATAACAAATTTATAGGTCCTCCTATTTCAAACCCATGGGATAGGAACCTGGGAAAGCTGATAGTGTCTGAGGTGTTCATGTATGTGGATTTGATGAAGGAATTGATCGAGGAATACAATGTTGTTATACAAGCTTTCCACAAGAAAGATATGTCTATGCTTTGCATGATGGATAGGGAAACATTTATTCAGGCTTTTGATCTTCAAGGACCTATGAGTGTGGAAATTGACCTAGAAGCAAAATAGGCCATGATCAAAAGATAGAGGAGTTATTATATGGGAAGAGTCATGAAAAAACACATTCCTAGCATGAAGAAAGAAGTAGGACTATTGCCTAAGAAGGTTGTAGATTCTTTAGATATGGACCTATTCTTTCCTTACTTCTAGTACACCATCTAGGGTCTACATAAGGTCATTAGATTAGATGGGGGTTTGACAATGACCCCAAACGTATATTTAATGGATACAAATGTCTAATACTTGTATAGAAATAAGGATTTTGATTATGTAGGGCACATAATCAATGTGATGCATAATGAGATAATGACTGTGAATAATGATTTGAAAATTTTCAAATTCACTCACTATTCCATCCTAATGCATTTGATCCTCTACTACAACATTGGCTACATTAGTCTTGACTTCATCAATGAGAGTGAAAATGCAAAAGGAGCCATTCCACTTCAGCTTTGAACCAGGTTATGGGACAAAAGCTATCATTCTTCAAATTCTATTACTTTCTTTAGTGATTTTTCCCCCCTATAATGAACATGTTAGGTTTTGAGAGGGAGAGGTTACCTCCAATTGTTAGAAAAGTACTTAGACCCCATGCATTTCATGATGAATTCCAAAATAACTAGGGTGACATGCTTATTTTGAAGAATTTTTTTGTTATGAGAGTATATGCATGCCCACAGCCTCCTCATATATTTCCAAAGTATGTCCCAAAGAGGCTAGGAATCATTGAATTCTTGTAGAAATTATTATGATAGATAGAGAGATCTGGGCCCAAGGGCACAAGGGAAATTATTTTCCAAGAAGGTTCCAAGTGGGGGATTTTTCTATTGGGAAGGATGTTGTATAATAAATCCATGAGTTCTCAAGACATTAGATATTTCCTTATT
Organism: Chamaecyparis obtusa; assembly: GCA_027943335.1. Taxonomy (NCBI): domain Eukaryota; kingdom Viridiplantae; phylum Streptophyta; class Pinopsida; order Cupressales; family Cupressaceae; genus Chamaecyparis; species Chamaecyparis obtusa. The sequence goes on from BSBK01003571.1 coordinate 235,246, forward strand.
CTAGGCCTAGAATGTATGATCTTGAAGATTGTGTTAGAGGGGTGCTAAGGGAGATGAGAAACCATAATTTGGCTCCAAATCAGCCCTTAGTAGAGGAGGATGTCATAAGAAACATTCTCAATAAAGAGGCATTTGAGGAGAGAACCATAAATTGGGAAACTATTTTGAGGGTAGAGGAAGAATTGAAAAAGGTAGACCATACTTTTACTGGTTTCTTTTATGATGTTTTGTATATGCTAAGAATTGGAAAATTCTTGGAAAATTATGAGGACATCATATCTAAATTTCTAGACATCCTTGAGAATTGGGAGTAGGACAGGGTAAACCCTGAAGAAAATGAGCCTAATATTGTTTTTGCAAGAGAAACAGAACATGTTGAGCCATCCACATCAAAATAGGGGCAAGCTAAGAAAAAAAAAATAATGAATGTACCTGAGAGGGAAAATAAAAAGTACTTGCAAATTTTTCCAGGTACATGCTACTCCTATGAGCATTAAGATCTATCATTAGTGTCATTCATTTATAGAATCGATAAAGGATACAATAAAGGACAATTGGTTAACACACAAATAAGAGATACCGAACATGATACAAGAAAAAAGTCTATACTATCTGAATATAGTTTTGACTGAGTATTCATACCAAGTCAGATGTTTATTGAGTACCAAGTACAGTAGTCACCGAGCATTCATATGTACCAAGCATCAGGTAAATACCAAGTGATGAATGCAGTGTACATTAAGTGAAGAAATAAATGACATAGAAGTTTTTAATGGCACAAACAACAAGGTAAATAGTTTACCAAGATGGAGATGAAATTAAATACAGATGTAATCATTTAATAACTAATGATTCCTAGGTAAAGATGATCTAGGTTAATCATTTGAACTGTTGATCTTAGGTTTTCTAAGATAGTATCACAACCCTAATTAGGTCAAATCATTTTGATATAAATATCAGGTGAAGATGTCATTTTGACAAGTATCACACATGAGGTAGTCATCATTGGGAGACATCTAAAGATCTAATAGGGTTAATTTTGAAGCATTGGCAAAGTATTCAGTTTATCAAAAACAAAAGGCTACTGAGAAGTATTCAAAGAAGAGATAAATCACATTGAGGTGATAACAGATAAGTACATATCATATCTAACATCATGAAAGATTAGTTTCTATCTACAAATCAATTTTACTATTACGTTTTAACCATTTTAGCAGACCTTAAATCTCCTAAAAGAGTAGACTTGACAGTCTTTTTGTAAAATCTCTTAGCCCAGTGCACACTTTGTTGTCTCTTAGTTTAGCAATATTTTAATAACCTTGGAAATGTAGAGATGCACCTATGGGTTCACTTAATTCCAACAATCAGTACATTCACACAAGAATAAGGACCAATTAAAAAGGCACAATGTTTTTCTACACTTTGAACTTTGTAGAATTCAGGCAGGTATACCTAGGATTAGGATTACTTAATTTCACTTTTCCACTAATCCTCACAAAGAAGATAGGTTCCCATAATAATTCTTGTTATTTGTGACATAAAGAGATAGGATGTGAAGCTAGAAACACTACCAAATTACTCACACATAAAGTAGGGTCTTTCCTATTAAGTCCATAACTATTGACTTAAGATTTGGAATTTGATGGTTTAGGGGTAGAACTAATCGACAAGAAAGAAAATCTATTTGAAAAAATGTCTATCATTAGTGCCTTATCCATTGGGTGTATTCATAACAATTCATCATTGTACTATTGATTCTTATCATTCACCTTGTGAAAGAAAATCAAATTATACTAAGACCCTCATTATTTACAACAATCCTCCTTAATACCTTGAAATTCTACCAAGTTACACCAAGAATTTACTTAACTTTCTAAGTTAACAATAAAGCATATCAAGACATACATAAATAAATCTGTAGCTATGTCCTTGATCATGTCAATTCATAAGATAATAGGAAATTAAAAACACTTAAAGTAGGAGACAAGATTCAAAAAAAATCTTGTAATCTTTGTATTAGTTACCATTGAATTGATACAAAAGTGATGTACTGAACATAGAATACTCCACACATAAATAAGAATTTTTTGTATGATTCATTAGGATCTTTGTGGAACATAGAGGTTATAAACCTCTTCTACCAATTCTTGACTAAAAAATAGTAGAACTTTGTCTATTAGTTGCTTTTGTAGGCAGGCCAGTCCACAAATGGAGAAAGGAACAACTAGGAAGAGACTAGTTCTTTAACTAGAGAAAAGACAAGCACCAAATGACCTTGAGAATCCTTTTATAAGAACAAGGACTGTAACAAGTTTAGGGTCATTTAGGAAAAAATTATGGAAACATTGTTGTAATGTTTTAAAAAATGAGATCAAGATGTTATATATTATATATAGGATTGGGGAAGGTAAGATCTTCTTCTTAACCCCAAATTCCCAAAGGAAAGATCCAAGTTGATTAACCACAAGAATATGGTCAGTGTATAAATGAAGCAATGAATGGAGAATACGAAGAAAGGAGAAAACCTTGTATCCTTTTATGGAAAGAAGTATTAAAATATTAATTGAATTGAAGACAAATACTAACCTCAAAATATCACAGATCTGGAAAATGTTGTTTTCGCATGTCTGTACTCAGTTTTAGGAAATTTTGCAACCAGATCTAGCCTACAAACAAAGAGACAGAGAAAACTTAGAAACCTTTTTCTTTTCTAAGAAAGGTTGACCTTGACCTAGGTAGAAAGGTCATCCTTGACCCCTTTATGTGGACCTTGACCTGCGCTGCTCCGAGGGAAATTCTATTTGTGAATCCCAAACATTTTCTGAAAAGGGTGTCCATGTCTGCACTATAATTTTCTATCCTGTACTTGGTCCTACATGAAAAATGGTTTTTTTTGTTGGGGCGGGGGGGTTTCCTTGGTCAAACCCCAATTTAGGAATTCACCTTGAAATTGAATTGAAATTGCAGTAATAAACAAAGTAAATGAAACAATTCACCTTGCCTATGTTGAAACCCTTGTGGAGGATTCAAATCCTTGAATCCACAACTATGGATGCTCCAAATCAATTTAGAATTGCATGTAGGATATCTCAAATAAATTATCTTTAGATCTTCAACACCAATCTTGAATGGATCTTGGAATAGGAAGAAGCTTGAATGGATGTAGATGGAGAAATCTTCAACAAGATGGCTCCATAGAGATTGAATCCTTCAATGGATACCAATGGATCTCCTTGATGAATTGGATCTTGAATGCTTGAATTCATGAAGATGAATGAACTCTTGAATTCTTTCATTCTCCTTCTTTCTTGCTTCTTGATTTCTTGATTTCACTTACTTTAGTGCTTGAGAGATTATGATTTTTTATGGATTGAAATGAGAGGAGAAAGCTTCCTTTTATACTAGTCTAGGGCACAAACTTCTAGAGAGGCCTACATAGGAGAATTAAATTCCCATTTAAACTTTAATCCCTAGAAATGGACCAAAATTAAATATAATTTAATATTTTACCATTTCACAACCCGAAACAGGCGACCTAGAAGCGAGAAATAAATCTTTCCAAAACGTGACATCTAGAATCTTTGGGATTTTGAAATTTGGACCCTGGGTCAAGTTTAAGGTCGACCTTGACCTAAAAGGTTGACCTTGACCCTAAGGTCAAGAATTTAAGAGTTACAATTTAGGATGTCAGAATTATGCACAAAAGAAGTGTAAAATGGGACATAATAGGGGAAAAAGATATATCTAAATCAAAGACCCATTCAAGGAATTTGACATGACCCCAAACCACTTACTTGAAGGGCTAAACCAATCCTAAGTGGAAGTGCTTCTATATTCTAATGCTATATTTAGCCCCCACTTTAGCAAGAGTATGGACTCGATGCAAACTCTTGGTAAAGGAGATAATAAACAAAAAGACAATCTTATAGAAATCAAAGGGACAAAGGAGTCGTTAAGCCCCTAGGGACTCAAGTCTTCATCAACTCCAAGATTACAATAAGAGAGACATCTCTAGAAAAAGAGAGAAGAGGGTGTGATTAGCTCACCCAATGAGAACTTATGTCCCATTATGAACCACACAAGGAAACAATGCAACTAGAAAGATGAGGTTGAACCTCCTAGTGAATGTGGCTAATCACTAGTCAACCCATCAAAGATTCACTCCTAGGGATATTCTATTCCAAAAGAGAAAAGCCAAATCAAAAGAGATATCCAGTCTTAAGGGCACCTCTGACCTTAAAGCATACAAACCTTGAAAATTGAAACTAGAGGGATTAAGAGATCATATAAGATAAAAATCCATGCTTTAAGGATTAGTCACTAATCCATAAAGGGAGAAAAGAGCCTTGAATATATATATATATATATATATATATATATATATATATATATATATATATATATATATATATATATATATATATATATATATATATATATATATATATATATATATATATATATATATATATATATATATATATATATATTGAAAGTCTATGTGTGCAAAACATGAGCAGAGCATAAGATAAATAACTCCATTGGCTACGTTTCCACTACAAGATGCCCCCAAGTGAAGACAAATCAAGGGAAATACTGCATAAACATATAGAGAACACATAAGGGATCTACCTACCATGAGGTCAGTATGATCATAAGATAATATTTATATATGGTATTATTGCAAATGAATTAATATCATTCCCAAAAGAAAGTAGAACTACAATCACAATGGAGGAAATAAAACATAAGAGTTACGAAGAAGAGTCATTTCAAATCACAACATGTGACCAAAAAGATTCATTTTTACCAAGTCACAAATCCAAGCGGACTACATAGGGAAAACATTTACGAACAATAGCACAAGTACAAGATAACATGAAAACAACATATAGAAGAGTAAAGATACATATAGAGGAATAGTACAATAGGTTCAATTCCTTTATCACCTTGCACCAAAAAAATAACAAGGGTCATATAAAAGAATCTAACAAACATTTAGAAAAAAAATTATGGGAGAAGAAAAATAAAATAGGAAAACACACAAGAAGCTACCATGAAGGACAATCCAATCAAACACATCACCTACTCTCCTCATCTGATTCTATATCATTTCGAGAAGGTGGGAAACTTGTAAGAGGGACTATATCCAATGTAGTAGGAATAATAGCCAATTCCAAATAAGGATCCTCTTGAGAAGCCTAATGTTCAATACTAGGTATAATTATCAATTATGTTTGATTCATATTAGGTAAATCAATATCAATGTCAATAGTCTCATTTTCATCATTAACATCATTAGTATCATCAAGAGTATCTTATTCATCAAGATTAATCAAAATAGATTCTAAGATACAAATATAATCATCATAATAATTTATCTTAACATCATTATTAGCATTAAATTCTTCTAACACATCAGACATAGGCTGGTCAAAAGAAGGTAAAGAAATTTAAAGAATAGAGACATGGGCTTTAGCTTGAGCTTGACACTTCTTACAACATTGATGCAGGAGCATCTCAGGTCCTTGGAAATCTTGTGTCACCAAAAAGATTTTAAAGTTTTTCTATGTTGCTCGGTTCCTTCTTTAACCAAGTTGGTTTGGTAGTTGGTCAGTTTCCTTTGGTTATCAAGCATGGTCAGTTATCTCCTAAGCGGTCAGTTGTTTCACTAGTGCTTAGTGATGCTTGTCTTTTGTTCGGTCATTCTTTCTTACTGAGTAGTTTATTTTGAGTTTTTGTTGAGGCTGACTTGTCCATTTATTATGGGTCATAGATTTAATGTTGGTATCCATCATTGGGAAGCATGTGGTCCCAGATCTGACCATTCCTTCCATTGATTATGGATCTAAATACTGAATTAGTTCGGTAGCCTCTTGTATAAATGTAGTTGTTTGGTTGTAGTTTAGGAGTCAGTTTTAGATAGAGAAAAGAAGATAACAGATTAGAGATTGTTGGTAGATCCTCGCATGTTTGAGGACTTTTTTAATTCATTGTAATATCTAGTCATAATAGGGAAGGCCTCACAACCCAACATGTATGAATCAAATTGAATGAATAATATATGGTTGATCCTGCATTCTCTCTCTCACTATGTTGTTGTTGCTTCTGCATGTTGTTGAGTAGGTTGGATCATTAGGGTGTGCCATTGTTTGGCCCCTCTTGACCTTGCCCTTGTCTCAGGTGGTATCAAAGCGAGGTGAGATCTAGATCTAGGTTTGCGAATCTAGATTTGAAGGTTCCTTCTTATGAAGTCCTAGTTGAATTATTGTGGGGTGGTAGATTACAATTTGACCTATAATTGAAGAGGGTTTTCAAGATGGTTCATGGGAGGTGAGATACAAATTCAAGATTGGCAGACATGTTGATAGAAATTGCTTCTAGATTGGAAGATGTTGAAACAACCCAGAGAAGAGGAAGACATCTTGAGGATGTTAGTGATGATAAAATTGAGGAAGAACAGGTGAATGTAGAACCTGCACTTGTGATGGATCAAGGTGAAGAAATATTTTTGAAGGCTTTGACAAGTCTGAAGTCTACACCACATTTTAATCCTCCTAAGTATGGTGGAAAACTAGATTCTGATGAATTGGTGGATTGGATCACTGAGATGGAAAAGTATTTTGAGTATGAAAATGTACCTAAAGACAAGAAGGTGAAAATTGTAAGCACAACATTGAAAAGTCATGAATCCTTATGGTGGGAACATCTGTAGCTAGATAGAAAGAGGAAAGGCAAAAAAAAATTAAGGTATGGAATAAAATAGTGAAGAAGTTGAAAGGAAAATTCTTACCTTGTGATTATCAGATTAACCTAGTTAGGCAATGCAAAATCTAAGGTAGAAAGATAGCTCAGTAAAGAAATATATTGAGGAATTCTATAGATTAGATATTAGATCTGGACATGATGAAGATGATGTGGAAAGAATTTCTAGATACCTAAATGGTTTGAGAGTTTCCATCCAAGAGGAAATTAGTTTGGTCAAGTTAGAGAACATTGAAGAGGCTTATCAATTTGGCTTGAAATCCGAGGAGAAATTTAACAAGAGACATGACCAAAGACAAAGAGGTAGAGGTGGTAGATTCCCTAGAGGAAGAGAAAGATCCCATGGTGAAAATGGTAGATCTGAACTAGAAAAGACAAGTTTGGATAAAAGCAAGACCAAGTGGAAATATGAAAGTTCATCTAGAGGCAGAGGTAGTAACTATCAAGGTGGTTATAGCAGAGGAAGTTTCTGAGGAACTTGTTACAATTGTGGAGAAGAAGGACATACATCTTTTGAATGTATACATGCAAGTAAGAAGGCTGGTAGTAGCAAAAATGCTTTGGTGCAAGAAGAGTCACCAAATGAACATGAGAAAGAAAATAACTTGATGGTAAGAAGAGCATTGTGGAATGAAAGAAAAAAGGAAGATATGGTAAGGAAAAGTTGGTTCAAGACTAAATGTAGAGTTTCTGATAAAGTTTGGAAGGTAATCATTAACAGTGGTAGCTCAGAGAATCTAGCATCTAAGGAAATGGTCACAAAGTTGCAGTTGAAAAGGCTAGAACATCTAAAGCCCTATCAGATTTTATGGATCAAGGATGAGCATACACTCTTGGTAAGTGAACAATGTTATGTGAATTTGAAAATTGGAAAGTACTATGATAAGGTGTTGTGTGATATCATGCCTATGGATTGTTGTCATATTTTGTTGGTTAGACCTTGGCAATATGATAGACATGATATATATGATGGGAGATTGCAGAAGTATACTATTGTGGATGATGGAGAGAAGCAAATATTGTTACCTTTGATGGAAGAACATGTTAGTAGTGTTTGCACATCTATGAAAGTTTTCTTGATGGAAGGAAGAAAGTTTGTTAAGGACTTGAAGAAGAATGATGTATGTTTTGTTGTGATCTCTAACAAATCAAGTAAGAAAATAAAGGATAGTGTTCCTAAGGAGATTGATAAGTTACTCACTCAGTATAGTGAAATCATTTCCGATAATGTACCTGATGGTTTTCCACCAAAGAGAAGCATTGATCATTGTATGGATCTAATCCCTAGAGCTATTTTATCAAATAAGGTACCTCATCGGTTGACACCTACCGAGAATCAGGAATTGAACTGATAGATTCAAGAGTTGCTAGAGAAAGGTTTGATCAGAGAAAGGTTTGAGTCCTTGTGCAGTACCTTCTTTATTGGCACCAAATAAGAATGGAGGATGGAGGATGTGTATTGATTCTATAGCAATCAATAAGATAACAATGAAGTATAGGTTTCCTATACTGAGAATGGATGATATAATGGATAGTTTGACTAGAGAAAAGTATTTTACCAAAATTGATTTTAAAAGTGGGTATCATCAGATCAAAATTAGAGAAGGTGATGAATGCAAGACTTCTTTCAAGACAAAAGAAGGTTTGTATGAGTGGTTGGTTATGCATTTTGGTTTAACTAATGCACCGAGTACTTTTATGAGGCTGATGAATGAAGTTTTGAAGAAATTATTGGGTAAGTTTGTGATTGTATATCTTGATGATATTCTGATATTCAGTAAGACAAGAGAAGAACATTTGTTGCATCTTACACAAGTTTTGCAAAGATTGAAAGAAGAAAAGTTGTTGATAAATCTGAAAAAGTGTTCATTCATGAAAGAGGAGATTGTGTATTTGGGATTTGTAATCTCAGTACATGGTTTGAAAATGGATCCTAAAAAGCTTGAAGATATTTTGAATTGGCCTACACTTGTGAATGCTAGTGAGGTAAGATCATTTCATGGTTTGGAAATTTTTTACCGAAAGTTCATAAGAAATTTTAGTTCAATTTGTAATGCTATGACTAAGATAATGAGAGGAGATAAAAGGGAATTCATGTGGACACGTGGAGCTGACAAAAGTTTCAAGACTCTGAAGAAGAAGCTTGTCGAATTGCCTATTTTGGCATTGCCTGATTTCAGTAAGGTTTTTCAAGTGGAATGTGATGCAAGTAGAGTTGCAATTGGAGCTATGTTGAATCAAGAAGGTAAACCTATTCCTTTCTTTAGTGAAAAGTTGAATGATGCTAGAAGGAAATATTTTGTGTATGATCAAGAATTCTATGCTATTGTTCAAGCACTAAAGAAATGGAGACATTACTAGATACCGAGTGAATTTGTGTTGTATACTGATCATAAGGCTTTATAGTATTTGGGTAGTCAGAATAAGTTGAATCAGAGACATATGAAATGGGTTGAGTATTTGTAGAGTTACACATTTGTGATAAAACATAAGAGTGGAGTCACTAACCGAGTTGCTGATGCATTGAGTAGAAGAAGATCTTTGATGACCGAGATGAAAATTGAAGTTCTTGGTTTTGATGAGATGAGAGATTCTTATGAGTTTGATCCTAATTTTTATGAGCCATGGAGAAAGTGTAGAGCACCTATTTAAGATTAATAGAACACTAAATGGGATAAATATTTTATTCAGGAAGGTATGTTGTTTAAAGGTATTTAGTTGTGTATACCGAGATGACCAATGTGAACTAATCTGATAAAGGAGAAACATAGTAGTGGTTTGACTAGACATTTTGGTATTGATAAGACATGGAATTTTCTTAAGGAGAAATACTATTGGCCACAATTGTATAAAGATGTTCAGAAATTTGTGAAAAGTTGTGAAGTTTGTCAAGTTGCAAAAGGAGTAAGTCAGACTACTAGATTGTATACACCGATTGTTGTACTTGAGAAACCTTGGATTGACATTAGTATAGATTTTTTTCTTGGCTTATAGAAGATAGTAAGAGGTAATGATTCTATATTTATTGTTGTGTATAGATTTTCTAAGATGGCACATTTTATACCTTATAGAAAAACATCAGATGTAGTACATGTAGTAGATCTTTTCTTTAACGAAATTGTCATCTTGCATGTATTACCGAAGAGTATTATCTCTTTTTGAGATAGTAAATTTGTTGAATACTTTTGGAAGAACCTTTGGAAGAAGTTTGGCACTGAGTTGAAATATAGTTCTACATTTCACCCACAAACTAATGGATAGATTGAAGTTGTGAACATAAGTTTGGGTAATCTTTTGAGATGTTTAGTTGGAGACACACTGAGGAATTGAGATTATGTGTTGGCACAATAAGAGTTTGCATATGATAATTCAGTAAATAGGAGTACTGGAAAAACACCATTTGAGATTGTAAGTGGCATACAGCAAAGAGTTATATCTGATTTAAGTGATATTGTTGATGAAAGTAAGAGAAGTGCTGAAGGAGTAAAATTTGCTGAGTACATGAAGACATTGCATGAAGATGTGAAGCTGAAGCTAGAAGAGAGTAATTAGAAATACAAAGATAGAGTTGATAGATCAAGGAGACATAAGAATTTTGATGTTGGTGATGAAGTGATGGTTCATTTGAAGAAAGGTTGATTTCCTATTGGAACATATGGGAAGCTGAAGATGAAGAAGTTTGGACCTTGTAAGATTTTGAGGAAATTTGAAAGTGGAAATTCATATGAGATTGAGTTACCTAATGACATGGAAATATCACCTATTTTCAACATTACCAATTTGTATGAGTATCATGGACCTGATGAAGGCATGGCAGTATCAATGGAATATCCTAAGAAATAGAAAGAGGAAGTTGAGCAGATTTTGGAGAAAAGAATTGGCAAAAGTACAAGAGGAAAACAATATATGGAATATCTGGTAAAGTGGAAGAATAGACTGATTGAAGATAGTTCAGGGATTTCATAGTCTGAGTTGGATGCAGCTCAGATCATACCTACCAATTGATTTGGAGAATCATTTTAAAATAACCCCAGGTGTCTGATGCAAGAGCATCTCGGGTCCTTGGCAATCCTATTTCACCAAAAAGATTTTAAAATTTGTCTATGTTGCTCAGTTCCTTCTTTGACTGAGTTGGTGCGGTAGTTGGTTAGTTAAGTCTTGGGTGGTCAATTTTAGCACTGGCAATCGGTGATGCTTGTCTATTGCTCAGTCATCCTTGCTTACCGAGTAGTTTCTTTTGAGATTCTATTGAGGCTAACTTGTGCATTTATTATGGGTCACAAATTTAATATTGGTATCCATTATTGGGAAGTGTGTGGTCCTAGATCTGACTGTTCCTTCCATTGATTATGGATCTAAATAATGACTCAGTTTGGTAGCCTCTTGTATAAATGTAGTTGTTTGGTTGTAGTTTAGGAGTCAGTTTTAGATAGAGGAAAGAAGATAAAAGATTAGATATTGTTGGCAGATCCTTGCATGTTTGAGGAAATATATAATTCATTGTAATATCTAGCTGTAATATAGAAGGCCTCACAACCTGACATATATGAATCAAATTGAAAGAATAATATATGGTTGATCATATATTCTCTCTCTCACTATGTTGTTGTTGATTCCATGTCTTGTTGAGCAGGCTGGATCATTAGGGTGTGCCATTGTTTGGCCCCTCTTGACCCTGCCCTTGCATTAGACATTCATTAGCAGATCGGTTATGTTTTTTCTTGTTTGAAATATGTTGATAACCAGGAGGGACAACCAATGGTTCCTTGACAGGTTGTATAGGAGGATCAGTAGGATTCTTAGTAGGCTGAAAAGAAACACTAGAAGCTTGATTAAAAGAACTAGAAGCCATGGTTAAAGGAGGTGTTGGCTCCTGAAATCACTGGATTTGGTCTATGTGGTTTCTGGAAGCCAATTGATGAATTTGACCTTTGTCTAGGTTGAATTCCTACACTTTTGGTTACAAACTAGGGCGGGTGTACTCGAAAAATAACTTATAATTGAAAACTAAAAATCTAACTAGGATCTAATAAGTCTAATCTAAGATAAAAATTCAGAACTTAATCGATCAAACTACAACTGTAATAAAAAATCAAAATGCTAATAATATAATGAAATTAAGGTTATAAAATTGTTAGAACTGTTAAAAATTGATTAGTAAACTAATTTGAAACTTTGAAATCTAAGTCTTAATATAGATAACTTCTTCAAAATTGAAATAGGTAGAACCTAGAAACCAATAAATGAAAATAACATATACATCAACATGAATTGAAGTAAAGACTAGTGCCTATAACATTGGGCAATAGAGTCCTGATAATCAAGTTGTACCTGGAGAGAGTAAAAACCCTAGTAACCATTATAGACAACTTTGCTGAGTTTAACTCTGATGTTTATAGACCAACCAACTACAGTTTGGAAGAATTTAACTAAAAACATATCCTTGGAGACCAGCAGTTTCATCACATATAATAATTACCAAAATTTAAATGATCACATTAAAGGAACTTAATAAAAATTCATCCAATATAACGTAATTAATCAAAAAATTGCTTTTCAATATTAAAGAATTTAAACTTATCTCTCCTCCAGTAATGTGATAGTAATATTCAAAATTTGATCATCGATTCACCATATTCACCCATAAAAGAAAATTACTCCTTTATGTCTTTTATAAAAATTATGTTCTCAAAATTGTCTTAAAAAAAAAAAATATTGTTCCCCAAAAATAAAATATCCCACACCTATTTATAAATATTTCACAACCCATATGAAAGGACATACCCTTTCATAATGAATTCCCCACACCTAATCCCCTAAAACTACCCTACCTAACCAATAACCATCCCCCCTAACTATTACATACGAAAAAATTAATTCCACCTTCATTCCCCTCCCTGACAAAATCCTCCTACAAAACACAAAAGACAAAACAAAAAGTTAGCCGATAAAATAAATTTACAAAACATAGGTTAGGTTAGAAAATTAATAAAATAAAATAAACCTAATCTAAAACTACCAAAAAGATTAGGTTAGAAAAACAAATTCACGAAAACATTTAAAACTCCTAAACTTAAAACACTTTTTGAAAGAAATATAAAAAACTAAAAACTAAAAAACAAAACTACATAATAAAATACATAAATAATTAGGGTTAGTAAAAAGCTTTAATAAATACAAGAGTCAAAACCTAGAATTTAGGAAATGAAAGAAATTGCCGAACAAATAAATATCACAAAGGTAAAAACTAATAACATATGGGAAGAGGGTAAAATTTACCCCTAATTACCACAAGAAAAGGGGATAAAGGGAATAGGAGGAAAAATAGGAATAAGAAAGTAAGTTAGGGAAACATGGCTAGGGTAGATAGGTTAAAACATTAGGGAGAAGGATCGGGCGAGAGGTCATGAGTTCAACTCCCTCTCCCTATTCCTTTTCCTTTTTGCATTAAAAAATAGATAATATATAAATATAAAATATCACAATAATCATATTATTAAACTATAAAAATAAATAGGGAAGAGGTAACTCCTTGTGTGAAAAGTGATTTTGATCTCTCACCTGCACATAAAAATGAAAATAAATAAATATTTTCTCTTAATTCTCTCAAGGAAAACAAGTAGACTAACTGGTTAGGGGGTAGGAGGGTAGATAGGTAGGAAAAGGGGGTTGGCTTGAGAGGTTGAGTGTTCAAGTCCCGATCGCCACCCCTTTCACCTAATTTTAATAATTATTTTATTCCAAAAAATATAAATGCTTTGAAAACTTGGAAATAAAATAATTAACTTTTTCTTTGAAAATCAAACCATAATGTGAAATAAAATAAAAATAAAAACAAAATATCATACTTCCCTGACGCGTTTGTAATTTTAGAACCTAAATTTTCAAGTGTCAACAGTGGCTCTCATTGGGGACATGTGTCCATACCTAGGCACAACAATAATCTAGACTTCTCTGGAAGAAGCAAAGCACTTTGAAACATAATATTAATAAAAATTATCTGAAATCACTTATATTTATCTGAGGATTAGGTCAAAACAAAAATAATAGAGAAAAGACATTAATCTCATTAATAATTCTGTGTTAAAATATTTGATATAATGTATTCCTCCTTTTAAGAGATTAGATATATAAACGCTAAAGATAAAAAATACTTTTACCATTCAAAATATCAAAATGAAATGAAATTCTTACCTGGATACTTACCTTTTTAAATACATTCAAATCATGTCCCCCCAAATGAAATATGTCCATACACGACCCCAGATTTTCAACCAAAAATTGCACATTCCCTTCACGATCTTTTATTAGTGATGAAATAAAATAATATAAATCCTCAAAATATCTAGTACTTAAAGATTGCAATCATGGAGCTTGTGCCTGGTCCTCAAAATCAGATTTATATTTTGATGAAGAATTGATTTCCAGAGCTTCGAATTACTTTTCAAGTATTTCAGCCTCATATTGAAACCGTCCTTTAGTGCAAATTTTTCTTGATTTTAATTTTTATTCTCTATCTCATAGCCATTTTGTTCAAATTCTCTATGCTTACCCTTTTTCATGTCAATATTAATGTTGAAAATATATAGCCACCTCTGTGAATTGTAGTTATGATTCTGACTTTGCAGGTTTCTTATCTGCTTGTTTATGCTTCTACAAACATCATTAGGCATTTGATAACAACTAGGAGTTATTTTCAAAATTTCCATGCATAGCAACATTATCAGAACTTAGAGGAATTCTAGGTTGCATTTTTGTCTTGTACATGTGTTTCATTCTGCAATATTTTACCCTCACTATTGAGGAAATTTGAAGAATTTTCAGAACCTTTCACAAAAATATTTCCTTCCTGAATTATTTCATCCAATTGAAATTTATTTTTCATTTCATCAAAATGTATTGATTCATTAATACGCCTATCATGGTGAATTGAGAAAAAATTCAAACCATTGTTCCTGACATGACCATTGTTCCTGACATATTTCTGATATTCAATGTCCAATATATCTAAAATTTCTTCCGTACTGAGAAGATTCTCCTCAAGATCATGATTTTCATTTGTTTCCACACAAATCTGATCGGATGTAGATGCTTCTTCAACCTATTTTGAACTTTCTTCTTTATTTGAATCATTAGGTTTTTGTGCCTCCATTACAACTTCATGTGTAATGTCAAGAAGGATATCTACTTGTTCACTAGTTACTCCTAAACTACACATTTTGTTTACAAAACTTGGCCTAATATTAGAAGGTATCTTACTGAAGATATTAATCATCCTCATAAATAAACTCACCACATTTTCACTATCATACCACTCTAAATTAATGAATGCATTCAAGGGAGACATACTTGATTCATCCCCTTGGTGTTGATCATCATAGTGATCATTAATTTTCTCTCGCTCATTATCCATGTTATACAATGGATTAGAAAAGCTTTTAAACTAATCATTGTCACTTCCTGTAGTCATTTCTTCTTTGTTTGGTTCTAATTCAAAGAACCATTTGTTTGTTAGAGATATTCTCCCTAACATAGACTTCACCTAAAACTGAATTTTAGAGTTGCCACCTCACTTCCTATGAGGAATCAATAACTGTTCTGAATCTTTCTCCCAGTAGAGTCTTCATGACTTAACCAGAGATTCTGAAACTAACATCCACTGATAGGCATCCCCAGCAGAGTCACCAATTTGTTGGCTCCTGAAATCTTTGGATTTGGTCTATGTGGTTTCGAGAAGCCAATTGACGAATTTGACCTTTTTCTAGGTTGGATTCCTGCACTTTTGGTTAGAAACCAGGGTGGGTGTACTCAAAAAATAACTGATAATTGAAATCTAAAAATCTAACAACTAGGATCTAATAAGTCTAATCTAAGATCAAAATTGAGAACTTAATCGATCAAACTACAAATGTACTAAAATATCAAAATGCTAATAATATAATGAAATTAAGGTTAGAAAATTGTTAGAACTGTTAAAAATTGATTAGTAAACTAATTTGAAATTTCAAAATCTAAGTCTTCATATCGATAACTTCTTCAAAATTGAAATAGGCAGAACTTGGAAACCAATAAATGAAAATAACATATACATCAATATGAATTGAAGTAAAGACTAGTGCCTATAACATTGGGCAACAGAGTCCTGATAATCAAGTTGTACCTAGAGACAGTAAAAACCCTAGTAACCATTATAGACAACTTTGCTGAGTTTAACTCTGATGTTTATAGACCAACCAACTGCAATTTGGAAGAATTTAACTAAAAACATATCTTGGGAGATGAGCAGTTTCATTACATATAATAATTACCAAAATTTAAACGATCACATTAAAGGAACTTAATAAAAATTCATCAAATATAACGTAATTAATCAAAAAATTGCTTTTCAATATTAAAGAATTTAAACTTATCTCTCCTCCAGTAATGTGATAATAATATTCAAAATTCGATCATCGATTCACCAGATTCACCCATAAAAGAAAATTACTCCTTTATGTCTTTTATAAAAATTATGTTCTCAAAATTGTCTTAAAAAAAAAATGTATTGTTCCCCAAAAATAAAATATCCCACACCTATTTATAAATATTTCACAACCCATATGAAAGGACATACCCTTTCATAATGAATTCCCCACACCTAATCCCCTAAAACTACCCTACCTAACCAATAACCATCCCCCCTAACTATTACATACGAAAAAATTAATTCCACCTTCATTCCCCTCCTTCCTGACAAAATCCTCCTACAAAACACAAAAGACAAAACAAAAAGTTAGCCGGTAAAATAAATTTACAAAACATAGGTTAGGTTAGAAAATTAATAAAATAAAATAAACCTAATCTAAAACTACCAAAAAGATTAGGTTAGAAAAACAAATTCACAAAAATATTTAAAACTCCTAAAACTTAAAACACTTCTTAAAAGAAATATAAAAAACTAAAAACTAAAAAACAAAACTACATAATAGAATACATAAATAATTAGGGTTAGTAAAAAGCATTAATAAATACAAGAGTCAAAACCTAGAATTTAGGAAATGAAAGAAATTGCTGAACAAATAAATATCACAAAGGTAAAAACTAATAACATATGGGAAGAGGGTAAAATTTACCCCTAATTACCACAAGAAAAGGGGATAAAGGGAATAGGAGGAAAAATAGGAACAAGGAAGTAAGTTAGGGAAACATGGCTAGGGTAGATAGGTTAAAACATTAGGGAGAAGGATCGGACGAGAGGTCATGAGTTCAACTCCCTCTCCCTATTCCTTTTCCTTTTTGCATTAAAAAATAGATAATATATAAATATAAAATATCACAATAATCATATTATTAAACTATAAAAATAAATAGGGAAGAGGTAACTCCCTGTGTGAAAAGTGATTTTGATCTCTCACCGGCACATAAAAATGAAAATAAATAAATATTTTCTCTTAATTCTCTCAAGGAAAACAAGTAGACTAATTGGTTAGGGGGTAGGAGGGTAGATAGGTAGGAAAAGGGGGTTGGCTTGAGAGGTTGAGTGTTCAACTCCTGATCGCGACCCCTTTCACCTAATTTTAATAATTATTTTATTCCAAAAAATATAAATGCTTTGAAAACTTGGAAATAAAATAATTAACTTTTGCTTTGAAAATCAAACCATAATGTGAAATAAAATAAAAATAAAAACAAAATATCATACTTCCCTGACGCGTTTGTAATTTTAGAACCTGAATTTTGTAGTGTCAACAGGAGGTATGGAAGGTGTAGTAAAAATACCACGGTTAAGATCTATCTGAGGTATTCTTAACTCAAGAATATTGTGATGTTTTCAGGCTTGATATGAGAGAAAAAGGTTATTAGGTTGAAAAGGACATGAATTAGGTAATGAAGGCCAAAATAAGTAAAGTGTAGCACAATCCCTCAGCCTAGAAGGTTGATATAAACTATGATTAATCATCTTCACTTCTTCATCATGAATGAATTTAAGACACTTATAGATAGGAGAAGAAATGGTATGTATGACATTCAACCAAGGAAAACCAAACTTAACTTGAAACTGATTAGAAGTAAGAACAACAACGAAGGTAGTGTCCACAACTTTACCACAAAGTTCAATAGGTAAATTAATAGAACCAACTGATGGCTAAAGAAAACCATTACAATTTTGAATCCACACATCCGATGTATCATAAGAATCACGTTGTAAGTTCTTCATAAAAATATTTTCTTTAGTAATAACATTGACTAAGGATGTAGGATCAACAAGACAACCATGTGTAGGTATCTAATAAATCCTAGCATAAATGTAGAGGGGACCATTGGGAGCTTTAATAGTATCAAAATCATCTAAGGTAAATATAATTCCTTTGGTCTTTTATTCTTAGGTTGTTTTCGAGCTTTAGGTTGAGGTTTCAGTTTAGGCCTAGGTTGAGGTGGAACTTGAAGTTGAGGTTGAGATTGAGGCTGGGGTGGAGATATAGATTCAGACAAAACAACATGCTCCACATGGTTAACAATGTGACTAAGATCATCCATATTTGAATCATAGACAATATCCACTGAAGATGGTTGAACAATGGTATTAGTATCATGTGTAGGAAAAGGATTCATATAGATTTGGAGATTTTGATTAGGAGGAGAGACAGATTTTTTCCCACTACCATCAAAAGTATCAATATATAAAGCATTAGAATCAATTAAATCTTGAACTTTATATTTTAAAGAATAACACTTCTCAGTATCATGGCCATTCTGATGATGGTATTGACAAAAGGCTTTGGAATCAAATGAATTGGATGCCACCATAGTAGGTAAAAGAGGTTGAATAGGAGGTAAAGTAATCATATTAGTACTCAACAATTTACTCATAATAGAATGCAAAGTTTCATAAAGAGGAGTAAACGTATGATTCAGACAAAAAATAGTCAATGCAAAAGTGATATTGTTGGATGTAACAAAAAATTGATCAGCAACTGCATTTTCTTTCTTATTTATCTTGACATAGTTGTTAGGTTTATGAAACTTGTTTGGATTAAGAGCAGCATCACTCTTATCAACTGGGACAAGAGCCATTGGAGTGTTTCTCTCAAATTAACTCACTTGTAATTAATAATGATGAAGCACTACACAAAGTTGTTGAAAAGAGATAAATTCATTAAGCAAAATCTTATCTCTAATATCCTTTTGTAAATTTAAAATAAACATATGTTGAATATCAATATCGGGAATAGGATAAGAAATTTGAGCATACAAATGCTTAAATCTACTAGTAAATTTAGTCAATTTTTCTTTAGTATTTTGTTTACAATGCATCAAATCAGTTAAGGACACTTGCAGACCAATGCTATTTTGAAACTATTGGATAAAGGCATTAGTAATTTTTGGAAAATATTCAATAGAATAAGGAGGCAAGGAACAATACAATTGCAAGGCCTTATCACAAAAAGTTCTAGCAAACAACTTGGCTAAAATCCTATGGTCATGAGCATAGTCACTACAAAGGATCTGAAATGTTTTAACATGAGTAACATGGTCTCCCTTACCATTGTAATTCTCAAGATGACGCATATCAGCTTGCTAAGGAATAGGAGCACAAATAATGTCTAGGGATAAAGAACTTTCCATGTCACATGTAGGAATACTAAACCTAGATTGAGTTAAAGACACAAGTTGTTGTTGTAAAGAGGACACAATTTGAGCCAAACTAATTGTTGGTTGTTTTTCTTGCAACCCCCTTTCCTAGGTGGGAAATGTTAGAAAGTAAAGTCTACCAAGATAACTAAGAGGGGGGGGTTGAATTAGTTATTTGATAATTATAACTTTTATCATCTTCAACAGCATTAAACCATAGAAGCAATATAATTACCAACCATAGCAAGATATTCATACACAATAACACAATGACACGAGATATGTTGACTAGGGAACCTCTTGATCAAAGAGTAAACCCCGGTGGGAATGATGCCCACAAAAGATGCACTAATATGAATATTCCTTGTGAGAGGATGGACTCTATTAGGAGTCTTATGAAATACATTCAGTACATATGAATCCCTATTAGGAGATTTTGAATCCCTGTTAAAAGATTCTAACCATGTTAAGAGTTATAGAAGACAAAAAGACCCACTGCCCAAATAGATTCAGGGTAAGATCATTGAGAACACTGTCCAAATAATCTTTTCATTACTCAATAGAATAATATGTTACCTCTTTTTTGACTATGCCAAACTGCACTCACTGTTACATCAGATCTCAATTTCAGATCTTTGTACTTCACATATCTTCCTTCATAATTTTGCTCTCATACTTAGCTCTTTTCTTCACTTCATGCATGCCACATCACACATCATCACTAAAACTACATTCCAATTACATACCAATAAGGAAATACATTCCTTCTTTTATACCACACTCAAATAATTACAAATGAGTTGGCATACAATTAAAAAATAAAAGTTTCCACACGCTACACCAAAATTACATAAAACTGTCGGCTTCCAAATATAATAAATCTTCACTCATGTGACCTCAAAGTATATGCTATCATCCACATCACTATCAATGTGTCTTCAACTTCCCTTTAACTTCACAAAACTAGATTCCATCCCGATTAGGGGATATCATCCGATTTCCACAAACCACTACTTAGGAACACTGCCTAAACACTCCTTCCACCAAAATGATCATAACTTCCATGAATCAATGAATTACTATTTGTGCTCTTAGCCATAGACATATGACATATCAAAGAGTATATCCTCAATTTTTCATAGCTCCAACTATAAAAACCCATGTGCGCTAATCCAAACTCTATCTACTTCTCAGCAAGTGTTTGGTAAATCACTGTGTTGACATCAATGACAATCATAGTCATGAATGCAACAACAACTGCTACATAATGGCTACCAAACACTTTAGCATTCATTCCTAAAAATCTCCCCTGTTGGAATTGATGGCAACATAGATGAAAAAAATTCAATGTTCCAAAAATCCAATACTGCAACACTGCTTCTTCAAATCCTCTTCATCAATCAAATCTTGCTTCGTTATCCAGTTCAGTTCTCTCCAAAAAATTTCTCATCTTTTTTTCATGCATTCTTCTCCCCCATTGACATCAATGACATAAATTCCATCACTAAGTCAACAACAACTCAATGTCAAAAGACACTTTTTAGAAAATGTTAGGAATGAATGCAAAGTATGTTGGTAGTCATTCTGTAGCAGTTGTTGTTACATTCATGACTTGGATTGTCATTGATGTCAACACAGTGATATTCTGGATATTAGCAGGAAAGAAGGTATAGTTTTGTTTTGCAAAAATGTTGTATTGTAGATTGGATTTTTCATAGTTGATGGTATGTTCTTTGTGTGTTCTTAACCTATGGTAAACAACACCAAAATAAATTCATTCATTTGTGAGAGTTATGAGCATTTTGGTGAAAGCAGTGTTTAGACAGTGTTTCTGTGAAGCGATGTTCAGAAATTGGAGGATATCTCTTAGCTAGGATGGAATCTAATTTTGTGTAGTTAAATAGATGTTGGAGACTCATTAATGATGATTTGGTTCACAATGCAAACTTTGAGGATATGTTTGGAGAAAGTTACAGTATCTAGAAGCTGACAGTTTTATGTGAATTATGTGTGTAGCATGTAGAATTTATTATTTTGTAATTGAGGACTGACTCATTTGTAATTATTTGAGTTTGGTATATAAGAAGGAATTTTTTCCTTGTTGTAATGTGTACTATGAAGATTGAGATGTGAATATATGCATGAAGTGAAGAAAAGAGCTAATTTAGTGATGAAGGAAGACTCGTGAGTGTACAGATCTGGAATTGTGATCTTGTGTAGAAGAGAGTGTAGTTTTGGCATAGTGTGAAGGAGGTAATATATTTCATATTATTCTATTGAATAATTCTAAGATCTTTTGGACAGTGGCTTCAGAGATCTTGCCTTGAAGTTGTTTGGGTAGTGGGTCCTTCTGTCTTCCATAAACTCTTAACCGGGTTAGAATCTTTTAACAGGGATTCAAAATCTTCTAACAGGGATTTATATGTACTAAATGTATTACATAAGACTCCTAACAGGGTCCATCCTCTAACAAGGAACTTTCATATTAGTGCATCATTTTGTGGGCATCATTCCCACCGGGGTTTACTCTTTTCAAGAGGTTCCCTAGTCAACATATCTTGTGTTATTGTGCAATTGTGTATGGTTATCTTTCTATGGTTGATTAGTACATTAATTACATTATTTAAAATAGTTGAATGGATAAATTATCTGATAATTGATTCACCTCCCCCCTCTTAGTTATCTTGGGGATCTTTACTTTCTAACAATTGGTATCAGAGCAGTAGGTCCTTGAAAGAAAAGTTTAACAACTTAAGGAGATCCATGGTGAATTTCAGAAAAGAAAGCCCTAAGTTTGATGGAGTAAATTTTGACAGCTAGAAAGAAAAGATGAAAACACATCTATTGTGTTTAGGACCAAGTTATTGGTTGATTACAAAGAATGAGAAGACTATCATTGAGGAAGACAATCTAGAGGCAGGAACTAAAGATGAAATAGATCTATTCATGTGTAACATACTTGCAAGAGAAGAACTTTTGTTAGCACTATCGGAGAATGAATATAGTTAGGTAAGATGTTTGAAAACATCTCATGCAATTTGGAAAGCTTTACATTCTACTTTTGAAGGTGATGAACATGCAAAGAAGGCTAGATTACATAATTAGATTTGTGCATTTGAAGATATTAGAATGATGGAAGATGAATCTATTAAAAGCTATATTGGTAGGATGTCTGAGATTGTAATAGGAATAAAGTCTTGTGGAGGTGATAAGACAGAGAATGAAGTGATATGGAAAATTTTGAGAACTTTGACACTAGTATTCAAGCAGACAACATAGATGATTGAACAAGTGATACCTTGTGCATCAAAATTTTCAAGAGAGACTCTTCTTGGAAGATTAGAAACAATAGAGATGAACTTGAGATTATCAAGAGAGCTACCTAGAATGGAAATAGCATTCAGTGCTCTTAACATTAGACCTATAAGAAGTACTAGTGTGAATGGAGATTATGCCAGCAGTAGCAGATCTGAGGAAGATAAGAAGATTGAAGAAGGTATTGCATTACTTGTAAAAAGAGAACCAGATGGTAAGAAAATCTTTAAATGTTGGACTTGTCAAGAATATGCTCATTTTGCATCTAAATGTCCTAAAAGAGTTAAGAAGTATAGAATCAACTTTAAACCTAGGAGATCTAAAGAATGTTATTATGCAAATGATGAAGATCTTGAAGCAAGAATTGAAAAATATTTAAGTGACAGTGATAATGATAACTTTGAGGAAATAGGATTTGTAGCAATTAAAGAAGAAAGTTCTGAATCTGATAAAAGGGAAGAAAAAACATTAGTTTCACAAGCTGAAAAGAAATTTGATCAGATTATAGATAGTGGTTGTTCACATCATATGATTGGAGATAAAAGAAAGTTTGTTAAGTTAGATAATTATGATGGAGGAATTGTTAGGGTTGGTAACAGTGCACCTTTTTTTATTAAGGGTATAGGATCTATTACTATTGATGGAAAGTCTAACACTGATGATGTTTACTTTGTTGATGGATTAAGACATAATCTACTAAGTGTTGGACAATTGGCTGATAAGGGTTATCAAGTTTGGTTTTCTGAGAAAACTTGTGTGATAAAAGATAAAGATGGAAATCTGATTGGAAAAGGATCCAGAACCAGAGGTAATGTATTTCAGTTGAATCTTATTGAGATGACATGTTTGATAACTAGGATTGATGACAGTTGGTTATGGCATAAAAGGTTTTGTCATATAAACTTTGATAATATTGTCAAGGTAATCACTACACTTGTGGTAAGAGATTTACCTAGAATTATGAAACCTACTAACATGATTTGCGAAGAATGTATGATGGAAAAGTAGAAAAGGAGTTCATTTCTCAACAAGAAGTTCACATCGACAGAGAAGCTAGAGATTGTTCATACAGACTTGAGTGGTCCTACTAGGACTAGAGGATTCTATGGAGAAAGGTATTTTATGATTCTTGTTGATGATTTTACAAGAATGATGTGGATTGCATTTTTGAAAGAAAAATCTGAAGCATTTGATCAATTTAAGATCATGAAAATAAAAATTGAGAATGAATCTAGAAGGAAGATTAAGTGTCGAAGATCTGATAGAGGTGGTGAATTTACATCTAGAGAATTTAACACCTTTTGTGAAATGAATGGTATTAAGAGACAACTTTCAGCCCCTAGAACACCAGAACAAAATGGTATTGTAGAAAGAAGGAATAGGTCAATAACTGAAGTAGCAAGAGCTATGTTGTTTGAAAATGATTTGGCTAAGACTTTTTGGAGAGAAGCAGTGAACATAGCAGTATACACTATGAACATAGTACAAATCAGAGCAGATATAAACAAGACACCTTATGAATTATGGTTTGGACATACACCCTCAGTTAAGTATTTTAGAATTTTTGGAAGTAAATGTTATATAAAGAGAGATGATGATATAGTAAAGTTTGATCCTAGAAGTGATGAAGGAATATTTCTTGGATATTCTTTAAAAAGAAAAGCATATAGATGTTATAACAAAAGAACTAAGACTATTGTTGAAAGTACAAATGTAAAAGTTGATGAGAAGTTTAAAATTTAGGAAAGAATGCTTGATTATGAATCTGATGGAGAAGCACAACCTCAGCCTAACATTGAAAATGCAGAATTATTTTTTGAAACTAATAGTGATTTGCTGAATGAAAGTCATACTGAAGAAAATAGAGAAGAAAACAAAGAAGAAAACAGAGAAGAAAGCAGAGAAGAATCTACAGTCGGAACAAGATCAGTAACTCTGACACCTAACAGGTATACTTCAAGACATCACCCTGTTGAGCAAGTTATTGGAAGTTTAGATAGAGGAGTTTTGACTCGAAATAAGGTACATTTATGTTTGATTTCTCAAATTCAACCTAAGACTACTAATGAAGCTTGTGAAGATGAACATTGGATTAATGCTATGAAAGAAGGACTAGAGTAGATTGAAAAAAACAAGACATGGGAATTGGTCCCTAGACCTGAAGACAAGAATGTGATTGGAACAAAGTGGGTATTCAGAAACAATATGAATGAATAAGGAGAAGTGATAAGAAACAAAGCAAGATTGGTATGTAAAGTATATTCAAAATAAGAAGGAATTGACTATGAAGAAACTTTTGCACCTGTGGCCAGACTTGAAGCAATGAGAATATTTCTAGCATATGCAACTTACAAGAAATTCAAAGTGTATTAGATGGATGTGAAGCCAGCATTTTTGAATGGAGAATTGGAAGAAGAAGTCTACATTCAACAACCTGAAGGTTTTCCTTTGACACAAGAAGGAGATATGGTATGTAAGTTAAAGAAAGCTTTATATGGATTAAAACAAGCAACTAGAACCTGGTATGCAAGATTGGATAAGTATTTATTGAAATTGGGATTTATAAAAGGAACAGAAGATAGTAACTTAAACACAAAAGAAATTGAGAATGTTTTGTTGGTTATAGTTATATTTGTTGATGATATTATCTTTGGAGGAGAAGATGAAGCTAGTGACAAATTTGCAGATGAAATGAAGACTAAATTTGAGATGAGAATGATTGGAGAAATGAAATATTTTTTGGGATTACAGATAACTCAAAGCAAGGAAGGTATATTTGTAAGTCAGACTAAGTATTTGAAAGACTTATTGAAAATATTTGGAATGGAAGATTCTAAACCTGTTGGAACACCTATGGTAACTGGACATAAGTTATCTAGCAAAGATGAGACACCAGTAGTTGAGCAGAAAAAGTACAGATCTATGATTGGAGGATTGTAGTACTTGACACATACAAGACCTGATATCACACATTCAGTGGGGATTGTAGCAAGAATTCAAGCAGAACCTAGAGAATCACATTATGCAGCAGTAAAGAGGATACTAATATATCTGAAAGGAACAATGGATTATGGATTATGGTATGAGAATTTTTATGATTTTACTTTATGTGCCTATACTGATGCAGATTGGGGAGGCAACATCGATGACAAGAAAAGTACTAGTGGTGGAGCCTTTTTTCTTAGAGAAAAATTGGTCTCTTGGCTAAGTAAGAAGCAGAATTGTACTTCACAAAGCACAACAGAAGTAGAATATGTTGTAGCAGCAAATAATTGTAATCAGATTATTTGGATGAAGCAGATGTTGAAGGATATTGGAATAAAGTTTGATGAGCCTATTGTTATACATTGTGATAACACCAGTACAATGAGCATGTCAAAAAATCTTGTTTTACATTCTAAGACTAAACATATTGAGATCAAGTATCATGTTGTAAGAGAGAAAGTTGCAGAAAAAGAAGATTGGAGTACATAAGTACAAAGGAGCAGATAGTAGATATATTTACAAAGCCTTTACCTAAGGATACATTTGTGTATCTTAGAGGTATGCTTGGGGTTGTGCCCCAACCTATTTTTGAGAATTGATGCAGATGATTGCATCCATCTAGTGGTATATGAGCCCTATCTTTCTTTTGGATTAGATGTTGGAACTTCCTTTATGGGGGAGTTTATGAGCTAAGTCATGAAGACTCTTGTTATTGTGTCTTTTTGAAAAGTGTCTTTTGACATTAAGTTTTTGTTGACTTAGTGATGGAATTTTTGTCATTGATGTCAATGGGGGAGAGATATACATGAAAAAGATTGTGGATTGTATGAGAGAGCTGAATAGGAAAATGAAGCAAGATTTAATTTTATATTTTGTAGTGATGTTGTAGTATTGGATTTTTGGAACATTGGATGTTTTTCATCTATGTTGCCATCAATGCCAATGGGGGAGATTGTTAGGAATGAATGAAAAGTATTTTGGTAGTCATTTTGTAGCAGTTGTTGTTGCATTCATTACTTGGATTGTCATTGATGTCAACACAGTGATATTCTGGATATTAGCAGAAAAGTAGGTACAATTTTGCTTTACACACATGTTATATTGTATATTGGCTTTTGTGTAGTTGATGGTATTTTCTTTGGTGTGTTATTAACCTATGGTTAATAGCACAAAAATAAATTCATTCATTTGTGAGAGTTATGAGCATTTTGGTGAAAGCAGTGTTTAGACAGTGTTTCTGTGAAGTGATGTTTGGAAATCGGAGAATATCTCTTAGCTGGGATGGAATCTGATTTTGCACAATTAAAAGGATGTTGGAGACTCATTAATGATGACATGGTTCATAGCACAAACTTTGAGGATATGTTTGGAGAAAGTTACAGTATCTGGAAGCCGACAGTTTTATGTGAATTTTGTGTGTACGTGTAGAATTTATTATTTTGTAATTGAGGACCGACTCATTTGTAATTATTTGAGTTTGGTATATAAGAAGGAATTTTTTCCTTTTTTAAATGTGTACTATGAAGATTGAGATGCAAATATATGCATGAAGTGAAGAAAAGAGCTAATTCAATGATGAAGGAAGACTTGTGAGTACAAAGATCTGGAATTGTGATCTTGTGTAGTAGAGAGTGTGGTTTTGGCACACTGTGAAGGAGGTAATATATTTCATATTATTCTATTGAATAATTCTAAGATCTTTTAGACAGTGGGTTCAGAGATCTTGTCTTGAAGCTATTTGGTCAGTGGGTCCTTCTGTCTTCCATAAACTCTTAACTAGGTTAGAATCTTTTAACAAGGATTCAAAATCTCTTAATAGGGATTTATATGTATTGACTATATTTCATAAGACTCCTAATAGGGTCCATCCTCTAACAAGGAACTTTCATATTAGTGCATCATTTTGTGGGCATCATTCCCACCGGGGTTTACTCTTTTCAAGAGGTTCCCTAGTCAACATATCTTGTGTTATTATGCAATTGTGTATGATTATCTTTCTATGGTTGATCAGTACATTGATTACATTGTTTAAAGTAGTTGAATGGATAAATTATCTAATAATTGATTCACCCCCCCCTCTTAGTTATCTTGGGGATCTTTACTTTCTAATAAAAAATACATTTACTAGAGTCCTCATGACTCAGCTCAGATACACATACTCCCCCATAGAGGAAGTACTAACATCCAATCCAGAAGAAAGGTAAGGCTCATATACCACTAGATAGATGTAACCAACTACATCACTTCTCAAAAGTAGGTTGGGACATAACCCCAAGCATACCTCTCAGATACTCAAATGTATCCTTAGGCAAAGGCTTTGTGAATATATCTTCTATCTACTCCTTTGTACTTATGTACTCAAGTCTAAGTTCTTTTTTAGAAACTTTCTCTCTTACAACATGATACTTAATCTCTATATGCTTTGTCTTAGAATGTAATATAGGATTCTTAGACATACTAACTATACTAGTGTTATCATAATGTATAACAACAGGTTCAACAAATTTTATTCCAATATCCTTCAGTATCTACTTCATCCAAATTATCTGGTTACAATTGTTTGCTGCTACTACATATTCTTCTTTTGTTGTGCTTTGTGAGATACAATTATTCTTCTTTCTTAGCCAAGAAACTAATCTTACTCCAAGGAAAAATGCTTCTCCACTGGTGCTTTTCTTATCATCAACATTGCCTCCCCAATCAACATCTGTATATGCACATAGGGTAAAGTCATCAGAATTTTCATACCATAATCCATAGTCCATTGTGCGTCTTAAATATCTTAGTATCCTCTTTACTGCTACAAAATGTGATTCTCTAGGTTCAACTTGAAATCTTGCTACAATTCCAACTGAATGTGCTATATCAGGTGTTGTATGAGTCAAATATTGCAATCCTCCAATCATAGATATGTATTTTTTCTATTCTACTATAGGAGTCTCATCTATGCTAGATAACTTATGTCTGATCACCATGGGTGTTCCAATTGGTTTAAAATCCTTCATTCTAAATCTTTTCAACAAGTCATTCAGGTACTTTGTCTGACTTACAAAGATACCATCATTATTTTGTGTTATCTATAGTCCCAAAAAGTATTTCATTTCACCAATCATACTCATTTCAAATTTAGTCTTCATTTCATCAGCAAATTTGTCACTAGCTTCATCTTCTCCTCCAAAGATAATGTCATCAACAAAAATTACTATAACTAACAAACCATTTTCAATTTCTTTTGTGTGTAGATTTCTATTAGCTATACCTTTTATAAATCCCAACTTTAATAAATACTTATCCAGTCTTGCATACCAAGTTCTAGGTGCTTGTTTAAGTCCATATAAAGCTTTCTTTAATTTAAATACCATGTCTCCTTCTTGAGTTAAAGGAAAACCTTCAGGCTTCTCAATGTAGACTTCTTCCAATTCTCCATTCAGAAATGTTGACTTCACATGTATCTGATACACTTTGAATTTCTTGTAAGCTGCATATGCCAAAAACATTCTTACTGCTTCAATTCTTGCAATGGGTGCAAAAGTCTCTTCATAGTCAATTCCTTCTTGTTATGAGTAACCCTTACATACCAATCTTGCTTTGTTTCTCACTACTTCTCCTTGTTCATTCATCTTGTTTCTGAATACCCATTTAGTTCCAATAACATTCTTGTCTTTAGGTCTAGGGACCAATTCCCATGTCTTGCTCTTTTCAATCTGATTTAGTTCTTCTTTCATAGCATTAGTCCAAATTTCATCTTCACAAGCTTCATTAGTAGTCTTAGGTTCAATTTGAGAAATCAAACATAATTGTTCTTGTGCCTTATTTTGAGTAAGAACTCTTCTTTTGATGCTCCCAATAATCTATTCAAAATAATGATTTTTTAACAAACTCTTGCTAGGTGTCACTGTCTTAGATCTCTCTTCAGATGTAGGTTCTTCAATAACTTCAATGTGGCTTTCATTCAACAAATCACTATTAGTTTCATAAAAAAATTTAGTAGTTATAGTATTAGGCTTAGGATGAGTTTCTTCATCAGATTCATAATTGATGAAGGGTGCTCCCCTTAATACCACAAACACATAACAAAAACAAAGAAACAACAACAATATGCAAGAACAAAAAATTGGCTTCTTTTTATCTCCACAAATGTGGAATTACAAACTTTCAGAATTACAATATGCAAAGCCACATGGGCATTCTATTACAATATTCTATAGGACAAAGCCTCGAATCAATACCTAGATCTCTACCCAGAAATGCTCTAGACAACACTACCAGCCTTCTTTATATAGGCATTTTCCACCACCTGAGAAGGTTCCAAAAATTTAGCCCTTAGGGCCAACCAAACTTAGAATTATTTTATTTTTCAATTTATTACATCAAAGTCAGCTCAAAATAACTTTTGAAACCTGAACATAAATTTTGTAGGAAAATTATTTTCTACCATTTCAGGTGACCTGACTTTCGGAGACCATAAGTCATCACCAGTTGACCTGATTGACTATTATAACCCCATTTCAGAAAGGCCATGAAGTGCTCTACAAGCTTGACTTGTGCAAGCACTTGTCACCAAAATTTTTGACCTCCTCCGGGGCCTCTAAAGCCTTCAAAACTAAGTTCAAAGTTTCTGTACCCTACTGCCAATACCAAAAATCTTCAATATCTTCAAAACTAGACCGGATCTAGCCATGAAAGTTTACTGGCAGGCTAATATGACTTAGATGAACCTCCACATGTAAAATTAGAACATTCTGAGATCGTATGACCAACTTACTAAAAAAATAGCAAGTTTCCATAAATAGAAACTCAACACAAGATAGCCCTTATTGAATACAAAAATAGAAATATTTTTTTGGGTGATGCAAGATTGCTCTTACATCCAAGATGCTTCTGCATCAATAATCAAGCATTCTTTCTTGAATTTTGAACTTTTCATCAACTTTAACATTTGTGCTCTCAACAATAGTCTTAGTTCTTTTATTGAAACATCTATATGCTTTGCTTTTCAAAGAATATCCAAGAAATATACCTTCATCACTTCTAGGATCAAACTTTCCAATATCATCATCTCTCTTTATATAACATTTTCTTCCAAAAATTCTAAAATACTTAACTGAGGGTGCATGTCCAAACCATAATTCATAAGGTGTCTTGTCTGTGTCTGCTCTAATTTGTACTCTATTCATTGTGTATATTGTTGTGTTCACTGCTTCTCTCTAGAATATCTTTGCCAAATTATTTTCAAACAACATAGCTCTTGCTACTTCAGTCACTGATCTATTCCTCTACAATGCCATTTTGTTCAGGTGTTCTAGGGGCTGAATACTATCTTTTAATACCATTTTCTTCACAAAAGTTGTTAAACTCTCTAGAAGTAAATTCTCCACCTCTATCAGACCTTAAACATTTAATCTTCATTCCAGATTCATTCTCAACTTTATTCTTAACAATCTTCAACTTATCAAATGCTTCAAATTTTTCTTTAAGAAATACAATCCACATCATTCTTGTAAAATCATCAACAAGAATCATAAAATACCTTTCTCCATAGAATCCTCTAGTCCTAGTAGGACCGCTCAAATCTGTATGAACAATCTCTAGCTTCTTTGTAGATGTAAACTTCTTACTAGGAAAAGAACTTCTCTTTTTTTTAGCCATTACACATTCTTTGTAAATCATGTTAGTAGGCTTCATAATTCTAAGTAAATCTCTTACTGCAAGTGTAGTACTTACTTTCACAATGTTATCAAACTTTATATGATAAAACCTTCTATGCCATAACCAACTATCATCAATTTTAGTAATCAAACATGTCATCTCAGTAGGATTCAACTAAAATACATTACCTTTGGTTCTAGATCTAGTTCCAATCAGATTTTCATCTTTATCCTTTATCACACAAGTTTTCTCAGTAAACCAAACTTGATATCCCTTATCAACTAACTATCCAATACTCAAAAGATTATGTTTCAATCCATCCACAAAATAAACATCATCAGTATTAGTCTTTCCATCAAGAGTAATAGATCCTATACCTTTAATCAAACAAGGTGCATTGTTTCCAACTCTAACTACTCCACCATCATATTCATTCAACTTTATGAACTTTTTCATGTATCTAGTCATATGATGTGAACAACCACTATCTATAATCCAATCAGCTTTCTTTTCAACTTGAGAAACTAAGACTTTTTCTTCCTTAATATCAAATTCAGGATTTTCTTCTTTAATTGCTACAAATCCTATGTCATCATTATTTTCAGTATCACTTTCACTTAAAGTTCTTTCTATACTAGCTTCAAGATCTTCATCATTAGCATAATAACATTCCTTAGATCTTCTAGGTTTGAAATTGCTTCTATAATTTTTAACTCTCTTAGGACATTTAGATGCAAAATGACCATATTCTTGACAAGTCCAACATTTAAAAAGTTTCTTACCATCTGGTTCTCTTTTCACAAGAAAGGAAATACCTTCTTCAATCTTCTTGTCTTCTTCATTTCTAGATCTATTGATGCTAGCATAATCTCTTCTCACACTGATGCTTCCTAACAAAGTAGGGTGAACACTAAGAGCACTGAATGCTATCTCCATTCTAGGTAAGTCTCCTAATAATCTCAGGTTCATTTGTGCTACTTCCAATCTACTAAGAAGAGTCTCTCTTGTAAAGTTTGTTGTACAAGGTATCACTTGTTCAATCATTTGTGTTGTCTTCTTAAATATAGGAGTCAATGTCCTCATAATTTTCCATATCACTTCATTGTCTATCTTTGTTCCTCCACAAGATTTTATACCTAAAATGATCTCTGACATTCTACCAATATAGCTTCTAACAGATTCATCTTCAAGCATTCTTATATCTTCAAATGCACATATCCAATTATGTAATCTAACTCTTTTTGCATGTTCATCACATTCAAAAGTACAGTGTAAAGCATTCCAAATTTCATGAGATTTTTTAAAATATTTTACCTGACTGTACTCATTCTCTGGTACTGCTGTCAAAAGTTCTTCTCTTGCAAGTATGTTACACATGAATAGATCTCTCTCTTCCACAATACATGTTTCAAGATTGTCCTCTTCAATGATAGTCTTATTATTCTTTTTAATCAACCAATAACATGGTCTTAAACATAATAGGTGTGTCTTCATCTTTTCTTTCTAGCTGTCAAAATTTACTCCATCAAACTTAGGGCTTTCTTTCCTAAAATTTTCCATGGATCTCCTTAAGTTGTTAAACTTCTCTTTCAAGGACTTGCTACTTTGATACCAATTGTTAGAAAGTAAAGTCCACCAAGATAACTAAGAAGGGGGGGGGTGAATCATTTATCTGATAATTATAACTTTTATCATCTTCAGCAACATTAAACCATATAAGCAATATAATTACCAACCATAGAAAGATATTCATACACAATAACATAATGACACAAGATATGTTGACTAGGGAACCTCTTGATCAAAGAGTAAACCCTGGTGGGAATGATGCCCACAAAAGATGCACTAATATGAATATTCCTTGTGAGAGGATGAACTCTATTAGGAGTCTTATGAAATAAATTTAGTACATATGAATCCCTGTTAGGAGATTTTGAATCCCTGTTAAAAGATTCTAACCCTGTTAAGAGTTATAGAAGATAGAAGGACCCACTGCCCAAACAGCTTCAGGGTAAGATCACTGAAAACACTATCCAAATAATTTTTTCATTACTCAATAGAATAATATATTACCTCTTTTTTTACTATGCCAAACCACACTCACTGTTACATCAGATCTCAATTTCAGATCTTTGTACTTCGCATATCTTCCTTCACAATTTCGCTCTCATACTTAGCTCTTTTCTTCACTTCATGCATGTCACATCACACATCATCACTAAAAATACATTCAAATTACATATCAACAAGGAAATACATTCCTTCTTTTATACCACACTCAAATAATTACAAATGAGTCGGCATACAATTACAAAATAAAAGTTTCCACACGCTACACCAAAATTACATAAAACTGTCGGCTTTCAAATACAATAAATCTTCACTCATGTGACCTCAAAGTCTACACTATTATCCAAATTACTATCAATGTTTCTTCAGCTTCCATATAACTACACAAACTATATTCCATCCTGATTAGGAGATATCATCCGATTTCCACAAACCGCTACTCAGGAACACTACCTGAACACTGCTTCCACCAAAATGATCATAGCTTCCATGAATCAATGAATTACTATCTATGCTCTTAACCATAGACATATGACATATCAAAGAGTATATCCTCAACATTACATAGCTCCAACTACAATAACCCACATGCGCTAATCCAAACTCTATCTACTTCTCTACAAGTCTTTAGTAAATCATTGTGTTGACATCAATGACAATCATAATCATGAATGCAACAACAACTACTACATAATGGATGCCAAAAAATTTAGCATTCATTCCTAAAAGGAACTTGAGGACCAAGTTGTGTGACTAAGAACTTGGAACACAAAATTAACACCATCAATAGAAAAGGGACATGAAAAGTTCAACTGCATAAGGTGCAATGACCATCTTCACTTTGAGCTCTACATCACTCAGGCGAGTACACCTTATTTGCACATACAAGACTTATTTTGACAAAAAATAGGCTTGTAGATATATGACTATAGAGTAGCTTTCAGACTCATTTAGGTAACAAATACCTCATTGAGTGTTAACCATATCTTTTGCAATACCCCTTTTGCATAGAGTAAGCCTAAAAAACTAGAAACTACTCCTAACTCTTCCTATCAAATATGAAAGGGAAAATGATTTCATTTAAGTTTTTTGGGTTGAATGGACCCCTAAAATACCCCAAGTCTCTCGTAGACAAGTGCCTTATCCAATGGGAAATAGAGTCAAATAAATCATTGTTACAAGTAGTAGTTGTCATTGCACCAAAAGCTCGACTTTTTAATGCCCGATACAACCACTAGACTTATAGAAGACATAGGAGGTGGTTAAGCCATGTCACAAATACCAAGGGGAGCACTAACCATTTTGTCAACAATCTCCCCCTCAATGTTACTTAAGGGGATTCAAACCTGTGACCAAGTTCTGATACCACTTGTTACAAGTAGTAGTTTTCGTTGCACCACAAGATCAACCTATTAATGTTTGATACAACCACTAGACTTATAGAAGACATAGGAGGTAGTTAAGCCATGTCACAAATCCTAAGGGGAGAGCTAACCATTTTGCCAACAATCACTACAATAGAGAGCTATGAAACTAGAAGACAAAAAATTCTAATATGTTGATCCCCTACACCAAACATACACCATTGATCAGATTCTACTTAGAAATCCACTTGTGTACTCAAATATGCAATTACATATTCAAAGGATTTTAACCCTCCCCTTAGAAGAGACCTAGAAACAAGCAATACATTAATCAACATCCATTGAAAGACAAGTTTGAGATACCCTTGATATCCCAACTCATACACATCTAAAAACTAGTCCTTAACTCAGTCATTTATATGAAAAAAAATCCATTGTAGCCTTCTTGAGACAAACAATAAAAATACTAAAACACCCTTGATGCTCTAATCAATAAGTTCAAGAACCAAATGGAGACAATCTGATAGTAGTATGAAAATATTGAGATCTTATTCATATGACAAACTGTTACAGTTTATATTCTATTCTCCAAGCCAAAAAGGAAAGAGGGAACACCGTATATGTAGAGAAGAAGACAGTATATTTACAGGAAGGAACCACTCATGGAACGAAGGAAATTGGAACTTCTAAAGATTACCAAAAACTGGAACCCCCCTTAATGATCTTGGAAATCCTTAAAAAGGATTGCGACAAGCTATGGATCATTTAGTTCAAAATTAGGTCTACAACCACCAAGTACAACAAGAAATGAATGCAAAAAAGAAATCCTAGAAACCCAGGAAGATCAGATCAAATCTAATGTACAATTATTTGGGTTTCACATCAATAGGCTAACTACAATTACAAATTGAACCAATTTATTGTTGCAGACAAAAAAAAATAAATTTCAGGACCACAAAAAGAGGGCTTGCATAAATTAGAGCATGTAAACAACTGGCACTCACCAAAACCTAACCACCCTTGTCAAAACATCAATCCTCACCATTAACTAGGCATGTAAAATCATGAAGCAAATTAAATCAGATGGCTACCCATATCTTCTTCATCATTTCTTTACTTGCAACCATCCTAGAAAAATATAATCTAATCTACCTTTTGTCATTTATGGCCACAATAAAAAACCTTGGCAAGAAAAAACCTAGCACAAGATTTAAATCTTGGTAGCAATGGCTAATTAACAAAGTTTAAAACATGGTCGTTGATCTTAGTCTTTCTCGGCACATCAAGAGGCTCTCAAAAACCATCATAACAATCAACTTACAATTATAAAATATTTTCCCACATCATCATATCTCAGCATCTAATCAGAAATGAGCACCTCATCAACACCTAGCATGAGGACCCACTTTCACATCGATCTTTATCTCTTGGAAAATCAGACAGCTATCACAAATCCATGAATTACTATCCATCTTGCATCTTCTCTAGTGGAAACACAACCACCATTAGATCTTCCCTGACTTGCAATCTCTTTATCTTAACCTTAGCAAGCTTCACCTTAACCCTTAGTCATTTAGTGAACACGCGATTGAAGGCATTCTCCTAGTTTCTAAATAAAAACCTTAACCCTGGTCAGGTTTGGAGATCATGCGAAAAAAGCATTCACATAATCTCATGATCTTTCCTTGACCTCTAGTTTGATCTAGCCAACATGCGACCACTACCCGATCCTATTTTTATCAATGGTCCAAATCAATCTCCAATCATTCAAACTTTAAGTCATGCTTGATCATGAGATCACACATCTAAAGTATTCACTAGATCTCGGAACATTTCTCTCAACCCCAGTTATATATCAAGATTATACGCTGACCGTTGATCTTGTCTTCATCCTATGGCTATCATTGAATCGACAAGACTTAAACTTAACTCACCTTTAATCAAGCAATTCAGTGACAAAGGAAATGTGACTTGCCTTTAACTATGATTAGACATTGAGATTACATGATTGAGGTAATCTCACATTTGTTGGATATCTACTTAGCCTTGGGTTTCATTATGAGAACATGCACCACCCGCCGATTGTTAGGAACCTGTGTGTTCCTTTTGTTTATTCTATTAGTGTAGTGTTGTTGGATGCATATGCTTTGTAAGTCATCTTGTTAGTTTATTTTATTATCCCACATGCATAGGTAGTATTACTTTTCTAGATCGCACTTAGTATATAAGTGGGTGTTGAGTCCTTTGTTGGTACCGAAGAGTTTATTATATTGAGCTTGCTCAAAGGAGGTTACCCCCTCAAAGTGGCCCATGATCAATAGACTCACTCTGAGTTCTACTTTGCTCTATATTTCTATTATTTCATGCATGTTCATTATAGCGTTGTTGGAGGTTCCTCTCATCTGGTATCAGAGCACTTTCTTGGGCTCACTGGTGAAAATTCTTTTTTTCATTTCAGGTTCTTTAGGTTCTTCTCAAATCTCATCTGTGTTACAATTGGGTTATTTCAAATTACAAAAATTCTTGTTCTTGTGATAGTTCAATTCTGTTGTTAGTATCTAAGTTATCAAAAAAAAAAAAAAAGTAAATTTTTTTTTGTATTTTCACCATAGCTTCCTTGCTTCTTTCTGGTTTCCTCTCAAAGTTTCTCAGCACCTCCGATATACCCTTTCGCATACTTCCTTCCTTGAGGACCCTAACCCCAATTCCCCATTTTTAAGCCTTAAATCCCTTATTTCTCAAATTTTAGGGTTTGCCCTAACTTTTCCATTTCTCAGCCAATCGCCACCAAATCAAAGCCACAAGGTTCATTTCCTCATTTTGCTCCTTTGTCCCTCTTAGACCACTCTTCCCATTCTGCCTCCCCACCCCTAAAACCCTCATTTTTCTTTTTTCCTTTTCATCAGAAAATGCATATCCACTCTTCGAACCCTCATTACCCATCTGCGTTTTGCCCAACTCCAAGTTTGCCCTTACTGAAAAAGTTTCGATTTCTCTTTTTCTTCCCATTCCTAAAAAAAAAAATTTAAATTTTTTTTTAAAAAAAAACCCTGCTATATGGTTGTCACCCGTATAGGAGCAAAAATCATGGAGGAGGAACTTGCCTCCCTCAAGACTAGACTTCAAGATCTGGATGAAAAATTTCTCGGTCTCACTCTTCAACAGTCAAGCCTGAACCGAGGCCATTCTGCCGACACTAGTTCTAGCCCTTTTCGTCGACCGAAGCTTGATTTTCCTCGCTTCAATGGTGCTGATCCAACTGGATGGATTTACCGGGCAGAGCAATATTTCAGTTTGCATAATACTTAAGATTTCAACAAAGTTCCTCTTGAATCTTTTTATTTGGAGCATGACACTCTTCAATGGTTCCGTTGGTACATCAAGGCTAACAATGATTCCACCTGGACAGAATTGTGTACACTTCTTTTGAAGTGTTTTGGCCCTAGTGATTTTGATGACTTCACAAGCGCACTCACTAAACTTTGACAAATAGGCACAATGAGAGAATACCAAATAGAGTTTGAAAAATTAGCTAATCACACAGAGGGATTGTCTGATGAATTCTTTCGTAGTTGTTTTATCAGTGGTTTGAAGGATGCACTCCGATCTGAAGTCAAAATGTTTCGGCCCACTACTATGATGGAAGCCCTTGGGTTGGCTAAATTAGCAGAGGACAAGATCAATGCTTTACAATGATCCAGATCTAATTTTGTTCCATTCTAAAATGCAGGCTCTCAACACCCTGCAGTCACACCAACTCCCAAAACTACTCCTATCAAGCACTTGTCTGAAACAGAGATGCGAGCCCATCGGGAAAAAGGGCTTTGCTATAATTGTGATGAGAAATGGTCTCAAGGCCATAGATGTGTGCAGCAAAAGCTCTATCTCTTGGATGTGGATTCCCCACCCGAATAGGAAGAGTATGAAGATGCTCAAGAAATAGTAGATGAAGAGGTTGAACCAGAAGTCCAACCAGAGATATTTGTCCATGCTTTGGCCGGAATAACTACCCCACAAACCATGCGGGTTCGGGGTTACTTCAAGAAGGTCCCTCTTACTATCCTCATTGATTCTGGTAGCACTCACAACTTCATTGACCCCAGCATAGCCAAACGGGCTGATTGCTTTGTTCATCCCTGCTCTAACTTTGAAGTCATGATTGCTAATGGGGGCACTTTACCTTGCAAAGGGAAATGTCACAATGTGCATCTCTCTATTGGAGATTATACCTTACGCTCTAACATGTTTTCCTTGCCCTTAGGGGGTTGTGATGTGGTTTTGGGTGCCCAATGGTTACGCACTCTTGGTCCCATTCTCTAGGATTTTTCTAAACTTTAGATGAAGTTTTCAGTCAGTGGGCAACAACACACTTTGATAGGCTTGCAGCCCGGGTCTCTCAACATCATCAGTTCACATCGTATGGAAAAGCTTCTTAAGAAGAATTCACATGGTGTCATCACTCAGCTCCATTCCATCCAAATGCAGCCATCAGCAGTCTCTAATACTCCTACAGATCTACAACAAATTTTGGATAAGTATTCCACTGTATTTGCTAAACCTACGGGCTTGCCACTGTCTCGCCCAAAGGACCACCATATTCAGCTCCTTCCTGGTAGCGTCCCACCCAATATCAGGCCCTACCACTACCCCTTTCATCAAAAGGCTGAAATTGAGATGCTTGTTCATGATTTACTGAAGCAAGGTATTATTCACCCTAGTACTAGTTCTTTTTCATCTCCAGTTCTACTGGTCCGCAAAAAAGATGGGTCTTGGTGACTCTGCATTGATTTTCAAGCCCTTAATAATATCACCATAAAGGATAAGTTTCCCATTCCAGTTGTTGATGAAATTTTTGTTGAGCTTCATGGCACTTATTTTTTCTCAAAGTTGGATCTTCGTTTTGGGTATCATCAAATTAGGGTCAATGAGGAGGATATTCCTAAAATAGCCTTCCGCATACATGATGGTCACTATGAATTTTTAGTCATGCCCTTTGGCCTCACTAATGCTCCTTCAACATTTCAGGCAGTGATGAATAAAATATTTCGGCCCTACCTCAGAAAATTCATTCTGGTCTTCTTTGATGATATTCTCATCTATAGCAAAACTTGGGCTGAGCATCTCCATCATCTGGAACTCATCCTGCAACTTCTCTCTGATCATCAACTCTGTGTGAAAATGTCAAAATGTGTGTTTGGCCAGAGGAAGTGGAATATCTCAAGCATATTGTTGCACACCATGGGGTTCAGTGACCCCTCTTTATCTCAGATCATTCACTAGTTGGCCAATAATCCTTCTATGGTACCACATTATTCATGGGATGGTGCTTCTCTCTGCTATAAGGGGCATCTAGTGCTTCCTCAAAATCTAGATTTGCAATAGGCTATCTTTTATGAACTCCATGCTTCTCCTTTGGTAGGACATTCTGGGTTTCTCAAGACTTATGAGCGGGCAAGGCGGAATTGTTTTTGGAAAGGAATGAAATAGATGATTCAACAGATGGTGGTTGAATGTGATATCTGCCAATGCCATAAGGGTGAAACGACCCTCCCTCCTAGTTTATTGGAACCCTTGCCCATCCCTACATGGATTTGGACTGATATTTCTATGGATTTCATCGAAGGGCTTCCTAAATCTAGTGGCAAAATAGTGATTTTGGTTGTGGTTGATCGTCTCTCCAAATATAGTCATTTTTGTGCCCTCAGCCACCCCTATACTGCCTCCTTAGTTGCACAGATCTTCATGGACCAGATCTTTTGTCTACATGGCCTCCCTTCTTCCATTGTCTCTGACCGTGATGCAGCTTTTACCAGTCATTTTTGGACAGCATTGTTTTAGCAAGTTGGTACCAAACTGAAGATGAGTTCAGGTTATCACCCACAAACTGATGGTCAGACCGAAATTGTCAATAAATGTTTGGAAACTTATCTTCGCTACTTCACTTCTGAATAGCAACATCAGTGGGCCAAGTGGCTTCCTCTTGTAGAATGGTGGTACAATACCTCTTACCATATGACATCTAAAATGACTCCCTATGAAGCAGTTTATGGGTAGGTACCCCCAGTACTCCTTCCCTACACTCCCAGCAGTTCACCAGTTCAGGTAGTTGACACAGTTCTCTGCACCAGGTATCAAATTCTTCGCACTTTATAGGATAATCTTGACATAGCCTGTAATCGCATGAAATAGCAAGCAGATCAACATCATTCTGAGCGCTCTTTTCAAGTTGGGGATATGATTTTTCTTCATCTTCAACCATACAAGCAATCCTCCCTGAAGCTTAAAGGGCGTCATAAGTTGGCCCCCAAATTTTATGGGCCATATAAAGTTCTGTAGTAGATTGGTTCAGTTGCTTACAAACTAGAACTTCCTCCTTCTTCTTGCATTCATCTAGTAATTCATGTTTCTTATCTCAAGCAAGTTCTTGGCACTAAAATCAAAGCACAGACTACTCTACCTGAATTGGATAAGGAAGGATCCATTATTTTGGAGCCTGAGGCAATCCTTGACCAGCGCACTCATCAGCTTCACTCTCACTCTATCTCTGAGGTATTGATTCAGTGGCATGGCATGCAACCAGAGGATGCTACATGGGAACTCCTTCTTCAGATTCAACAACAATTTCCACACCTTAAGCTTTGAAGACAAAGCTTTTTTTGAGGGGGAGGGGATGTTAGGAACCTGTGTGTTCCTTTTGTTTATTCTATTAGTGTAGTGTTGTTGGATGCATATGCTTTGTAAGTCATCCCGTTAGTTTATTTTATTATCCCACATGCATAGGTAGTATTTTTCTAGATCGCACTTAGTATATAAGTGGGTGTTGAGTCCTTTGTTGGTATCAAAGAGTTTATTGTATTGAGATTTCTCAAAGGAGGTTACCCCCTCGAAGTGGCCCGTGATCAATAGACTCACTCTGAGTTCTACTTTTCTCTATATTTCTATTATTTCATGCATGTTGATTATAGCGTTACTGGAGGTTCCTCTCATCGATGAAGATCAACATCGACGGTCCTTATTCAAACTCTAAATGTTAAGTGCCTTGGATGGTTTATCTAGAGAATTAGTGACTGAAGGAAAAACTAACCATTCACTAGGTCGCTAGATGTTTAACCATTGATCATCAGGATCATGAGAATACATGACCACTGCATTCGTTGGATCACCGAATGAAAGACATAACTACTAAAGGGACTTAGAGAACTAGTGAATGCCTCAGTTAGTGAATAGAATAAAGCATGTGCATGAAAAGGATTTAAGTGGCCAAGAAAAAGGTAACAAAGAAAAATAACAATGGTAGGGTTTCTAGACTTAGACAAATTTTATGAAGCCCTAGGACATGGATTAACCCTATTTCCTAGACCTTAAAAATGCTATATCTCCCTGGTTTTTGCATTTTAGCACATGCACCCTGAACTAAAGTTCAAACACACCATGAATTATCTATGGATAAGCTTGCAATCTATGAAACTTGATAGATCTTCTTCACTAATAAAAACAAGTTGTAACCAGGGCAAGACAATTTTCTAGGGTTTTGCAAGGAATAGACCATTTTCTTGGGATTTTTGCTATGATAGGAAAATGCACTAATAGTGGCTCTTTCTGGGGATGCATGCCTCTTGCAGGAATGACAAGGATTCATAATTACTAGAAGAAGGAGACCACCAAAAGATAAAAATTAATAGGGAACCTTCTCCAAAACTAGCAAATGAATAGGGGAAATAGGAAGGGAAACACAAAACTGAAAGGAAAATATGTACAAAATTTACAAGATCAAAAACTTCACTTGGTGGCCCCAGGCCACCAAAGGAAAATCAAAACCCTCCTAATTCAAAGGCATGATTTTTATCCACATATGTGACCAGCCACCTAAAAATGTCATGATCATCTTGTTGCCAACATATGTGAATACTCATGGGCTGAAGAATAAAACTATATTGATCACTACCCATGTCTTTCCATTCATAACCATTTTCATGCTCATACTCCAAGAAGTATGGGACATCACTCATTCTTCTTGATGACTGGAAATATAAAATAGATCTAGTAATGCATCAAAAAATAGAACATAGTGATTATCATGCATTACTACAAAATTACCTGGTTGAGAAGGACTTGGATCCTCAGGTTTACCTTCATGCATTGTTTTAGCCATTGAGCAACTTGGTCCCTTCATGATATCTTCACTGAGTGGATCATGAACCAAGTGAAGGTCTCTTTCACAAATTTTTTGACAGTAGGACAATTGATCTGCACCAACATTTTTATCAAAGAATTTAATGTCCCAATCATTGAAGACTAGGTCCTCAATACTATCACCTTCACTATCATACTTGGAAAATGAAGGAAAAGGATATGAACAAGAAAATTTCTCATCACTAGAATATTTATGCTAGGAAAAGACACTATCATGGCCTTCAACCTCTTCTTTTGCGGAGTCACTACATGAGGAGAACTCTGGTAAACATGGATCATGTTTATCACTTTGAACACCCACCTCATTATCAGTGTCAAAGGATATATCAAAGGGGAGTTGGAAATCAAAGTCCATATTAGGTGCATACCTTTGAAATTCATTAGCCAAGAGTGTTGAGATCCTTTCACTAGTCAATGGACTTTGGGCCTTATTTTCATCTTCACTAGCCTCACCCCTGGTGTTGCAAACATCATCCCTGTCTGAAACAAGGACTGGCATCTCTGGCCTCAAATCATCTTGTGTAAAGAAATCATTGCAAGAATCATCATCTGCATCATATTCAATTTTGATGAGCATATTTTCATAAGTAGTATCATGGATGGTGGGATTAACAGAGACACTAATGTCTTGCATTTTATCTTTATCTTCTATTTCATACACATCCATATCAGCTCCTTCATCAAAGTGTTATATAAATATTTCTCTTAATACATCCCAAGAAGGGATTGAACATGAAGGAAGGGATACAAAACAATCTCTTGCACTATGTGAAAGAGATTGGACAAGCAACCTCATAGAAATATCTTCATGCTCAACATCCATTTCACCAAAAAAACTCATGAGATCATATACATGTTGGCTTGCCAAAACTACTCCATCAGCCAAGAATCTTGGCGAGCCTTCCCCATCCTTAGTAGAAAACTCATTTGGGGCACCTTCAATGTCATCAAAACAAAAAGGTTTGTATTCCTCCATGAGGAAAGACCCACTATCTCTCATCCCTTTACATTAGTTCTTATCACTTGATAGGGAAACATTCTTCACAACTAATTTTCATAAAAGAAAGGCACATGAAAATCAAAATACCTGGAGGTGCTGCAGTTGAAACTTAGCTTGTTGACTGGGAAGTAGGGCACATCGAGAGCTCTCTTTGTAGCTCTAGTAGGTTCTTTGTGTTAGCACATGCAAAAAATTTCATGGCTTCATTGTCTTTCCCCTGGTCTTTGTATCAATTTTTAGGTCTCTCCCTTTGGCCCTAGTTCAAATTTCTGAAAACTAGTCGTTGGTGCAAAAACCCTTTGAAAAACCCTGGCCTTATTCTATTTTGATGTTAGTTTTTGCAGGTCACTTAAGGGTCCTAATTCACATGTGCTTTATATTTTTGGTCGGCCCCATTTAAATTTTTCCTAAGTCTTTACCCCGGTGAATTAAATATTTTCCTATGGTCCCCAGCGCTTTATTTTTCCCAAAAGGCTAAGTCTCAGCATTT
The DNA here is from genome assembly GCA_027943335.1 of Chamaecyparis obtusa. Taxonomy (NCBI): domain Eukaryota; kingdom Viridiplantae; phylum Streptophyta; class Pinopsida; order Cupressales; family Cupressaceae; genus Chamaecyparis; species Chamaecyparis obtusa. The sequence continues at coordinate 279,689 of BSBK01003571.1, forward strand.
AATTTTTCCTATGTTTCGGTAGCCTTTATTTTCCCTGGGCCCAGCTCTGACACCATCTCCATCTAATGATGGGCATATCTGCTTAAGCGATGTGTCAGATGCATAAGATCTTGAGATGGCCGTTGATTCTTTGTATGATGTAGCCTCTTTCTCATGCAGGTCCACTTGCTAGGTATTCTGATTTGGCTATTTTTTATTGGTCCATGTAGTATGAGGTGGAATCCTATCAGTGGGACCAGTCTTCTTGGCTTTTAGGCAAGTTAAAGTCCAATTTAATCTTGCAGCTATTGTTATACCATTAATGAAACATGCTCAAACTTTAGTGCAGTGGTATAGCGATAGCCATTGATTCTCATAAGAGATTTGTGGGTCCAAGATTACACGTAGGCATAGTTGGCACTATTTGATTCATCCATGTATTTTCATAGTGGCTTGTTGTTAGTGGGACCTGAGCTTTCAGATGTGTTAGTGGGTCTTGACACTATTAGTGAATCTACGAATGGTGTATGATCTCAAGGATTTTGTCAGAGGCTTAAGGTATAGCGACAACCATCGATCTTCCTGATGCGGGCCCGGTCAAAGTTTCTCAGTCTTTTAGCAGTTTGATAAATTTCTAAAGGGCCCCACTCATTCACACAATAAATTGGTGATTCTCTAAATGTTCTAGTGGTTCAGCGAGTGTGTATTCATAGAATCGCTAAACTTTCTAGTGGTATGATAAAGTTCTTCGCAAACCGGCAAAAGTCTTCTATCACTTGTTCGCTAGATGTGGGGCCAAGGTTAGATGTTTTCCTGTAGTCGCCAGTTCTCAAGGTTAAAGGTGGGTTAATATTTTCATTCCAAAAATAGAAAAAGCACTTTCCCATGGTCACTAAAGGTAAACCTAGGGTGGTGGTTGAGTTAATATTTAAAAGCCCACGAAACATGAAGATCTAATAGCCACGACTTAAAGTTAACCTGTTTTCAAATTTCAACTGCTGATTTGTTGTAAGCACCATAACAGTAGCCTTTGTTTTCAAATTCAAATTTTGGAAGGGTTTCTAGTGACATGAAGGACTAGAATTGAATGCAGAAGTGACTAGAACTGGTAAGAGATGATCTGTTTGCCGTCACAGTGTGGTCCAGGGTGTGCTATGTTCATTTGCTAGGTTTGTACTATATGGTTTTCCACTCAAGGCATGTTGCAGGGTTGACTTTTTGGGTATTTTTGTGATTCTCAGTACCTTCTCAGTAATATTTCATAATGATTGAGAATCAACCCAGGGCTTGTCTTCTCCTTGTTGCCTAGGTTTCTTCCCTATAATAAATTTGTGACTGTTTCTAGTTGGTTGGATGGTTGAAACACTAACCCTAGTCATCCGTAGCTTGTTGCATTCTCTTTGAGAATTCCAAGATGACTAGGGAGTATATATTGCAAAAATTTTGATTTTGTGTGGGTTTCAAAAACTTTCTTTGGTCCCAGGCTAGTTGTTCATGGTGTTTTACTGATAGAGGAGCTGGATTTTGTATCTTTTCTTATCCTTGTGTTGTTTTGATTATGTATTGATTCTAAATATATTAATGAGAATGTTATTGAGTTCTAATCTTGCATTTGTGTATGTCTTCTTGTTTTAGTTCTAAGCTCATATATGATAATGTCACAAAGTGTATTAGCATATGGTAAACAAAGAGTATTGTGAAGTCATCTCTGAGTTCCTAACAAAGTTAGGATTAAAGTCTTTTAGGTGGGTTCAGTGAGTTTGCAACCAAGCAAGAATCTGATGTCCTTGTGTCTGAGGGAGAGGGGTAATAGGCAAAGCACTTATCCTGGATTCAATTATGTTTGAATTAAGGTATTCAGTTGATGTATGTAACTGGGTGACTCTTTGCCCTAGGTTAAGGCACCGGTCCATCCTTTAGAGGCATTTCATTATTGCCAACCACACACACACATTTAAATGATAAAATCTCAAATCAGTTAGTAAAGAGTATATAGTTATATATCATTTTTAGACTCCTTTGGAGAAGTGAGTCAAGGGTACACCCGCCTGACCATTAAGGCTCAAAGTGTAGGAGGATCTCTTTTGATCCTTTTTAATTGGCCCTCTTCCTTGTAGAATTTGGAGTGGTGATAGAGTCAAAGCATTATTTAAGTTATCCATCAAAGTATAAATCTACAAGTTGAAGATTAAAGGGAACTCCCAACAAAATGGTGACTCTACTGGGGAGAGTCTAGAGATAAAGATTAGATGCACTCTTGTTTTCCTATTGTAATCAGTTAAAAGATTTCCCATCTAGGTGGGTGGTGACTCAAAAGGTTAGAACCAGTGCTATAAACTATAAATCATGGATAAAAGGAGGAATACTAGGTCCTTTGTTAGAAAGAATCTAGAGGTCACTCTAGAACAATTGCCTAGATAGGAGAAGAAGAGTTGGATTAGAAGGAATGGTGATTCTACAAGTGCTCCCATTAGAGAAAAAAAAAGTACTAGAGGTAGAGCACCACATGTTTCCTCAAGTGAGGAAGGTTCACAAGATAGAGTTTCTAGATCAGATGGTGGTCGCTCTGAAGATAGATTTTATGATACCCCAGAGGCTGTATTTTAGGACAAGGGTCCATTGCCTATAGGTCAAGATGAACAAGCTAGAGAGATTGGTTTGGAGATTGATTTAGACCTTGATGAAGATAATTTTAGAAGAGAACCCATGAGACCTAGGCAAGTGCACTTCCAATATCAAAATCTTTCTGATATGTATGTGTCGTTAGGTTTTGATGACATCATGGTAGATCCTAATGATTTAAATGTACTAAGGTTATAAGAGGAGAGAGAGGCTGAAAAAGTGAATGCTCTGATAGAAAGGTAGTCTCTTCTTAGAAAAATTAATGAAATGAAGGAGAGAAACAAGATGCTTGCTTCTGCTCCTAAGACTTTGCAACATGATGTGTGTGTTGATCTTGAAGCTTTGAGGAGTGAGCAAGAGTGCTTACTAAAAGATCATGAATTTGATAAGGAGGGCCCTATGGTTAGACAAGTGCAAAGTTATGTTCCTTTGCCTAATGAAAAAGATAGGCATGAGATCACTAGGCTTGTTGTTGCCACTAGTGAGAAAGGAAAGCAGAAGATGGTGGGACACCAAATTAGAAAATCATTGATAATACCAGGGGTCCCGCCACCCAATTCAAATAAGGACACATAAATAGAAAGAAGAAGAAAAGAAGATGAGGACCTTGCAAGAGAATTAGAGAAGGCTGAAATTGAAGCTTCCATTGCAGAAAAGAGAAGAAAGATCCAGTTCTTGAAGGCTTCATTAGCTAATGCTCTTGGTTAATCTGCTACTAAACTAGGTATGCCATCTATGACTACTACTGTTCCACTTAGTAATGCTACTAGTTCAATTCTTTCTTCATCTGCTAGGATAGGTGTTGATCCCAGGCAACAGTCAAATGCACAAATAGATAGAAATGTAAATACTAATGTTGATCCTAGGGATAACACTAGTTCAAGTTTTCAATGAAGACCTATGCAACTAGAAGGCTATAGGAAAATTAGTGTTGATGGAATTCCTGGCTACCCAAATGCTTTTCCAAATGATATAAGAGATAAGGTACCTAAGTTCACTGGTAATAATGCTATTAGTTGTGACGAGCATCTTAGGTTATTTTTTGATATGCTTAATGATTATGAGGTAGAGCATGAGGATGTAGTCATGAAATTGTTTGTTCAATCTCTAATGGAGGATGCTAGAGATTGGTTTAAGAGACTTCCTGATAAATGTATTGATACTCAGGATTCCTTTGAGAGATGTTTTAAAGAGTAGTATGGTGATAGGCCTAATGCCAGTTTCATGTTGAATGAATTCAATACCATAAGCTAAAATTAGAATGAGACTGCAGCTGAATTCAACATGAGATTTTAGAAGGGCATGCATAAGTTGTTCCAAGTTATGCGGTTAGATGACAATGTCTATCTAACTACATACTTCAATGCATTTGATGGAAAGATGGGATATTTGTTGAGGGACAAAGAACCAAGAACTCTTAGGGATGCTTTTAGGATTGCTATAAATATTGAGAACAATATGAAGATATCAAGGAAATTGGGTGGAAAGAGAGATGACCCTAAGTTTTTTGGGGATAAGAAGTATAAAAAAGAAAATGATAAGAATGTTGGAGCTAGGAGGAAAGAAGAAGATAAATTGGATAAGGTGCTCAATGCATTGAAGGATTTGAAGGCACATCAAAATAGATACATTAGTGCTCCTACCAATGAAAGACCTCAGTTCAACAACAATTTCAATAAGCAGAATATATTGCAGAACTACCCCTACAACACCCAATGGAAAGATGGCAAGCCTATTGTCCCCACTACAAGAGGAAACAATGAAAGAGGTGTCCCTAAACCTTTACAAAAAGCTTCAATAAATGTCATGGAGGACATACCTTGGTGTGTTGCATGCCAGTCCCCTCATTCTGTAGAGCATTGTGTGGTTGCACACTCTATGGTTGCAAATTAGGATTGTGACAATGAGGAGATAGATCAAGAAGAAGATCAAGATGATGTTGGATGCAACATGGCTTCTTCATATCTAGGGTATGAAGAGGATTTTGATTTTGATGAAGAGGAAGATGTAAATATAAAGAGACATAATCAGGCCCTTTTTCATCAAGAAGTTTTTTCTGAAAGTGAAGACATTAATAGGAAGACATGTAACATGAACTCTTCTTCTGAGCCAGTAAATTTGAGAGCACCTTCTAGAGAAGAGAAGGATAGGATTACTGCAGAAATGATTTCCCAAGTGAAAACTAGAGGCATGGTGGCAAGGAATACAAATGAGAAAGCTGTAGGAATGTTTATAAAGAGTACTAACTTCGAAGAGACTAATGAGAACAAATCAAAAGGTGATCACATGGTGAAATTCAAGAATGTAAAAGGTAAGAATTGTGAGCCTAAGGGAGTTGGAATTGAAAATATTTCTAGTGAGATTGAGAAGCCAGTTAACACAATGGCTAAGATTGAAAAAATCAGGGTGGCCAATACACCTAATGTATTAGATAAACAAAAAGATAGTAAGGTGGTGCAGATTGAGATTCCATCTTCTACTTTTGTTGATATGTTATCTGTATTGTCCCAAATTATAGTTAACGTTCCATTTTCAGAATTTTTGAGGATCCCTAAACACAAAGATAAAGCTATTGCATGGGTAGATAATGTTCATGACAATGATTTTGCATGCAATGGATCTCAGGATAAAGCTTTGAAAGGTGTTGCTGCTCAGGGAATTGTGTCTCAAATTCCTCCAATATATTTGGACAGTTCTATCAATGCCAACCTTGAAAACATTGATCCATTCTTTTTAAGTGTTCTTGTGAATGGAATGAAGTTGAGAAATTGTATGATTGATAGTGTTGCCTCTAATACTATCATGCCTTTCAAAATCATGGAGAAGTTGGGCCTTAAAGTTGATACAGTGCAAGGTAGATGTTGTACAATGGATCAGAGGGAGGTACTAGTTATTGGGACTATTAATGCAATGCCATATAGGTTGGCAGCATATCCATAGAAAGAGCTAACAATGAGTGTTTTGGTAGTGGACATCCCTCCTCATTATGGGATGATGCTATCTAGAAGATGGAGTGCTACCATGGGTGGAAGTTTATAGTGTGATCTATCCTATGCCACTTTCAAGATTGATGATCAGTTTGTCAAGATGAAGATGAGAGCCAAGAGTATGCCACATAATTGAGAGAAATATTGATAATGAAACTACATGTTTTGTGGACACTGATATTAATGCTTTTAGGGTAGAGATCCTTGTATTTGAAAATGAACCTATTTTGTCACCTATCTCTATTAAGGTAAGTGTTAATTCTATGAAGGGTGATTTGTGGGTAATGTACTTTGATGGTGCAAATTGCAAGGATGGACTAGGAGTAGGTATCTTACTTATTTCTCCTGATGGAAGCACCTACAAGTTTTCTTTCACATTGAATTTCTTTTGTACCAACAATATAGAAAAATATGAGGCTTTGTTGTTAGGATTGAGGTTGGCACAAAAACATGGTATTAAATGCATAAGTGTTGTTGGTGATTCTGAGTTGGTTGTGTCCCAAGTCAAGTCAATATATGCTTCCAAGAATAAAAGGCTAAAAAAATATAGGAGTGTAGTTTGGGATTTGATTGAACATTTTGATGCCTTCAATATTGAGTGGAAGTATAGGAGCAACAATAAGATGGCTGACTTGTTAGCCAATATTGCAATCAATAACAATGATATTACATTTTCTGGTATCTCTAAAGTTGAAATTTAGGCTAGGCCTAGCATACCAGACAATATTGAAAATTTCCAAGTTTTTGATGATGATAATTATATCTTGAAGTTTATGAATTGTGAAGATCAGTATCATGGTCAGGAATTTGATTGCTTAGCCTTGGTTTAGTCAATAGAAGGAAGAGAGGTTGTCTTTGGCAATGAGGTCATTTAGCTTAGAACTAACAAGGTGCCTAAGGGACTTGTTGTTTTGGAGACTATCTTTGATAACCAGGATAGAGTTTAAAATAATATCAGAAGAGAGGATCATTCTGATCATGATGACCTAAAGGTTTATAGAGAAGATTTGTTTCAGCATATTATTCCATTGAAAGAAGATGCTAAACCTTTTCGGCAAAAACAAAGGCCTATTAATCCTAGTTTGGCACCCAAGATGCAAGAAGAGTTAATGAAGCTGAGAGATGCTGGAATTATCAAGCCTATAAGGCACTCTTCTTGGGTGTCAAATCTTGTTCCTATGAGAAAGAAGAATGGTGACATCAGGCTTTGTGTAGACTTCAGGAATTTGAATAGCAGCTCATTAAAGGATAACTATTGTCTGCCCAATATGGAAGCTATGTTGCAGAGGGTAATCAGATCAGAATTGATGTCAATGATGGATGGTTTTTCTAGTTACAATCAGGTAATTGTTAAGGAATCAAAGCAATTAAAGAAACCTTTCACAACACCTTGGGGGACATATGTTTCTGTGAGGATGCCTTTTAGTCTCACAAATGCTGGTGCTACTTTTCAGAGGGCAATGGATGTTGCCTTTTAAAATTTCATAAATGATTTCCTTGTTGTCTATCAAGATGATTTAACTGCCTATTCCAAGAAGGAAGAAGACCACTGTATTCATTTAGAAAAAATATTTGTGAGGGCCTTGGAATTTGGCATTTCTCTAAACCCAAGGAAATGTGCTTTTGGTGTCATTGAAGGTAAGTTGCTCGGCCACTTAGTGGGGAAGCAAGGAGTGAGAATTGACCCTGAAAGGGTAGCAGCTATTGATAAAATTCAGAGGCCAAAGAATATTAAAGGGATCCAGTCTTTCTTTGGTCAACTCAATTTCTTAAGGAGGTTTGTGACAAATTTTGCAGAGGTTACTAGACCTATTTCTAAGATGTTGAAGAAGGGATCTGTAATCAATTGGGAGGGTGAGCTTGATGAGGCTTTCAAAAATATAAAGCAGGCTATCAAAGATGCACCAGTGCTTAAGGCACTTGATTATAATGTCCCAATGCATATCTTTTCCTTTGCATCTTTTCACACTATTGCTGCAATTTTGTTACAAAAGAATAAGGATGGTTTTGAGTAGCATATTGCATTTTTCAGTAAATCTTTGTAGGCTACAGAATTGAAGTATGACATAAATGAAAAACAAGCATATGCACTTGTGAAGACAATCAAGGCTTTTAGGTGTTATTTTATGGGAGCAATTGTGATTGATTTTGTGCCAAGGGCAGCTGTGAAGGATATTTTCTCACAGCAAGAGGTGTCTGAAAGAAGATGCAGATGGATCAATAGGATCCAAGAATTCAATGTTGAGATCCACATTACTAAGTTGGTTAGAGGACAAGGATTGGCAAAATTGATGGCTCAATCCAATCTTGATGCAAATCAGGTAAATCATTCTGGAATTGATTATACATGTGATATGGATGATTTTATTTGGTATCAAGATATTATTTATTACTTGAGAAACATGAAATGTCTAGATAACATGAATGATAATCAAAAGAGGACATTGAAATTACAGGCCATCAAGTATGTAATTGTGAAGTGTAAATTGTATAGAAAGAATTTGGATTGCATACTATTGAAGTGTGTAGATGAGAGTCAGGCTAAAGTATTGTTGAAAGAAATGCATGAGGGAGTTTGTGGTGGGCATTATATGGTTAAAACAACTGCTCATAACATCTTGAGAGTAGGATTTTGGTGGCCCACAATCTTCAAGGATGCAGAATAGTTGGTGAGGAGGTGTGATGCTTGTCAAAGGTTCTCTGGTAAGCTTAAATTTTTAGGTAATGTGCCATTAAAACTAGTAGAAGTTCAGGCTCCTTTCCAACAATGGGGAATTGATTTCATAGGGGAGATACCAAACAAGTCTAGCGGAGGACACTCATGGATTTTAGTTGCGATTGATTACTTTACAAAGTGGGTAGAGGCTATACCTACAAGAAATGAAACTAGTAAGGTGGTAATTGATTTTTTGATGAATAATATTGTTACAAGGTTTGGTTTCCCTGAGAGAATAGTAAGTGATAATGCAATGTGCTTCAGGTTTGCTGAATATAAAAAAATTTGCAAAGGTTTAGGAATTCAGATTTCTAATTCATCACCTTATCATCCACAAGGAAATGGTCAGGTAGAATCTACTAATAAGAGTTTGATTAAAATCCTAAAGAGAATTCTTGAAAAGAATAAGAGGGCATGGAATTCAAAGCTGCCATTAGCTCTATGGGTTGATAGGGTAACTATGAAGAGGGCAATTGGTTGTGCACCATTTGACCTAGTATATGGAATTCATGCAAGAATGCCTCAGAATAATCTATTGGAAATGTACAAGTTTGTTCAGATATATGATGATGACATAGATGATGAGATGCAGTTGAGAATTGAGGACATCATTAGGTTAGATGAGACTAGAAGAGAGTGAGTTGCAAGGAATGCCAAATTGCAGTTGCAGGTTAAGAATTTGTATGATAAGAAAACTGTTGATAGGAAGTTTGAGCCTGGTAATTTGGTGTTAGTTTGGAGTGCCAGACTGGAGGATAAGGGAAAACATGGTAAATTTGATCCCATCTAGCTGGGGCCATATTTGATTCATGAGAAATGGGGCCAAGATTCATATATTGTCAAGGAATTAAATGGTGATATTCAGGAATTGCCTGTTCATGGACAATTCTTGAAGAAATACTTCAATTGAAGGTATTTTTTTTTCCATGAATAGTAGTTAGGTCTGTATACTTTGTAAATTCTATAAATAAGCTACTTGCCCCTGCCCTATTTTATCCTGGTCTGTCAATTTTTGGTCCTGTTGCCTGTTCTGTCTTGCTTGTTCCCTATTGTCTACAAATTTTCTAGTGGGATGGTCTACTTTAAACCAGTGATTCTAAGTCCTTTCTATGCCTATAGGAGGCATACATCCCAAGATAGATCCACTGTTAGCACATGCAAAAAATTTCATGGCTTCATTATCTTTCCCCTAGTCTCTGTATCAATTTTTAGGTCTTTGCCTTTGGCCCTAGTTCAAATTTTTGAAAACTAGTCGTTGGTACAAAAACCCTGGCCTTATTCTATTTTGATGTTACTTTTCATAGGTCACTTAAGGGTCCTAATTCACATGTACTTTATATTTTTTGTTGGCCCTATTTAAATTTTTCCTAAGTCTTTACCTTGGTGAATTAAATATTTTCCTATGGTCCCCAACGCTTTATTTTTCCCAAAAGCCTAAGTCTCAGCGTTTAATTTTTCCTATGTTTCAGCAACCTTTATTTTCCCTGGGCCCAGCTCTAACACCATCTCCATCTAATGGTGGGTGTATCTTCTCAAGTGATGTTTTAGATGCATAAGATCTTGAGACATTCATTGATTCTTTGTATGACAACCTTTTTCTCATGCAAGTCCACTAGCCAAGTATTCTGATTTGGGGGTTTTTTATTGGTCCACATAGTATGAGGTGGAATCCTATCAGTGGGACTGGTCTTCTTGGCTTTCAAGTGAGTTAAAGTCCAATTTAATCTTGTGGCTTTCATTATACTGTTAATGAAACATGCTAGACCTTTAGTGCAGCGGTATAGTGATAGCCGTTGATTCTCGTAAGAGATTTGTGGGTCCAAGATTACATGTAGGCGTAGTTGGCATTATTTGATTCATCCATGTATTTTCACAGTGGCTTATTGTCAGTGGGACCTGAGATTTCATATGTGTCAGTAGGTCCTAACACTATCAGTGAATCTACAAATGAGGTATGATCTCAAGGGTTTTTTTAGAGGCTTAAGGTATAGTGACGGTCGTCGATCTTCCTGATGTGGGCCTAGTCAAAGTTTATTGGCCATGACTTAAAGTTAACCTATTTTCAAATTTCAACCACTGATTTGCTGCAAGTGCCATAAAAGTAGCTGTTGTTTTTCAAATTTAAATTTTTAAAGGGTTTCCAGTGATAGGAAGGACTAGAATTGAATGTAGAAGTGACTAGAACTGGTAAGAGATGATTTGTTTTCCATCATAGTGTGGTCCAGGGTGTGTTGTGTTCATTTGCTAGGTTTGTACTATATGGTTTTGTGCTCAAGACATGTTGCAGGGTTGACTTTTTGGGTGTTTTTGTGATTCTCAGTACCTTCTCAGTAAGATTTCATCATGATTGAGGATCAATCTGGGGCTTGTCTTCTCCTGGTTGCCTGGGTTTCTTCCTTGTAATAAATTTGTGACCATTTCTAGTTGGTTGGGTGGTTGAAACCCTAACCCTAGTCATTCGTAGCTTGTTACATTCTCTTTGAGAATTCCAAGATGACTAGGGAGTATATATTGTAGAAATTTTGATTTTGTGTGGGTTCCAAAAACTTTCTTTGGTCCCAGGCTGATTATTCATGGTGTTTTACTGATAGAGGAGTTGGATTTTGTATCTTTTCTTATCCTTGTGTTGTTCTAATTTTGTATTGATTCTGAATATATTAATGAGAATGTTATTGAGTTCCAATCTTGCATTTGTGTATGTCTTCTTGTTTTAGTTCTAAGCTCATATATGTTAATGTCACAAAGTGTATTAGCATATGGTAAACAAAGAGTATTGTGAAGTCATCTCTGAGTTCCTAACAAAGTTAGGATTAAAGTCTTTTAGGTGGGTTCAATGAGTTTGCAACCAAGTAGGAATCTGATGTCCTTGTGTCTAAGGGAGAGGGGTAATAGGCAAAGCACTTATCCTAGATTCAATTATGTTGGAATTAAGGTATTCAGTTGATGTATGTAATTGGGTGACTCTTTGCCCTAGGTTAAGGCACTAGTCCATCCTCTGGAGGCATTTCATTGTTGTCAACCACACACACACATTTAAATGATAAAATCTCAAATCATTTAGTAAAGAGTATATAGTTATATATCATTTTTAGACTCCTTTGGAGAAGTGAGTCAAGGGTACACCCACCTGAGCATTAAGTCTCAAAGTCTAGGAGGATCTCTTTTGATCCTTGTTAATTGGCCCTCTTCCTTGTAGACTTTGGAGTGGTGATAGAGTCAAAGCACTATTTAAGTTATCCATCAAAGTATAAATCTACAATTTGAAGATCAAACGAAACTCCCAACACTTGGTTTGTAGAGTCACGACCTCCTTGGAGAGGAAAATATTGCACTTGTTTTTGTATCTCCTTCCAATCAACACAAAACTTCACCAGGATTTACACATTGTTTATTAGGGATTGCATTGATCAAATAGAAAACTTAGAGTCGCCACTCACAACTTAGTGAGAAGATTTAAATTTTTTGAATCTGACTCTATTCTTTCAACTAGACTCTGGGATGATCCAGCAAATCAAGGAAGAAAACATCTTACACTTGTTGTCATTTACTCCTTTCCCAATAGAGTTGCCATTTTATTGGTGACTTGGATGGGCCAAACCAATCTAGTTAGTAAGATATTGATAATTTGTGATTTAACTAGAGATTCTTAACATATGTATTTCTTTGTTATTGTTCTCCCCAGTAGAGTCACCATTTTGTTGGTTGTTTTTCTTGCAACCCCCTTTCCTAGGTGGTATCTTGGAACACAAACTCAGCACCATCAATAGAAAAGGGACAAGAAAAGTCCAATTGCATAAGGTGTAAAGAGCTTCTTCACTTTGAGCTCCACATCACTCAAGTGAGTGTTAGCACCTACAAAAAATTTCATGGCTTTACCTTTTTTCTTCCGGTCTCTACATTATTTTCCATGTTCCTAGCTCAAACCCTAAGCAAAATTCATAATTCTAGCCATTACATAGAAAAGCCCTAATTTACCCCAGCCCTGTTCTAATTTTTCAATACCTTTTTCGGGCCACTTAAAAGATTAAAACCCACATGCTTTATTATTTTATCACCTGCGAGGCCATGTCGCTTATCTTTTATCCTAGGCCGGTCCCCGTTTAATTTTTCCTAAGTTTCTACCACCAAGCGCTTTAATATTTCCTAAGTCCCAGCACCTTGATTTTTCTAATATTTCAGCCTTTAGTATTCCCTGGGCCCAGTTCTCTATCACAACTTAATCAAATGATTGGTGTATCTTCGCATAGAGTCTGTCAGAGGCTTGCAATCTTATGCTAGCCATTGATCTTTCTTTATGACGTAGCTCTTCAAATGGGTGGGTCCATGGCCAGGTTTTCACAGATGGTGGTTTTTCATTGGTCGAAATGCAATGAAGTGGACATTTTGTTAGCAGGACATGGTTCTCAATAGATTCTTAATCTATGGGGGGTGCATGATCTCATAGAATCTTTTGAGGCCTTAAGATCTTGTGTCGACCATCCGATTCTCTAGCGTACTTATGCAAACATTGTAGTGGGTCCAATTTGTCAAGTCATTTTGGGGTGCCAGATATTGCTGATTTGTTCATCTCTGGTTGGTTGTTGTGGATTTGAGGTGGAGTGTTGTCAGTGGGACCTAGTTCCCAGGCTTGTCAGAGGGTCCTGATCCTATTGGTGAAATGATGAATGACATATGATCTCATCAAGTGTGTCAGAGGCTTAAGATCTTGTGATGGCCGTTGATTTTTTTTTGTGTCAGAGGGTTGTCAGAGATGGGAGGAGATTCTTGATCTAATGGTGGGTGTGTAATCTAATAGAATCTCAGATGGGTATGCAAACTTCAGATGGCCGTAGATCTTCTAGGTGAAGGCTTAGTGGTTCTGATAAATGTTTTGGTGATCTGAGAAATTTATGAAGGCTTCACTCATTTACATGAAATAGCGTTAGTTCTCTAAGTGTTTTAGCTATTCATTGAACAAGCATTCAAGTAACCGCTAAACAAAATGGTGGAGAGATAAAGTTTTCTGTGAACTGGAAAAGGTCTTTGGTCACTAGTTCGCTAAATGTGACTGAGGCCTTTTAAGAGATAAGTCATAAAGCCCATGAAATGAAAGAATCTAATGGTCAGGACTTAAAGTTGATCAAGATTCAAATGTAGACCCCTGATTTGCTGCTGGAAGCTTGAATGTGACCGTTGAGATTCAAATTCAAATTTGTAGAGGGTTTCCAGTGACATAAAGGACTGATTTTAATTACTTTTTAGGCTGGATTTTATTTGTTTGGTGGCACTGATGGTTGCAGTGTGGTCCAGGGTGCTCCATGGTCATTTGCAGGTGTCTGTACCCTGTGGTTTTGTGCCTGAGATATGTTTGCAGGTGACCGATTTGACTAGTTTTCAAGGCAATTCCTTGTTGTTTTGTACTATCCTCGTAGATTTTGATGATTGCAGATCCATCTGAGATTCATTTTCTCTAGGTTGCTTGTGTTTATTCCCCTGCAATAACTTCTGATGTAAATTTTGATTAGTTGGGTAGTTGAAACCCTAACCCTAGTCACCCTAAGCTTCATGCAATCTCTTTGAGATTCCCAAGGTGGCTAGTGGTATAATTTGTTAGTTTTTGATAGAGTCAGGGTTGGAATTTTAATCAGTCCAGAGGTTCTAGTCTTGATTAGTTCCAGGGAGTTATAGCAGGGTTGATCACATTGTATGAGGTTGAGTAGAAAATCCTTGTAGTCTTTTGCAGGTTATTGAAGTGGTTTGATTATCTATCCTACTTGAGTATGTACATGCCTCATCATACTTAATATAAATGTTTCAAGCTTTCAGGTCTCTCCTTGGTGCCAATATTGTGAGCTTTGGATTTTTTGATCCATTGCATAGGATTACCTTTACATATGTTCTTTTCTTTAGTTCTTGATTTAGGATTAGGTGAAATATACTTTAGAAGTGACATATATTCATTTGTTGTGTCTACAGAAGGATCTTATAAGTAGTGGATGGGCTGAAACATTTATGTTTATGGCTATGAGTCTTTGACAATAGTTGGTTCATGTTCAATGTGTGTATCTGAGATCTGCCCAATGGATAATGGCACTGATCAGGGATTAGTATGTTTAGTTGAATTCAATGCCTGATTGCCTCTTGTCTATTTCTCCCATCCTCATATATCAACACCTTTTCAAGTTTTAATTGTGTTTGGTTGATAGTAGTAACACCCTATAGTAATGGAGAGTCAATGAATGTGAGGTTAGCATTTGTCACTTTCTTACTATTCAATCTATTGTTTGGACCCAGTCTTTGGTGTGTGAAGTATAGTTTTCACTGGGTTAGGTGTACCCACCTTGGTTTTGTAGAGCTAGAAGTGAAGAGGGCATTCTTGTCCCTATAGTTGGTCCAGATACCCTAAGATCCTTATACATTTTGGAACTAACCAATCCTAAAATCAACCTAAGGGTATATTGGTAGCCTGAGAGCATAAGCATCCATTTTGAACACCAATAGCGAGTACACCTTATCTACACATACATGACTTCTTTTGACAAACAATAGGCCTGGAGATATATGACTGTGGAAGAACTTTCAGAATCATTTAGGTAACAGATACCTCAATGAGTGCTGACCATATCTTGTGCAATATCCCTTTTGCATAGACTAAGCCTAAAAAACTAGAAACTACTCCTAAATCCTCCTATCAAACATGAAAGGGAAAATGATTTCATTTAAGTTTTTTAGGTTGAATGGACCCTTGAAATACCCCTAGTCTCTCATAGACTAGTGACTTATCCAATGGGCAATAGAGTCAAATAAATCACTACAAAAGAGAGCTATGAAACTAGAAGATAACAAATTCTAATATGTTGATGTCTTACACCAAACATACGCCATTGATCAGATTCTACTTAGCAATCCACCTATGTACTCAGATATGTAATTACCTATTCAAAGGATTTTAACCCTCCCCTTAGAAGAGTCCTAGAAACAAACAATAAATTAATCAGCATCCACTAAAAGACAAGTATGAGATACCCTTGATATCCCAACTCATAAACATCTGAAAACTAGTCCTAAACTCAGTCATTTCTATAAAAAAAACTCTATTGCAGCTATCTTTAGACACAAAATAAAAATACTAAAACACCCTTGATGCTCTAATCAATAATTTCAAGAACCAAATGGAGACAATCTGATAGTAGCATGAAAATATTGAGATCTTAATCATAAGACAAACTGTTACAATTTATATTCTATTTTCCAAGCCAGAAAGGAAAGAGGGAACACCCTATATGCAGAGAAGAAGGAAATATATTTACAAGAAGGAATCACTCATGGAACCAAGGAAATTGGAACCCCCCTTAATGATTTTGGAAATCCTTAAAAAGGATTGCAACAAGCTACAGACCATTTAGGTCAAAATTAGGTGTACAACCATAAGTAAAACAAGAAATGAAAGCAAACAAGAAAGCCTAGAAACCCGAGAAGATAAGATCAAATCTGATGTACAATTATTTAGGTTTCACATCAATAGGATAATTGCAATTACAAATTGAACCGATTTCTTGTTGCAGAAAAAAAATAAAAAATGGCAGGACCACCAAAAGAGGGCTTGCGTGAATCAGAGCATGGAAACAACTAGAACTTAGCAAAACCTAATCGCTCTTGTCAAAACATCAGTCCTCAACATTAACTCGGCAAGGAAAATCATGAAGCAAATCAAATCAAATAGCTACCCATATCTTCTTCATCATTTCTTTACTTGTAACCATCCTAGAAAAATCAAATCTAATCTACCTTTTATCATTTATGGCCACTGTAACAAACCCCGGCAATAAAAACCCTAGTAGAAGACTCAAATCATAGTAGCAACAGCTCAATGACAAAGTTTAAAACATGACCGTTGATCTTTGTCTTTCTTGACATATCAAACAGCTCTCAAAAACCATCATAATAGTCAACTAACCCTTTTAAAATATTTGACCACATCATCATATCTCGGCATCCAATTAGAAACAAGCACCTCATCGACACCTGGCATTAGGACTCACTTTGACATCGATCTTTATCTCTTGGAAAATTGAATGACTGTCACAAATCCATGATGACTATCCATCCTACATCTTTCCCTAGAGGCAACACGACCACTGTTAGATCTTCCCTGACTTGCAATCTCTTTATCTTAACCTTGGAAAGCTTCACCTTAACCCTCAGTCATTCTGCAAACATGTGACTAAAGACTTTCTCCTAGTCATTGAATAAAAACCTTAACCCCGGTCTGGTTTGGAGATCACATGAACAAAGCATTTGTGTAATCTCATGATCTTTCCTTGACCCCTGGTTTGATCTAGAAAACATTGGACTACTACCCAATCCTATTTTCACCAATGGTCTAGATCAAACTCCAAGCCTTCAAACCTTAACTCATGTTTGATCACAAGATCATGCGACTAAAGTATTTGCTAGATCTTGGAACATTTCTCTTAACCCTAGTTATATCTCAAGATTACATGATGACCGTTGATCTTGTCCTCATTGTGTGGCTATCTCTAAATCATCAAGAATCAAACTTAACTCACCTTTAATCAATCAATTCAGTGATAAAGGAAATGTGACTTGCCTTTAACTATGATTAGACTTGGAGATTACGCGACTGAGGAAATCTCACATTCGCTAGATATCTGCTCAACCTTGGGTTTCATTATGAGAATAGGCACCAGTTGTTGATCAAGATCAACATTGATGACCCTCTTTCAATCTTTGAATGTTAAGTTTCTTTGCTGATTCATTCAGAGAATCAGCGATTGAAGGAAAAAAATAGCCATTTGCCAGGTCGCTAGATGTTGAACTGGCGAATGCCTTAGTCAGGGAGTAACTGAATAGAATAAAGAATGTTCATGAAAATTATTTAAGTGGCCAGGGAAAGGTAATGAAGAAAAATGACAAGGGTAGGGTTTCTAGACTTAGAAAAAATTCATGAAGCCCTAGGGCATGGATTAACCCTATTTCTTAGACCTTAAAAATGCTATATCCGCTTGGTTTTTGCATTTTAGCACATGCACCCTAAACTGAGGTTCAAAAACACCATGAATTATCTATGGTTAAGCTCACAAGCTATGAAACCTAATAGATCTTCTTCACTGATAAAAAAAATTTGCAGCCATTTTAAGACTATTTTCTAGGGTTTCACAAGGAATAGACCATTTTCGCAAGGGTTTCGCAAGAGAGGGAACTGACGTAGTTGATGAACTACAACTGATTTAGAACCTAATTGAAGATCTATGATTAGAGATCATCGACTTGCTGATTAGATATGTAATATTATTAAATCAGTAATATGTTGTTGTTAGTGTCAACTAGTTTGACAACACTTATCTTGTAAGTTACAATATCTAAACATTTGTACAAATGGAGTAAGAGAGATGAAGAAGAGAAATATCTACATGAAGAAGATGTATATGATAGATGAGGATAAGGAATACATTGGGTAACTTGTTGATGTGTCTATGACCTTATGTTATTGACTTGATTATGTTTCATTAATCTATGATGAGGAAAATAGCTGAAATACACAAGGCAGTGTGGTCAGTTGATGAAGCATCGCAGTATACACCAAGTAGTGTAGTGTATATTGAGCACAATATAAACCAAGCTTGTGTTCACTAAAACATTTCTTTGTTAACCAATCAAGAGAAAGGAACTAAATGATTAGTTTAGCAGTTAAGGATTGATGAGCTGTAAAGTACCTCAAAATCAGAGATGGAGATAAAGTTTGTTACGAAGATCAACAGCTAGCATAATTCAAGGAAGATCTAAAGGATGGAATCAAAATGTGTTACTGACACATTAGCCAAGAAAGGTTTAAGCAAAAAAATGGACAAAGGAGAACAAGCAGAAAAATCCAATGGAGGAGAAGAAAATGGTTTACTTATCTATTTAAGAGACTAGGGTTTCATTATGAAACATATTCCAGAAGAAGGAGACTACAAAATTATCACATGAATAAGATTCATGTATGCCTAATCAAACTAGTTAAGGAGAACCGAACTAAAAAGTTTACCAAGTGTCAGAAAGCTATTACTGAGTGACATTAAGTCATTGATTATTGTTGATACAAAATTGATATATTGATCAGAGGATTTGAATGAGCATAATATAGATTTGAATATCTGCAATTGAAGTTGTATTGTAATCAGATCACCTACTATTACAGTTTAACCATTGTATACAGAAAAATCTCTTAACAAAGTGGACTAGGAAAGTCTTATATGTATCATTCATAGAATGAACATTGTTATCCTATCAACCCCATACCAAATGCTAGTTGGATGATAAAGGTTATTCTAAAATCCTCTAACAAGGTCACACCTCATAGTGTATTTTTAACCTTTAACAAGGTTGGCTCTTCACCGACCTCACTTCAAAAGAGTGAACAATTTTTGGGTTGTCGGTCCCAGGTGGTTTTTCCCTTCACAGGGTTTCCACGTTAAATCTTCTATGTTATGTGCTCATTGTGGTGATTGTTTGTTATCATAATTTACATATTGCATGTTGGATTTGATCAATAATTATTATATGTTATTGACTGGTAATCGTTAAAAGCATAGATAGTATAGTATTTTTTGTTACCGAGCTGTAGAAGTTTAAGTAAATTGTTTTGGATTATACATTTTGATTTGGGACTATGGATAACTAATTCGCCCCCCTCTCATTTATTCTAACAATTGGTATTAGAGCTGTAGTTGCTTGGAATAGATTTTTAAGGACTTCAACACAAAGGTCTCAAAATGTTTAAGAGGGAAGTGCCAAAGCTAAACAAGGATAACTTCACAATATGGTAAAGTCGAATGAAGTTGCATATATCTGGGATTGGGAATTCTACCCTAGATCTGATGGAGAATGGATACCTTGCAACACCCACTAGTCCCTTGACCCTTGATCAACTAAGAGAAAGGCATGAACATAATGTTACTATGATGGAGATTATTGCTACTTGTTCAGATGCCAAATTTGAATACATCAAGGACTATACTACTACTAAGCAGATGTGGGATAAACTTGCTCAAACTTACAGTGGTGATGTGAATGCAAAAGAGAGAAAGAGCTGAAAGCTTAATAGGAAGATTCGATGACATGAAGATCAAAGAAAGTGAAAACATTGTGTAGTACACAAAAAAAATAAAAGAGGTAGTTCATGCTATTAGAGCATCAGATGGAGTTATTGATGAAGACACTGTGGTAAGAAAAATTCTAAGGACCTTATTGCCTATCTATGCCATCAAAATATCTATAATTTATGAAAATAGGTTAGCACCTAATAGTACACTCACTCTTGATAATCTGATTGGAAAGATTACAACATTTGAACTGAATAATTTTGATTATAGTGTTGTACTGAATGTTGAATCTGCTTTCATGACTTCTTTGAAGATTGGTAAGTCTAGTAGTAGAAATAATAAGAATGATAGTGATAGCAATACTAATGATGAGCTTGATGAACTTGAAGCTCTTATGGCTAGAAGGTTACCTAAAGGTAAAGGAAGGTATAGAGGTAAATTACCTTTAGCATGCTTTAACTATAAAGAAGTTGGCCACATTGTTGCTAGATGTCCACACAAGAAAGATGATGATAGAACCAAAGACCACTCTAAAGGAAGCTATGGGAGAAGGTACAATAGAGGCTACCAACACTACAACAGAGACAACTGAGACAATAATGATAAAGTCAAGAAGGTATGCTACATTATCGAGGAAGAAGATATCACCGATACCAACACTGATGATGATGTGGAGGTAGTATTTGTGGCAATGAAGAATGATTCCAAAGAAGATGAAAGGTATGTAGAGACAACACTTATCTCTAAGGTTAATAAAAATGATACATGGATTATAGATAGTGATTGTACACATCACATGAGTGGTGATGAAGAAAAATTTGATTATCTTGAAGAATAAAATGGAGGATGTGTAAGAATGGGTAATGATGCACCCTATATGGTAAGAGGTAAAAGATACCTAATGATAAATGATATATTAAAATATGAAAATGCTTATTGGGTGAAAGGATTAAACTATAATTTTCTAAGTGTGGCATAGTTGAACAATTCAAGCCACCAAATTTATTTTCAGAGAAAAAAGGTGGAGATATTTGATGATGGAGGAAGACTTGTTGGAACTGGTACACAATCTAGAGGTAATCTATTTTATCTTGATAATGATTAGTCTTCTTGTTTATTGATGAAAGACAAAGATGCATGGTTGTGGCATAATTTGTTGTCATGTGAATTTTGATAACATGATTAAGATCAATAAAAAGAAAAGAGTTAGAGGTCTTCCTAACTTGTCAAAGCCTGATCATGTTATGTGTCATGAATGTCAAAAAGGTAAAATGACTAAATCTAGTTTCAAAAGAAAAGATTATTCAAAAAATAAGATACTTGAGTTGGTTCATACCGACCTATGTAGTCCTATGAGAACTCAAATTTATTATGGAGATATATACTTTATACTTTTGGTTGATGATTATACTAGGCTAATGACTGTCATGTTTTTAAAAGAAAAATCTAAGGCATTCAAGATGTTCAAGTGGTATAAAGAAAAAGTAGAAAAAGAGAATGGTAAATAATTGAAATGCTTAAGATTTGATAGAGGAGGTCAATTTATCTCTGATGAATTTACTAATTTTTGTAATGAGCATGGTATTAAAATACAGGTCTCAGCACCAAGGACATCACAACAGAATGGCATTGTTGAAAGGAGCAATAGGTCAATTGTTGACTGCACAAGGACATTAATGATAGAAAAGAATGTTGCACATACATACTAGAGAGAAGCTATCAGCATAGCTATTTATGTTCTAGACCAAGTGCAACTAAAGAAGGGCACTAATAAGACACCCTATGAGTTATGGTTTGGACACAAACCCACTGTAACTTATTTCAAGATTTTTGGAAGCAAATGTTTTATTCTGAAAGATGAAAGAAATGGAAAGTTTGACTCAAAAGGTGATGAAGGGATATTTCTAAGATATTCTAGTAAAAGTAAAGCATACAAGTGTCTGAATAGAGTAACTAATAAAATGATTGAAATTATTAATGTTCGAGTTGATGAGTTTGATGATAAGAATACAGAGCAAAGTAGAAAGGAACCAAAAGACTACAATAGATTCACTTACATTGAACAACCTAAGTACATACTGATGCAGTAGAAAGTGACAACCGGTCAGTAGGAAAACAATACCAAGGAACATGAAAAAGAAACTAACGAGCAGGAAACACCCACCGGGAAAGCAAATGAACCTACACAAGATGAACAAGAAAGAAGAAATTGGATACTAGCAAGTTTTTTCAGAAGACATCATCCTGAGACACAAATCATTGGAGATAGACAAGTTGGCATGCAAACAAGGAGTAAGAAAAGAAAAGGTACATGTCTAGTTTGTGAATATGAATCAAAGAATGTAAAAGTTGCATTAGAAAATGATGAATGAGTTAATGCAATGAAAGAGGAAATAGAGCAGATAGAGAAGAACAAAACTTGGACCTTAGTACCCAGACCTAAAGATAAAAATGTTATCGGTACTAAATGGATATTTAGAAATAAGCAAAATGAAAATGGAGAGGTAATAAGAAATAAAGCTAGATAGGTATGCAAGGGATATGCACAGGAGGAAGGAATTGATTATGGTGAAACATTTGCACCTATTTCTAGATTAGAAGGAGTTAGAATGTTACTTGCATATGCTACACACAAAAAGTTCAAAGTATATCAAATGGATGTCAAGTCAACATTTTTAAATGGAATACTTAAAGAAGAAGTCTACATAGAACAACCAGAAGGGTTTGTTGATCCAGACAAGAAAGATATGGTATGTAGATTACATAAAGCTTTATATGGTTTGAAGCAAGCACTGAGAGCTTGGTATGAGAGGCTACATAACTATTTACTAACTATTGGATTTGTTAGAATAAGTGAGAACAACAATTTTTATATAAAAGGAGATACTGATGATACTATTCTTATTGCTGAGATATTTGTGGATGACATTATATTTGGAGGACAAGTTCAAATCTATAAGGCATTTTCTGATGAAATGAGAAGTGAATTTGAAATGTCTATGTTTAGAGAGATTAGGTTCTTTCTAGGACTACAAGTGATTCAACAAAGTGATGGGATATTCATCACACAATCCAAATATATCAAGGAAGTATTGAAGATATTTGGCATGGAAGATGCTAAACCTATGGGAACACTGATGGCTAATAGATGTAAAATAGCTAAGGAAGATGAAACTACAGAGGTAAACTAGAAACTGTACTAATCTATGATTGGTCAGTTAATGTATGTAGTGCATATTAGACTAGACATAGCACATGCTGTGGGAATTGTTGCAAGATTTTTTGGAAATCCTAGAGAGTCACACATGGTTTCTACAAAGAGAATATCTATATCTAAGCTGATTGGGATGGAAATGTGGATGATAGAAAAAGTACCACCAGAGGAGCATTTTTCTTTGGTGAAAGACTTGTTACATGGACAAGTAAGAAGCAGGCTTGCATTTCTCAGTCTACATCTGAAGTAGAGTATGTTGCTGCTACTACAAAATGTTCAAATATTTCATATATTAAGAAAGTTTTGGAAGGTATGAATGAGGTAATCACTGAGCCAGTGATTATATATTGTGACAACACCAGTACAATAAACATTTCAAAGAATCTAGTGATGCACTCTAAAACAAAGCATATATCTATTAAGTCTCACTACTTAACATAACAAGTACAGGAGAAGCAAGTTAAGCTAGAATTTGTTACATCTAAAGAACAACTTGCAAACATATTTACAAAGCCTCTACCAAAGGATACATTTGAATACTTGAGGACTAGACTTGGGGTTCGTCTCCTGTCTACCATTCACTAATGTGATCTGGATGTTGCATCAGTCTAATCTTATCAGAAGATCATACATGTTGATGAAGCATAGTTCACACTTTGGATCATGTCTAAGGTTGTGAAAAGTTTGGAGAACTGGAACATATTGGCATATCAGTATACAGAGATACAGAATATGCACCGAACAATAGAGAGTTACATGGCTACTACAGAGTTGTATGTTTATTTGTTTCTTTAGCATTGTTTTCAAAGGGAATGATAGGTAAAGGAATAAAAGAAGGTTCCACACTAGTGATAGGAGAAGTGAATCCTTAATCTTGAGCTTCTTGAACTAAAGGTTTAACATTTGAATACACAAGATGAGTAATACCACGCAAGAGATTAACACCTTGATCACTGTCATAAAGAAATTTCTTAAGAGCATATATAGCTTGAATAAAATCTTGATTATTATTGTCTTGAGTAAGGCAATTTCCCATTTTATCAAGTTTAGTTGAAAGTTTTTGGACTTGTTCAGGAGGAACTCTTAAAGCATCATCCTCATAATGAGATGAGTGAGAAGAGTTATGCTCCATAGTAGGATTGGAATAATGAGTAATCAAATTATCATCTAAGATCCTAAGGAGAGGAGAGGAAGACTCGGGATCAAAGAAACCCATAAGTCTATGACTTCTTCTAACTGGAATATTATAA
Organism: Chamaecyparis obtusa; assembly: GCA_027943335.1. Lineage (NCBI taxonomy): Eukaryota > Viridiplantae > Streptophyta > Pinopsida > Cupressales > Cupressaceae > Chamaecyparis > Chamaecyparis obtusa. The sequence goes on from BSBK01003571.1 coordinate 303,544, forward strand.
GTAGGACTAGATGTAGTAAAGCTCATATACCAATGCAATGCAAATGAACTAAACTAAGAAAATACAAAGCATCAAAAAATAAGTGTTTTTGTATTTTTTCTTTATATGAAATGTAAATGCTAAAACATGCAAGATCTAACACCATTAAAGAAAGATTTTTCTATCATGGGTTCACCACAATGTAATGTTTTAAAAAAGGAGATCAAGATGTTATATATGATATATAGGATTAGGGAAGGAAAGATCTTCTTAACCCCAAATTCCCAAAGGAAAGATCCAAGTTGATTAACCATAAGAAGATGGTCAACACATAAATGAAGTAATCGATGGAGAATATGAAGAAAGGAGAAAACATTGTATTCCATTATGGATAGAATTATTGAAATCTTAATTGAATTGAAGACAAATACTAACCTCAAAATATGATAGATCTAGAAAATGTGTTTTTCTGGTGTCTGTATTTAGTTTCAAAAAATTCTACAACCAGATCTGGCCTAGAAACATAGAGACAGAGAAAACCCAGAAACCTTTTGCTTTTTTGAGAAAGGTCAACCTTGACCTGCGTTGCTCTGACATAGATTTTTTTCACCGAACCTGAAAGTTTTCTGAAAAGGGTGTCTAGATCTGCACAATAATTTATTGTTGGGGGGGGGGGTTTCCTTGTTCAAACCCTAATTTAGGAATTAACCTTGAAATTGAATTGAAATTGTAGTAATGAACAAAGTAAATGAAATAATTCACCTTGCCTATGTTGAAACCCTTGTCGAGGATTCGAATCCTTGAATCCACAAGTATGGATGCTCTAAATGAATTTAGAATTGGATGTAGGATGTCTCAAATCAATTATCTTTATATCTTTAACACCAATCTTGAATGGATCTTGGAATAGGAAGAAGCTTGAATGGATATGGATGGAGAAATCTTCAACAAGAGGGATCCATAGACATTGAATCCTTCTATGGCTACCAATGGATCTCCTTGATGAATTAGATCTTGAATGCTTGAATGTTTGAAGATGAATGAATGCTTTTGTTGGTTCCTCAAACTAGACTTTATGCTTTTAAAAGAAACCAATACATCTATAGTTTTTAAGGATGGCTTAGATCCAAATATTGAGTTCTATGATGATTGGACCAACTATAGGGACAAGACTTCCCTCTGCACTTCTGGCTCTACAAAACCAAGGAGGGTACTCCTAATCTAGTTAAAACAAGCCTTACTTCAATTAATAATAGACTGGATTCTAAGAACAACAGATAAATGATAAGAAAATACTAAATGATAACCATTCATTTATTAATTATCCATTACCACTATGTAAGAATACTTGTAAGTCACAATACTTCAAAACTTTGACAGATTTATATCAAATTTTAGGAATACAATAAAACCTTATCAGATACTGATTACTAGCTTCACTGTTGGCTAGTGCCTTATCTATTGGGTGACATCTTCACTGCAAAATGAGATATATAGACAAATATATTGAAATTTGATTAATATTTATCCAGAAAATACTATCACCCTATGGTGATTCTGATCAAAGGACTCCTAAATTCACACTACTTATTCATATCCTAATGCAAACTTCAAAGAATTAGTGTTATATTCAAAGCTTATTTAATTTGATCTTAGATCAAAGCTAAAAAATATCAACACATACATAGAAAATAATCCATGCAATGAATCTGACAACTCATAATTCAAGGAAAAGTACACAGAGGAGACATATAAACTCTAGATTTTTATTCAAATTTCTATATCATCTATATGTATACATAATGCTTCAAAAATGCAAAACCATCTAAAAATTGGCTTAAACTAGTAATACTTGCTATTTCTCAAAAATGACCTAATAAAGTGTACTGTATCCTAGACTTAGAAACTTGTTAGTAAGAATGTTCAAGTTTCAGTCCCTACCTATTGATCTTGGTAATCCTTTTATAGAAAATAAGGATTGCATAAAGCTTCGGATCTTTTTAGAAAAGACAATCATGTGACCACCACATAAGACAAAGAAGGTAAATATAACATCTTCTTGTTACAATTTTACAAAGCTGCTCATTGACTTGAGAGCCAAAATTTTGTGACAACTCCCAAAGTTAATTCAATTTGTGCTAGGTGTAGCATCCATGCTTTCTTGAACTATATGATATCTTTTGTACTATTTTCCTTGCTTTAAGGAGTTGAAGAAGTGCCATGTATTGCTGCCTCAATGGATGTCTCTTCTTCTTTGTTAATCTCTGAAGAGTATGTTGTTTCCCAAGAAGTGTAAATATCTTCATTTGGCTAAAGGAAAGCTAGTACTTCATCTCTTTTGGATAGCAATTTGTCCCAATCAACAACCACCAGGTCTCATCTTCACTCTTCATCCATTATGTCAAGGTCAACTACCACAGGCTTTTTCTTCTTGGGCTTTTTAAGCACATCCCATGCAGTTACCTCCTTCTCTGTTGGCTATTGAAAACTATGAATGTTCTACAATTGTACATTTTGCCTTTCCCACCTGGCATTAGTGATCAATTTGACATTTGTAAAATTTTTGGTAAAGTCTATTTTAGCCTTTAAGGCTTCATCCAAAATGGAATTAAAGCTGTCAATATTTAATTCATTATTCTTATTAATGAAAGCCTCTTTCTTAGGCAACAAAGAATCAAAATCTGATTTCCATTTATCTAACTCCTTTATTGAGCCATCCTCAATCTTGATCAGAGGAATAAACCTATTAAAATTTTGGGCAAACATAACTACCCCTGCCTCCACTTGGTTTTCCGTTCCTTTAAAAAATGACAAAGTGGCCCCAATCCGATCAATCTCCTCACCAACCTACAAAACTATTTTTGGAATATCTATCTTGAGGGATTGTACAACTACCAATCTTTCAAACACTGATGCTCTAACTAACTAGGTTCCATAGTAAGTATTTAATGTACCAAAAAAATTGTTTACTTCAATTTGTATCTCAGGTAGTTTGATATATGCAGTGTAAACTACATCTGCCTTTTCTTTCAAGGCATTAATTCTATGCTGCAAAATCCTCAATAATGCATCCAATGCCACTCTATTTTGTTCTACATTGGCTTGTTCTGCAATAGCTTCTTTTCCTTCTACACTCTAGTTTTCTGATTTTGGGGGTTGTTCTGGTGGTTGTGGGGCAATCACAAGCATATTTATTATCTACTGAGATAATTCTTCTACTATTTTATCCTCTTAGCAATTGAATGAATTTCCATGGTCTTTTGTCTTTTATCTGGTGTTTCCTTGCAAAATTTCATGGCCTTAGCATGTTTCTTCTGGTCCTTGCAATCATCTTTTTAGGTCCCTGCATTTAGCCCTAGTTCAAATTTTCAAAAAGCTAGCCGTTGGTGCACAAAACCCTTTCAAAACCTTGGCCTTGTTCTATTTTCAGGTTAAATTTTTTGGGTCACTTAAAGTTCTAATCTGCATGTGCTAATTAAATCCTTTAGCTGTTCGATGGTTAGGTTTTCATGTTCGGCGGGGTCCCTTTTAATTTTTCCTAAGTTTCTTCCCCCCGTAGGTTAAATATTTTTCCTATGGTCCCCTAGGCCTAATTTTTTTCCTTAAAGCCTAAGTCTCAGCATTTAATTTTTCCTATGTTTCAGCTTTAATATTTTCCTAGGCCCCTCTTTGACACCATCTCCATCTAACAGCTATCGCTAAAGTTCAAGGGTTTTGTCAGAGGTATGCGAAGCTGTACCTGTTGTTGATTCATTTCTGTGATGTAGCCTTTTTCTCATGCGGGTCCACTTGCCAAGTATTTTGATTTGAAGGTTTTTTATTGGTCCATGTAGTATGAGGTGGAATCCTATTAGTGGGACTGGTCTGCTTGGCATTTAGGTGAGTTAAAGTTTGATTTAATCTTGTGGCTATCATTATACCGTTAATGAAACATGCTCGACCTTTAGTGCAATAGTATAGTGACAATTGTTGATTCTCATAAGGAAGGCAGGTGGGTCCATTGACATGTATGCATAGTTGGCACTATTTGATTCATCCATGTAATTGCATAGTGGCTTGTTGTCAGTGGGACCTAAGCTTTTAGATGTGTCAGTGGGTCATGATCCTGTCAGTGAATCAACGAACGCGTATGATCTCATCGAGTGTGTTAGAGGCTTAAGATCTTGTGGTAGCCATTGATTTCTTCCTATGTCAGAGGGTTGTCAGAGATGGGAGGAGATTCTTGATCTAACGGTGGGCATGAATTTTGATAGAATCTTGGAAGCCTATGCGAACTTTAGATGGTCATTGATATCCCAGGCTATGGCTTAGTGATTCTGATAAATGTTTTGGTAGTTTGACAAATTTTTGAAGGCTTCACTCATTCATGTGAAATAGCGGTAGTTCTCTAAATGTTTTAGCGGTTTAGTGAACATGCATTCATGAAATCACTAAACTTTCTAGTGGGTAGATAAAGTGTTTCATGAACTGGTGGTGACCTTTTGTCTCTAGTTCACTAAATGTGGGACCGAGGTTAGTGTTTCATTTTGTCTCCAGTTCGTAGGGTTAAATGGTGAGTTAGGTATTCTTTTTGTGAATTGGAAAAGTGTTGTTGCATGGTCGCTGGGAGTAAACCTAGGGTGGTAGTTGAGTTAAGGTTTAAAAGACTGCAAAACATGAACATCGCACGGTTAGGACTTAAAGTTGTTTCAGATTCAAACATGGACAACCGGTTCGCTACAAGCAACATAGGGTGACCATTGTTTTTCAAATTCAAATTTTTGAAGGGTTTCCAATGACAAGAAGTACTAGAATTTATGGTTTTAATAGCTGATTTCGATTGGTTTGGTGGTGCTTGGTGTTGCTGTGTGGTCCAGGGTGTGCCATGATCATCTGCAGGGGTTTGTACCATACCATTTTGTGCTTGAGGTGTGTTGCAGGTGGCCAAAAAGATTGACATTTTGGATGTTTTTGTGATTCTCAGCACCTTCTCAGTGAGATTTTCATGATTGAGGATCAATCAGGGGCTTGTCTTCTCCTAGTTTCTTGGGTTTCTTCAATGCAATTAATTTTTAACCATTTCTAGTGGGTTTAGTGGTTGAAACCCTAACCCTAAGTCATCCATAGCTTGTTGCATTCTCTTTGAGGATTCCAAGATGACTAGAGAGTATAAGTGGCAAAATTTTTGATTTTGTGTGGGTTCCAAAACTTTCTTTGGTCCCAGGCTAGTTGTTCATGGTGTTTTACTAATAGAGGTGGATTTTGTATCTTTTCCTATCCTTGTGTTGTTCTGATTGTATATTGATTCTAGATATATTAATGAGAATGTTATTGAGTTCCAAACTTGCATTTGTGTATGTCTTCTTGTTTTGGTTCTAAGCTCATATATGTTAGTGTCACAAAATGTATTAGAATATCATAAACAAAGAGTATTGTGAAGTTGTTAGGAATGAATGCAAAGTGTTTTGGTAGTCATTCTATAGTAGTTATTGTTGCATTCATGACTTGGATTGTCATTGATGTCAACACAGTGATATTCTAGATATTAGCAGGAAATTAGGTACAGTTTTGTTTTGCACACATGTTGTATTATAGATTAGCTTTTGCATAGTTGATGGTATGTTCTTTGGTGTGTTATTAACCTATGGTTAATAGTGTTATCACTTTTTTAAATATTTCTTGGCTCCACATTTTTGGCTTGGGTTTCCTCCCTCATTTCCAAACCCTAGGTTGGTTTGTTCCTTTTTGTTTTCCCATGTTACCTTTTTTGATTCACTAAAAGTGCTAATCCACATGTGCCTTTAACATTTTAAGTCATGCGTTTGTGGTTCGAAAGTTGTTGGCCCCCGTCCCCCTCTTCTCCTTTTTATTTCTCTAGGCCTAAGTTTTCGGTATATTTTCCTAAAGTTCTCAAATAAAGAAAAATGAGTGGTTGTCATTACACCACAAGACCCTGGTTGTCAGTTTTCTCTGACATGTGATATAGCAATGAGTTGCCACCTGTCTCAAAGGTGGGCCCAACTGGAGGAAGAGTTTGCAGACTTTAAAGGGTGAAAAAGATCTATAGTGGTCGTTATACTGTTGATCCAAGATGCTTGCATGTTAAGCTTGCGGTATAGCGATGGCCGTCAGATTTGCTTTATTTGAAAAGAATTCAGTGGGTCCTCATAGTGCCAGGTCATTACAATCTTTTGGTTCTTATTGGTTCTCAGAAAAGCTAGCTGGCGGCTGACACATTTTTAAAGATGGTAAAGGATAGTCAGAAGGGACCCGCCCATATGAACGTGGCACAATATGATTTGATTGACAGAAGGTGATGTGTTCGATTGTGGAGTCATGTTTTCCAAAAGGTTAATCTTTAGTTTGATCGGATGATTCTCGTTATATCATTGATCAAAGATGTGAGGATTTTAAGTTCATGGTATAGCGACGACCATCTGATCTTCTTAGAGACTTAAGTGCTCAGTGGGCCCCTTGTTGCACTAGTTCACTTTGACATGTTTAGTTCTTATTGGTTGGATGACAGCTGTGATCTGACTATTTTCAAAGTGCTCCAAGTTAGAAAGGAAAAGGGACTGGGTCCACTTGTCAGTTTTTTGTTGTGTGGCATGTTTTGATTTGATATGTGCCCGCTGATGTGTCATAGTGGGACCTTAGTTTCTCAGATGATTAAAATGCTACAAGATCTCACGGTTGTCGTTAAACTATTGGGATGAGATGGTCTAGTTTTAAGTTTGCGATTTAGTGACAACCGTTGATTTGGATAAAGAGATGGAAGCCTTTTGGTGGGTCCTCTGTGTTAGATTTATTGATGAGGCGGTCATTTTTGATTGGCCACAGGTGATGTTGACGTGTAAAGATCACTGCTCAGACTAGGATGAACTTAAGGAATTTATTTCTGCACATGCTAATTTTGAAATGTTCTCGTTGGTCAAGAACTAGCTTGCCAAAGGTACTATAGGATTTTTCTGATAAGATTTTCTACCGCCCGATGCGTCAAAAATGAAATATATCAACGGCTTGAATTTGAATTTTTCTCTTGAATGACATTTTCACGTCCAGTGAGTGATAGGGCCGCCAACCTCAGTAATGGTGGAATAAATTTGTTACATACAGGAGAATTATGAGCCGTTAGCAGATGTTATATACAAAATCTGATTAATCTTTTTCTTCACTATTCTCGTGTGTTCTCTAGTGATATATTTTCCATGTAGTGCTTTCAAGCAGAAGATTTTTTAGGTGCCTGGTAGGTTTACTCCTGTGTTTAAGTCATTTGAAATTTGTAAAGCTTTGTGGGGTCTTCTTTCATATGGTCAGTTGATATTGTTTGAAGTTTTCTTGGGAATTCATATCTTAGTAAGAAGCCCTATTTTCAAAATGCCGCCCAAGAGGAGTTTGTTTGGTCAAACAGAATATAGTAACAGAGGAATTTTTGAGGATTTGATGCAGTTGCTCCCATTTTCTAATAATGGGGCACAAAGAGTAAAAGAGCTCACTCTGAGACATCCTAGAGATTCAGTTGCAGAGGGTCTCTATGACAGAGGGAATTGGATGAGAGATGCTAAAGTGGGTGATAAGCACAACAGTCTTATTCTTTTTAAATTGACATATTCACAAAGGAATGCTTGTGTGCCCCTTAGTAATGTATGGCAGTTTGACATTGGGAGGTTGGTATGCCTTGGGGTTTTCATGGATGATGAATTGTTAATAAAGATTGCTAAATGCTATGATCCTGTGACAAGATGTGTCAAGGATGTAAGCGGAAGAGACCTGATAAGCATTACCGAGGATGAGATTAGACAGGTTTTCTTATTAAATGAACTGTCTGTGGGGTTGGAAAAAATAGATTTTATGAACTTCACTGAGATTTATGAGGCACAGAAGGATTATCTAAGGGCAGGGCCTCTAAGGCAATATTTTGATCAGATAGGATCAATGTGTGCTGTCAGTTCAAGTACATTGGAGTCCATCAGGTTAGATTTATTTAGTAAAAAGGCACAAGAAGTTTATAAGTCTTTATCTTTGATCCTAGGGCATGATGAGAAGACTCATATGCCAGTACCTTTTATGTTCATGATGGTGCAGTCACTCCACCCCCAGCTTGCCCTCATTTTTTAGTTTGCTTCTCATTTGGCTGAAATAGTTCATGAAGGATTAATAGGAATTAAGAATATGAAGGTCTCTAGACCATTCAGATGGTACTCAATGCTTATGCACATGTTTTTGTATAAAGGTGAGAAGTTTTTTAGTACAACGATGAATGTTGAGAAGGAAAGATATGGAGAGACTCTCCCAGTGCAATTTTGGACCACAGCCTTGTCCTGGGACAGAACTGATTCTAGTTATATTGCCTTTGATAGGGATTTTGCTTCGAGGCTTAGGTCTCTTTTATTTATTGATAATCCAAGAATCTCAGGAGAGTTATTAAGATTGATTAGGCCGATGGATTACTGCAAGGACATTACCATTGTCCATAATTTTGGAGACATCATTTTATATCCAATCTCCATAGTATTTAGAGTGTATGGTAGTAAGGTGGTGCCTTGTATTTTTCCATATCAGGTCCCATTGAAGCTAGGATATGCTGAGATCTTAAGATAGATTGGAAATTTGCAAGAAACCACATTCACTAGCAAAGGTAGAGGAACTTTCTTTCCTGATGTAACTTTGGCACATCAGTATGTAATTACAAAAGGAGGATGGGTGCACCTGCATAAGGTTTTGCAACCCTACAAAATGTCAAAGGCAGTGGTGAGGTGCGCAGATATAGAGGGTTTCCTTTCAGGCATGTTCAAAGATAATGTGAGGTGTGCTCTTATTGAGCATCAATTTAATTTTCCATAAGACATAATAAGAAATGAGTTTGACCTTCAAACTCAAGAAATTAAGAAAGAAAAATGGGTGATTTATTGCAAGTCTATAGGTTTTATTCAGAACTTTGATAAAACTTATGATCCATTGATTAGTTTTGAACCATGGGCTAGAAAAGTTAATGTCCTTATGGAGAATTTTGAGGGACTCATGAGTTCTGTAAATGAGAAAAGGGTATCTGTGACTAAGACAGATCCAGAAAAGGCTAGGCAGATCTTAAACCAGCCTAAATATATGAAGTTAATCCCTAAGGGGGTGTACATAGTATAGAAGAAGAGTGGATATACTATCCTTCTGACCTCACAACAAGGAAGTGAAGATGTTCCTTCCACTTCAAGAGGGAAGAGACCACTTGGTGATCTAGCAGTGCAAGCACCTTTCCCAAAAAGGCAAAGACAAGAAGAAGAAAGACCAGTAGAGGAGATTTACTCTCCTTCTCAATCCCCTATTTAGTTGGATGAGCATGGAGTGGTAGAGTAGCTGGTACAGTTAAGGGATGAGGGAAATCTTTTTGTTTTTAATGAAGATTTGTAGGAGGGAATGCAAGAGGTACCTAAGGAGGTGGCCATGGATCTCACAGTAGAAGAATTTGAGGGTAAACAAATAGACCCTTTTTTAAAATAGGCAAGTGACTCTTTCCTTGCCGATGATGATTTTGTTAAAACCAGGGCCTTCTCACAGTTCTTATGGAGAATGAAAATCAATCAGTTTAAGGAGATTTGTGAGAAGAAGAAGGAAGAATCCCCTGATAAAGATGTGAAAGAAATAGAGGAGGAGACCAAGGCACAAATGCCTAAACAATTTGAGAAGATCAGTCTAGAAGAAGGGAGAGCCATGATTCATATAGTAGGGATTTTAATCCTACCAGAGTGGGACATTGCTGATGCCATTGTTTTTGACCAAGTAAGGAAGAGCAAGGTAAAGACCCTAACTACACTAGAACAAGCTAAGCAGGCAGCTAGGGGAATTACTTTTTCTGAAGATCATGCTGCTCTAGTCATGTGGTCTTTAGATAAACACAAAAATAAAGGGAAGAAGAGTGATTTCTCCACAAGATATACAGGGAGCCTAATGGTTTAGAGAGTAGGAGAAACATCTGGTGTGGAGGCCTCTAATTTGATTCTTAAAACTATCAAGTTCAATGTTAGTGTGGTAGAGAAGGATGCCAAAGAAAAGGAAGAGCTTAGGCTCAAATTTGAAATGGTCCTTAAATCTTATAATGAGCTCAAAGTTGAGCTAATTCAAAAGGAAAAACTAATTTTCCAGTTATCAGGACCATAGGACCAAAGATCTCCTCAATTAGCAATTTCTGATAGGCTTGCGGTGGCTTCATCTTCAAGGCCAATAATTGGATTTCCACCCTCACCACTCCAAAAAATAGATATGGATGAAAGGGTTGCTTGGGAGAAGCTGAAGGTGATAGAGGAAATAAATAAATTGAGGGAAATCAGGGAACAATTGGAAAAGGAAAGGAATGAGAACGCAAAGGCCATAGCTTTGGTAAATCAAAAATATGAAGAAAAAATAGTAGGGGTGATTATGGAATTTGCAGTAGATTTAAAGCCTTCTATTATACATGGCCATATGGATAGGTTAATTTCTTTGCTTAAGGTTATTAATAAAGAGAAGGATGAAATGGCTCCGGTTTTGAAGAGATGGATTGAAAGGTCTCCCAATGTAAAACTATTTCGTATGTTATCAAAGGGACAGGAGGACCCAGATCCTTCAATAAAGCCATTACATCAAATTATGAAGAAGTTGGTGCATTTCAACATTTTTGTGGATAATTTTATCAGGAGGACAAGTATGTTGAAATCTGAATTAATGCTTTCAGGTTATGAACTGGTACCTCCTATTTTTACAGACAAAGGAGAATTTAAGGAAGCTTATCAGTGGAGGGAGGAGTTAGATGGACTCCTCATAGAATGAATCAATAATGTTTTAAGTGATAAGTCTTCTTTCAGTGGCACAATTAAAATGTTGATAAATGCTAGATTAATGTTTGACACCATTCAATAGAAAATAATATAGATCATTAGTGAATGGGAATAGTTGTCTACCGAGAAGGATGAATTTGTTAAGTTTGAGTTCCCAAGTGAGGAGGTGTATAATAAATGGAGATCTCAGTACATGTCAGCTGTGGAGAGTGAAGATACACTGCCAGCTTCATAAAGTAGATTAGAACAGTAAATTTTGAGTCATAAGGGTGGTTGAGATATGAGGAAATATTCATTACACAATGGACAGCAAATATTACAGATCAAATTTGTTAACAGCTACCGAAAGATTGCATTAAAAGACATGAAGAAGGTCGGCTCAACTGCAATTTCCCCGCCATTGTGACTGAGTGTATTTATTGTAAATTTTATAGTTGTTGTAAGTTTTAGGGTTGATATTTTGTAAACCCTATAATGACCGGAAGCTTATTGCATTTCCTTGTATATAAAAGGATTTCCCATGGTCATTCTAGGTATTGAGTAGGTTAGGTGTAAGAAGAAAAAGAGAATTCTGAAGCCCTACTACTCAGTCGAGGATTCTAAATTTGCATGATTTTGTCAGGATAATAGAGAAGTGATACAAGTTGGCACCATTATCCAGTAAGTTTGTTATTCAGAATATGATATATGTAAATGATCATGGTTATACTTAATACAAATATCAAATCTTTACCTCTCAATTGTGTTTGTTCTATGAATCTTTAAGCCTATTTTAGGGTTTATGTGTATGTATCTCGCTTTGAGTTCTGACCTAGGGTCGGATTAAATATTACTCAAAGTAAAATATGTGTTCATTGAATTTGCATAAGGATCATCTGTAAGTAGGGAAGAGTTGGGGTATTTTTATTTATGTTTCAAAAAAACCAGTTGTTCTCAAAGTTATTTTGGGATCCTTTCTATTTTCTGACTCTATTGCCTAATGGATAAGACACTGGCCTGTATTCTCCTATCTTTGTTCTTAGAAGGTGATTCAAATTTCAAAGTCCCAAAATCTTAAAATCACTACCAGTAATTTTAGTTTTATTTAATTTTATTTATTGTCCTACCCAGTGATGGAGGATCAATGAACAATAGGTTGTTGTTTAGTATTCTCTCACTATTTTTATCTATTGAAAGATCCAATAATGAAACAAAGGGTAGAGTTAAGACTATCAATTAAGAGTTAAATACTATTGGATCAGGTGTACCCACCTTGGTTTCACAGATCCAGAAGCAGAAGAGGGACTATCCATCCCTATAGTTGGTCTAGTTGCCTATAGATTGCCCACATTTGGAACTAACCAATCCTTAATATCCATCATAGGCATATTGGTATCTCTTTGAGTGTAAACTCCTTTCTAAGAACCAACAAAATGGTGACTCTACTGGGGAATAGAGATTGTAATCAGAGGAAAATAGTGTAGGTTCCAAGTTGAGCTAGACTCCTGACCTGGCTATTTAAATCAGTTGATATCTCTGGTGTTATAAATCAATTATAAAAAATGCGGGTATGAGTAGAGTTTTGACTCCTGGCTGGCTTGTTTATCATATCCAGTGGTTTCCATTGAAAGTAAAAAGAGTTAGTTTTAAAAGTTTTGATATTATCTCACACTCCGTGAGTGGCGACTCTGAACTTTTTTATGATTATTGCTTTATAAAATATAGCAGTATGAGTTTCAGAAATACAAGGTCATATAGTAGGGAACACCCTGAGGAAAGTCTGTAGGGTGGGCTTCCTATTACATCTAGAAGAAACCAAGGTAAGAAGGAAAAAGATACCAACGATATGTCTATGACTTGGAGACAGAGGGGAAACCCTAGATGACATAATATTCCTCCTCCTAGTCAAGAAGGAAATGCCTCAGAATATGAGGAGGCAGTTGATTTAGGACTTAATCAATATGAAGATTATTACTCACCCATAGAGAAGGAGGGTGAAGGAATATCCCAGAATAGGAGCAAGAATTCACAAAGGAAAGGAAGGTCGAGAAGTAAGAGTAGAGGGGGTTAGGATTTTCTTCCTCCTTTCACCCTTGGTTCCTCAATACCACAGGGCCTTCAGGACTCTCAGGGTCAGCAAGAAAATCCTCAAGCACAATAGAATGAATCTGAAATGACTTTGCCTGACTCTGAAGATATATTTGAGGAAGTTCATCAACTAAAAAGAAGGATTCAAGAACAAGCTACTATCATAGAAAAAAGGGATAGGGATAAGGAAGAAAGAATTAGACAAGCTATGATAAGGGCTAAATAGTTAAAAAGACAACTGTTAAACTTAGAGGCTATAAACTATGTTCTCATCCCTGAACAGATAAATGAGCTACCTGTTGTTCCAAAGGATAAGAGGAAACAAAAAGACAAAGGTATTTCAATCAATGAACTTGTCAACCCTAAGCAAAATCTGGACCAGTCTTTAAGACTGGAGGCAGATTTGGAAAAAGCCAAGAAAGAGCAAGAGTTGCTAGCTAAACACCTGGAAAAGGCAGAATTAGAAGTAGAAACATTAGAAATTAAAAAGAAAATTGATTTTCTTAAGAGGTCTGCAGGACCTACAAATTCTGGTTTTTTGAATATGACACAAGGAGCTGGTGTTGCACACCAAACTAATCAAATAGATGGATTTCCCCCACCAAGAGGATTTAATGGTTCTGCTACTACAAATACAAATGCATCCACATCCCAGGGTGCTAGTTTTCCAAATTTAGGTGTTATACATGAAAGGTGCAAGCAGTTGGTTTTCAATGGCATTCCTGGTTATCCCAACCCCATCCCTGAAGAAATTAGAAAAAAGCTCCCTAAATTTACAAGAAGCAATGTTGTAACTTGTGAAGAACATTTAAAAAAATTCATTGATGTAATTGATGATTACAATATTGTACCAGATGATGTTATTATGAAATTATTTGTGCAATCTCTAACAAAAGATTCAAGAGACTGGTTTAGAGCTTTGCCTCATGGTAGCATAGGTTCATGGAATCAGCTTAGGCATTATTTTAAGGAGCAGTATGGTGATAAGACACATGAGGGCTTTATGTTGAATGAATTTAATAATATAAAAAAGGATTTCAATGAAGATGTTGTTGAATTTAATGTCTGGTTTCAAAAGGCCATGCATAAACTATTGCGAGTCATTAGATTGGATGATAGGGTATGCCTTGTTACATATTTAAATGCCTTTGACTCAAAAATGGGTTACTTATTGAGAGACAAAAACCCAAGGAGCCTTGTTGAAGCCTACAAGTTAGCTGTGAATATAGAAAGTAATCGGAGAATCTTAGGGAAGTTGGGAAGGAGAGAAGATAATAGATCACCTTTGTTAAATAGAAAGGATCAAGGAAATCCCCAAAGTGTTAAACCAAAGGATGAGGAAAGCCTGAAACAAATTCTTAAGGCAATCAAGGATCTGAAACCTGGTGAAAACAAAAATAATAAAGCTGCAGGAGGAGACAAGCCTCCTTTCAACAATTTTAATAAATTGCCAAGAATGCAGAACTTTCCTTACAATACTCAATGGAAGGATGGGAAACCTTTTAGCCCAGACAAGGGGGATAGACCAAATAATAGAACCCCTAACCCATTGCAAATAAATTCAATGAATGTAGTGGAAGATATCCCATGGTGCATGGTTTGTCAATCACCCCATGACCCTGATTATTGTGCCATATCCCAAAACATGTCTCCTCAGGAAGAACAAGAGTGCACAGAAGAGCAGCCTTATGATGATTAGGGGTGTGGGATGATTTCTTCTCATATTTTGAGTGAAATAGATTTTGCTGAGGAAGATGAAAATCAGGATGCCTCATTTTCCCAAGCCAAAAATAAATTGTACCATCAGCAGGTCTTTTCAGATGATGAAGATAGTGAGCCAGACAACATTCAATGTAATGTTCAAAAAAATGACTCAGCTACTACCTTGAGAAGGCCCTTTGATGAAGAGATCACTTTGATAACATCAAATTTGGTTACTCAGGAAAAGGCAAATTATAATTTGAGGGATAGAGTGGTGGGTGATTTAGATCCCAAGCTTGCTGGCATTTTTATAAAGAAAACATCACAAGAAAAGATCAAGGATTCTCCTCATACTGATAAGGTTAAGATAAAGAGGAATGTTAAACCCAATGTTGTGTATAAAGTAAAGCCAAGGCCAGTAGCTGAGGTATCACCTGCTATAGAAAATAAGGACAAAGCTCAAGTTGATATACCTATAGAGGTACCCATCCAGGAAGTTGATAAAATGGCTGAGGATCTAAAATCAAAGGTAGTTGATTCAAAATATATTCTAGTTGATATGAATAAATTACTGTCTCAAATCACTCTCAAAGTTCCATTATTGGAAATGATGAGAATAGATGAACATAAGAAGAATGATTTAAAATGGGTACAGAGCACAATACATACCGATCGTAAAAAATTAGGAGGAACTGAAAAGCGAATAGCAGTGGTAAATGATAAAGATGAAAACTATAGTGAGGAGATTGTTTCTGAAATTTCTCAGATTTACTTGGATACAAATGATGTCAATACCATAGCAGGAACAGTTGACCCTTTCTTCTTGACTTTACAAATAAATGGAAAATTGCTAAAAAATTGCATGATTGATTCTAGAGCATCAAATATCGTTATGCCAACTGAGATCATGAAGTCTTTAGGATTGAAAGTAGATTCACCCCATGGTAGGTGCCAGGCAATGGATTTAAGAGAAGTACTAGTTGTTGGTACCATTAAAGCCTTTCCTTATAGGTTGGATGCTTATCCTAATAAATTATTGACTATGAGTGTTTTAGTAGTGGATATTCCTCCCCAGTATGGGATGCTGCTATCAAGAAAATGGAGTGCATCTATGGGAGGAAGCATACAGTGTGACTTATCATTTGCCACTTTCAATTTTGAGGGGGAAAGTATCAGGGTTACTAGAGAATCCAGAACTCCACACATGATAGAAGAAGAGGAGCTAGACAACATGAATTGTTTCCTTGATACTGACATCAATGCCTTCAAGGTCCAAGACAAGGAGGAAGATGAAGGTGTTGACCCTACCTATAGATCAGAAAATCAAGAAGGATGGATTGACCTAGATGATCTTTGGACTATGTATTTTGATGGTGCAAATAGCAGGGAAGGATCTGGAGCTGGAATATTGCTCATATCTCCTAATGGTAAAACTTTCAAGTACTCATTTTCCTTGTTGTTTACTTGCACAAATAATGTCGCAGAGTATGAGGCTCTGTTAATTGGTCTGAGACTGGCATCAAGACATGGCATAAGATGTTTAAAAGTAGTTGGTGACTCTAAATTGGTTGTATCCCAAATAAGGTCAAAGTATGCTTCCAAGAATCAAAAGTTGAAACAATATAGGAATGCTGTGTGGGATGAGATTGAAAGCTTTAGTGCTTTTAATATCTATTGGATGGAGAGAAGTTCTAATAGAATGGCTGACCTATTAGCAAATATTGCCCTTAGACCAGAGGATGCTACTTTTGCAGATGTCTCAAATGTGGAGGTACAGACTAGGCCTTCTATCCCTGACAATCTAGATAACTGGCAAGTTTTTTCTGATGATCAGGACATATTAAGATTTCTCCATTATGAGGCTCACTTTAGTAACAAAGAAATGGATTTTAGCTCTTATGTTAATACAGTGAATGGCAAGGATGTTATTTTTGGGGAAGAAGTGTTGCAATTGAAATCAAACAAAGTTCCTAAAGGATTGGTTGCTCTTGAAAGAGCATTTGACAACAAGGATAAAATTTTCCATGCTAATTTTGCTAAAGCTGATGAGCTGGAGGAAATAAATTTGGGCACAAAAATAGCCCCTAGGAAGGTCTATATAGGCAGATCTTTATCCCCAAGAATTAGAAAAAATTTGATTGATCTCCTCAGGAGATTTAGGCATGTTTTTGCCTGGTCTTATGATGATCTTAAGGCTTACAGGGAAGACCTTTTTCAGCATGAGATCCCCCTCACGGAAGGCACAAAGCCTTTTAGATAGAAGTTGAGACCTGTTAACCCTACTTTGGCACCTAAAATGCAGAGTGAACTCAAGAAGATGATAGATGCTAGAATAATTGAACCTATTAGGCATTCCACTTGGGTTTCAAATCTGGTACCAGTTAGAAAGAAAAATGGTGATTTCAGGCTATGCGTGGATTTTAGGAATCTCAATATAAATTCTCTCAAAGATAATTATGGATTACCAAACATGGAGAATATGTTGCAAAGGGTCATCGGGTCAGAGTTGATGTCCATGATGGATGGCTTTTCTGGTTACAATCAAGTCATGGTCAAAGACACCGAACAATTCAAGACCGCATTTACAACTCCTTGGGGAACGTATGTCTATGTAAGAATACCTTTTGGGTTGACAAATGTTGGTGCCACTTTTCAAAGAGCCATGGATGTAGCCTTTGCAGATTTTATTGATAGATTCATGGTGGTTTATCAGGATGATTTGACAGCCTTCTCAGCAAAGGAAGAACAACATTGTCAACATCTTGAAAATATTTTTACTAGAGCATTAGAGTATGGGGTATCTCTGAATCCAAAGAAGTGTGCTTTTGGTGTAACAGAAAGAAAGCTACTTGGGCACATTGTTTCAAAAGATGGTGTGAGGATAGATCCAGAAAGAGTTGAAGCTATTGACAAGTTAACTTTACCAAAAAATGTTAAAGGAATTCAGTCTTTTTTAGGACAGGTTAACTTCTTAAGAAGGATTATAACAAATTTTGCAAAAATTAGTATTCCCATATCCAAAATGTTGAAGAAATGAGTGAAGGTTGAATGGAACACTGAAGCTATTCAGGCTTTCAATGACATTAAAAGGGCCATAAAGCATGCCCCAATCTTAAAGGTGCCAGATTATAGCAAGCCAATGCAAGTTTTTTCTTTTGCATCAGCCTACACTATTGCCGTAGTGTTATTACAAAAAAATGTTGAGGGTTTTGAGCAACCCATTTCCTTTTTTAGCAAAACCTTGCAGGCAGTAGAATTGAATTATGATATTATTGAAAAATAGGCTTATGCTCTGGTCAAGGCTATCAAGACATTTAGGTGTTATTTGGTAGGGGCTACTGTGATTGCTTATGTACCAAGTGCTGCTGTCAAGGATATCCTGGTCCAACAGGAGGTCTCAGGAAGGAGATGTAGGTGGATAAATAGGATTCAAGAGTTCAACATTGATATCCACATAACAAAGCTGGTAAGAGGATTAGGCCTAGCAAAGTTGATGGCCCAGAGTAATCTAAATGCAAACCAAATAAATATGTTGGAAGAGGATCAGAGACCTTATATTTGCAATATGGACTGTTGTGAATGGTACAAAGATGTTGTCCAATATTTGCAAAAGATGATCCTACCCCCTGAGATGGATAATAATAAGAAAAGAACTATCAGACTCCAATCAATGAAATATGCAATTATAAAAGGTGAGCTCTGGTGGAGGAGCAATGAAGGTGTTTTACTCAGATGTGTAGATCAAGAAAAGGCCAAACTTCTGATAAAAGATATGCACAGTGGGGTCTATGGAGGGCATTACATGGCTAAAACTACAGCTCACAAGATCATTAGAGTAGGTTTTTGGTGGCCTACACTTTTTAAAGATGCCCATCAGTTTGTTAAAAGATGTGATCCCTGCCAAAGGTTTTCAGGAAAGTTAAAATTCAGTGGGAATATTTCACTCAAGCCTATTTCTGTTCAAGCCCCTTTTCAGAAGTGGGGTATGGATTTCATTGGGGAGATCCCTAATAGGTCTAGTGGTGGGCATTCTTATATCTTGGTGGCAACTGATTATTTTACTAAATGGGTTGAAGCAATCCCTACAAAAAGGGCAACTAGCAAAGTAGTGACAGACTTTATGATGCAAAATATTTTGACAAGATTTGGTTAACCAGAAACTGTGGTGGTTGATAATGCATTATGTTTTAGATCAAAGGAGTTTGTTGATTTTTGTGGGCATAATGGTATTAGAATTTCATACTCATTTTCTTACCACCCACAAGGTAATGGACAGGCAGAATCCAGTAATAAAAGCTCGATCAAGATTCTGAAGAGAGTTCTAGATAAAAACAAGAAAGCCTAGGATTCAAAATTATTACAAGCTTTATGGGCTGATAGGGTTACAGTGAAAAAAGAAATAGGATGTGCCCCTTTTGATTTAGTATATGGGATTAATGCTAGACTACCTCAAAAAAAATTTCTACAGATGTACCAGTTCATTCAAGCTTATGATGATGATGTAGAAGAAGACATGGCAGTCTGGATGAATGATTTCATTCAACTCAATGAATTAAGGGTTAGTACACATGACAAGAATGAAAGGGTGCAGGCCCAATGCAAAGTCTTGTATGATAAAAGGACTACCCAAAAATCTTTCACAAAGGGAGATATGGTTTTAATGTGGAATGCAAGGCTTGAAGACAAAGGCAGGCATGGAAAGTTTGACCCTGTTTGGTTAGGGCCTTTTATTATTGAAGAAAGGTGGGGAATGAATTCTTATTGTCTGAAAAATTTGGTGGGTGAACCCTTGGAATTGCCTGTTCATGGGCAGTTCTTAAAGTTTTTTTTTTCCTAAAGTCGGTGATCCTCGTACAGCTCTGGTTGTAAATTTTTGCATATAGTTCCTTGCTTTAGGCTAAAGTTTTGTTCTGGTCTACTGCACCAAGAGATTCTAGTTTCTCAATGTATTTACAGGAGATACATGTCCCCAAGCAAGAGCCACTGTTATCACTTTTTTAAATATTTCTTGGCTCCTTGTTTTTGGCTTGGGTTTCCTCCCTCGTTTCCAAACCCTAGGTTGGTTTGTTCCTTTTTGTTTTCCCGTGTTACCTTTTTTGATTCACTAAAAGTGCTAATCCGCATGTGCCTTTAACATTTTAAGTCATGCGTTTGTGGTTAGAAAGTTGTTGGCCCCCATCCCCCTCTTCTCCTTTTTATTTCTCTAGGCCTAAGTTTTCGGTATATTTTCCTAAAGTTCTCAAATAAAGCAAAATGAGTGGCTATTGTTACACCGCAAGACCCCGGTTGTCAATTTTCTCTGACATGCAATATAGCAATGAGTTGCCACCTGTCTCAAAGGCGAGCCCGACTGGAGGAAGAGTTTGTGGACTTTAAAGGGCGGAAAAGATCTACGGTGGTCGTTATATCATTGATCCAAGATGCTTGCATGTTAAGCTTGCGGTATAGTGATGGCTGTCAGATTTGCTTTATTTGAAAAGGATTCTATGGGTCCTAATAGTGCCACATCATTACAATCTTTTGGTTCTTATTGGTTCTCAGAAAAGCTAGCTGGCGGCTGACACATTTTTAAAGACGGTAAAGGATAGTCAGAAGGGACCGCCCATATGAAACGTGGCACAATATGATTTGATTGACAGAAGGTGATGTGTTCTATTGTGGGGTCATGTTTTCCAAAATGTTAATCTTCAGTTTGATCAGATGATTCTTGTTATACCATTGATCAAAGATGTGAGGATTTTAAGTTCACGGTATAGCGACAACAGTCTGATCTTCTTAGAGACTTAAGTGCTCAGTGGGCCCCTTGTTGTGCCAGTTCACTTTGATGTGTTTAGTTCTTATTGGTTGGATGACAGCTGTGATCTGACTATTTTCAAAGTGCTCCGAGTTAGAAAGGAAAAGGGACTGGGTCCACTTGTCAGTTTTTTTCTGCATGGCGTGTTTTGATTTGATATGTGCTCGCTGATGTGTCACAGTGGGACCTTAGTTTCTCAGATGATTAAAATGCTGCAAGATCTCATAGTTGTCATTAAACCATTGGGATGAGATGCTCAGGTTTTAAGTTTGCAGTTTAGCGACAACCGTTGATTTGGATAAAGAGATGGAAGCCTTTTGGTGGGTCCTCTGTGTTAGATTTATTGATGAGGCGGTCATTTTTGATTGGCCACGGGTGATGTTAACATTCAAAGATCGCTGCTCAGACCAGGATGAACTTAAGGAATTTATTTTTGCACATGCTAATTTTGAAATGTTCTCATTGGTCGAGAACTAGCTTGTTAAAGGTACTATAGGATTTTGCTGATAAGATTTTCTACCGCCTGATGTGCCGAAAATGAAATATATCAACAGCTTGAATTTGAATTTTTCTCTTGAATGATGTTTTCACATCCAGTGAGTGATAGGGCCGCTAACCTCAGTAATGGTGGAATAAATTTGTTACGTGCAAAAAAATTGTGAGCTGTTAGCAGATGTTATATACCAAAATTTGATTAATCTTTTTCTTCACTGTTCTCGTGTGTTCTCTAGCGATATATTTTCCATGCAGTGCTTTCAACCAGAAGATTTTTTAGGTGCCTGGTAGGTTTACTCCTGTGTTTGAGTCATTTGAAATTTTTAAAGCTTTGTGGGGTCTTCTTTCATATGGTCAGTTGATATTGTTTGAAGTTTTCTTGGGAATTCATATCTTAGTAAGAAGCCCTATTTTCAAAATGCTTCCCAAGAGGAGTTTGTTTGGTCAAATAAAATATAGTATGAGAGGAATTTTCAAGGATTTGATGTAGTTGCTCCCATTTTCTGATAATGGGGCACAAAGAGTAAAAGAGCTCACTCTGAGACATCCTAGAGATTCAGTTGCAGAGGGTCTCTATGATAGAGGGAATTGGATGAGAGATGCCAAAGTGGGTGATAAGCACAATGGTCTTATTCTTTTTAAATCAGCATATTCACAAAGGAATGCTTGTGCACCCCTCAGTAATGTATGGCAGTTTGACATTGGGAGGTTGGTATGCCCTGGAGTTTTCATGGATGATGAATTGTTAATACAGATTGCTAAATGCTATGATCCTGTGACAAGATGTGTCAAGGATGTAAGCGAAAGAGACCTGATAAGCATTACTGAGGATGAGATTAGATAGGTTTTCTTATTAAATGAACCGTCTGTGGGGTTGGAAAAAATAGATTTTATGGAGTTCACTAAGATTTATGAGGCACAAAAGGATTATCTAAGGGCAGGGCCTCTAAGGCAATATTTTGATCAGATAGGATCAATGTGTGCTGTCAGTTCAAGTACACCAGAGCCCATCAGGTTAGATTTATTTAGTAAAAAGGCACAAGAAGTTTATAAGTCTTTATCTTTGATCCTAGGGCATGATGAGAAGACTCATATGCCAGTACCTTTTATGTTCATGATGGTGCAGTCACTCCACCCCCAGCTTGCCCTCATTTTTGACTTTGCTTCTCATTTGGCTGAAATAATTCATGAAGGATTAATAGGAATTAAGAATATGAAGGTATCTAGACCATTCGAATGGTACTTGATGCTTATGCACATGTTTTTGTATAAGGGTGAGAATTTTTTTAGTACAACGATGAATGTTGAGAAGGAAAGATATGGAGAGACTCTCCCAGTGCAATTGTGGACCACAGCCTTGTCCTGGGACAGAACTGATGCTAGTTATATTGCCTTTGATAGGGATTTTGCTTTGAGGCTTAGGTCTCTTTTATTTATTGATAATCCAAGAATCTCAGAAGAGTTATTAAGATTGATTAGGCTGATGGATTACTGCAAGGACATTACCATTGTGCATAATTTTGGAGACATCATTTTATATCCAGTCTCCATAGTATTTAGAGTGTATGGTAGTAAGGTGGCACCTTGTATTTTTCCATATCAGGTCCCATTGAAGCTAGGATATGCTAAGATCTTAAGATAGATTGGAAATTTGCAAGAAATCACACTCACTGGCAAAGGTAGAGGAACTTTCTTTCCTGATGTAACTCTGGCACATAATTACAAAAGGAGGATGGGTGCACCTGCATAAGGTTTTGCAACCCTACAGAATGTCAAAGGTAGTGGTGAGGTGTGTAGATACAGAGGGTTTCCTTTCAGGCATGTTCAAAGATAAGGTGAGGTGTGCTCTTATTGAGCATCAATTTAATTTTCCAGAAGACATAATAAGAAATAAGTTTGACCTTCAAACTCAAGAAATTAAGAAAGAAAAATGGGTGATTTATAGCAAGTCTATAGGTTTTATTCAGAACTTTGATAAAACTTATGATGCATTGATTAGTTTTGAACCATGGGCTAGAAAAGTTAATGTCCTTATGGAGAATTTTGAGGGACTCATGTGTGTTGTAAATGAGAAAAGGGTATCTGTGACTAAGAGAGATCTAGAAAAGGCTAGGCAAATCTTAAACCAGCGTAAATATATGAAGTTAATCCCTAAGGGGGTGTACACAGTAGAGAAGAAGAGTGGACATACTGTCCTTCTGACACTCACAACAAGGAAGTGAAGATGTTCCTTCCACTTCAAGAGGGAAGAGACCACTTGGTGATCCAGCAGTGCAGGCACCTTCCCCAAAAAGGAAAAGACAAGAAGAAGAAAGACCGGTAGAGGAGATTTACTCTCCTTCTCAATCCCCTATTCAGTTGGATGAGCATGGAGTGGTAGAGCAGCTGGTGCAGTTAAGGGATGAGGGAAATCTTTTTATTTTTAATGAAGATTTGCAGGAGGGAATGCCAGAGGCACCTAAGGAGGTGGCCATGGATCTCACAGTAGAAGAATTTGAGGGTAAACAAATAGACCCTATTTTAAAATAGGCAAGTGACTCTTCCTTTCCGATGATGATTTTGTTAAAACCAGGGCCTTCTCACAGTTCTTATGGAGAATGAAAATCAATCAGTTTAAGGAGATTTGTGGGAAGAAGAAGGAATAATCCCCTGATAAAGATGTGAAAGAAATAGAGGAGGAGACCAAGGCACAAACGGCTAAACAATTTGAGAAGATCACTCTAGAAGAAGGGAGAGCCATGATTCATATAGAAGGGATTCTGATCCTAACAGAGTGGGACATTGCTGATGCCATTATTTTTGACCAAGTAACGAAGAGCAAGGTAAAGACCCTAACTACACTAGAACAGGCTAAGCAGGCAGCTAGGGGAATTACTTTTTCTGAAGATAATGTTGCTCTGGTCATGTGGTCTTTAGATAAAGACAAAAATAAATTGAATAAGAGTGATTTCTCCATAGGATATACAGGGAGCCTAATGGTTCAGAGAGTGGGAGAAACATCTGGTGTGGAGGCCTCTAATTTGATTCTTGAAACTACCAAGTTCAATGTTAGTGTGCAAGAGAAGGATGCCAGAGAAAAGGAAGAGCTTAGTCTTAAATTTGAAATGGTCCTTAAATCTTATAATGAGCTCAAAGTTGAGCTAATTCAAAAGGACAAACTGATTGTCCAGTTATCAGGACCACAGGACCAAAGATCTCCTCAATTAGTAATTTCTGATAGGCCTGCGGTGGCTTCATCTTCAAGCCCAATAATTGAACTTCCACCCTCACCACTCCCAGAAATAGATATGGATGCAAGGGTTGCTTGGGAGAAGCTGAAGCTGATAGAGGAAACAAATAAATTGAGGGAAATCAGGGAAAAATTAGAAAAGGAAAGGAATGAGAATGCAAAGGCCACAGCTTTGGTAAATCAGAAATATGAAGAAAAAATAGTAGGGGTGATTATGGAATTTGCAGTAGATTTAAAGCCTTCTATTATACATGGCCATATGGATAGGTTAATTTCTTTTCTTAAGGTTATTAATAAAGAGAAGGATGAAATGGCTCCAGTTTTGAAGAGATGGATTGAAAGGTCTCCCAATGTAAAACTATTTCATATGTTATCAAAGGGACAGGAGGACCCGGATCCTTTAATAAAGCCATTACATCAAATTATGAAGAAGTTGGTGCATTTCAACATTTTTGTGGATAATTTTATCAGGAGGACAAGTATGTTGAAATTTGAATTAATGCTTTCAGGTTATGAACTGGTGCCTCCTATTTTTACAGACAAAGGAGAATTTAAGGAAGCTTATCAGTGGAGGGAAGAGTTAGATGGACTCCTCACAGAATGAATCAATAATGTTTTAAGTGATAAGTCTTCTTTCAGTGGCACAATTAAAATGTTGATAAATGTCAGATTAATGTTTGACACCATTCAACAAAAAATCATACAGATCATTAGTGAATGGGAATAGTTGTCTACGAGGAAGGATGAATTTGTTAAGTTTGAGTTCCCAAGTGAAGAGGTGTATAATAAATGGAGATCTTAGTACATGCAAGCTGTGGAGAGTGAAGATACACCACCAGCTTCATAAAGTAGATCAGAATAGTAAATTTTGAGTCATAAGGGTGGTTGAGATATGAGGAAATACTCATTACACAATGGACAACAAATATTATAGATCAAATTTGTTAACAGCTGCCCAAAGATTGCATTAAAAGATGTGAAGAAGGTCAGCTCAACTGCAATTTCCCCGCCATTGTGACTGAGTGTATTTATTGTAAATTTTGTAGTTGTTGTAAAGTTTTAGGGTTGATATTTTGTAAACCTTAGAATGACCAGAAGCTTATTGCATTTCCTTGTATATAAAAGGATTTCCCATGGTCATTCTAGGTATTGAGTAGGTTAGGTGTAAGAAGAAAAAGAGAATTCTGAAGCCCTGCTACTCAGTCGAGGATTGTAAATTTGCATGATTTTGTCAGGATAATAGAGAAGTGATACAAGTTGGCACCATTATCCAGTAAGTTTGTTATTCAAAATATGATATATGTAAATGATCATGGTTATACTTAATACAAATATCAAATCTTGACCTCTCCATTGTGTTTGTTCTATGAATCTTTAAGCCTATTTTAGGGTTTATGTGTATGTATCTCACTTTGAGTTCTGACCTAGGGTCAGATTAAATATTACTCAAAGTAAAATATGTGTTCATTGAATTTACATAAGGATCATCTGTAAGTAGGGAAGAGTTGGAGTATTTGTATTTATGTTTCAAAAAAATGAGTTGTTCTCAAAGTTGTTTTGGGATCCTTTCTATTTTCTAACTCTATTGCCCAATGGATAAAACACTGGCCTGTATTCTCCTATCTTTGTTCTGAGAAGGTGATTCAAATTTCAAAGTCCCAAAATCTTAAAATCACTACCAGTAATTTTAGTTTTATTTACTTTTATGTATTGTCCTACCCAGTGATGGATGATCAATGAAAAATAGGTTGTTGTTTAGTATTCTCTCACTATTTTTATCTGTTGAAAGATCCAATAAAGAAACAAAGGGTAGAGTTAAGACTATCAATTAAGAGTTAAATACTATTGGATCAGGTGTACCCGCCTTGGTTTCACAGAGCCAGAAGTAGAAGAGGGACTATCCATCCTTATAGTTGGTCTAGTTGCCTATAGATTGCCCACATTTGGAACTAACCAATCCTTAATATCCATCATAGGCATATTGGTGTCTCTTTGAGTGTAAACTCCTTTCCAGGAACCAACAAATAGTGCAAAAAGAAATTCATTCATTTGTAAGAGTTATGAGCATTTTGGTGAAAGTAGTGTTTAGACAGTGTTTCTGTCTAGCGTGTTGGAAACAATTGTCTGAAGGAAATTGCTACTCAAATTATGTATTATCTTTGATGTCACACAATGTCATAGTCCACAGCAATCAGTTCCTACCGAGCTCAGTCGGTTTGCCAGATAGGAAGATTAGTGCTTACCGAGTCCACTCGATTATCAAAGAAAATCAGTATCTACCGAGTTCACTCGGTTATCAAAGAAAATTTTGCATTTACCGAGTTCAGTCGGTCATCAAAGGAAATTCAGTGTTTACTAAGTTTAGTTGGTCGTCAAAGGAAATTCAGTGTTTACCGAGTTTAGTCGGTCGTCAAAGGAAATTCAGTGTTTACCGAGTTCCCTCGGTCTTTGAAAGATTGTAGAAAGTTATGGTCACCGAGCACTGTCGGCCCTTGAAGGATTTTTTGCAAATAGAGTTTGCTTAATTCAGCTGACTGTTATACTAAATAATGTGAATTTGACAAATCTAAAATCATATAAATAAAAGGTCAAATGTGAAAAATAAATAAGACATACAGCAAAAGATTTACAGAAGAAAGACAAGAAAGGTGTGTGCAAATTTGTGAAGGATGTTAAGATATCCTTAAGGTGCAGTAGAGATTTATTCGATCAGGAAGGATCACACATATGCAAAATAGAGATCTGTAATCAGCAAGGTAGTTGCATTATTATACAGGTCATTTTTCATTGTTACCTTCTTATCATTATAATAGTGAATTCTAAATCTCTTAACCGAGTTGGTTTAACAACCATATTGTAAATCCTCTAACAAGGTGACAATTCCATTGAATTGTTTTCAAGACCTCTTACTAGGCTACTCCTAGTAGGGTGATTAAATCCTCTAACAAGGTCACACCTAACAGTGTGTTTTGTAACCTTTTACCGGGTTGGCTTCTAACCGGGCATCACTTCAGAAAAGTGAAAATTAGTATCTAGATACATTGGTGGTTTTCTCCATATTGGGTTTCCATGTTAAATCTTGTGTCTGTTGTGTTCTTAATTGCTATCTTAATCATACACTAGTGCTAATGAATATCTAAAAGATAATTTTGCTAATACTTTCTGCATCTTCAAAGTTATTGCAATCTATTTACCGAATGCCAAAATAGATAACATTGTTAAGCTATCCTAAGGGATCTAGAAAGAAATAATTGTGAAGTGTTTTATGGTTGACTGATTCACCCCCCCCCTCTTAGTCACTTCATCCATATTCCATCAATTGGTATCAGGGCTTTTGGTGCTTGCAAGAAGGGTTTTAAGGACCTAAGCTAAAGATCAGGATGTCTTACAAGAGGGAAATTCCAAAGCTCAACAGAGATAACTTTTCAGCTTGTCAAGGTCTCATGCGACTTCATCTAGCTTCCATTGGTGATTCAGGATGCAAATACATTGATGAAGAATACACAATTCCTACTGGTGCATTAACTGTTGAAGACATTGCAGATAAAAAGACTCATAACACCATGATGATAGACATTGCATTTGCTCTTAGCTATGAAGAATTTGATGATATTAAAGAATGCACTACTGCATATGAAATGTGGATGGCACTAAAGAAAATATATGGTGGTGATGCAAATGTGAAAAGAGCCAAAGCAGAAAGCCTAAGAGGACAGTTTGACAAGATGAATATGAAGGAAGATGAAAACATTGCAAAATATGTTGAAAGAATCAAAGCAAGTGTAAGTGCAATTAGAGCTTCTGGAGGAACAATCTCAGATGAAACTGTTATAAGTAAGGTACTCAGAACATTACTCCCTATCTATGCAATAAGAGTATCAGCTATTCAAGAAAGAAGATGTGAAACAAACCACAATATAACTTTGGATGCTTTAGTTAGAAGATTGATAGCCTTTGAATTAGACAACTATGACAACTATGTTCCTAGTTCCAAAAATATTGAATCAGCATTTGAGGCCAAGGTTTCACTAAAGAAGAACAAGAAAATTAAAGAAGTTCAGTCAGAAAGTGAAGAAGTATCAGAAGAAAGTTCTGATAGTGATCTTGAAATTGTAGAAGCATTACTTGCAAAGAAGTACTCTAGAGGGAAAGGTAAATATAAAGGTAAAAATCCTTTAATCTATTTTTCATGTGAAGAAATTGGACATATTGCAGCTAGGTGCCCAAACAAGCAAGTCAAGGAAGAGAAGAGAAGTCACAAGTACTATGGCAAAAATAATTTCAAATCATTCAAGGATAAAGGTAAGAAAACATGTTTTATGGCTAAAGATTCTGATGATAGTGAAGAAGAAATTGTCTTTATTGCTATAAAAGATGAATCTGATGATGATGAAGATAAGATGGCACTTATTTCTCATATAAGCAAAGATGATATATGGATAATAGATAGCGGATGTTCACACCACATGACTGGTGACAAGACAAAATTTGAATATCTAGAAGACTGTGATAGTGGCAATGTAAGATTTGGAAACAATGAACCTTGTTGTATAAAAGGAAAAGGAAGAATATCATTAACCAAAGAACTCATATGTGATAATGCTTATTGGGTTGAAGGACTAAAACATAATCTTCTAAGTGTAGCATAGCTAATCAACACTAGTTTCAAGGTTGAATTCATGAATGGTCAAGCAAGACTGCTGGATGAAAAAGGAAAATTCATTGGATCAGGCAAACAAACAAAAGGTAACTTATTTTATCTTGATCTCAGTGAATATTCATGCTTTATTGCTCAAATTGAAGAAAGTTGGCTATGACACAAAAGGTTATGTCATGTAAATTTTGATAACATGATAAAAATAAGCAAATTCAAGAAGGTTAGAGGCATTCCTACTTTGAAGAAACCTGATACTGGTCTATGTAAGAATTGTCAGATTGGCAAAATGAGTAAAACTAGTTTCAAGAGTAAGAATTATCAGTCTAAAGAAATTTTGGAGATTGTGCATACTGATTTATGTGGACCTATTGGAATACAAAGCTATACTGGAGATAAATTCTTTATTCTTTTCATTGATGATTATTCTAGAATGATGACTGTTATGTATTTAAGAGAAAAATTAGAAGCATTTGAAAAGTTCAAATGGTACTTAGCAAGAGTGGAAAAAGAAACAGGGAAAAGATTGAAATGCTTAAGATTAGACAAAGGTGGTGAATTCATCTCCCATGATTTTAACAACTTTTGCATTGAAAGAGGAATCAAAAGACAGGTATCAACTCCTAGAACTCCTGAGCAGAATGGAATAGCAGAAAGAAGAAACAGATCTATTATGGATTGTGCAAGGACTCTAATGATAGAAAAGAACATCGCTATAAAGTACTGGAAGAAAGCTATCAGCACTGCAGTTCATACCTTGAACCGAGTACAATTGAAGAAAGACACATTCAAAACTCCTTATGAATTATGGTATGGCTATAAACCCAATGTAAGTTACATGAAAATATTTGGTAGCAAGTGTTATATCTTAAAAGAATCCAGAAGAAATAAATTTGATGTGAAAAGTGATGAAGGAATATTCCTAGGATATTCTAGCAAAAGCAAGGCATACAAATGTCTGAACTTATCTACTCACAAAGTCATAGAAAGTATACATGTAAAGTTTGATGAGTTTGCAGAAAAGACTGAAGAAGAAAGCAAAAGGGAACCTGAGAACTACAGAAGATTCATTTACATTGAACCTGAAACATTGGCAGACACAACTATCAATGAGGAAACTATATCTACCGAGCTGAGCATAGTTACCAAGTCACAAACCGAGTCACAGGAAGAAGTTCAAACTGAGTCACAGGAAGAAATTCAGACCGAGTCTCAGCCTGAAGTTAACGAGCAAATATCTACCGAGCCCGAGCAACCTGAAGAAGAGATCCTAGAAGACAACAGCATGAATCATTCAAAAAGCAAGGAACCTATACTAGCCAAATATGTCAGAAGACATCATACACCAGATCAAATTATTGGAAACAAATCAGATGGTACTATGACAAGAAGAAAGCTAAAAGGTACATGTCTGCTTACTGACTTTGAACCTAGAAATATCAAAGATGCATTGGAAAATGAAAGTTGGATTGAAGCAATGAATGAAGAATTAGAACAAATACAAAAGAACAAAACATGGACTCTTGTACCTAGACCTAAAGATAAGAATGTAATTGGAACAAAATGGGTATTTAGGAATAAGCTGAATGAAGATGGTCAAGTATCTAGAAACAAAGCTAGATTGGTATGTAAAGGTTATTCTCAAGAAGAAGGTATAGATTATGGAGAAACTTTTGCTCCTATTGCAAGATTAGAAGGTGTAAGAAATCTACTTTCTTATGTAGCACACAAAGGATTTAAGGTATATCAGATGGATATAAAATCTGTATTTCTCAATGGAATTCTTGATGAAGAAGTCTACATTGAACAACCTGAAGGTTTTGTTGATCTAGATAAAAAGGACATGGTCTACAGGTTACACAAAGCATTGTATGGTTTGAAACAAGCTCCTAGAGCATGGTATGAAAGACTCCATAACTATTTGATTCAGATTAATTTCAAAAGAGCCAATGATAATAGCAATCTGTATATTAAAGAAGGACCAGATGACAAAATTGTATTGGCAGAAATATTTGTAGATGATACTATATTTACAGGGAATGAGGATCAGTGCAAAGAATTTTCAGAGAAAATGAACAAAGAATTTGAAATGTCTATGTTTGGTTTAATAAAATTCTTTGTTGGTCTTCAAATTCAGCAAAGCAAGAATGGTATATACATTACTCAATCTAAATACATTAAGGAAATACTTAAGAAGTTTGGTATGGAAGATTCAAAACTAGTTGGTACACCCATGTGTACTAGACTGAAACTTACCAAAAATGATGATTCAAAAGAAGTTGATCAGACCCTATACCGATCTATGATTGGAAAATTGGAGTATGTAGTACATACAAGACTTGATATTGCCTTAGCAGTTGGCATAGTAGCTAGATTTTTAGCAAAACCTAAGGAAAATCATATGATGGCAATCAAAAGAATATTAAGATACTTAAGAGAAACTGAAGAATATGGTTTGTGGTATAAATTTGGAGGCAATCTAGACTTAAAAGTGTTTACTGATGCTGATTGGGTAGGGAACATTGATGACAGAAAAAGCACAAGTGGTGGAGCATTTTTTCTTGGAAAAAGACTGGTATCTTGGACTAGTAAAAAGCAAAATTGCACATCTCAATCCACAGTTGAAGTAGAATATGTTGCTGTTGCAGTAAACTATTCAAATATTGTTTGGTTTAAATAGTTATTAGAAGGTATGAAGCTTAAAATCAAAGAACCAGTTGTTATATTTTGTGACAATACCAGTGTAATAAACATTTCAAAGAATCCAGTGATGCATTCCAAAACCAAGCACATTACTATTAAATATCACTTTGTCAGAGAATTGGTGCAGGACAAGGAAATCAGATTAGAATATATTCATACAAAAGAACAAATTGCAGACATTTTTACCAAACCATTACCTAAGGATACATTTGTGTATCTAAGAGGTAAGTTAGGGGTCATTCCCCTATCTGAGGCTCACTGAATATAGTTTTAGTGATGCATCAACCAGAACATGATTGAAAATCAACCAGTTGATGCAGCATATTCAAGGAATCATTGCATATGAATCAGTACTTGAGGTACATTAATTTACATCGGTAATATGTGAATTGTCTTTGGCATGTGTTGTCAAAGAGGGAGTGTTTGCTATGTCTTTTCTATTACTTCAAGAAATTTTCAATAGTCAGAAGGAAGAATTTTTAGGATAAAGGAAGTTTGCTGACAAAGGGAGATTTGAATCTGAACCAAGCTAATTCTTTCAAATTTCTTATGCTATGACATATTATGTTGCCATCAATGCCAAAGAGGGAGATTGTTGGAAACAATTGTCTGAAGGAAATTGCTACTCAAATTATGTATTGTCTTTGATGTCACATAATGTCATAGTCTGTAGCAATTAGTTCCTACCGAGCTCAGTCGGTCTGCCAGACAGGAAGATTAGTGCTTACCGAGTCCACTCGGTTATCAAAGAAAATTAGTATCTACCGAGTTCACTCGGTTATCAAAGAAAATTTAGCATTTACCGAGTTCAGTCGGTCGTCAAAGGAAATTTAGTGTTTACTAAGTTTAGTCGGTCATCAAAGGAAATTCAGTGTTTACCAAGTTCAGTCAGTCGTCAAAGGAAATTCAGTGTTTACCGAGTTCAGTTGGTTATCAAAGGTAAAGGATTTTCGGTGTTTACCGAGTTCCCTCGGTCTCCGAAAGATTGTAGAAAGTTATGGTCACCGAGCACTGTCGGCCCTTGAAGGATTTTTTGCAAATAGAGTTTGCTTAATTCAGCCGACTATTATACTAAATAATGTCAATTTGACAAATCTAAAATCATATAAATAAAAGGTCAAACGTGAAAAATAAATAAGACATACAGTAGAAGATTTACAAAAGAAAGATAGGAAAGGTGTGTGCGAATTTCTGAAGGATGTTCAGATATCCTTAAGGTGAAGCAGAGATTTATTCAATCAGGAAGGATCACACATATGCAGAACAAAGATCTGTAATCAGCAAGGCAGTTGCATTATTATACAGGTCATTTTTCATTGTTACCTTCTTATCATTGTAACAGTGAATTCTAAATCTCTTAACCGAGTTGGTTTAACAACCATATTGTAAATCCTCTAACAAGGTGACAATTCCATTGAATTGTTTTCAAGACCTCTTACCAGGCCACTCCTAGCAGGGTGATTAAATCCTCTAACAAGGTCACACCTAACAGTGTGTTTTGTAACCTTTTACTGGGTTGGCTTCTAACTGGGCATCACTTCAGAAAAGTGAAAATCAGTATCTAGATACATTGGTGGTTTTTCCCATATTGGGTTTCCACGTTAAATCTTGTGTCTCTTGTGTTCTTAATTGCTATCTTAATTATACACTAGTGCTGATGAATATCTAAAAGATAATTTTGCTAATACTTTCTGCATCTTCAAAGTTACTGCAATCTATTTACCAAATGCCAAAATAGATAACATTGTTAAGCTATCCTAAGGGATCTAGAAAGAAATAATTGTGAAGTGTTTTATGGTTGACTGATTCACCCCCCCCCTCTTAGTCACTTCATCCATATTCCATCATAGCGATGTTCAGAAATTGGAAGATATCTCTTAGCTGGGATGGAATCTGATTTTGTGTAGTTAAAGGGATGTTGGAGACTCATTAATGATGATGTGGTTTGTTGTGAAAACTTTGAGGATATGTTTGGAGAAAGTTACAATAATTGGAAGCCGATAGTTTTATGTGAATTTTGTGTGTAGCGTGTAAAATTTATTATTTTGTAATTGAGGACCGAATCATTTGTAATTATTTGAGTTTGGTATATAAGAAGGAATTTTTTCCTTATTTTAATGTGTACTATGAAGAGTGAGATGTGAATATATGCATGAAGTGAAGAAAAGAGCTAATTCAGTGATGAAGGAAGACTTGTGAGTACATAGATCTGGAATTGTGATCTTGTGTAGTAGAGAGTGTAGTTTTGGCATAGTGTAAAGGAGGTAATATATTTCATATTATTCTATTGAATAATTCTAAGATCTTTAGGATAGTGGGTTCAGAGATCTTGCCTTGAAGCTATTTGGGCAGTGGGTCCTTCTGTCTTCCATAAACTCTTAACTGGGTTAGAATCTTTTAACAGGGATTCAAAATCTCCTAAAAAGGATTTATATGTAGTGAATGTATTTCATAAGACTCCTAACAAGGTCCATCCTCTAACAAAGAACTTTCATATTAGTGCATCATTTTGTGGCATCATTCCCACCGGGGTTTACTCTTTTCAAGAGGTTCCCTAGTTAACATATCTTGTCTTATTGTGCAATTGTGTATCATTATCTTTCTATGGTTGATCAGTATATTGATTATATTATTTAAAGCTGTTGAATGGATAAATTATTAGATAACTAATTCACCCCCCCCCCCCCCCTCTTAGTTATTTTGGGGATCTTTAATTTCTAACAATTGGTATCAGAGTGGTAGGTCCTTGAAAGAAAAGTTTAACAACTTAAGGAGATCCATGGTGAATTTCAGAAAAGAAAGCCCTAAGTTTGATGGAGTAAATTTTGACAATTGGAAAGAAAAGATGAAGACACATCTATTGTGTTTAGGACCAAGTTATTGGTTGATTACAAAGAATGAGAAGACTATCATTGAGTAAGACAATCTAGAGGCAGGAACTAAAGATGAACTAGATCTATTCATGTGTAACATACTTGTAAGAGAAGCACTTTTTTTAGCACTACCAGAGAATGAATATAGTCAGGTAAGATGTTTGAAAACATCTCATGCAATTTGGAAAGCTTTACATTCTACTTTTGAAGGTGATGATAATGCAAAGAAGGCTAGATTACATAATTGGATTTGTGCATTTGAAGATATCAAAATGATGGAAGATGAATCTATTAGAAGTTATATTGGTAGGATGTCTGAGATTGTGACAGGAATAAAGTCTTATGGAGGTGATAAGATAGAGAATGAAGTGATATGGAAAATTCTGAGGACTTTGACACCAGTATTCAAGCAAACAACACAAATGATTGAACAAGTGATACCTTGTACATCAAACTTTTCAAGAGAGACTCTTCTTGGAAGATTAGAAATAATAGAGATGAACTTGAGATTATTAGGAGAACTACCTAGAATGGAAACAACATTTAGTGCTCTTAGCATTAGACCTACAAGAAGTAATAGTGTGAATGGAGATTATGCTAGCAGTAGTAGATCTAAACAAGATAAGAAGATTGAAGAAGGTATTGCATTACTTGTAAAAAGAGAACCAGATGGTAAGAAAATCTTTAAATGTTGGACTTGTCAAGAATATGGTCATTTTGCATCTAAATGTCTTAAAAGAGTTAAGAAGTATAGAAGCAACTTTAAACCTAGGAGATCTAATGAATGTTATTATGTAAATGATGAAGATCTTGAAGTAGGAATTGAAAAACATTTAAGTGACAGTGATAATGATAACTTTGAGGAAATAGGATTTGTAGCAATTAAAGAAGAAAATTCTGAATCTGATAAAAGGGAAGAAAAAGAATTAGTTTCACAAGTTGAAAAAAAATCTAATTGGATTATAGATAGTGGTTGTTCACATCATATGACTGGAGATAAAAGAAAGTTTGTTAAGTTAGATAATTATGATGGAGGAATTGTTAGGGTTGGTAACAATGCACCTTGTTTGATTAAGGGTATAGGATCTATTACTCTTAATGGAAAGGCTAACACTGATGATGTTTACTTTGCTGATGGACTAAGACATAATCTACTAAGCATTTGACAATTGGCTGATAAGGGTTATCAAGTTTGGTTTTCTGAGAAAACTTGTGTGATAAAAGATAAAGATGGAAATTTGATTGGAAAAGGATCCAGAACTAGAGGTAATATATTTCAGTTGAATCCTACTAAGATGACATGTTTTATAACTAGGATTGATGATAGTTGGTTATGGCATAAAAGGTTTTGTCATATAAAATTTGCTAATATTGTCAAGGTGAGCACTACACATGTGGTAAGAGATTTACCTAGAATTATGAAACCTATTAACATGATTTGCAAAGAATGTATGATGGCAAAGAAGAAAAGGAGTTCATTTCCCAACAAGAAGTTCACATCAAAAGAGAAGTTGGAGATTGTTCATACAGACTTGAGTGGTCCTACTAGGACTAGAGGATTCTATGGTGAAAGGTATTTTATGATTCTTGATGATGATTTTACAAGAATGATGTGGATTGTATTTTTGAAAGAAAAATCTGAAGCATTTGATAAATTTAAGATCATAAAAAGCAAAATTGAGAATGAATCTGGAAAGAAGATTAAGTGTCTAAGATTTGATAGAGGTGGTGAATTTACATCTAGAGAGTTTAACACTTTTTGTAAAATGAATGGTATTAAGAGACAACTTTCAACCCCTAGAACACCAGAACAAAATGGTATTGCAGAAAGAAGAAACAGGTCAATAACTGAAGCAGCAAGAGCTATGTTGTTTGAAAATGATTTGGCTAAAAATTTTTGGAGAGAAGCAGTGAACACAATAGTATACACTATGAACAAAGTACAAATCAAAGCAAATAAAAACAATACACCTTATGAATTATGGTTTGGACATACACCCTCACTTAAGTATTTTAAAATTTTTGGAAGTAAATGTTATATTAAGAAAGATGATGATATATGAAAGGTTGATCCTAGAAGTGATGAAAGAATATTTCTTGGATATTATTTAAAAAGAAAAGCATATAGATGTTATAACAAAAGAACTAAGACTATTGTTGAAAGTGAAAATGTAAAAGTTGATGAGAAGTTTAAAATTCAGGAAAGAATGCTTGATTATGAATCTGATGGAGAAGCACAACCTCAGCCTAACATTGAAAATGCAGAGTTATTTTTTGAAACTAATAGTGATTTGTTGAATGAAAGTCATATTGAAGAAGATAGAGAAGAAAAAAGAGAAGAAAATAGAGAAGAAAGCAGAGAAGAATCTGCAGTCGGAACAAGATCAGTAACTATGACACCTAACAGGTATACTTCAAGACATCACCCTGTTGAGAAAGTTATTGGAAGTTTAGATAGAGGAGTTTTGACTCAAAATAAGGTACATTTATGTTTGATTTCTCAAATTCAACCTAAGACTACTAATGAAACTTGTAAAGATGAACATTGGATCAATGCTATGAAAGAAGAACTAGAGCAGATTGAAAAAAACAAGACATGGGAATTGGTCCCTAGACCTGAAGACAAGAATGTGATTGGAACAAAGTGGGTATTCCAAAACAAGATGAATGAACAAGGAGAAGTGATAAGAAACAAAGCAAGATTGGTAGGTAAAGGGTATTCACAACAAGAAGGAGATATGGTATGTAAGTTAAAGAAAGCTTTATATGGATTAAAACAAGCACCTAGAACCTGGTATGCAAGATTGGATAAGTATTTATTGAAATTGGGATTTATAAAAGGAACATTAGATAGTAACTTATACACAAAATAAATTGAGAATGGTTTTTTGGTTATAGTTATATTTGTTGATGATATTATCTTTGGAGGAGAAGATGTAGTTAGTGAAAAATTTGCAGATGAAATGAAGACTGAATTTGAGATGAGCATGATTGGAGAAATGAAATATTTTTTGGGATTATAGATAACATAAAGAAAGGAAGGTATATTTGTAAGTCAGACTAAGTATTTAAATGAATTATTGAAAATATTTGGAATGGAAGATTCTAAACCTATTGGAACACCTATGGTAACCAGACATAAGTTATCTAGCAAAGATTAGATACCAGAAGTTGAGCAAAAAAAGTACAGATCTATGATTGGAGGATTGTAGTACTTGACACATACAAGACCTGATATAGCACATTCAGTGGGGATTGTAGCAAGATTTCAAGTAGAACCTAGAGAATCACATTATGTAGTAGTAAAGAGGATAATGAGATATCTGAAAGGAACAATGGATTATGGATTATGGTATGAGAATTCTGATGATTTTACCTTATGTGCCTATGCTGATGCAGATTGGGGAGGTAGCGTTGATGACAAGAAAAGCACCAATGGTGGAGCCTTTTTTCTTGGAGGTAAATTGGTCTCTTGGTTAAGTAAGAAGTAGAATTGTACTTCACAAAACATAGCAAAAGAAGAATATGTTGTAGCAAAAAATAATTGTATAGTGAGTATGTCAAAAAATCCTATTTTACATTCTAAGACTAAACATATTGAGATCAAGTATCATGTTGTAAGAGAGAAAGTTGTAGAAAAAGAAGTAAGATTGGAGTACATAAGTACAAAGGAGAAGATAGTAGATATATTTACAAAGCCTTTACCTAAGGATACATTTGTGTATCTAAGAAGTATGCTTGGGGTTATGCCCCAACCTATTTTTGAGAATTGATGCAGATGATTGCATCCATCCAGTGGTATATGAGCCCTATCTTTCTTCTGGATTGGATGTTGGAACTTCCTCTATGGGGGAGTTTATGAGCTGAGTCATGAGGACTCTTACTATTGTATTCTTCTAAAAAAAATTTTTTGACATTAAGTTGTTGTTGACTTAGTGATGGAATTTCTATCATTTATGTCAATGGGGGAGAGATATACATGAAAAACATTATGGATTGTATGAGAGAGCTGAATAGGAAAATGAAACAAGATTTAATTTGATATTTTGTAGTGATGTTGCAGTATTGGATTTTTGGAATAGTGGATGTTTTTCATCTATGTTGCCATCAATACCAATGGGGGAGATTTTTAGGAATGAATGCAAAGTATTTTGGTAGTCATTCTGTAGCAGTTGTTGTTGCAGTCATGACTTGGATTATCATTGATGTCAACACAGTGATATTCTAGATATTAGCAAGAAAGTAGGTACAGTTTTGTTTTGCACACATGTTGTATTGTAGATTGGATTTTGTACAATTGATGGTATTTTCTTTGGTGTGTTATTAACCTATGGTTAACAACACAAAAATAAATTCATTCATTTGTAAGAGTTATGAGCATTTTGGTGAAAGCAGTGTTTAGACAGTGTTTCTGTGTAGCGATGTCTAGAAATCAAAGGATATCTCTTAGTTGGGATGGAATCTGATTTTGTGAAATTAAAGGGATGTTGGAGACTCATTAATGATGATGTGGTTCATAGTGAAAACTTTGAGGATATGTTTGGAGAAAGTTACAGTAACTGGAAGCTGACAGTTTTATGTGAATTTTGTGTGTAGCGTGTAGAATTTATTATTTTGTAATTGAGGACCGACTCATTTGTAATTATTTGAGTCTGGTATATAAGAAGGAATTTTTTCCTTATTTTAATGTGTACTATTAAGAGTGAGATGTGAATATATGCATGAAGTGAAGAAAAGATCTAATTCAGTGATGAAGGAAGACTTGTGAGTACAGAGAACTGGAATTGTGATCTTGTGTAGCAGAGAGTGTAGTTTTGGCACAATGTGAACGAGATAATATATTTCATACTATTCTTTTGAATAATTCTAAGATCTTTTGGATAGTGGGTTCAAAGATCTTGCCTTGAAGCTATTTGGGCAGTGGGTCCTTCTATCTTCCATAAACTCTTAACCGGGTTATAATTTTTTAACAGGGATTCAAAATCTCCTAATAGGGATTTATATGTATTGAATGTATTTCATAAGACTCCTAACAGGGTCCATCCTCTAACAAGGAACTTTCATATTAGTGCATCATTTTGTGGGCATCATTACCCCCAGGGTTTACTCTTTTCAAGAGGTTCCCTAGTTAACAAGC
The DNA here is from genome assembly GCA_027943335.1 of Chamaecyparis obtusa. NCBI lineage: Eukaryota > Viridiplantae > Streptophyta > Pinopsida > Cupressales > Cupressaceae > Chamaecyparis > Chamaecyparis obtusa. The sequence continues at coordinate 342,963 of BSBK01003571.1, forward strand.
TAGAGAGATGGGTTTGCAGATTGATTTAGATCTTGATGAAGATAATTTTAGAAGAGAACCCATGAGACTTAGGAAAGTGCACTTCCCATCTCAATATCTTTTTGATATGGATGTGTCATTAGGTTCTAATGACATTATGGTAGATCTTGATGATTTAAATGCACTAAGGTTACAATTGGTAGAATAGGATGCCATACATAAGAGGTTACAAGAGGAGAGAGAGGCTGAGAAGGTGAATGCTCTGATAGAAAGGTAGTCTCTCCTTAGAAAAAATAATGAAATGAAGGAGAGAAACAAGATGCTTGCTTCTACTCCTAAAAATTTGCAACATGATGTCTTTGGTGATCTTGAAGCTTTGAGGAGTGAGAAAGAGCACTTACTGTAGGATCAAGAATTTGATAAGGAGGGCCTTGTGGTTAGACAACTGCAAAGTTATGTTCCTTTTCCTAAAGACAAAGATGGAAATGAGATCACTAGGCCTATTGTTGCCGCTGGTGAGAAAGGAAAGTAGAAGATGGTGGGGCAGCAAACAAGTAGATCATTGAAAATACTAGGGGTCCCACCACCTAATTCAAATAATGACACATAAATAGAAAGAAGAAGAAAAGAAGATGAGGACCTTGCAAGAGAACTTGAAAAGGCTGGAATTGAAGCTTCTATTGTAGAAAAGAGAAGAAAGATCCAGTTCTTGAAGGCTTCATCAGCTAATGCTCTTGGTCTATCTGCTACTAAACTAGGTATGCCATCTATGACTACTACTATTCCACTTAGTAATGCTACTAGTTCATTTCCTTCTTCATCTACTAGGATAGGTGCTGATCCTAGGTAGTAGTCAAATGCACAAGTAGATAGAAATGTAAATGCTAATGTTGATCCTAGGGTTAACACTAGTTCAAGTTTTCAAAGAAGACCTATGCAATTAGAAGGCTATAGGCAAACTAGTTTTGATGGAATTCCTGGCTACCCAAATGCTTTTCCAAATGATATAAGATATAAGGTACCTAAGTTTTCTGGTAATAATGCTATTATTTGTTAGAAGCATCTTAAGTTATTTGTTGATATGCTTAATGATTATGAGGTAGAGCATGAGGATGTAGTCATGAAATTGTTTGTTCAATCTCTAATGGAGGATGCTAGAGATTGGTTTAAGAGACTTCCTAATAAATGTATTGATACTTGGGATTCCTTTGAGAGATGTTTTTTTGAGTAGTATGGTGATAGAACTAATGCTAGTTTCATGTTGAATGAATTCAATACCATAAGGAAAAATCAAAATGAGACTACAGCCAAATTCAACATGAGATTTCAGAAGGGTATGCATAAGTTGTTCCAAGTTATGCGGTTAGATGATAATGTTTTTTTAACCACATACTTCAATGCATTTGATGGAAAGATGGGATATTTCTTGAGGGACAAAGAACCAAGAACTCTTAGGGATGCTTTTAGGATTGCTATCAATATTGAGAACAATATGAAGATATCAGGAAAGTTGGGTGGGAAGAGAGATGACCCTAAGTTTTTTGGGGACAAGAAATACAAAATAGAAAATGATAAGAATGTTGGAACTAGGAGGCAAGAAGAAGATAAATTGGATAAGGTGCTCAATGCATGGAAGTATTTGAAGGCACCTACAAATAGAAACATCAGTGCTCCTACCAATGAAAGGCCTCAGTTCAATAACAATTTCAATAAGCAGAATAGATTGTAGAACTACCCCTACAACACCCAATGGAAGGATGGCAAGCCTATTGTCCTTGCTGCAAGAGGAAAAAATGATAGAGGCATCCCTAAACCTCTATAAAAGGCTTCAATAAATGTCATTAAGGACATACCTTGGTGTGTTGCATGCTAGTCCCCTCATTCTGCAGAGCATTGTGTGGTTGCACATTCTATGGCTGAAAATTAGGATTGTGGCAATGAGGAGATAGATCAAGAAGGAGATCAAGATGATGTTGGGTGCAACATGGCTTCTTCATATCTAGGAAATGAAGAAGATTCTGATTTTGATGAAGAGGCAGATGTAAATGTGAAGAGACACAATCAGGCCCTTTTTCATCAAGAAGTTTTTTCCAATAGTGAAGACATTGATAGGAAGACATGTAACATGAACTCTTGTTCTGAGCCAATAAATTTGAGAAGACCTTCTACAGAAGAGATGGATAGGATTACTACAGAAATGATTGCCCAAGTGCAAACTAGAGGCATGGTGGCAAGGAATACAAATGAGAAAGCTGCAAGAATGTTCATAAAGAGTACCAACTCCAGAGAGACTAATGAGAACAAATCAAAAGGTGATCACATGGCAAAATTCAAGAATGTAAAAGGTAGGAATTGTGAGCCTAAGGGAGTTGGAATTGAAAAGATTTCTAGTGAGATTGAGAAGCCAGTTATCACAATGGCCTAGATTGAAAAAATGAGGGTGGCCAATACACCTAATGTATCAGATAAACAAATGGATAATAAGGTGGTGTAGATTGAGATTCCTTCCACTACTTCTGTTGATATGTTATCTATATTGTCCCAAATTACAGTTAAGGTTCCATTGTCAGAATTGTTGAGGATCCCTGAACACAAAGACAGAGCTATTGCATGGGTAGATAATGTTCACAACACTGATGTTGCATGCAATGGATCTCAAGATAAAGCTTTGAAAGGTATTTCTGCTCAGGGAATTATGTCTCAAATTCCTCCAATATATTTGGATAGTTCTGTCAATGCCAGCCTTGAAAATATTGATCCATTCTTTTTAAGTGTTCTTGTGAATGGAATGAAGTTGAGGAATTGTATGATTGATAGCGGTGCCTCTAATACTATCATGCCTTTCAAAATCATAGAGAAGTTGGGCCTTAAAGTTGACATAGTACAAGGTAGATGATGTGCAATGGATCAGAGGGAGGTACCAGTTATTGGGACTATCAATGCAATGCCATATAGGCTACCAGCATATCCAGAGAAAGAGCTAACAATGAGTGTTTTGGTAGTGGACATCCCTCCTCATTATGGGATGTTGCTATCTAGAAGATGGAGTGCTACCATCGGTGGAAGTTTATAGTGTGATCTATCCTATGCCACTTTCAAGATTGATTGAGAGCCAAATGTATGCCACATGATTGAGAGAAATATCGATAATGAAACTACATGTTTTGTGGATACTGATATTAATGCTTTTAGGGTAGAGATCCTTGTATTTGAAAGTGAACCTATTTTGTCACCTATCTCTATTGAGGTAAGTGTTGATTGTATGAAGGGTGATTTGTCGGTAATGTAGTTTGATGGTGCAAATTGCAAGGATGGAGCAGGAGCGGGTATTTTACTTGTTTCTCTTGATGGAAACACGTACAAATTTTCTTTCACATTAAATTTCTTTTGTACCAACAATATAGCAGAATATGAGGCTTTGTTGTTAGGACTGAGGTTGGCACAAAAACATGGTATTAAATGCATAAGTGATGTTGGTGATTCTGAATTGGTAGTTTCCCAAGTCAGGTCAATATATGCTTCCAAGAATAAAAGATAAAAAAATATAGGAATGCGGTTTGGGATTTGATTGAACATTTTGATGCCTTCAATATTGAATGGAAGGATAGGAGTAACAATAAGATGGCTGAATTTTTGGCCAATATTGCAATCAATCCCAATGATATTAATTTTTCTGGTATCTCTAAAGTTGAAATTCAGGCTAGGCCTAGCATACCAGACAATATTGAAAATTGGCAAGTTTTTTATGATGATAATGATATCTTGAAGTTTATGAGTTGTGAAGATCACTATCATGGTCAGGAATTTGATTGTTCAACCTTGGTTGAGTCAGTAGAAGGAAAGGAGGTTGTCTTTGGCAATGAGGTCATTCAACTTAGAACTAACAAGGTGCCTAAGGGACTTGTTGTTTTGGAGACTATCTTTGACAACCAGGATAGAGTTCAAAATAATATCAAAAGAGAAGATCATGTTGATCTAGAGGAGATAAATCTTGGAACACATGAGGCACCTAAGAAAGTATACATTGGTAGAGATATATCTCAAAAGCTAAAGAAATATTTGATTGAATTATTGAGAAAATTTAGGCATATTTTTGCATGGTCATATGATGACCTAAAGGTTTATAGAGAAGATTTTTTTCAGCATATTATTCTATTAAAAGAAGATGCTAAACCTTTTCTGCAAAAACAAAGGCCTATTAATCCCACTTTGGCACCCAAGATGCAAGAAGAGTTAATGAAGTTGAGAGATGTTGGCATTATCATGCCTATAAGGCATTCTTCTTGGGTGTCAAATCTTGTTGTGGTGAGAAAGAAGAATGGTGACATCAAGCTTTGTGTAGACTTCAAGAATTTGAACATCAGCTCATTAAAGGATAACTATTGTCTACCCAATACAGAAGCTATGTTGCAAAGAGTAACCAAATCAAAATTGATGTCAATGATGGATGGTTTCTCTGGTTACAATCAGGTAATTGTCAAGGAATCAAAACAATTCAAAATAGCTTTCACAACACCTTGGGGGACATATGTTTATGTGAGAAATCCTTTTGGCCTCACAAATGCTACTGCTACTTTTCAGAGGGGGATGGATGTTTCCTTTTTAGATTTCATAAATGATTTCCTCATTGTGTATCAAGATGATTTAACTTCCTATTCCAAGAAGGAAGAAGACCATTATATTCATTTAGAAAAAATATTTGTGAGGGCCTTGGAATTTGGCATCTTATTAAACCCAAGGAACTCTTCTTTTGCTGTCATTGAAGGTAAGTTGCTTCGCCACTTAGTTGGGAAGCAAGGAGTGACAATTAAACTTGAAAGGGTAGTAGCCACTAATAAAATTTAGAGGCCAAATAATGTTAAGGGGATTTAGTCCTTCTTTGGTTAGGTCAATTTCTTAAGGAGGTTTGTGACAAATTTTGTAGAGGTTACTAGACCTATTTCTAAGATGTTGAAGAAGGGATCTGCAATCAATTGGGAGGGTGAGCCTGATGAGGCTTTCAAAAATATGAAGCAGGCTATCAAAGATGCACCAGTACTTAAGGCACCTGATTATAATGTTCGAATGCACATCTTTGCCTTTGCATCTTTTCACACTATTGCTGCAGTTTTGTTACAAAAGAATAAGGATGGTTTTGAGCAGCATATTGCATTTTTCAGTAAATCTTTGCAGGCTACAAAATTGAAGTATGACATAAATGAAAAATAAGCATATGCACTTGTGAAGGAAATCAAGGCTTTTAGGTGTTATTTGATGGGGGCAGTTGTGATTGCTTTTGTGCCAAGTGCAGCTGTGAAGGATATTTTCTCACAGCAAGAGGTGTCTGGAAGAAGATGCAGATGGATCAATAGTATCCAAGAATTCAATGTTGAGGTCTAGATTACTAAATTGGTTAGAGGACAAGGATTGGAAAAACTAATGGCCCAATCCAATCTTGATGCAAATCAGGTAAATCATTCTAAAATTGATTATACATGTGATATGGATGATTGTATCTAGTATCAAGATATTATTTATTACTTGAGAAACATGAAATGTCCAGATAATATGAATGATAATTAGAAGAGGACATTGAAATTGCAAGCCATCAAGTATGTAATTGTGAAGTGAAAGTTGTATAGAAAGAATTTGGATTGCATACTTTTGAAATGTGAAGATGAAAATTAGGCTGAAGTATTGTTGAAAGAAATGCATGAGGGAGTTTGTGGTGGGCATTTTATGGGTAAAAGAACTACTCATAAAATCTTGAGAGGAGGATTTTGGTGGCCCACAATCATCAAGGATGTAGAACAGTTGGTGAGGAGGTGTGATTCTTGTCAAAGGTTCTTTGGTAAGCTTAAATTTTTAGGTAATATGCCATTAAAACCAGTAGAAGTTTAGGCTCCTTTCCAACAATGGGGAATTGATTTCATAGAGGAGATACCAAACAAGTCAAGTGGAGGACATTCATGGATCTTAGTTGCCACTGATTACTTTACAAAATGGGCAGAGGCTATACCTACAAGAAATGCAACTAGTAAGTTGGTAATTGATTTTCTGATAAATAATATTGTTACAAGGTTTGGCTGCCCTAAGAGAATAGTAAGTGATAATGCAATGTGCTTCAGGTCTGCTGAATATAAGGAATTTTGCAAAGGTTTAGGAATTTAGATTTCTAATTCCTCACCTTATCATCCACAAGGAAATGGTTAGCTAGAATCTACTAATAAGAGTTTGATTAAAATTCTAAAGAGGATTCTTGAAAAGAATAACAGGGCATGGAATTCAAAGCTGCCATTAGCTCTATGGGCTAATAGGGTAACTATGAAGAGGGAAATTGGTTGTGCACCATTTGACCTAGTATATGGAATACATGCAAGGATGCCTCAAAATAATTTATTGGAAATGTATAAATTTGTTCAGTTATATGATGATGACATAGATGATGAGGTGGAGTTGATAATTGAGGACCTCATTAGGTTAGATGAGACTAGAAGAGAGTCAGTTGCAAGAAATGCCAAATTGCAGTTGTAGGTTAAGAGTTTGTATGATAAGAAGACTATTGATAGAAGGTTTGAACCTGGTGATTTGGTGTTACTTTGGAATGCTAGGCTGGAGGATAAGGGAAAACATGGTAAATTTGATCCCATCTAGCTAGGCCCATATCTAATTCATGAAAAATGGGGCCAAGATTCATATATGGTCAAGGAAGTAAATGATGATATTCAGGAATTGCCTGTTCATGGACAATTCTTGAAGAAATACTTCAATTGAAGGTATTTTGTTTTCCATGAATAGTAGTTAGGTTTGTATATATTGTAAATTCTATAAATAGTTGCTTGCCCCTACCCTATTTTGTCCTGGCCTGTAAGCTTTTGGTCTTGTTGCTCTCAGTTGTTCAAAATTTTGTCCAATAGGTGGTCTACTATAACTAGTGATTCTAAGTCATTGGTATGCCTGCAGGAGGCATACATCCCCAAATAGATCTACTGTTAGCACTTGAATAAATTTTCATGGTCTTCTATCTTTTATCTAGTGTTTCCCTACAAAATTTCATGGCCTTAGCATGTTTCTTTTGGTCCCTACAGTTATTTTTTTAGGTCCCTGCCTTTAGCCCTAGTTCAAATTTTCAAAAAACTAGTCGTTGGTGCACAAAACCCTTTGAAAACCTTGGCCTTGTTCTATTTTCAAGTTAAATTTTTCCGGTCACTTAAATTCCTAATCTACATGTGCTAATTAAATCATTTAGCTATTTGGCGGTTAGGTTTTCATGTCCGGCAGGGTCCCTTTTAATTTTTCCTAAGTTTCTTCCCCCAACGGGTTAAATATTTTTCCTATTGTCCCCTGTGCCTAATTTTTTTCCTAAAAGCCTAAGTCTCAGTGTTTAATTTTTCCTATGTTTCAGCTTTAATATTTTACTGGACCCCTCTCTGACACCATCTCCATCTAACGACTGTCGCTAAAGTGCAAGGGTTTTGTCAGAGGTATGCGAAGCTATGCCCACCGTTGATTCATTTTTGTGACGTAGCCTTTTTCTCATGTCCGTCCACTTGCTAGGTATTCTTATTTGGGGGTTTTTTATTGGTCCACATAGTATGAGGTGGAATCCTATTAGTGGGACCGGTCTTCTTGGCATTTAGGTGAGTTAAAGTCTGATTTAATCTTGCGGCTGTCATTATACTATTAATGAAACATGCTCAACCTTTAGTTCAATGGTATAGTGACAGCCATTGATTCTCATAAGGAAGGCAGGTGGGTCTATTGACACATATGCATAGTTGGCACTATTTGATTCATCCATGTATTTGCACAATGGCTTGTTTCCAGTGGGACCTGAGCTTTCAGATGTGTCAGTGGGTCCTGAGCCTATCAGTGAATCAACAAATGGTGTATGATCTCATTGAGTGTGTCAGAGGCTTAAGATCTTGTGACAACCATTGATTTCTTCTTGTGTCAGAGGGTTGTAAGAGATGGGAGGAGATTCTAGATCTAACAGTGGGCATGAAATCCGATAGAATCTTGGAAGCCTATGCGAACTTCAGATGACCATTGATATCCTAGGCTATGGCTTAGTGATTCTAATAAATGTTTTGGCTATCTAAAAAATTTTTGAAGGCTCCTCTCATTCACATGAAATAGTGGTGATTCTCTAAATGTTTTAGCGGTTCAGCGAACATGCGTTCATGAAATCGCTAAACTTTTTAGTGGGTAGATAAAGTGTTTCAAAAACTGGTGGTGACCTTTTGTTGCTAGTTCACTAAATGTGGGACCAAGGTTAGTGTTTCCTTTTGTCACTAGTTCACAGGGTTAAATGGTGAGTTAGGTATTCTTTTCATGAATTGGAAAAGCACTGTCACATGGTCACTAGGAGTAAACCCAGGGTGGCAGTTGAGTTAAGGTTTAAAAGACTGTGAAACATGAAGATTGGACGGTCAGGACTTAAAGTTGTTGTAGATTCAAATTTGGACTGCTGATTCACTACAAGCACCATAGGGTGACCTTTGTTTTTCAAATTCAAATTTTTGAAGGGTTTCCAGTTATAGGAAGTACCATAATTTATCATTTTAACAACTGATTTTGATTGGTTTGGTGGTGCTTGGTGTTGCTGCGTGGTCCAAGGTGTGCCATGATCATCTGCAGGGGTTTGTACCATGCAATTTTGTGCTCAAGGCATATTGCAGGTGGCCAAAAGGATTGACATTTTGGATGTTGTTTTGATTCTCAGTACCTTCTTAGTGAGATTTTCATGATTGAGGATCAATCCAGGGCTTGTCTTCTCCTGGTTACCTGAGTTTCTTCCCTGCAATTAATTTTTGACCATTTCTAGTGGGTTTAGTGGTTGAAACCCTAACCCTAAGTCATCTATATCTTGTTTCATTCTCTTTGAGGATTCCAAGATGACTAGGGAGTATAAGTGGTAGACTTTTTTATTTTGTGTGGGTTCCAAAACTTTCTTTGGTCCCAGGCTGGTTATTCATGGTGTTTTATTGATAGAGGAGGTGGATTTTGTATCTTTTCCTATCCTTGTGTTGTTCTGATTGTATATTGATTCTAGATATATTAATGAGAATGTTATTGAATTCCAATCTTGCATTTGTGTATGTCTTCTTATTTTAGTTCTAAGATCATATATATTAGTGTCACAAAGTGTATTAGCATATGGTAAACAAAGAGTATTGTGAAGTCATCTCTGAGTTCCTAACAAAGTTAGGATTAAAGTCTTTTAGGTAGGTTCAGTGAGTTTGCAACCAAGCAGGAATCTGATGTCCTTGTGTCTAAGGGAGAGGGGTAATAGGCAAAGCACTTATCCTGGATTAAATTGTGTTTGAATTAAGGTATTCAGTTGATGTATGTAATTGGGTGACTCGTTGCCCTAGGTTAAGGCACTGGTCCATCCTTCTGAGGCATTTCATTATTGTCAACCACATACACACCCATTAAAATGATAAAATCTTACATAAGTTAGTAATGAGTAAAGTTGTATATTATTTTGAGACTCCTTTGGAGAAGTGAGTCAAGGGTACACCCACCTGAGCATTAAGGCTCAAAGTGTAGGAGGATCTTTTTTGATCCTTGTTAATTGGCCCTCTTCCTTGTAGACTTTGGAGTGGTGATATATTCAAAGCATTATTAGGTTATCCATCAAAGTATAAATCTACAAGTTGAAGATCAAAGGGAACTACCAACATATCCAATGCCTTTTCCTTCATGATATGTTCTTCACTATCCTTAACAAGTGCACTATAATCTTCAAATAGGTTCTTAAACCTATCTGAGAGTTTCTTAGATTTGTCCTCATTTAATGTTGCAAAGTGTGTGAGGACCTATGAAATATCTAGGTCTCCTATATTATGGATTGACCACATAATTTTGTCCCATTGCATCTTTTCTTAGACATTTAGAAGAGAAGGCTTCTGATCCTTTGGATACAGGCTCTACATAGCCAGTGCTTGATTCTTTGGGCTATACCCAAATCCCTTTACCATGTCCCCAATCTTGGTTTCAGAACACAAATTTATGTTTGGTTGCCTTCTTATATAATCTATGATGAATATAGAGGCAAGATCCCAGCCAGGTACAAGTTGTTAGAAAGTAAAGTCCACCAAGATAACTGGGAGGGGTGGTGAATCAGTTATTAGATAAACACTAATTTTATCAAATTCAATAGATTTTAACCAAGTAAGCAATGTGATCAACAACTATAGAAAGATATACATACACAACAACACAATAACACAAGATATGTTGACTAGGGAACCTCTTGATCAAAGAGTAAACCGCAGTGGGAATGATACCCACAAAAGATGCACTAATATAAAAATTCCTTGTGAGAGGATGGATTATGTTAAGAGTCATATGAAATAAATTCAGTACATATCAGTCCCTACTACAAGACTTTGAATCCCTACTAAAAGAGTCTAACTCTATTAGGAGTTATGGAAGACATAAGGACCCACTGCCCAAACAGCTTCAAGTGCAAGATCACTGAACACACTATTCAACTGATCTCTATATTATTCAATAGAATAATATCAAAAGATTACTAATCTCAATAACTTATCACTTCTCCTCTAACTATGCTAAACCACACCAACTACTTCATAAGATCTCAATACTAGATCTATGTACTTCACATGTCCTCTTTCAACAAGTATTGCACAAATCCACAATTCACTTTCAAAATCTTACAATTCAATTCCACATTCACACATTAAAATAAGGAGAACATTTCTTCCTTTATACCACACTCAAATAATTACAAATAAGTCAGCATACAAATTACAAAATACAAGTTTCCACATGTTACTCAATAATTCACAATTACATAAAACTATTGGCTTCCAATTAAGATAACTCTTCACTCGTGTGACCTCTAACCTTGCTATCATGTCCATGTCACATTCATCATGTCTTAAACTTCTATTCAAATTCACATGCTCAGATTCAATCCTGATTAGGAGATACCATCCAATTTCCAAAAATTGCTACTCAGGAACACTACCTGAATACTACTTCCACTGAATTACACATAAGTTTCATGAATAAATGAATTTCCATCTGCACTCTTAACCAGGATCTTATAGAACATCATATAGTACATCCTCAACTCTACATTACTTGATCTTCAATATTCCAAGTGTGCTAACTCAAACACTATCTGCTTCACTGCTAAACTTTAGTAGATCATTGTGTTGACATCAATGACAATCATAGTCATGAATGCAACAACAACTAATATAGAATGGCTATGAATACTCCCCCATAGGATATATTCATCATTCATTCCAAACAATCTCCCCCATTGGCATTGATGGCAACATAGATGAAAAAAAATATCCAAGCTCCATGAATACCAACACTGCAACACTAATGCTCTAAAAATACTTTCAAGTCCTCTTTGTCAATCAAATCTTGCTTTGTTTTCCTATTCAATTGCCTCCAATAGATGGTTTTTCATGTATACTTCTCCCCCATTGACATCAATGATAGATGTTTCATCACTATGTCAACAACAACTTCAATGTCAAAAGACAATTTTTAGAAAATACATTCACTAGAGTCCTCATGACTCAGCTCAGATACACATACTCCCCCATAGAGGAATTTCCAACATCTAATCTAGAAGAAAGATAAGGCTCATATTGTTAGGAATGGGAACACTAATTGGGGGGGCGGGGGTGAATCAATGTTCACTATATATTTATCTTTTTACTTTAATCTTTAAACTGAACTTAAATGCTTAAGTACTAAAATGAACATCCACATAAACATGAAACATGAAATCAACACATAACACCAATATAGTTACAGGGAAACCCAAATAGGTAAAAACCCTGGTGGGAATTGACACCCACTAATATTTTGTACTAGTGTTTAGTGATCCTTGTTAGAAGATCCTTAACCCTATTAGGAGTTGCTTTACAATGTATTAAGTATAGTGGACCTTGTCAAGGGTCAGACCCTGTAAGGAGTCTTTTACAATAGTCCTTGTTAGGGGAGTGGATGCACTGTCTAGAGCACACTACTCAAGTGGTGAAGGCTACAACCTTCTGATCTTAGATACACACTATATCTGCTACATGAACTATCACTATGACACTTCTTGTCAAATCAGTTCCTTTGATGTGCTGATGCTTTGACCTCTTACAAAGCTCTAATATATCTTATAGACTCTTTGCACACTTCTTCTCTACTTATCACAAATCTATATCAACTTCCATGCCAATTACAATTGGTGCATCTCATATTTATATGTGCATACAAAATAAACAACTAGGTTGGCACTTAGACCTATTACATACATCAATTCCAAATGAATTGGCTCAAGTGTGTTTACAAAAAAACATATATACTATTGGCAATTTGGCTAATGTGGATCCATAGATTTTGTCATTATGGAAACATATGATCTCTATTGAGAGCGCAAAATCCAGAATGCAAGTATGGCAAGTTGAAGGAAGAAATTGTCTAAGTATGGATACAGTGATCTTGACAGAGCACGCGATGAAGATTTAGTTGGTGACGTCCACTAGAGAAATATTTTTGTTTGCGTAGTTAACTAAAGCTTCTATAGAGTATGAGGATACCCCATCTCAGTGCACATAAATTTTGGAGTGGTACAGATGAAGTTATTCAAAGTTTACCAAAGATAGTTTTTGTAGACAGAACAGTTTTGGAGATAGTATTAGCGAAAGAGTTAAGGGATTATTTTTTCTTGTCAAAATAATGACTTAACATTATGAAGGGACAACATCCTAGATATTTAATCTTGGATAAATATTTTGGAAGCCGACCATATAAATTTATTAGCTCTAATAACTCATATATTAGGCATACTTGAAATGTAATGAAAAGTATATGTGATCTATAAAAAGAAAGAAAAGGATAACTTGCAATAGTTGTATATTGTGATAGCAGAAAAGGCTATTGATGCAAAGTTGTAAGTAGTACCATGCTATAGTCAAAAACATTTTGTATTACTTGTTTGGGCAGTGAGCTCAGCTGTTGATTAGGTTTTGTAATCTAACTCCTAATAGGGTTAAGGCTTCTAATAAGGCCTAAAGTCCTTTAACTAGGATAGATCTACTATATATTGTAAATTGACTCTTAACAGGGTCCAATATCCCTAAGAAGATACTTTTGATTAGTGATCTTTGTGGGTACCATCCCCATCGGTGTTTTCCCTTGGCCAGGGTTTCCTCGAGAACATATCATGTGTTATGAGTTCTTTCTATTTACTGCTATGTTTGTTAATCAGCTTGATAATCTTTGTATGCACTAAAGTAATCTATTATATCCATAAGTGGGTAAAAAAAAAAGTTTGTGAAATACTAATTCACCCCCCCCCTCTCAGTATTTCCTATTTCTAACAATTGGTATTAGAGCACAGTTACTCGGAGAAGGAACATTCAAGGAAAGCTTAGCACCTTGAGTAAGATCTCTATGGATATGGATCAACTTCAAAAGAATCTTGAAGAAGCTCTTGAATAGATTGATATGCTTACTAATGAAAGAAACTCCTTAAGAAGAAAGTATGAAGATGCAAAGAATGCTATTGACAAATTAAAAGGTAAGATTGAAGATCTGAAATCTGAAAAGAAATCTGATATGCTTGTTGAAGATTGTGATGAACTAGAAAAAGAAAATGAGATCCTTAAGCATGAGTTGAAGATAGTAAATCTGAAGCTTAGTATGAAAGATGGAAATTTGAGATCTGATAATGAAAAATTGAAAATTGAGAATGAAGATTTGAGATCAAGACTTGAAAAGGAAACATCCGAATCTAAAAAAGTAAAAGTGCAGTATGTGGAACTTGAGAAGTATAATAAAATTGTGAAAGGTGAATTAACTCAATCTAAACAACAACTTGAAAGGCTATATTCAAATAGTGATCAGACTGAAAAACAAACTTCTTTTGAAGAATCATTCTTTGATAGGACTGGATTTGGATTTAGTATGTTTAGAACAAACCATGAAAGTAAGAAGCCAGATCTAAAGACATCTAAAAGTGTGGAGGTAGATGAGAACACATTGGAAGATCCACCTAAAGAAGAACAACCTAGAGAGAAAAAAGAATCTAAGCAAGAAGAATCAAAATAGGAAGAATCATCTAAAGGTATACAAAGAGAATTCAAAGGTAGATGTTTTGCTTGTAATACTATTGGGCACATGAAGAGAGATTGCACAGGTAAGCAATTTAAACCTCTTAATGGACATTGTTATAATTGTCATAGTTTTGGACATAGAGCTAACAAATGTAGAAGACCTAAAGTAATTTTGAATAATTATGATAGAATGATTGGGAATACTAACAATGCAGATAAGAAATCTATTGAAGAAATGAATCAAAGAAAAGTGGTAGTATGTTTTAGATGCAACAAAGTAGGACATATTGCTAGAAATTACAGGTCATAGATTAACCAGCAAGGACAGAGATTTGGAAACAATGGAATCATTTGTCAGATATGCAACAAGTTTGGACACTCAACAAGAATTTGTAGAATGAACAATGGAGGTTATCATCATAACCCTAACCCTAGGAACAATGCAAGAAGGAATGAAAATGTAGGAAACAGAGAGAAAGGTTGCTGTAGCAATAAAGATGAAGTAAAATTTGATAAAGGCACAGATCAAGGAGGTATATTCAGCATTGAAAGTAGTCAGGAAGGTAATGTAACTAATGGTAAGGATGAATCTTTACCTGACCCTTCTTTAAGTACTTAAATTATGTAAAGTTTCCATAGCTTAGGACTTAGCATTAGTGTAGATTAGGAATTTGAATGAGTTAAGTTTTGCGCAGTTAGATATAGGTTTTTTAAGTTGTACTAATGCTATGGTTAAGTGCACAAAATAAAATATCATGTTTTGCGAGGTCACAAAAAGTTTTATGGTTGCAGGTTTGCATAATCAGCTTTTTGAGGTTTTAGCGGCAAAATGAATGAATGTGATGTCAGATCAAGTTAATGTGAAGTGTTATAAGGTCAAAATCAAAATTATCACAATTACAACATGATTGAAAAAGAGATTTGAAAGAAGAAAAGTGAGTTGAGGATGATTTGAAAAATTTTGGAAGTAGTTTGCAGTGATGATCATACCGAAACCCTAGATTTGCAAAGTTGAGGTATTTTTTGATCTTTAATCAGTTGATAAGATGGATATTTCTATGGTTCATAATGTTAAGGATAAGAATAGACCTAAGATTAAGAAAGAACCAGTAGAACCAGCTGAAATTGATGACAAACTAGCACTATCATCCGTACCAGACAGAGTATTACACATTGAGAATGCTAAAGGATATTTAGGTTGCAAGTTTGAAACTTTGGGAGATGCAGTTTTAGTGATGATTACAAGAAATTGTATAATCAAGACATGTTAGTTAAACTAGCTTATGGGCACCTAGAGAACAATGAAATTATCTATTATTCCATGAAGTATGAATTTAATGATGAGGAATGTACCAAGATCATTTTAAGTAGAATCCACAATGGGAAATTCTGGATGGAGGATAGAGTTATTGATATAACTACCGACCTAATTCATGATGTTACTAGATTATCAAAAGTTGGAGAGATTCCACTAAATGAAAATAACATGAGAAAGATTGTTTTAGACAACACTGGATCTAGTTATAATGGTAGAGGAATTGTGATAAGTAAGCTTAAGCAAGATGATGTTAGGTACCTTTGTAAGATCCTAACAACTAAATTCTATGGTAGTTCAAGGGAAGATGATATGGCTATAGGAATGGTTCATGTAGCTTATCTCATGTGTATTGAGAAGAAACAAGTAGACCTATGTGAAATTTTCAAAATTCAGTTATTTGAGAACTTAGAAAAGATTAAGAAGGCTAAGTACACACAGTTTAGGTTTTCATCTCTGATAACCTATATGTTTTTCCATATTTTGAGAATATTTCCTTACACAGTTGATTGGAGTGACAATGTGAACACAATGGAAAGAATAAACTCAGTCTACATGAAGCACCTAATTGATAAAGCCAATGACAGTGTGAAGCTTGTATTGAAGACTTTTCAGAATATTGTTAAGAACAAATCAAGGATTCCTCAATCCTTAGTTGAAAAGCATAAAGATGACATTTGTTTTATGGTAGACACTGATTTCACCTACATTGAAGTAGTTGAGCCTAGAATGGAATTCATAGACCCTCTTGTCTATGAAATATCTGAAGTAGAAATAGTAGGATATGTGAACAGACTGTTAAAGTGTGAGTTGGATGGTCATGCAAATGGGTTTGGAACCTATGAAGAGAATTTCAACTCTGCAATAAGTTTGAGAGAAAAGAAGCAATCTAGTAGGAGATTTGAATCTACTATGAAGAAAATACTAAAAGGATCAGGTATGTCAAGTCATGAGTTTGACATAGCTAAGAAGACTGCAGAAGCCTTGAAGCAAAGTGAAAATATTGTAATTCCACCTGTGGCATCTAGTGCAGACCCTGTTGATCCTATTGCAGTAAAGGTAAAAGTTGAAGTACCTAAAAAAGATGAAGGAGATAAATATTTTTCTCCTATTCCTAGCAAAAGAGTAAAAGTGAGTGCAACAGGACCCAGCAAGAGATAGAAAGTGATTGTACTACTTGTACCTAGAAAAGTAGCAAAAATTAAAGATGATGATGAAGTTTCAATCAAGAAGAAAACTTGGAAACCAAGAATTGAAAGAGTTAATGAAGATATATTGAAGCATGGAGACTTCAATAAGATAAATAAATTCTATGATCTATATGGATCATTTGAAAGATTGAATTTTGAAAATGCAATGATTACACATATGGTTTTGACAGATGAGAAACTTAGCACTTTTCATGGTAAGATCCTAGAAGATTTGTATGACAGACTTGTGAATAAAAAATAGAGAGCACAAGAAGAGGACATAAAGATGAGAGAACATGTAATCAGACAGTTCTATGAAGTTAAGGATGAAGATCGTTTGAAGAGATTCTTGAAGCCTCTTGGAACTTTATTGAGAACTAAGAGAAGAACAATCCTTATAATGGGAGGCAAAAAGGAGGAAGTACAGAAAGAGACTGAGCAAGTAGTAATGCAAGTTCTTGTAGATATAGTTGCAGGAAAGCATGTTGAATCAGATCCTCAGCAGAAGCAATCAGAGGAACTGCATGTAGAGGAAGTTGGTATTGAAGAAGTCCCATCTTCTTTACATATCAATATTGGCAAAGAATCAATGGACATTGAAGGAACCAAAGTGACACTAGAGTTAGATGATGCAGTATTTCATGATCTAGGAAACATTGTTGAAAATTTGGCTTTAGAAGAGCAAGAGAAGATTACAGAATTAGAAAAGGATACAAAGGCAGTGGAAGCACCAGCTATATTAGAATCAGTTCTAGTAGAGTAGACAGTTAAAGGTAAACAAATTTTGACAAAGGTCACTACCCCTAGTGCACCTGACAGTAAGAAGAGATGAATTGGTTCAATTTTTGAAGACCTTGGAAAAGAGGTTGAAGATGATGATCAGCTTGAGTTCATCACATCTCTTAATAAAATTATTGGAAAGATTAAGAAGGTGAAGGACCTTGAAGGCAAAGTTAGAGTTTTGACAGAGAAACTGGTGATCAGGTTTTGTAATCTAACTCCTAATAGGGTTAAGGCTTCTAACAAGGCCTAAAGTCCTTTAACCAGGACAAATCTACTATATATTGTAAATTTACTCTTAACAGGGTCCAATATCCCTAACAAGATACTTTTGATTAGTGATCTTTGTGGGTACCATCCCCACCAGGGTTTTCCCTTGGCCAGGGTTTCCTCAAGAACATATCATGTGTTATGAGTTCTTTCTATTTACTATTATGTTTGTTAATTAGCTTGATAATCTTTGTATACACTAAAGTAATCTGTTATATCCATAAGTGGGAAAAAGAAAAAGTTTGTGAAATACTGATTCAGACCCCCCTCTCAGTATTTCCTATTTCTAACATATACATGTTGGAAACCTAATTAAAATAGGTGCATAGCCTTTACATTAATATAATATAACCTAAACTCAAAATGATAAGAGTCGGCTGCTTACTCTATTCTTCAATAGCACACACTGGCTGTGCAACTTCAACTGCCTGTATCTTTCTCATATTTTCATATTTGATCATGCGCTCATATACTAAGCATGATTATAGTCCAACCAACTTAACTTCTAGGGTGCACATCATAACTCAATTGTATGCACATGCGCTAATGCTCTAAGCTACAGGAACTCTGTACATTGTCCAGTCTTCAACACTTAACCAATTTTTGATCTTCTCATCAAGTGGGCTGACTCCAAAATGCTATATGACTTTTTTTCCATAATTAAAACACTATATTAAGTCATATATATTAGTATAGCCAAATTTCCAACAATCTCCCCCTTTGTCATTGATGGCAACAAAGGAATATGGCCAAGCTGCTAACTGTCCTTGATACAATTTTTTTTTTGTCTTCTATAAATATATTGATATCTCCCTATACATATTAAGATCCATATTCTATACACAACTCCCCCTTTAACATTAATGAGAAAGGTGTTTCAAAAATTGTATCTACACATACTCACTGAGGGAAAACATCTGGATATGCTATCTTTAGGTTCAAGATCTCCTTCTTCCAAAATGTGATCAAAGAGTTTACTATCTAGAGATGGGCACATAGTGCATACTATAGCTTCTCCATCTTTTCCAAGGTAATGTTGTGACCATGATCATATGTTACTATTGTGGCATCTATGTCCTTGATGTTCTGATTGAGTATATCTAATGAGGGTGCAAGAGCATTCTTGAGCTGTGTTTGCCTTGCCCTGGTCTTTGACATTTCTTTTTCTGCCTTCTCAATCTTATCTATTTTCCCTTGGTATACATTATTACACATGTTTACATCTATGGATGTGTCTTTTACTAAAATCTTAACTTGCTCAATCATAGCTCCTGTGTCTTTTATTTTCTTGAAATGGGCATTAGTAAGATTATCTTGATCCATGCATTCTACAATGACTCTTCTTCCTTGATCTGCAAACTCTTTTAAGGATGCTTGACCAATCTTGAGTGAGCTTAGGTCAAGTGAAAAGTTTCTCATTAATTCACTCAACCTCTTCTTTAGGTACTTTTCTTTTGCAACTAGGGATGCAGATTCTTCAAGGCTTGAGAAATTACTTTTGAAATCTGAGATGACTATACTCACATCATCAACAGAGTGTATCTTTGACACTTTCTTGTCCTCTAGAAACAAATTATTCAGAATGTTTAATGATTCTACTAGGAGGGGATTCCTCATCGCTTGTTTTTCTTTGGCCTTTTCCATGGCTAGGATGCTGAATTTTATCAAATTTTCTTCTCTCCACGAATCCAAACTTGATGTGTCAGGTGTCAACTTTGACAACAAAGCTGTTGAAGGAGTGATGGGAGTGCTATCCATCACTTCTTGTTTTACCTTGATTAGTTCTATTGACATTTCATCCTTTTTCTCACTTTCTTTTACATTTTCTTGTTCTTTCTATTCTTCAATCTTTTCTTTTTCTTTCTCATCTATTATATCTTCAATCAAAATTTCTTGTGGATTTGGAGAATTGCTACCACAAAGAATTTCAGCTTCTTGGGTGTTGACAAAGGCTTCCTCAAACTTGTCTAGATCCTTATTTTTGGCTTCCATGGCTATCTCCACATTATCAATGATAATGGTGCTATCCTTGAGTGACTTTTTCATGGGTGCAAACTTATTTGCCTCTTATTGTATTTCCACTACAGGTGTTGAATCCTAAGGACCTATTACTAATGCATTAGTGGGCTCTGCCACCTTGACTTCCTTTATGGATACTTGTGCTTTGGGCATAGTAGGTGGATACATGTGCCTGTTCATAAAGACCTTCTCAAAGGATTTCTCTATTTCTTTGGCAACTAATTCATAGTTTTTATCCATTATATTCAATGTTCTTGTCTTTTTTTTGAGGTGAGGCTTCACCAGGTCTAATAGTAAATTCTTCTCTTCTAACTTTCATACACGAAGAGTTTCATCTAAGATCTTCTCTCTTATCCATAGACCTTCTTCAATAGCCTATCTCTTTTGAAATTCTAGGATGTTCCACACCTTGTCAGGGATCATAGTCTTAAGTTCCAAGACTGTCTTCTTGAATTTCAGCATGTGTTTTATTATCATACCATGTATCTTAGATTTGTCTATTTCACTATATTTTTCATAAAAATTCCCTACTTGATCAATTCTTCCCTCATCAATTATTCTTATACTTGGCACATTGAGAATATGTTTGAAACTTATTTCAGGAGGTGCTTGTGAGTTCCTTCCATTTCTTGTGACTCTTGAGGATGGATGACTAGTGCTGATCTCTTTCTTCCTCT
Organism: Chamaecyparis obtusa; assembly: GCA_027943335.1. NCBI lineage: Eukaryota > Viridiplantae > Streptophyta > Pinopsida > Cupressales > Cupressaceae > Chamaecyparis > Chamaecyparis obtusa. The sequence goes on from BSBK01003571.1 coordinate 363,277, forward strand.
TTGGTAATGCCTTATACTCTAGAGGAGAAGTAGGGTCAATGGTTTCCTTGGGCATAGAGGGAGTATCATTAGTTTTATCCTTTTGTACATCAAGTTTCTCTATCTTTATCTTCTTCAACTTGGGATCATGTGATTCTACCTTTGCTGCATCTATGCCCTCTAATTCCAAAGAAATATTTTGTTCTTTTGCTTTGTCTATATCAGCTTGAGACACTCCATGTATTCTCAAGATCTCTGAGGTGACTTTAGCAACCTTTCTTTTTGTTGCTACACTATTTATTTTAGCATCTATCTCTCTTGTCTTCTCCTCATAAGTTCCCTACCTTGGCTCATTAGGGTCAGTAGGAGCTGAAAGCAATACTTGAGCATATGCTTCTAAAACTTGTTCATCTACTTCATATCCAAGTGGATGAATCCACTTTGTTCTAGGTACAACTACCTCCATGCATGTTGTATCTATTTCAACCATAAAACAAATAGTATCCTTGTATTTCTCAACAATGTTCTAGAATTCTGTACCTCATTTGCATCTTGACCCTGAAGGTCTTCAACTCCAATGTTATGTAATCTCTCAATGTAGTTTCAGTGGATGACTTGTAAGATATTTGTGGCATGGCTGGAATGGAATTGTCCAAATATGAATCTGATACTTTCCCAACTATATGAAGGTACATGTAAATGATCAAAGACCCAAACCTGAATATCTTGGTCTTATTATGCTTGATTGCCTTGATGTTATCAATCAGCTATGTGCAGAAGATCTCACATAGATTGAACTCTCCATCTTCCTTCACAAGTCTAATGGATGCTATAATTGTGGCCACAAACACACTATTCACCCTACTAGTTTGTTGGAACCTATACCCAAGTATAATGGACATCAATTTGATGTCAGCTTGCTCAATAGGCTCAATTATCATCTTGCGCCTATCACTCCTTGACTTACATGTTTTCTCAACAATTTTCCTAACATCCTTGCCCACAGGAAGGATGAAACTAGACTTAGATAGGCCTCTCATCTCATATATTAGGTCACTAGTGATTCTTACTAGCACATCACCTATCCAAAATAGGTTATCATGAATTTTGTTCAAAAGTATTTTAATCCATTCTGTCTCATAGAACTCATATGCTGTAGCATACTCCACTATAGGGTGATCATTCCACTTTACATATTCATCCAAGAAGGTTTTGTCTAGTTTTAGCATGGTTTCCATGTGCACCCTTAGTTTGTCCAATCCTATTGGTTCCTTCTTATAGTAAATGTATGCCCTAATGCCTTCAACATGCATAATGCCCATAGGCATGTGGGAGAATACTCCCTCTAAATCATCTAGGGTAGACTTAAATGGATGCTTCTTAAACACATATCTTTTCTTTTTTACAACATCAAATACTATGGGAGTGGCCATCACTTACTTGTTTTATCACTTTCCAAATGTTCTCTAAGATAATCTAAAGACTTCTGAATTGATGTGACAAACTAGGGTTCCTACAACCGATGAAATGTACTACTAATCACTAATAGATCAATTTACAAGTCTTCACAATAACTTATAAAGCTCTTTCTACTCTCCAATCACTCTAAATTCAAATGCAATGAGTAATCAAACATATTTATGTGTACTTAAAGTGAAAATTCTGCCATTAATGCTTGATGTGTAAACCAGGCTATCACTTGAAATTTCTATCTTTCATTCTAAAAATAATCAGCTAGTGCATTCTTGCACAAAGGTTTCTCTAGTTTCCAAAAGCTTAAGTCCAAAGACACATACTCTAAGAGTGAGTATACCAGCCACATAGGGGTCTAGAGCTAAATTATCTCCCCCTATAACCTTGAAGGCCATTCATCCAGATGTAGAGTGTGTGTCCACTGTGGATGCATCCAATACATACTAATCAACTTTGTCCTTCTTTGTTTCTGACCAAATCAAGCTTGCATCCTTTGAAGCTTTCACAAAATTGACTTCTCCTTCAAGATCCAAAACTATTTCTTCAGTCCTTTTAGGGCTTTCTTGATCTTGCATCCTTGATCTATAGAACTTTGAGATATTTCTAGCCTTGTTACAAGAGTGACAAATGACTGGAGGCCTTATGTTCCTCGGTGCATTGACATGGGTCACCATCTTACATTGTTTAGCTAAGTGACCATTATAGTTACATATCTAACATGTAACATTTGGAGAGATTCTTACACTTGATTGATTCTAATTTCTTTGATCATGATTCATTTTCTTTTGGCTTATCTTGCAATTCATAGCTCTATGACCTAATTTATTGCATAAATAATAGTAACCATTGAAAGGTCTTACCTTTGTATAGTTCCTTGCTATGTGTCCATGCTTGTTACATGCATAATAGGTGTGGTTTATAGGCTTGTGCTCATTCTTAGGTAGTTTAGTATGATCCTTGGTCTGACTTCTAGTCTCTTTAGTATCTAAGGTGCCTTCTAGTGCTTTCATTCTTACTCACATGTTATCAATCTGATTTTGTGCTTCATTGTATCCAATGCAGCTAGTATCTCATTTAGCTCTTCTTGCATATAATTGAGATTCTATTAAATCAGAACTAGTGTGTAATTTACCAATGTGATTCTTAGCCTCTTTCAATTCATATTCCAAGCTTTCCTTGTTGTTTCTTAGTTCTAATATTTCCATTTTTTCTTTCCTTAATTCTTCATTCAGTTGAAGGTTCTCTTTTACCTGTTTATCATAGACTTCCTAATTGTTAGTTAGCTTATCATAAAATTCTTCAAGTTGTTATTTTAGGGATTAATTTTCTTCATTTAGCTTCTTGACCATTGTCCCTAGATCACTGGTAGAGAATTATTTAAAATCTTTCCTTAGCCTTGTGATGAGTAATTGAGCATAAATGAGTTTTTCTCTTAGTTCTTTAGTTTCTATTTTAGATTTGTCCAGGTCTTCAAGAGAAGCTTCCAAATTTCTTTTTAGATGTTTCATTTCTTCTTTGTCCATGATCTTCTCAAGTGGTTAAACTTCTTTGTTGAGGACTAGAGCTCTGATACCAATTGTTAAGAATGGGAACACTGAGAGGGGGGGGGTGAATTAGTGTTCACTATATATTTATCTTTTTACTTTAATCTTTAAACTAAACTTAAATGCTTAAGTATTGAAATGAACATCCACATAAACATGAATCAACACATAACACCAATATGGTTACAGGGAAACCCAAATAGGTAAAAACCTCAGTGGGAATTGACACCCGCAAATATTTTGTACTAGTGTTTAGTGATCCTTGTTAGAAGATCCTTAACCCTGTTAGGAGTTTCTTTACAATGTATTAATTATAGTGGACCTTGTCAAGTGTCAGACCTTATTAGGATTATTTTACAATAGTCCCTATTAGGAGAGTGGAAACACTATCCTAGAGCTCACTACTCAAGTGGTGAAGGCTACAACCTTCTGATCTCAATACACACTATATCTGCTGGATGAACTATCATTGTGACACTACTTGTCAGATTAGTTCCTTTGATGCAATGATGCTTTGACCTCTTGAAAAGCTCTAATATATCTTATAGAATATTCACACACTTCTTCTCTACTTATCACAACTCTATATCAACTTCCATGCCACTTACAATGGGTACATCTCAAATTTATATGCGCATACAAAATAAACAACTAGGTCGGCCCTTAGACCTATTACATACACTGCTTCCAAATGAATTGGCTCAAATGTGTTTACAAAAAAACATATATACATGTCAAAAAACTAATTACAATAGGCACATAGCCTTTACATCAATAGAATATAACTGCAACTCAAAATGATAACAATATGTTGCTTACTCTGTTCTTCACTGGCACACACTGGTTGTGCAACTTCAACTTCTTATATCTTTCTCATACTTTCATATCTGAGCATGCACTCATATACTAAGCATGAATATAGTCCAACCAACTTAACTTCCATGGCACACATGATAACTTGATTGTACACACGTGCACTGATGCTTTGAGCTGCAGGAAATTTGTATACTATCTAGTCTTCAACACTTAACCAATTTTTAATCTTCTCATCAAGTGTGCTGACTCCAAACTGCTATATGACTTTGTTTCCATAATGAAAACACTATATTAAGTCATATACATTAGTATAGCCAACTTTCCAACACATATACCACTAGACGGATGCAAAAATCTACATCACTTCTCAAAAGTAGGTTGGGGCATAACCCCGAGCATACCTCTCAGATACTCAGATGTATCCTTAGGCAAAGGTTTTGTAAATATATATGCAATCTACTCTTTTGTACTTATATATTCAAGTTTGAATTCTTTCTCTACCACTTTCTCTCTCACTATATGATACTTTATCTCTATATGCTTTGTCTTAGAATGTAGTACAGGTTTCTTAGACATACTAACTATGTTGGTTGTATCACAATGTATAACAATAGGCTCAACAAATTTTATTCCAATATCTTTCATCATTTGTTTCATCCAAATTATCTAATTACAATTATTTTTTGCTTCCACATATTCTTCTTCTGCTATGCTCTATGAAATATAGTTATACTTCTTGCTTAGCCAAGAAACTAATCTTCCTCCAAGGAAAAATGCTCCACCACTTGTGCTCTTTTTTTCATCAACACTACCTCCCTAATCTGCATCTATATATGCACATAAGGTAAAGTCATCAAATTTTTCATACCACAATCCATATTCAATTGTGCCTCTTAAGTACCTTAGTATCCTTTTTACTGCTGCATAATGTGATTCTCTAGGTTCAACTTGAAAAATTGATACAATTCCAACTGCATGTGATATATCTGGTCTTGTATGAGTTAAATATTGCAATCCTCCAATCATAGATCTATACATTTTATGTTCCACTATAGGCATCTCATTTGTGCTAGATAACTTGTGTCTTGTTACCATAGGTTTTCCAACTAGTTTATAGTTCTCCATTCCAAATCTCTTCAACAAGTCATTCAAGTACTTTGTCTAACTTATAAAGATACCATCACTGCTCTATGCTATCTTCAATCCTAAACAATATTTCATCTCACCAATCATACTCATTTCAAATTCAATCTTCATTTCATCTGCAAATTTGTCACTGGCTTCATCTTCTCCTCCAAAGGTAATATTATCAACAAAGATAACTACAACCAACAAACCATTTTCAATTTCTTTTGTGTATAGGTTGTTGTCTATTGTGCCTTTAGTAAATCCCAATTTCAACAAATACTTATCAAGTCTTGCATACCAAGTGTTGGTTCCTGGATAGGATTTTACACTCCATGAGATACCAGTATACTTATGACTAATGTTAAGGAGAGGTTAATTTCAAATATGGAAAATCTATAAGCAATTGGACCAACTATAGGGACAAGACTACCCTCTTCACTTCTGGCTTTGCAAAACCAAGGTGGGTACACCTGATCCAATAGATATAACTCTATTCCTTACCTAATACTAGATCTTACAATAGATGACAGTGAGAAAGTACTAAATAAAAACCTATTATTCATTGACTCTCCATCATTGGGTACAACAACATATAAAGTAAAATAAAATGTAAAAGACTGGTAGTCAAATGTTTTGTTGATTATATTGATTTCAATCATTCCTTATAAAACAAAGATAGGTCCATATAGGTCAGTGCCTTATCTATTGGGCATAGAGTCACTAGAAAATAAGATGAATACAAAGATGTTTGAAGAAGATATGGTCTCAGAACATAAATACAAACACCTCAACTCTTTCCTACTTATAAGAATCCTTCATGTAAATCTAATGAACATATATCCCACTCTGAGCAATATTTAATCCAATCCTAGATCAAAACTCAAGGAAAAGACACATACACATAAATCTCTAAAAGACTTATAGATTCATAGAATGAACACAAAGGAGAGACAAATATTTGAGATTTGTATTAAGTATAACCTTTCACCATTTGCATACAACATATCTAGAACAGCAAGCTTGCAAGATAATAACAACAACCTGTACTTATTCTCTACTGCTTTGATAAGAGAATGATGTAAAATATTATAATATTAGACTGAGGGTCAAGGTTTCAAAAATTTTGTAATCTTAACACCTAAACTCCCAATGCCTAGAATGATCATGGAAAATCACTTATATACAAGGAGATGCAACAAGCTAATGATCATTCTAGGGTTTACAAAATTCCTAATCTAAAAACTTTTTTACAACAACCTTATTTTGTTATAATAAATACACTGATCCAGTAGGTGAGACATTTGTAGATGAGCCACCTTGTTTTATGTCTTCAATTCTATCGTTGGCTTCTTTTAACAAATTTGATTGAAATATCTCACTATCTATCCTGCAATGAATACTTTTCTACATTAATCATTATACTCTCTGGACCTCACTGTAACAGTTGACAAAATCATATCTACTAGATCTAGTCGCTCTAGTATTGAATATCAGTCCTTTTTTCACTGAAACCCTTAATAATTTTTAAATCTAGAAGAAATGGTTACTTGCATGGTGTGAGATAGTAAATTAATGGCCAGCATTCAAATTTAGATCTTCTTTATATCATCACAGATCATCTCATTTTTCCCAGGCTCATAGCTTAACTCAATAGGAATCTTGGTTTACATTTTGTCCTAGTCGCAAGATTGCCAGCTATTCTATTTAACCTTAGTTACCTTTAGAGACTCAGTGACTGTAGTCTCATGATCTTGTAGTCTTTTCCCTAACCTCTTATCCATTCAGATATCAAGCAACTAAGAAGACTATAAGTCACGCAATGGATTTACTAACTATAGCTTTATTAGGAGACTAGGGGACTGAAGGCCAAATTAACTATCACAAACCTTTAATTTTATCTGGAGATCATGTGAGTAAGAAGCTACCTCAGATACATATTTTTCATTATGAGATCTAGTGACTATAGTCTCATAGTCATGACAACTTTATTAACTCTTTAAAAACATTCAGTGATCACCCGACTGAGATACACATTTGGAGATCTAGTGACTAACAAGGAGTCTCTTAATCATTGAAATATTCTAACTTTTCAACTTTCTTTTTGAGATTACACAACCATCATTTATCCTTACTTCTCTTCCATCCTACAGTTCACATTAAGTCACCAGAGATTTTCTTATTTAACTATTTGATTCAGTGACCAAGAGACAACTGTGTTGTTGAATCACTCAAGGTTAAGCATTTAACCATCAGGAACCTGAGACTTTGAGACTATACAGTCACTGAGTCACCAAACCAAGAACTTTAATTATCAAGACAAACCTAATGTTACCTTTATCTTTAACCCTGCATCATCTGGAGACTCAGCAACAAAGAGATTCACTAGGTCTCACAATCTTTTAATTAACTATGGTTAAACCCTGAGATCAAGTGACTGTGACCATTCTTGAAGTCGCGAAGACATTTCTTAACTTTGAGTTATATTCATAGACTAAATTCTGACCACTGATCTTCAAACCTTTCCTGCAGCCATCAACGGTCCACATTTAATCTCGAGATGTTAGATAACTTAAGTGTTATATCATGAGATTGGGCGACTAAGAGATTTCTAACCGCCCACCGAGTTGCTGACCGTTTAATACTTAACTGCTAAATTTAGGAGACTGGTAGACAACCATTAGTCATTGAATCACTAAATCCTTATACACTCTAAGCATACTAAGATCGATGGTTGTTGCATGAGCACATAGGATAAACATCATGCATGTTTTTCTTGAGAATATATGACAACCGTAGATCCTGACTAAACTTTAACTTACTCCATAAACTAAAGACATCGGGCCCATAGACAACTACCAACTCACTATCCTACAACCAATAGTCATCAGACACCTCAACTTCATCTAACATCAGATCCACTCCATCTCATAGTCACCAGTCAAAAAGGAATATTCAAATTTCATTAGGAGATCACCCAACTGAAAGGAAAATTAGTCACTTAATAGAAAGGAATATTTGGTCTTCATTACGCAACTTCGAGATTGAGCTTAGAGAACTTGGGCCCACCAGGACACATGGCATCTTATGATTTATCTATCGATCCACTTTATCACCAAGTTGTACCCTTTGGACATCTTTCTACCATGTGTCATATTTTGATTGATCCCTCAAACTGGCATTCCAAACTCACTTTGACCTCAGCCGATCTGGAGATCTAGTGACTGTATGAATTTTCAAGTCTCTGGATGAATCGTCGAGATCTGGAGACCTGACGACTAACCACCAGGCAAGTCATTGGATGTTATCTTTGACTATCATGACTTGGGGACTAACCACCTATTAGGTCTGTGAATGTTCTCCTAAAACCATGTGGAATTCAACAATCATGCAACTAAGGTTAGTCACCAAGTCTCGACACTTTTTCTGCTAACCACTAGACATTATGGGATCACACAACCGCATTGAAAGATAACTGCTTGCCAGGTAACTGAAGGAGAAGAAATATTCTAAAAGCTTATAGAGATTGTGTGACTAAAGGATTTTGGGAAGTCACTAGACTGAAAGGAATATGCTAATTTGGTTCAGAGATCTAGCAACTAACTAGAGAAGTAATGCGCACATGCTCATATGGAGATTTTAAGTGACTTCAATTAGAAACATAGAAATAGAATGTTGCTAGGCCAAATTAGGGCTTTTTCTAATTTTTGAAGGCATACAATGGGATTTTATGCCCTAGCATTTAGGTTTTGCAATTTTTGATACAATTTGAACCTTTAAGGATATGAGAAAAAAGTAGAGGGATTGAACATGAAATCAGGAAGATAACAAAAATGGAGAAAAGTGCCAATAGTGGCTCTATCTGAGGATGGTTGAATGCCAGTTTGAACAAGAACCACAAAATCTCTCGGTACAGCATACCAAAATAAAACTTCAACTGAAAACAAGGAAATGCACACAAAACCCTAAACTAAACCTGTACAGAGACTCAAGAGACTACTATTTTATTTTTTCTAAAGAAGTAAAATTTCAAGAATTGAGCATGAATTGGCAATTCAATGAGCTCTCCTGTTAGATTTTTCAATATATATGAATTTGTTCCCCATTTTTGTTCAATGATATAAGGGCCTAACTAGATAGGATCAAACTTCTCATGCTTTCCCTTATCTTCCAATCTTGCATTCCACATCAGGACTAGGTCACCATTTTCAAAACTTCTCTGAATAGTCCTTCTGTCATACAAAACTTTGCACTGGGCTTGCATCCTCTAATTTCTGGCATGTGCATCATTTCTTACCTCATTTAATTGAATCAAGTCATTTAGTCTGATAGTCATCGCATCTTCCAGATCATCATCATAGGCCTATATGAATTGGTACATCTATAGAAAATTATTTTGGGGTAATCTTGCATTAATTCCATAAACTAAGTCAAAAGGGGCACACCCCATTTCTTTTTTTACTATAACCCTATCAGCCCATAGGGCTTGTAATAACTTGGAATCCCAGGCCTTCTTGTTCTTATCTAATATTCTTTTCAAAATTTTGATCAAACTCTTATTGCTGGATTCTGCCTGGCCATTACCCTATGGATGGTAGGGAGATGAATATGAGATTTTAATACCATTATTCTGACAGAAGTCAACAAACTCCTCTAACCTAAAGCACATTGCATTATCAACCACCATAGTTTCTGGGCAACCAAACCTTGTGAGAATGTTTTGCATCATGAAATCTGTCACCACCTTACTAGTTGCTCTCCTTGAAGGGATTGCCTCAACCCATTTGGTGAAGTAATCAGTTGCCACAAGAATATAGGAATGTCCACCACTAGACTTATTAGGGATTTCACCAATGAAATCCATACCCCATTTTTGGAAAGGGGCCTAAATAGGAACAGGCTTGAGAGGCAAATTTCCACTAAATTTCAACTTTCCTACAAATCTTTGACAAGGGTCACATTTATTTACAAATTGATGGGTATCTTTAAAAAGTGTAGGCCACCAAAAACCTGACCTAATGATCTTGTGAGTTGTGGTCTTTTCCATATAGTGCCCCCCACAAATCCCATTATGCATTTCATTCATCAAAAGCTTGGCCTTAGCCTGGTCTACACATCTAAGCAAGACACCCTCATTGCTTCTCCACCATAATTCACCACTTATAATTGCATATCTTATGGATTGAAGCCTAATAGTTCTTTTCTTATTGTCATCAAGTCCAGTGGGCAAGGTCATCTTTTGTAAATATTTGATGATATTTTTATACCACTCACAACAATCCATGTTACAAACAAAAGGTCTTTGATTTTTCTCTAACAGATTTATCTAGTTTGCATTTAGGTTTTTTTGGGCCATCAACTTTTCTAGACCCAACCCTCTTACCAACTTTGTAATATGAATGTCAATATTAAACTCTTGAATCCTATTAATCCATCTACATCTTCTTCCTGAAACTTCCTGCTGGACTAGGATATCCTTGACTGCAACACATGGAACATAGGCAACCACTGTGGCTTCAACTAGATAACATCTAAATGTTTTAATAGCCTTTACCAAGGCATAAGCTTGCTTCTCAATGATATCATAATTCAATTCAGCTTCCTATAGGGTCTTGCTGAAAAAAGAAATAGGTTGCTCAAAACCATCAGCATTTTTCTATAATAGTACTGCTGTAATAGTATGAGCAGATGCAAAGGAAAAGATCTGCATTAGTTTGTTATAATCTAGTGTTTTCAAGATTGGGGCATGCTTGATAGCCCTTTTAATATCATTAAAATCCTGTATTGCTTCCATATTCCATTCAACCTTTTCTCCTTTCTTCAACATTCTTGATATGGGCATGCTAATTTCTGCAAAGTTTGTAATAAACCTCCTCAAGAAATTAACCCATCCTAGAAAGGACTGAATCCCTTTGATGTTCTTTGGTAAAGATATCTTATCAATAGCTTCCACTCTTTCAGGGTCTATCCTCACCCCATCCTTTGAAACAATGTGCCCTAGAAGTTTTCCCTCTACCACACCAAAAGCACACTTCTTTGGGTTCAAAGAAACCCCATACTCTAATGCTCTGATGAAGATATTTTTTAGATGTTGGCAATGTTGTTCTTCTTTAACTAAGAAGGCTATCAAATCATCTTGATATACCACCATAAATCTATCAATAAATTATGCAAAAGCTACATCCATGGCCCTTTGAAAGGTGGCACCAGCATTAGTCAACCCAAAAGGCATCCTTACATAGACATATGTCCCCCATGGGGTTGTAAATGTGGTTTTAAATTTCTCTGTGTCCTTAACCATAACCTGATTGTAACCAAAGAAACCATCCAACATGGACATCAATTCTAAACCAATGACTTTCTACAACATGTTCTCCATATTTGGTAATCCATAGTTATCCTTTAGAGAATTTATGTTAAGATTTCTAAAATCAACACAAATCCTAATGTCACCATTCTTCTTTTTGACATGCACCAAATTTGAAACCTAGGTGGAGTGTCTAATAGGCTTAATTATTCTAGCATCCATCATCTTCTTGAGTTCACCTTGCATCTTAGGTGCCAAGGTAGGGTTAACAGGTCTTAACTTCTACCTAAAAGGTTTTGTACCCTCCTTGAGTGGAATCTCATGTTGAAAGAGATCCTCCCTATAAGCTTTGAGATCTTCATAGGACCAAGCAAAAACATGCCTAAATTTCCTGAGAAGATCAATCAAATTTTTTCTAGTCCTAGGGGATAGACACTTGCCTATATAAACCTTCTTGGGAACAAGTCTTGTGCCCAAGTTTACTTCCTCAAGATCATTGGTTTTATCAGTACTAGCAGAGAAAACCTTGTCTTTATTATCAAATGCTCTTTCCAAAGCAACCAATCCCTTAGGAACCCTATTTGATTTCAACTGTAATACTTCCTTTCCAAAGACAACCTCTTTGTCATTCACTGTATCAACATAAGCACTAAAATCCATTTCTTTGTCACCAAAGTGAGATTCACACTAGAGAAATCTTAATATGTCTTGGTCATTAGAGAAAACCTACCAGTTCTCTATATTATCAGGGATAGAAAGCCTAGCTTGTACCTCTATATTAGATATATCAGAAAATGTAATATCTTTAGGCCTAAGTGCCACATTAGCCAACAAATCTACCATCCTATTTTTATTTCTTTCCAATCAACAAATATTAAAGGCACTGAAACTTTCAATCTCATCCGACACTGCATTCCTATATTGTTTTAATTTTTGATTTTTTGAAGCATACTTTGATCTAATTTGGGACACAACTAACTTAGAGTCACCCACTACTTTTAAACATTTTATGCCATGCCTTGATGCCAACCTTAGACCTATTAATAGAGATTCATATTCTACAACGTTATTTGTGCATGAGAATAGCAAAGAAAAGGAGAATTTGAAAGTTTTACCATTTGGAGATATGAGTAAGATTCTAGCTCTAGATCCTTCCTTTCTATTTGCACCATCAAAATACATGGTCCAAAAACTATTAAGATCAACCCATCCCTCCTGGCTTTCTGACTTGTGGGTAGGCTCAACATCCTCCTCTACTTCCTTATCTTGGACTTTGAAAGCATTAATGTCAGTATCAAGGAAACAATTCATGTTGTCTTCTTCTTCTTGAATCATATGTGGAGTTCTGAGCTCTCTAGAAACCTTGAAATTTTGTCCCTCCAAGTTGAAAGTGGCAAATGATAAATCACATTGTATGCTACCTCCCATAGAAGCACTCCACTTTCTTGATAGTAGCATCCCATACTGGGGAGGAATATCCACTACCAAGACACTCATGGTTAACTATTTGGTGGGGTATGCAACTAATTTGTAAGGTAGAGCCTTGATGGTACCCACAACTAGTACTTCTCTTGAATCCATTTCCTAACATCTACCATGAGGTGTGTCCACCTTTAATCCTAATGAATTCATAACCTCATTAGGCATAACAGTGTTTGATGCTCCAAAATCAATCATACAATTTTTTAGCAACTTTCCATTTATCTGCAGAGTTAGAAAGAAAGGATCAAATATTGATGCTATAGTACTAACAACATTTGTATCCAAATAAATTTGGGGGATTTTAGAAACAATCTCCTCATTTCCATTTTCATTTTCATCATTCAAAGCTGCTATTTATTTCTCAAATCTTTCTATTTTTTGGGACTCTATAGATACCACACCATTCACCCAATTTAGGGCCTTTTCCTTGTGCTCTTCTATTCTCATCATCTCCAACAATGGAACTTTGATAGTAATCTGAGACAACAATTTTCTCATATTAATTGGGACATACTTTGAATCAGAAACATCTAGCTTCAAAATTGCAACCTCTTTATTAGTCTCCTGGATAGATATGTCTATAGGTTTTACAGTATGGGCTCTAGCCTCTTTCTGCAAAGTTGGAACAACCTCAATAGTGGGTTTAGATTTTATCTTATAAGAAATGTTAGGCTTAACATTTCTCTTTATTTTGACCTTATCAACAGCATTGGCATCCTTAGGCTTATCCTAGGATACTTTTGCATCCTTGTCTACTTTCTTGATGAAAATTCTAGTAGGCTTCTGATTTGGGTTGCCAACCACTCTACTTCTCAAATTATAACCTATTTTAGCTTGAGTAACCACATCCACTATTATCAAAGCAATTTCCTCATCAGAAGGCCTTCTTAAAACAACTATTTCCTTAACTTTTAAAATAGTGCACTGGACATTATCAAGCTCACCATCTTCATCAGAAAAAACTTGTTGATGATATGCTTCAATTTTGGTCTGAGAATTGAAAATATCCTGATTTTCATCTTCTTTAGTAGAATCAACCTCATCCCAAACATGGGAAGAAGTCATTCCACATCCTTGATCATCATAAGGTTGTTCCTCATTAGACTCCTGCTCCTCTTGTGGAGAAACACTTTGGGATATGACATAATAATTAGGATCATGTGGTGACTGATAAGCAATACACTATGGGATCTCTTCCACCAAATTCATTGAGTTCCTTTGCAATGGATCAGGGGTCCTATCATTTGGTTTATCCTTTCTCTTAGGAAGGATAGGCTTCCCATCTTTCCATTGGGTATTGTATTGGTAATTCTGCATTCTTGGTAATTTGTTAAAATTATTAAAGGGAGGCTTATCTCCTCTTGCAACTTTAGCATTTCTATTCTCACCAGGCTTCAAGTCCTTTATTGCCTTCAAGATCTATTTTAGGATATCATCATCTTTAGGCTTTACACTCATAGGCTTTCCTAGATCTTTTCTATTTAACAATGGTGATTTATTATCTTCCCTTCTTCCCAACTTTCCTAAAATTCTTTGGTTACTTTATATGTTCACAGCTAGCTTGTAAGCTTCAACAAGACTCCTTGGATTCTTACCTCTCAAAAGGTAACCCATCTTAGAATCAAAAGCATTTAAATATGTGACAAGACAAACTCTATCATCCAGTCTGATGACTTGCAAGAGTTTATGCATGGCTTTTTGGAATCTGACATTAAACTCAACAACATCATCATTAAAATTCTTCTTTATGATATTAAATTCATTTAGCATAAAACCTCCATGTGTTTTATCACCATACTATTCTTTGAAACAATGCCTAAGCTGATCCCATGAACCTATGCTACCATGTGGCAAAGCCCTAAACCAATCCCTTGAATAACATCATCAGGCACAATGCTATAGTCATGAATTACATTAATAAAGTTTTTCAGGTGCTTCTCACAAGTAACAACATTACTTCTAGTGAACATAGGAAGTTTCTTCCTAATTTCTTTAGGGATAGGATTAGGATATCCAGGGATACTAGTGAAAACCAAATGTTTGCATCTTTCATGTATAACCCCTATGTTAAAGATACCAGCACCCTGAGATGTAGATGCATTAGTATTTGTCATGGTGGAAAATCTGAGTCCCCCTGGTGGGGGAACACTAGCTATCTAATTTGCTAAATTTGCAAGATTTGCCCCTTGTGTAACAGTAGAATTAGCAAAATTAGTGGGTCCTATAGACCATCGTAGGAAGTCAATTTTATTTTTCATCTCTAATGTTGAGGCTTCTAATTCTACCTTTTCAAGTTCTTTAGCTAACAATTCATGTTCCTTTTTATCCTTTTCAAGATCTGCTTCCAGTCTTAAAGTGGAATCTATGGGACATTTGGGGCCTACTGGCTCATTAATTGAGACACCCACTACTTTCTGCTTTCCCTTATCCCTAGGGTTCCTTGTTTCAAACACTTATATGCTCAGGAATGGGGACATGGTTTATAGCCTCTAATTTTAATAGTTGCCTTCTTAGTTGGTCAGCCCTTATCATGGCATGCCTAACTTTTTCTTCTTTTTCCTTTTCTCTCTTCTGCCTTATGGCTGCTTGTTCATGAATTCTCCTTTCCAATTCATACACTTCCTCAAATATTTCTTCAGAATCAGGAAAATTTGTTTTAGATTCAACCTATTGTGCTTGAGGTTCTCTTTGTTGATCCTGAGACTCATGGAGGCCTTGGGGCAATGATGAGCCAAGGGTGAAAGGAGGAACAAAGTCTTGTCCACTCCTACTATTACTTCTAGATATCCTCTCCCCTCCATACCATTTATTAGGGATTATTCTCCTATTGTGGGGTAACCTTTCACCCTCTCTTTTTGAAGGAGAATAAAGGAGAATAATAATCTTCATACCGGTTTAAGCCTAAATCAACTGCCTCTTCATATTCTGAGGCATTTCCCTCCTGACTAGGAGGAGCAACACTTTCTTGTCTAGAACCTCCCTTTTGCTTCCAGGTAAGAGACACGTCATTGATAGTTTTTTATCTTCTAACTTGACCTCACCTAGATGTAGCTGGGAGCTCACCCTCCAAATTTTCTTCTAGGTGTTCCTTCCTCCAAGACCTTGTATTTTTTAAACTCATTGTGATATATCAATACTTGACTTAGCACTAGTCACAGAGATGGTTAGAGTTGCCACCCAAGATAAATGGGATTTCTATGATTTTTAAATAAACAAGAAAGGGTAGGCAAAATTTTGAAAAGGGGTCAAATCTTTATTCAAAGGTAACTAATTGGCTTTAAAGTAAGCAGCCCAGGAGTCTAGCTCAACTTGTACTTTTGTCACTTACAACTTTCTTAACAAGTTCCCCAGTAGATTCGTCATTTTGTTGGTTCTTGGATAGGATTTTACACTCCATGAGATACCAGTATGCTTATGACTGATGTTAAGGAGAGTTTAATTCCAAATATGGGAAATCTATAAGCAACTAGACCAACTATAGGGACAAGACTGCCCTCTTCACTTTTGACTCTACAAAACCAAGGTGGGTACACCTGATCTAATAGATATAACTCTATTCCTTACCTAATACTAGATCTTACAATAGATGATAGTGAGAAAATACTAAATAACAACCTATTATTCATTGACTCTCCATCACTAGGTACAACAACATATAAAGTAAAATAAAATGTAAAAGACTTGTATTCAAATGTTTTGTTGATTATATTGATTTCAATCATTCCTTATAAAACAAAGATAGATCCATATAGGTCAGTGCCTTATCTATTGGGCATAGAGTCACCAGAAAATAAGATGAATACAAAGATGTTTGAAGAAGATATGGTCTCTGAACATAAATACAAACACCTCAACTCTTTCCTACTTATAAGAATCCTTTGTGTAAATCTAATGAGCATATATCCCACTCTGAGCAATATTTAATCTAATCCTAGATCAGAACTCAAGGAAAAGACACATACACATAAATCTCTAAAAGACTTATAGATTCACAGAATGAACACAAAGGAGAGACAAAGATTTGAGATTTGTATTAAGTATAACCTTTCACCATTTGCGTACAACATATCCATAATAGCAAGCTTGCAAGACAATAACAACAACCTATACTTCTTCTCTACTTCTTTGATAAGAGAATAATGTAAAATATTACAATCTTAGACTGAGGGTTAGGGTTTCAAAAATTTTGTATTCTTAACACCTAAACTCCCAATGCCTAGAATGATCATGGAAAATCCCTTATATACAAGGAAATGCAACAAGCTAACGATCATTCTAGGGTTTACAAAATTCCTAACCTAAATTTTTTTTTACAACAACCTTATTTTGTTACAATAAATACATTGATCAAGTAGGTGAGATATTTGTAGATGAGCTGCCTTGTTTTATGTCTTCAATGTTGTCCTTGGCTTCTTTTAACAAATCTGATTGAAATATCTCACTGTCTATCCTGCAATGAATGTCTATCTACATTAATCATCATACTCTCTAAACCTCACTATAACAGTTGACAAAATCATATCTACCAGATCCAGCCACTCCAGCATTGAATACCAGTCCTTTTATCACTGAAACCCTTAATAATTTTTAATTCTGGAAGAAATGGTTACCTACATGACATGAGATAGTAAATAAACTTCCAGCATTCAAATTTAGATCTTCTTTATATCATCACCATCAGATCATCTCATTTTTCATGGGCTCATAGCTTAACTCAATAGGAATCTTGGTTTACATTTTGTCCTAGTCATGAGATCACCAACTATTCTATTTAACCTTAGTTACCTTTAGAGACTTAGCAACTGTAGTCTTGTGATCTCATAGTCTTTTCCCTAACCGCTTATCCCTTTAGAGATCACATGACTGAGAAGATTGTAAGTTGCACAATGGATGTACTAAATATAGCTTTATTAGGAGACTACACAACTGAAGGCCGAATTAACTGTCACAAACCTTTACTTTTATCTAGAGATCATGTGACTGAGAAGCTACCTGAGATACATATTTTTCATTATGATATTTGGTGACTATAGTCTCATAGTTGCAACAACTTTATTAACTCTTTAAAAACATTCAACGATCACCTGACTGAGATACACATCTGGAGATCTAGTGACTAACAAGGAGTCTCTTAATCATTGAAACATTCTTACTTTTCAACTTTCTTTCTGAGATTATGCGACTGCCATTGATCCTTACTTCTCTTCCATCCTATAGTTCACATTAAGTCATGAGAGATTTTCTTATTTAACTATTTGATTCAGTGACCAAGAGACAACGGTGTCATTGAATCACTCAAGGTTAAGCATTTAACCATCAGGAATTTGAGACTCCAAGACTATATAGTTCTTGAGTCACCGAACCGAGAACTTTAACTGTCGGGCCAAACCTAATGTTACCTTTATCTTTAACCCCACATCATCTAGAGACTGAGCGAAAAAGAGATTCACTAGGTCTCACAATCTTTTTATTAACTGGGGTTAAACCCTAAGATCATGCAACTGAGACCATTCTTGAAGTCCTGGAGACATTTCTTAACTCTGAGTTATATTTAGAGACTAAATTCTAACCACTAATCTTCAAACCTTTCTTGTAGCCATCGATGGTCCACATTTAGTCTTGAGATGTTAGATAACTTAACTATTATATCATGAGATTGGGCGATTGAGAGATTTCTAACCACCTGCCAAGTGGCTGACCATTTAATACTTAACCACTAAATTCAGGAGACTAGGAGACAACCATTAGTCATTGAATCATTGAATCCTTATACACTTTGAGCATACTAAGATCGATGGCTATCAAATGATTACATATGATAAACATCATGCATCTTTTTTTTGAGAATATACGACAACCAAAGATCCTGACTAAACTTTAACTTACTCCATAAACTAAAGACCTCGGGCCCACTGACAACTGCCAACTCACTGTCTTGCAACCAATAGTCATCAGACACCTCAACTCCATTTGACATCAGATCCACCACATCTCACAATCACCAATCAAAAAGGAATATTCAGATTTCATTGGGAGATCACCCAACTGAAAGGAAAATCATAGTCGCTTAATAGAAAGGAATATTCAGTCTTCATTATGCAACTTTGAGACTAAGCTCAGAGAACTTGGGCCCACCAGGACATGTGGCATCTTATGATTTGTCTATCGATCCACTTCATCACCAAGATGTACCCTTTGGAAATATTTTTGCCATGTGTCACATTTCAGTTGATCCCTTGAACTGGCATTTCAAACTCACTTTGACCTTAGTCAATCTGGAGATCTGGCAACTGTATGAATTTTCAAGTCTCTAGATGAACCACCGAGATCTGGAGACTTGGTGACTAACCACCAAGCAAGTTTCTGGATGTTATCTCTGACTATCATGAATTGGTGACTAACCAACTGGTAGGTGTCTGAATGTTTTCTTAAAACCACATGGAATTCAGTGATCACATGACTAAGGTTAGTCGCCAAGTCTCGACACTTTTTCTACTAACCGCTAGACATTGTGAGATCACACTACTGCATTGAAAGATAGCTGCTCACCGGGTCACTGAAGGAGAAGGAATATTCTGAAAGGTTATATAGATTGTGCAACTAAAGGATTTTGGGAAGTCACTAGACTGAAAGGAATATGCTGATTTGGTTCAAAGATCTAGCAACTGACTGGAGAAGTAATGCACACATGCTCATATGGAGATTTAAGTGACTTCAAAAAGTAACAGAGAAATAGAATGCTGCTAGGCCAAATTAGGGCTTTTTTTATTTTTGAAGGCATACAAAGGGATTTTATGTCCTAACATTTAGGTTTTGCAATTTTTGATATTATTTGAACCTTTAAGGATATGAGAAAAAAGCAGAGGGATTGAACACAAAATTAGGAAGATAACAAAAATGGAGAAAAGTACCAACACCAAGTTTTAGGTGCTTGTTTCAATCCATATAAAGCTTTCTTCAGTTTACATACCATATCTCCTTCATTAGTTAAAGGAAAACCTTCAGGCTACTCAATGTAGACTTCTTGTTCCAATTCTCTATTAAAAAATGCTGACTTCACATCCATCTAGTACACTTTGAATTTCTTATAAGCTACATAAGCCAAAAACATTCTTACTACTTCAATTCTTGCTACTGGTGCAAAATTTTATTCATAGTCAATTCCTTCTTGCTGTGATTATCCTTTACATACCAATCTTGCTTTATTCCTTACAGCTTCTCCTTGTTCATTCATCTTGTTTCTAAATACCCATTTAGTTCCTATAACATTCTTATCTTTAGGCCTAGGGACCAATTCCCAAGCTTTTTTCTTTTCCATTTGATCTAGTTCTTCCTTCATAGCTTTAATCCAATGTTCATCTTCACAGGCTTCACTAGTAGATTTAGGTTCAATTTGAGAAATTAAACACAACTGTTCTTGTACCTTATTTTGTGTCAGAACTCCTCCTTCTATGCTTCCAATAATCTAATAAAAAAGATGATTCCTTGCTAGATTCCTATTAGGTGTCATTGTCTCTGTTCTCACTTCAGTTGTAGGTTCTTCAATGATTTCTTCAACATAGTTTTCATTCTACAATTCACTGTCAGTTTCATAGAATAATTATGCATTCTCAAGATTAGTTCTAGGATGAGTTCCTTCATTTGATTCATAATCAAGCATTTTTTCTTGAATTTTGAACTTTTCATCAACTTTAACTTTTGTGCTCTCAACAATAGTCTTAGTTCTTTTATTATAACATCTATAAGCTTTTCTCTTCAATGAATAAGATAAGAAATATACCTTCATCACTTCTAGGGTCAAAATTTCCAATGTCATCATCTCTCTTAATATAACATTTGCTTCCAAAAATTCTAAAATACTTAACTGATGGTGCATGTCCAAACCATAGTTCATAAGGTGTCTTGTCTGTATCTACTTTGATTTTTACTCTATTCATTGTATACACTACTATGTTCCCTACTTCTCTCCTGAATATCTTCACCAAACCATTCTCAAATAGCATGGCTCTTGCTGCTTCAGTCACTGACCTATTTCTTCTTTCTGCAATACCATTTTGTTCAGGTGTCCTAGCGGCTAAAAACTATCTCTTAATTCCATTCACTTCACAAAAAATGTTAAATTCTTTTGAAGTAAATTCTCCAACTCTATCTGATCTCAAATATTTAATCTTCATTCCAAATTCATTTTCAACTTTGTTCTTAATAATCTTGAACTTATCAAATGCTTCAGACTTCTCTTTAAGAAATGCAATCCACATCATTCTTGTAAAATCATCAACAAGAATCATAAAATACCTTTATCCATAGAATCCTCTAGTCCTTGTGGGACTGCTCAAATCTGTATGAACAATGTCCAACTTCTCTGCTATTGTGAACTTCTTGCTGGGAAATGAGCTTCTCTTCTATTTAGCCATTACACATTCCTTGCAAATCATGTTAGTAGGCTTCGTAATCTTAGGAAAATCTCTTACTACAAGTGTAGTACTTACTTTCACAATGTTATCAAAGTTTATATGACAAAATCTTATGTGCCATTAACAACTATCATCAATCTTAGTAATCAAACATGTCATCTCAATAGGATTCAACTGAAATACATTACCTCTGGTTCTTGATCCAGTACCAATCAAATTACCATCCTTGTCTTGGATTACACAAGTTTTCTCAGTAAACCAAACTTGATATACCTTATCAACTAGCTATCCAACACTCAAAGGATTATGTTTCAAACCATCCACAAAGTAAACATCATCACTATTAGTCTTTCCATTAAGAGTAATAGATCCTATACCTTTTATCAAACAAGGTGCATTGTTTCCAACTCTAACAACTCCTCCATCATAATTGTTAAACTTTATGAATTTATTCATGTCTCTAGTCATATGATGTGAACAACCACTATCTATAATGCACATACCCAATTATGTAATTTGACTTTCTTTGCATGTTCATCACCTTCAAAAGTAGATTGTAAAGCTAACAAAATTTCATGAGATATTTTTAGATATTTTACCTGACTGTACTCATTTTCTAGAAGGGCTGACAAAAGTGCTTCTCTGGCAAGTATGTTACACATGAATAGATCTCTTTCTTCATTAGTACATTCTTTAATCTTGTCCTCATGAATGATAGTGTTCTGATTTGTTGTGATTAACCAATAAGCTGGTCCTAAACAAAGTAAATATGTCTTCATCTTTTATTGTCAGTTGTCAAAATTTACTCCATCAAACTTAGGGCTTTCTTTCTTGAAATGAATCATCATGGATTGCCTTAAGCTATTAAACTTTTCCTTCAAGGACTTGCCGCTCTGATACCAATTGTTAGAAAGTAAAGTCCACCAAGATAACTAAGAGGGGGGAGTGAATTAGTTATCAGATAAATACTACTTTTATCAACTTCAATATATTTTAACCAAGCAAGCAATGTGATAAACAATCATAGAAAGATATACATGCATAATAATAGAATAACACAAGATATGTTGACTAGGGAACCTCATGATCAAAGAGTAAACCCTGGTGGGAATGATGCCCACAAAAGATGCACTAATATAAAAATTCCTTGTGAGAGGATGGACTTTGTTAAGAGTCTTATGAAATACATTTAGTACATATCAGTCCCTTCTAGGAGACTTTGAATCTGTGCTAAAATATTCTAACTCTGTTAGGATTTATGGAAGACAGAATGACCCACTACCCAAACAGCTTCAAGTGCAAGATCACTGAACACACTGTCCAATTGATCTCCATATTATTCAAGAAAATAATATTAAAATATTATTGATCTCAACAACTTATCACCTCTCCTCTGACTATGCCAAACCACACCAATTGCTTCATCAGATCTCAATACCAGATCTTTGTACTTCACATATCCTCTTTCAACAAGTATTGCATAAAGTCAAAATTCACTTTTGCAATCTTACAATTCAATTCCACATTCAAAAATTACAATAAGTAAAACATTCCTTCCTTTATACCACACTCAAATAATTACAAATGAATCAGCATATGAATTACAAAATAAAAGTTTCCACACGTTACTCAATAATTCATAATTACATAAATTTGTCAGCTTCCAATTAAGATAACTCTTCACTCATGCAACCTCTGACCTTTCTATCATGTCCACATCACAATCATCATGTCTTCAACTTTTGTTCAACTTTGCATGCTCAGATTCAATCCCGATTAGGAGAGATCATCCGATTTGCAAAAATCACTACTTAGGAACACTACCTGAATACTGCTTCCATTGAGTTACACATAACTTTCATGAATAAATGAATTTCCATCTACATTCTTAACCATGATATTATAGAACATCATAGAGTAATTCCTCAACTCATAATAGCTTGATCTTCAATATTCCAAGTGTGCTAACTCCAATACTATCTGCTTCTCTACTAAACTTCAGTAGATCACTGTGTTGACATCAATGACAATCATAGTCATGAATGCAACAACTACTACTATAGAATGGCTGTGAATAATCCCCCATAGGATATATTCAAAATTCATTCATAACACAAGTAGCATGTTGCTAGCTTTACTAACTTCCTGGCATCCTCAGGAGTGATAGTTTCTGATTCAGGATCATAATCCTTCAAAGCTTGAATAGCTTGTCTTCTTCTGTTATCTACACATTAGAAGCCACATGTTGTTTCTTATGCCATAAGAGAAAGTTTTTGAATTCATCAGTCTTTATGAATTCATCATCTTCTAAGAAAGAATCCTACTAGAGCACTCTTTCATCTTGACAAAGATCTAAAGGCAACTCTATCTCCTCTACTATTTCCTTTTGTTTTCTCTTCTCTTCTCCGATCCTCTTCCTTAATTGATGATCATAGGCCCTTATACTAGGAATTAGAGATCCCACTCTATCTTTTTTATTCTCAACTATTCTCACTTGGAAAGGCTCTCCAATTTGCACTTTTTTATTTTTAAAGGGAGGCTCACTGGTATCCTAAGAACTCTGAAGCTCAGTCAAATCCACAACTACATTTTCATCAGCTCCCTGCTCAATGGGAGGTGGTTGTTCAATGGCAAGAAGGCTATTCACTAAATAACCATCACTATCTTCTTCATACTCTGATGAAGAGTGATTTTCCTTTTCCCTCTCTTTATCATCTATTATTCCCTCCAGAGAATTGACCAAAGCATTGTAATTGGCCATCATTTGATCCAACCTTTGCAAATAAAGCAATGTGGGGTAAAAGCCTCCAAAGAGAATTCCCTTTTTCTTCAGCTATTTCTCAAATGACAAAAAATATTGGAATTGTTGTGCTCTCCTTTGTATCACATCATCTTCTAGTATATTTCTTATAATATCCTCCTCGGGACACTCATCATGTCTATTACTAATTGGAATGGTAGGAGTATAGAACTTTCTAGAAATAACTGATGCAAAGCAGGGTCAGAAGGGGACAAACAATAGCATGCCCTAATGATCCAACCTGCTCAACAACACATGGAAGTAACAACACACAATAGTGAGAGAGAGAATGTAGGATCTTTCATTAATTTTCATCAAACGGAATCATACATGCTAGGCTGTAAGGCCTTCCTGATTAGGGCTAGATGTTACAATGAATTACAGAAGTCCTCAAACATGTGAAGATCTTCCAACAATCTCCAATCTATTATCTTCTTACTTATATCTAGAATTGCCTCCTAAACTACAACAAATAACTACATTTATACAAGAGTCTACCAAACTGAGTCAGCCTTCAGATCCATAATCAATGGAAGAAATAGTCAGATCTAGGACCACACACTTCTCAATGATGGATTCCAGCATTAAATCTATGAACCAAAATAAATGCACAATTCAGCTCAATAGAAACTCAAAAGAAACTACTTAGTAAGCAAGGATGACCAAGAAACAGACAAGCATCATCAAGCACCAGTGAAACAACCAACTACCCAGGAGATAATTGACCATGCTCGATAACCAAAGGAAACTGACCAACTAGTAACCAACTCATTCAAAGAAGGAATTGAGAAACACAGACAAACTCCAAAATGTTTTTGGTGACATAGGATTTCCAAGGACCCAAGATGCTCCTGCATCAGACATCTGGGGTTATTTTGAAATGATTCTCTAAATCATTTGGTAGGTATGATCTAAGTTGCATCCAACTCAAACTATGAAATCCATGAACTTTCTTCAATTGGTCTATTCTTCCACTTTACCAGATACTCCATATATTGTCTTCCTCTTGTACTCTTGCCAATTCTTTGCTCCAAAATTTGTTCAACTTCCTCTTTTTGCTTCTTAGGATATTCCATCAATACTGCCATGTCTTCATCAAGTTCATGATACTCATACAAATCAGTAATGTTGAAAATAGGTGATATGTCCATGTCATGAGGTAACTCAATTTCATATGCATTTCTACTGTCAAATTTCCTAAAAAATCTTGTAAGGTCCAAACTTCTTCATCTTCAGCTTCCCATATGTTCCAATAGGAAATTGACCTTTCTTTAAATGAACCATCACTCCATCACCAACATCAAAAGTCTTATGTCCCCTTGATCTATCAGCTCTATCTTTGTATTTCTAATTACTCTCTTCCAGCTTCAGCTTCACATCTTCATGTACTTAGAAAATTTCACTCCTTCAGCACTTCTCTTACTTTCATCAGCAATGTCTCTTAATCAGATATACCTCTTGGCTATGTGCAATTCACAATCTCAAATAGTGTCTTTCCAGTACTCCTATTCATAGAATTATTGTATGCAAACTCTTCTTGTGCTAGTATAGAATCCCAATTACTTAGTGTGTCTCTAACTAAACATCTCAAAAGATTCCCAAACTTATGTTCATTGGTTTGTGGGTGAAATGAAGAACTATATTTCAAATTAGTGCCAAACTTTCTCCAAAGAGTCTTCCAAAAGTATCCAACAAACTTACTATCTCAGTCAGAGATAATACTCATCGGTAATCCATGCAATGTTATAGTTTCCTTAAAGAAAAGATCTACTACATGTACTGTATTTGATGTCTTTCTACAAGGTATAAAATGTGCCATCTTAGAAAATCTATCCACAACAACAAATATAGAATCATTACCTCTTACTGTCTTTCAAGAATAAAATCCATACTGATGTCAATCCAAGGTTTCTTAGGTACAACAATTAGTACATACAGTCTAGTATTCTAACTTCCTCCTTTTGCAACTTGAAAAATTCCACAACTTTTCACAAATTTATGAACATCTTTATACAATTGTGGCCAATAGTATTTCTCCCTAAGAAAATTCCATGTTTTATCAATACTAAAATGTCTAGCCAAACCACTACTATGTTTCTCCTTTATCAAATTAGTTCTCATTACTCCTCTCAGTATGCACAATTGAATACCTATCCCATTTAGTATCTTGTTGATCTTGAATAGGCACTCTGCACTTTCTCCATGGCTCAAAAAAATTAGGGTCAAACTCATAAGAATCTTTCATCTCATCAAAACCAATAACTACAATTTTCATCTCGATCATAAAAGATCTCCTTCTACTCAATGCATCAACAACTGGGTTAGTGACTCCAGTCTTATGCTTTATCACAAATGTGTAACTATGCAAATACTCAACCCATTTCATGTCTCTAATTCAACTTATTCTGACTGCCTAAATACTTTAAAGCCTTATGATCAGTATATAACACAAATTCACTCGGTATCAAATAATGTCTCCATTTCTTCAATTCTTGAACAATAGCATAGAATTATTGATCATACACATAATATTTCCTTTTAGCATCATTCAAATTTTCACTAAAGAAAGAAACAGGTTTACCTTCTTAACTCAACACACCTCCAATTGCACTTCCACTTACATCACATTATACTTGAAATACTTTACTAAAATTAGGTAATGCCAAAATAGGTAATTCAGAAACCTTCTGCTTCAGAGTCTCAAAACTTTTATCAACTCCATGTGTCCACTTGAATTCTCTTTTGTCTCCTCTCATGGTCTAAGTCATAGCATTACAAATTGAGCTAAAATTCCTTATGAAATTTGGGTAAAAACTTGCCAAACCATGAAATGATCTTACCTCACTAGCATTCATAGGTGTAGGCAAATTCAAAATATCTTCAACTTTTTCAAGATCCATCTTCAAACCATTAGCTGAGATAAAAAATCCCAAATACACAATCTCCTCTTTCATGAATGAACACTTTTTCAGATTTATCAGCAACTTTTCCTTTTTCAATCTCTACAAAACTTGTCTAACATGCAACAAATGTTCTTCTCTGGTCTTACTGAATATCATAATGTCATCAAGATATACAATCACAAAATTACCCAATAATTCCTTCAAAACTTCATTCATCAATGTCATAAAAGTACTTAGTACATTAGTTAGACCAAAAGGCATAACCAACCACTCATACAAACCTTCTTTTGTCTTTGAAGTAGTCTTCCATTCATCACCTTCTCTAATTCTGATCTGATGATACCCAGTTTTCAAATCAATTTTTGCAAAATACTTTGCTCCAGTCAAACTATCCATTATGTCATGCATTCTCAATATAGGAAACCTATACTTCACTATTATCTTATTGATTACTCTATAATCAATACGCATTCTCCATTGTCTATTCTTTTTCGGTGCCAATACAGAAGGTACTACATAGGGACTCAAACTTTCTCTGATCAAACCTTTCTCCAGCAATTCTTGAATTTGTCGATTCGATTCCTAATTCTTTGTGGGTGTCAAATGATGAGGTGCCTTATTCAGTAAACTATCTCTAGGGATTAGATCCATACAATGATCAATGCTTCTTTTTGGTGGCAAACCATTAGGTACATTATCATAAATGATTTCACTGCACTCAATGAGTAACTTATCTATCTCCTCGGGGAAATTATCTTCTATTTAATTACTTAGTTTGTTAGGAATCACAACAAAACATACACCATTCCTTTTCAAGTCCTTAAAAAACTTCCTTCCATCAAGAAAACTTTCACAAATGTGTAAAAATTACTAACAGGTTCTTCCATCAAATGTAACAAGATTTGTTTCTTTCCATTAGCCACAATAGTATACTTATGCAATCTCCCATCATATATAACATGTCTATCATATTGCCAAGGTCTACCCAACAAAATATGACAACAATCCATAGGCATGATATCACATAAAACCTTATCATAGTACTTTCCAATCTTCAAATTCACATAACATTGTTCACTTACCAGAAGTGTATGCTCATCTTTGATCCATGAAATCTGATAGGGTTTCGAATGTTCCAACATTTTCAATTACAATTTTGTGACCATCTCCTCAGATGCTAGATTCTCTAAGCTACCACTGTCAAATATTACCTTCCAAACTTTATCAGAAACTCTACATCTAGTCTTGAACAAACTTTTCCTTACCAGATCTTCCTTTTTACTTTCATTCCACAGTGCTCCCCTTACCATCAAGTTATTTTCTTTCTCAGGTTTTGTATCATCTTAAAATGGAAGCACTTCCATGGTAAGAGCATTTAGCCCTCTAAGTAAGTGGTTTGGGGTCATGTTGAATGCCTTGAATGGATATTATACTTGGATCTAGCTTTTCCCCCTGTTCTACCCCATTTTCCACTTCTTTCTGGCATTTTCCTGGCATCTTGGACTATGAACCTGAGATTCTTGACCTCAGGGTCAAGGTCGACCTTTTTAGGTCAAGGTCAACCTCAACCCTGACCTGGTCAGGATCAACCTTGATCCTGACCTTGTCAGGAAAAACCTCATCCTTGACCCTAGGGTCTAGGATCCTCAGGGTTAGCTTCCAGTTTTGGGGTTTCATCAAAATCTTACTCTTTCCCTCTTCAGGGTCACTATTTTTTGGATTAAGTATCGAATTCTAAAATTAATATTTGAGGTGGACCTTTCTCAAGATTTGTATAGGATTCCTAATTTATTATTGGTGATTATCCTTTCCCAAGTTTTGTGCCTAATGCTCAAATTAACTTTGGGGTTGGCCTTACCTCAAATTTTGTGACAAGGCTCTTAAATAATTATTTTATTTCTATATTAAGGGTGGTCCCCTCCTAGATTTTTGTGTCAAGACATTAATTTAATTTCCTCTCCATGTGCACCTCTCTAGAGTTTTGTGCCATGGGCCCTTAATTATTATTTTCTACGAGGCCCCTCTTGTGCCCTAGATTAATATAAAATGGAGCCTTCCTCTCTCATTTTATCCATCTCATCTCACAATCTCTCAAGCTCTGAAGTGCAAGCAAGCAAGAAGATCAATAATTTAAGCATTCAATCCTTCAAGCATTCAAGATCCAATTCATCAAGGAGATCCATTAGAAGCCATTGAAGGATTCAATCTCTATGGAGCTCTCTTGTTGAAGATTCCTCCATTTCCATTCAAGCCTCTTCCAAATTCAAGACCCATTCAAGATTGGTGTTGAAGATCTAAATAAAATTGATTGGATACATCCTACATTTGATTCTACATTCATCCATTCTTGTGGATTCAAGGATTCAAATCCTCCACAAGGGTTTCAACTCAAGCAAGGTGAATTGTTCCATTTACTTTGTTTATTCCAACAATTTCAATAAAATTTGAAGGTTAATTCCTAAATTGGGGTTTGACAAAGGCAAACCCCTACCCCCAAACAAACAAAACCATCTTTCTTGCAGGTACAGGTGCAAAATTTTAGATCTAAGATCGGATTTGGATACCCTTTTCGGCAAACTTCTGAGATTTGTGAACAAAGTCAAAATTGACCTTCAGAATAAAAATGTAGCCTTTGACCTTTTATGAGGGTTAGGGTTGAATTGATCTAATCTCATAAAAAGATTTCTAGGTTTTGTAGATCTCACAATTTTAGTTTAGGATTGCTGAAATCAATAGTTTTTGAGATCGTTTGACAAGGTTTTCAGCCGATTCTTTTTAGAGATAAGTACCTTTATTCCTTAATCTCAACATTAATTAGCTACATTTACTTTTCATATCAATACAATTTCATGTAAGTGTAAAATATTGGCTTTGGGGTCTCTTTTATGTGCAAACCATTGTTCTAGGATCCCATACACATTTTACCATATACATTTTGGTGAACCCGACATGCTTACCCTCTATTTTGTGGATTTAGATGCTCTATTTTGTTAGATCTTCCTTTGTATTCACTTGTGTGTTCACCTTCACTTTACATTTTGGTAAACCCGACATACTTACCCCTTTCTTTTGTGGATTTAGATGCTCTATTGTGTTAGATCTCCCTTTCTATTATCTTGTGTGTTCAACTTCACTTATACATTTTGGTGAACCCGTTTACGAAAACTCTTTCTTTTTTGGTGTTAGATTGGCATTTTGTGTTAGATTTTACAATAAGAGTAGATTTCTTTTATGCTCTTGCATTTATATTTCAAAAATACAAAAAAATAAAATTGCAAAATATCTTCAAAAATACAAAAACATTTCATTTGAATGCATTTAGATATATCTAGGTCTATTTTATATACATTTCTTTATTCGTTATCATGTTGCACAAGTTATCTCAAGCATGGTTTAAGTGCTTTATTGAACCTTTGGATGGGGATGTTGATTTTTCTCTTCCTCATGAAATCATTATGAATGAACCCTTTGATGAAGACATTGATTTATCCCCTCCTCATGAAGAAGCCTTGATACAAGAGGGTGATTTATTACATGATGAAAACTCTTTTCCTAAAACACACTTCCTTTATGCTGATATTTTAGTGAAATAAGATGACATTAAAGATTCTTTACCTCCATTTGGGATTCCTTCTAGTGATGAGGCATTAGTGGAGAATGATATGAATTCCCTTAATGCTCTCCCTTTTAGTGATGATCCTATGGAGAATCAAGATCTTACCTCATCTCCTCCTAGGATGTCCTCTTTTCTTCCTTCTTGTGAATCTATTTGTAGTGTTGAGATAACTAAAATGGTTTATCCTAAACCCTTGTTGACTGTCAAAGGTTGTCCTCACATTACTATCAAAGGTAAACCTATGGATTCTTTCAATGATCAAGATTTGATAGCTCACACATATCATACAAGGAATAACCCTCAAACTAATCTGGTGGTTTCTACTTCTTTACCACCTTCTCAACCTATTCTTCCTCCTCCATCCAGTCTTCCTAGCAAGGATTACGATTTGATAACCCAATTGAAAAATACTCCTGCCAAGATTTCTTTCTGGGAGCTTCTTCAAACTTCACCTACCTACTATGAAGCCTTGCAAAAATCTCTAGCAACTCTTTCTACTCTAGCTCCTAATCAAGAGAACATCAATAACTTCTTAGATTGCATGCATGCTTCCCCAGGTCCTCCTAACATTGCATTTACTCAAAAGGATTTACCTTCTAAAGAAGTTCAAAATTAGTATGATGCTCTTATGGTTGTTGTTATTATCAATAAAAATATCATTCATTGG
Organism: Chamaecyparis obtusa; assembly: GCA_027943335.1. Lineage (NCBI taxonomy): Eukaryota > Viridiplantae > Streptophyta > Pinopsida > Cupressales > Cupressaceae > Chamaecyparis > Chamaecyparis obtusa. The sequence goes on from BSBK01003571.1 coordinate 394,403, forward strand.
ACCTTGATTGATAATGGATCTAGGCTTAATGTTTGTAGCATGGACATGCTCAAAGCGATTAACATTGATATTTCAACTATTCAACCTGACAATGTTCCTATACATGGCCTTGATAACATTGCTAAGAACACTTTAGGAATCATTACCTTACCAATCAAAGTAGGACTAGTAATCCTAAATACACCTATTCATGTTATGCCTGGACCTCTCAATTATAACCTTCTTTTGGGTAGACCTTGGTTGCATGAGATGCATGCTATTCCTTCCACCCTTCACCGTAAAGTCAAGTTTATACATAACAACAAGATGTATACACTTCATGTGGATGATGCACCTAATCCTTGTTTGAATATTCAAAATCACACTATTCCTATTTCTAATAGTAATCCTCCTTCCTCTAATGCTCTTCCTGATGATGATTGGGGAACCTTGGATTTTACTCCTACCTTTATTACAAAGAGAGTTTGAACAATGAGTTTTTACTTCTAAACCCCTTTGTAATAACTTTTTTGATGCTTCTACCCACAATGAATCTGTCAAATTCACTAAGGATGATATAGTGACTATTGAAGTTCCATTGACTCCTAATATGGCTTCTTGTTATGATCTTGGTTATCACTTCCTAGTTAAACAAGGATTTAATGGTCAAGGATGTGGTAACCATAAATAGGTAATTCAAATGCCCTTACACACTAGGGGGCATGAGCATTCTTATGGATTGGGATTTAATCCTTGACAAAAAATCAATGTTAACAACATCTCGAATAACACTTCAAAACATGATACACCTATTAAGGAATTTGACCAAGAATTTCTTTTGCCTAAACTCCTTCATGCCAAGATGATTACTAGACCTAAACACAAAAAGAAACATAGTCCACACTTGAAGACTCTTCCTTTTTGTTTATATCATAGATTTAATGATCACTCTACTATTGAATGTCATGCTTTACATTATAAGATTAGGCAGCTCATTGATAGTAAGGTTATTTATATATCATGTGACAATGAGTTGTATTTCAATCTTGTTTTCTCTAAATAACATTTATGTTCCTATTATAGAACTCCACATTATATAAATAATGTTAGCCTAATCCTTGGGGGCTTGTTGTCTTGCATAATGTTGTGAGTGATATAATAGGTCCCCTTCCATTCTCCTTCCTTCGCTCTAGGGGAAAGGATGCCATCTCCTTCTTTTCTATCTTTCCAAGATTCACCTCTTTCCTTGATTAAGCAATATCTATCTATTATGTGATATCCAATCATACATGAAAATTTTGGTTTGCATTGAGGATATTTGTCCTTAATCACAAGCTCTTTCATTGTTTGACATTGGCTTTCCATTGTGGATAAATCTCTCGCCTTGGAAGCTAAACAATGTGCTATCCCTCACAAGGGTTACTTTGTCACTTCTTGCATGATATCTTTGCATTCATCCCTTCCATGGCCTCATAGGAGATGTGACCTTCTTCACTTGGACTGGGTGTTGTCTATGGATATTGTCTTGATGCTGAAGAAGGCTTTATCCTTGTTCTTTTCTTTCCTTAACATGTCAAAATATTATATTTTTTCTGTATTAAGGAGGGAGGCATATATATGGCCTCCCTCATTCTATATTATGTATTTTTGTTCTAACCTTTTATTTTGCAACATGCTAAATCTTGGAAGGTAATGCACATAAGTTACTAAATCCTTAAGAGATGCATTTTTTAATTTTAAATATGCTAAATCCTCTGAAGGTAATGCACATAAGTTGCTAAATCCTAAAGGGACATGCATTTCCAGTTTCAAATATGTTAAATCTCAGAAGGTAATGCACATAAGTTGCTAAATCCTGAGGAGACACACATTTTTCAAATATTTCAATTTTCTAAATCTTGGAAGGTAATGCACATAAGTTGCTAAATCCTGAAAAGACACAGATTTCCAATATGCTAAATCTTTTGAAGGTAACACACATAACTTGCTAAATCCTGAGGAGACATGCATTTTGTATGCCATGGTGATACAAGAAGGTGGATCCATGGGTACTTTATAAAATTTATTAGAAGATGCATTACATATATGTACAAAGCTGCTAGAAGGTGCACAACATTATGGGGTGACTATCAAGTGTTTTCTTAGTGTGCCATCCTATCCTTTTTTGGTTCACAGTGAGATACACAAATCTTACTAGGCAAGCTAACGACTCCTCTCTCTCCTTTTCTCTCTTTTCTCTAGCGATGTCTCTCTTATTGCAATCTTGGAGTTGATGAAGACTCAAGTCCCTATGGGATTTAGGATTCCTTTGTCCCTATGATTTGAATAAGATTATCTTTTTCTTTGTGATCTCCTTTACCAAGAGTTTGCATCGAGTCCATACTCTTGCTAAAGTCAGGGCTTAATGTATCATCTTAAAATGGAAGCACTTCCATGGTAAGAGTGTTTAGCCATCTGAGTAAGTGGTTTGGGGTCATGTCGAATGCCTTGAATGGATATTCAACTTGGATTTGGCTTTCCCCCCTATTCTACCCCATTTTCCACTTCTTTTTGGCATTTTCCTAGCATCTTGGACTATGGACCTGAGATTCTTGACCTCAGGGTCAAGGTTGACCTTTTTAGGTCAAGGTCAACCTTGACCCTGACCTGGTCAAGATCAACCTCGATCCTGAGCAAGTAAAGATCAACCTCGATCCTGACTTGGTTAGGAACAACCTCGTCCTTGACCCTAGGGTCCAAGATCCTCGGGGTTAGCTTCCAATTTTGGGGTTTCATCAAAATCTTGCACTTTCCCTCTTTGGGGCCACTATTTCTCAGATTAAGTGTCAAATTCTCAAATTAATATTTGAGGTGGACCTTTCTCAAGATTTGTATAGGATTCCTAATTTATTATTGGAGATTATCCTTTCTCGAGTTTTGTACCTAATGCTCAAATTAACTTTGGGGTTGGCCTTACCTCAAATTTTGTGACAAGGCTCTTAAATAATTATTTTATTTCTATATTAAGGGTGGTCCGCTCCTAGAGTTTTATGTCAAGACTTTAATTTAATTTCCTCTCCATATGCACCTCACTAGAGTTTTGTGCCATGGGCCCTTAATTATTGTTTTCTACGAGGCCCCTCTTGTGCCCTAGATCACTATAAAAGGGATCTTTCCTCTCTCATTTTATCCATCTCATCTCACAATCTCTCAAGCTCTCAACTACAAGCAAGCAAGAAGATGAAACATTCAAGCATTCAAGATCCAATTCATCAAGGAGATCCATTAGAAGCCATTGAAGGATTCAAGCTCTATGGAGCTCTCTTGTTGAAGATTCCTCAATTTCCATTCAAGCCTCTTCCAAATTCAAGATCCATTCAAGATTGGTGTTGAAGATCTAAAGACAATTGATTGGAGACATCCTACATTTGATTCTACATTCAATCATTCTTGTGGATTCAAGGGTTTGAATCCTCCACAAGGGTCTCAACTCAAGCAAGGTGAATTGTTCCTTTTACTTTATTTATTCTAGCAATTTCAATTCAATTTCAAGGTTAATTCTTGAATTGGGGTTTGACTAAGGAAAACCCCTACCCCTGAACAAACAAAACCATTTTTCTTGTAGGTACAGGTGCGAAATTTTAGATATGAGATCAGATTTGGATACCCTTTTCGGTGAACTTCCGAGATCTATGAATAAAGTAAAAATTGACCTTCAAAATAAAAATGTATCCTTTGACCTTTTATGAGGGTCAAAGTTGAACTGATGTAATCTCAAAAAAATATTTCTGGGTTTTGTAGATCTCGCAGTTTCAACATACAAGTAGAGAAATCAACAATTTTTGAGATCATTTGACAAGGTTTTCAGCCGATTCTTTTTCAGAGGTAAGTGTAAAATATTGGCTTTGGGGTCTCTTTTATGTGCAAACCATTATTCTTGGACCCCATCTAGATTTTACTATATACAAGTTCATTCAGTGATTCTTCTCACACTAAGGCATTTCTACTACTACCAGCCTTCTTACTAGCATGTGTACATTCAAAAGATTTGTGTCCTTCTCCACAATTGTAACAATTTGCTCAAAAACTTCCTCTGCTATAACCACCTTGGTAGTTACTGCCTTTGCCTCTAGATGAGCTTTCACCTTTCCACTTGGTCTTGTCTTATCCAGATTTGTCTTTTTAGGTTCAGATCTACCATTTTCACCATTAGATCTACCTCTTCCTCTAGGGAATCTACCACCTCAACCTCTTTCTCTTTGCTCATGTCTTTTGTTTAATTTCTCCTTGGCTTTCAATGAAAATTAATAAGCCTCTTCAATGTTCTCCAACTTGACCAAACTAATTTCCTCTTGGATGGAAACTTTGAAACCATTCAGGTATCTAGAAATTCTTTCCACATCATCTTCATCATGTCCAAATCTGATATCTAATCTATAGAATTCCTCAGTATATTCCTTTATCGAGCTATCTTTTTGCCTTAAACTTTGCATTCACCAAACTAGGTTAATCTGATAATCACAAGGTAAGAACTTTCCTTTCAATTTATTCACCATTTTATTCCATACCTTGATTTTGTCTTTTCCTTTCCTCTTCCTATCGAATTGTAGATGTTCCCACCATAAGGATGCATGGATTTTCAACTTTGTGCTTGCAATCTTCACTTTCTTGTCTTCAAGAATGTTTTCATACTCAAAATAATTTTCCATCTCAGTGATCCAGTCCACCAATTCATCAGAATCCAATTTTCCACCATACTCAGGAGGATTGAAATGTGGTGTAGACTTCAGACTTGTCAAAGCCTTCAAAAATATTTCTTCACCTTGACCCATAATAGGTGTAGGTTCTGCATTCGCCTGTTCTTCCTCAATTTCATCATCACTAACATCTTCAAGATGTATGCCTCTTCTCTGGGTTGTTTCAACAACTTCCACTCTAGTAGAAATTTCTCTCAACATGTCTGCCAATCGTGGATCTGCATCTCACCTCCCATGAACCATCTTGACAACCCTCTACAATTACAGGTCAGATTGCAATATGCCACCCTACAAAAATTCAACTAGGGCTTCTCAAGAGGAACCTACAAACCTAGATCCACAGACCTAGATCAAAATCTCACCTCACTCTAATACCACCTGATGCAAAGTAGGGTCAAGAGGGCCAAAAAATAGCACACCCTAATGATCCAGCCTACTCAACAACACATGGAAGCAACAACACACAACAGTGAGAGAGAGAATGTAGGATATTTCATTAATTTTCATCAAATGGAATCATACATGGTGGGCTGTAAGGCCTTCCCAATTAGGGCTAGATATTACAATGAATTACAAAATTCCTCAAACATGCGAGGATCTACCAACAATCTCCAATCTATTATCTTCTTACTTCTATCTAGAACTCCCTCCTAAAATACAACCAAACAACTACATTTATACAAGAGTCTACTGAACTAAGTTGGCCTTCAGATCCATAATCAATGGATGGAATGGTTAGATCTGGGACCACATGCTTCCCAATGATGGATTCTAGCATTAAATCTGAGACCCAAAATAAATGCACCGGTTAGCTCAACAGAAACTCAAAATAAACTACTCAGTAAGCAAGGATGACTGAGCAACAGACAAGTATCACCGAGTGCCAGTGAAACAACCGACCACCCAAGAGATAATCGACCATACTCGGTAACCAAAAGAAACTGACCAACTACTGACCAACTTGGTCAAAGAAGGAACTAAACAACACAGACAAACTCCAAAATGTTTTTGGTGACACAGGACTGCCAAGCACCCAAGATGCTCCTACATCAATAACAATGAAATCTTCTATGTGTACATATCTATACAAGGAAACACTCATCCTGTAGTGGCCTAACCAGTCATTCACTTTGTTTAATATATTCTTCCCAATTGTGAAGTTATAGACTTTGAAGTGCCTAAGGGTAAAAGTACCCTTCCTGTGTGGAGCCAAATGTTCTTTATCGATCAGCATGAGCTATCAAATGAATTCTAGCACTGCAATCCTAGGTGGCACATAAAATGGAGAATGTGAGGTAGCTAGGGGTACCCATAAACTTTGATCACTGTGTAAGTTTTCTCATAATACAAATCACCCCAGTTGTGATTTCCTATCCACTTGTCAACAAATTGACAAGGCCTCAATAATTGCAAAAAATTTATAGGTAGCCTAGATAGATTTAACCCTAAACTGAACAAAATTGGCTATACCATCAAGTTTGAAAAAGCACAAATATCATTCTCCCTCAAAGTATAATTCCATGCCCTTCTCCAAAATTGGACTAGATTTGGCTGACCATTCGACATCATTTTTGGCTAGAGATATTGCAAGTCCATAATATTATAATTGTGATACAAAATAAGATGTATTAACCATGAGTAATGCATAAAATTAGGAGAGGACTCCTTTTTCCTAATTTCCCCAAGACCTTCATGCGTTCTATTAATGACATACCCTATGTAGTCATATCCAGTGCTCACATGATGACTTTGTAAATCCAACACCATCATCAGAATATTAGAGGAGATTCTCTCAACACCACCATCTACTCCCAACACTCTGCATAGTCCATATGCAATATATTTGATATAAAAACATAGGTCCTTATATAAATATGGAGTTTTCCCAGGTACTGCAGTAATGTAATTCCTATTAGGTTTTGGGACATGGTTTTGCATTTCCCTAGAAACTAGGGTTGACTCCCTAACATATTTGTTTGCCTGAGCTTGCAAATTTATCTCAGTGGCCATTGGGACAAATATACCAAATTCTTTCATGAATGAATTTATATCTAATGTGACTAGGGTTGAGCCATCACCCTTCCTTATTGTCTTTGATAGGGGGTCATATCTATTTGCCAACTCAATCAACAAATCTACATCTAAGAAGATGTCTTGCACTATCAATTTAGCTAACCCTAAAGTCCAAGGGTTCAAAACTAGTACCAAACTATCAACATTCTTATAAAAATACCTAAATTGACACATCCCTAAAACTTTATGCATTCTAGCATCTCTACACATTGCTAATCCATCAACAAAAATTTCATCACTGACCTTTTTATTCTGGGTTGACCCGGGGAGCAAAGAGAGGAATTCATCTGAGTAGCTTTCTTTCCTTTTATCTTTGGCTTCTTTACTAGTAGAAGCTCTGCTAACTATTGGTTGACTCATTTTGATTAGCTTATAAAATTCCTTCTAAAAATTATGAACTCTTGAACACTGAATAACCCAGAAAATCTCATAATTGCTTCTTGCTTTGGCTTTCTGAATGCTTTGGTAAGTTTAGAATGAATAATAGTTAGCTATATTTATTTTGAAGAATTGAATGCATTAGAATGTTTTAGACTCCATCTCTTTAATTCATGTCACCTCTATCATTACTTGGCACGCTCAGAACTCAATTCACTAGCTGAAAGCCGAGAAAGTGACAGGTAATTAAATTTTGATTTCTAGCAACTTAACGACTACATAGCTCCTCATAGTCGCTAAAAGTCTTGGCACTTTTTTATTATTTCCAAAGATTAAGGGACTAAAGGGAATTCCTCAGTCATTGAATGATTTAATATTTTAAAACTTATCTCGAGACCTGGCGACTGAAGGCAGAAATCATAGTCGCTAAATATCTTAGCCTTTCATGATTTTATCTGGCGATTAAGCAACCAGTCTTTCAAAATTTAAATTTTTCATTCTGAGACTCAATGACTATAGTCAATCTCCTAGTCACTAAAAGATTTATCATTTATTGATTTGATTCTAAGACCTCGTGACTGTGTGTGTAAATTTTGTACTTGATCTGTAGACACAACACTTCAGTAAAACATTAGAGGTTAGCTAAAATTGAAATCGTGCAATAAATGAAAAACTAAACTAACCAAGCAATTTACTGCCTTCTAGTAGATGCGAGTATGTATTCTTAGATTATACTGAGATTAGTGACCTTGACGACACCTAAATGAAGGATTTGAATGCAAAATCTAGATATAGATTAGATACAAGTTATTCTATTTTTTTGGATTTTAGATGCAATTATGATAATCAAAACTTGATATGAATCTATGCTAATATGAAAATTGATATGCTAAAATGATCTAACAATAATATTCTAAATGATATGGATACTATGAAAAAATAATGAAAATCTCACAACAACTCGAATTCTCAAGATCAATTCTTCAGTCTCCAATTCAGCAGCGTGAGTGTGCAATTTGTGGATGGATCTCAAATGATGAGCTGAAGCCTTAATTTATAGAAATCTAGGGCTTTGAGGTGCATCAAAAAAAAGCCATAAATCACTCAAATAACTCAGGTTGATTTTTGAGTTATTTTTAAATAAAGGATAATTAACTCACAAAAATATGCAAAAGCAGAGTTTAACTCAAAATAGAGTTTAGATTTAATTGATAATTTATAGTTGTCTGCTTTTCTGATTGTGCATATTTTATTTATGAATTAATTTAATAATAAAGTGATTTATTTCCAACTTAACTGATTTTGAAAAATAAAACAATTGATTTATGGGTTAATCAATTATTTTTCAAACTTTTATTCCAAAATAATATCATTAAATATGACAACTTGCTTTAATTAATTAAATAAGAATTTAATCAATTAATGATAAGAATTCTGATTTATTGTCAAATTTAAATAATAATAATCAGGAATAAATATAATTCAATTCAATTAAATAATTAAGTGGTAGTATTAAATCTAATTAATTAAATATTTAGAATATTCAATTAATCAAACTTTAGGATAAATAGGATTTATCGCCAAATAATTATTAAATTAAAGATAATTAAGATGATTAGGAAGATTACTAGGAATATTCCCCAATGCAAAATTTGAGATAATCAATTAGGATTCGATGATGTTCAGATGTGCCTTAGGTTTAGGACTTTGATGTCGATTTCATTCGATATGTTCATGTAGGAGGTTAATGAACCTATAGCCCATTTTTGGGGTATTACATTTTGCCCCTCTTTGAATTGTTGTATGAAGCATAGTGGTTCAAAGATAGTCTGTGTATGATGTTGAAAATAATGTTTGAAATTGATATTGATATGAGACAGAAACTGATTGAAATTGATATGAAGATAATAGGTCCTAAATGACCAAAGATAATGTTAACTATAACAGCAAATGAGCTGATGATTGTGAAAAAGTGTCAAAATGCCTAATTTCAAACTATATGATTGCAAAGAAGTGAGTGACCGATTCCAAACCCAATTGTCCTTGTATTGAATCACATTGGTATCACATCTGAACCCTTTAGTTTCTGAAGAACCAAGCAAATAACACGATTGAACCGATAGTTACAAAAACTAATACAATTTACAAGATTAGGAGAATACCAGATTCATATGGATCTCAATGAATTTGATATGCCCCAAGCAATGAGGTATTTTTGATGAATCAATAGCTAGATGTGGTTGTTGTCTTGATTACCGAGGAAAGATATGATTTCAAAATTAGATTACAAACTTTGAATGATGCGCAATACCATGTCCCCTTCAGGATAAAAATTGAAATCTAACAAGAAAAATCAGCATTGATAGTTTAGAAGCATGTTAATTGATTTAAGAACTGGTTAAACATGTTTGAGAATGCATTCTGCATCATTTGGAGGTCCTGGAGACCAAGTTTGACTATGTGAAACCATTAGTTGACCATGGTTAACCAAGATGAAATTTCAATAGTTTGATGGAAGATAATCAGTTAAGTTGAATTCTAGATTTTTGTGATGATTGAAGGTTGAATATGCAAGCAGTTAATAATATGAATGATCTTAGATTTTGATTTTGATCTTGAAAAAGGATTCTACTTGCTATTTCGTTGGAGGAACCTTCATGTAAGATTCAGCTCTTGTTAGATTTGAAGAGACATTTGAAGAATCATTTAAGCATTGAAGTTTATCCAACCAATGTGAGATCATGCAAACATGCAAAATGCAAAGAAACATGCAAAATGATATACAACCTAAGACCTAGGACCGAGTCATTGATCATGTGTCGATCATTCTCATCATTGAATTTTTAGGTAACTGGATAAATCAATACAATGCCCACTAGTTATGAAACCATAGATATATGAATATCGATTTGTATGCGCAGGAATCAATACAACACCCATTGATTAGGAAACCATGGATATATGAATATTGATTTTGTTTTTGAAATGTCAAATTACATATAAGGCATAAACACTAGGATGACCCAAATATCATGTCCATTTTGATATAGCAATTTGTATAAGCATCAAAACATAAACGTCATGATGACCAGAATACACCTTGTGGTATAAACACATCAAACAGTCAAGAGATTATTTTAAATCCAATGTGAATTACCCATAGTGACCCTTTATCATTCACATCCTTAGGTAAGATCACATTTCACAATAGGAGAAAGAACTCACTCAAAAAGACAATAGTTAGATCAAACGTCCTTGAATTTTTTGGGTATCAATGGTCGAGGTACGCATGGCCATCCAATTCGAGATAGAGGCTCTTATAATTAGACACCATTTCAATCCAAAATTTCCAAAGTTGTTGGATTTTCACATACAAGCAAAAAACAAAGAAAAGATTATGCCCCCAGTCATCACTCTCTAAATCCTATAAAGGACATCATCGAAGAGCTTGTGGGAACACAATATGCTGAAATCTCAATGTGAATCAGTAAGCATACAAGGAGATAAAAGCATGTAAAAAGCACAGATTATTTTTAGTTTGTGTTTGATTGCATTGTTGTAGATGCAAAATCCTTTCTAGAGACAAGATAGACTGACTGACTCAAATGAAGCTTCAAAGGACTATGACTGGATATGATATGTCTAAGATATATTGGAGACCATAGGATATCACTTTGATTGCCCCCAAGTTTTAACATTGATAGGATACAGACACTTGAGCTGATTGGTGTACAAACTAACTTATTGAAAATTGGAAATGCAGAAATAAACTAGGAGATATGTACAAACTAAAGCAAGACTGAAAGCTGGGAAAGACCAAGATTGTGCTAATAGATGGAGCGGTTTGAAACAAGTGGCACCCATTTGCTGAGTTTTCACCATCTTGGTAGAGATTCTATTTTTGCTACCAAGGCACTTTTTTTCTTTTTCTCATTTTTTTTGTATTTTTTATATTTTTTACTTTTTTTGTGAATCATCAAGGTGCCTATTGCTAGGTTTTCACCAAGATGTTCATTTTTTGAGGACTTTTTCCAATTTTAAAGATTTTTTCAGGACATTTTACCATACATTGAATGCCTTAGGCATATAATTTCTTTAAATGGAGAATGTTGATTGGTTCTCAGAGTTGTTCTCCTTCGATCATTGAAATTTGATAGGCACCAAAGCCAAAAGTAGTAGTGATAACAAAGGGACCCAGCTAGTTGGGTTCAAACTTCCCCTTGCGTTCTCGATGTGATTGATTTTTAGGGTTCTCTCTCAAGACTAGATCACCAACCTGAAATTCTTTGTGTCTAACTTTCTTGTTGTAACCTCTAGACATTCTCTTCTGATATACTCTAAGATGATCATACGTTGCTTGTCTGTGCTCATCTAGTAGTTCAAGTTCTTGCAACCTAGACACTCTATAGTCATCATCAGTTACTAGACCATGCATTCTGATTCTTAGTGATGCGATTTCAACCTCAATAGGTAGTACCACTTCAGACTCATAAACTAAAGCGAATGGTGTAGCCCTAGTGGGTGTTCTGATACTTATTCTATAGGCCTAGAGAGTTGGATTGATCATGAGATGCCAGTCTTTTCCTATTTTATTAACTGTACGGTGCAATATTTTCAATAAATTTTTGTTAGAAGCCTCTGCTTGTCCATTTCCTTGAGGATAGTAGATAGAAGACCAATGTTGTGTAATCTTGAATTTAGCACATAAATCATCTAGATCTTTGTTCTTAAATTGTCCACCATTATCTATGATTATGGAATGAGGTATCCCATATCTACATATGATATAGTTGAATATGAACATAGATATTTGTTTTCCAGTTACTTGTGTCAAAGAGACTGCTTCTACCTATTTTGTAAAATAATCTATAGCTGTGATTATATGGGTATGTCCATTAGAAGAATGAAGATGTATAGCTCCTATAAGATCAAATGCCCATTGGTGAAAAGGCCATTGTGTAGTAAAGGGAATGAGATCTCTCCCTGGAGCATGAATTAAGTTACCATGCACTTGGCACTTTTGACAGTTCTTAGAAAACTTAATTGCATCTTTCTCCATTACAAACTCTCAAGAAAGATCATATCATGCAGTCCCAATGTCTAGCAAGGTGGAGAACAAGAGGGATTAGCAAGTTGGTGGAAGAGATGGAAGACAAGAGAATGAAGGAGAATGAAGGGAAGAAATCCTCAAGGGAAAACTCCTCAAGAATACCCAAGCTAGGGAAAAAATTGTCATGTAAAGAACATTTGGACAAGCAATGAAAGGCCAGCAGAGGATAAGTCACAAAATCATAATGCAAGAGTAGGAAAGGGTGCAGTCCAAAGGAGTAGACATGTCAAGAGGCTTCAAAGCACTCTATTTTACTCTTTCTTTCTTTTTTTAATTTGATCAAGACCAAAGGGGAAAAGGATAGTGATAGGAAAAAATGAATGGAGGAAGATAGATATGAAGGTTAAACATGAAAGGAATGAAAGCAAGATCATCATAAGATAGCTCACAAGATAGCTAAATGTTTGTGTATAGGTCAACCTTGTCAAGATCAAAGAGAGAAGATGGAATGGATGAAATATGTAGAAGAACTACGCATGATGCCTGATTGCTAAGTTTTCATCATGGTACTTATCCAAGGTGCCACAAGGGAGTGGTTTTCACCATAGGATGAATTTATTTCTCTTTACTTTTTCTACCAAGGTGCCTATTTCCAGATTTTCACCAAGGCACATTTTTAAAAAAAAATTTCATTTCTTTTTTTTTATTTTTTTTATTTTTTAGAAGAAGGAAAGCTTTTTAGATAATTCTCCTTGAAAGGATAAAACATGATATGCCAAGGATTCAAAATAATATCCTCAAAGATGCTGATAGGGAAAGGGAGATGGAAGAGAAAAATGGAGGATAAGGTTTTATGTAAAGCAAGTGAGGTTGGGAGATAGGAGGAATAGGAAAATGAGGAAAAAGGATAGAAGGTAGAAGGATAAGGAATGGAAGGATTGTGAAAGGGTAGATGGAAAGGAAGGAAAGATCAACATCAACACACACCTTGAAGGGTGGCGAGAGGATGGAGGAAATGTGAATGAAGGAATATGTGAAGGAATATGGTGAATGGATAGCAGAGGTTGTGGTTTAGGCACATGGAATGGAAGAATATTTTTGGAAGAAGATGAGGTGGAAGTCTTTGGAAGCTTGAATGTCAACTTCACTTTTTGCTCAACACCAAAATCTTTCAAGAGAGACTTTGGAATCCATATAGCTGTAGGCTTTTCATTTCTTTTTGATGATCTAGAGAGAATATTTTTAATGATGGATTTTGGAACCCATACTTGTCTTGTATTTTTTTTCTTAGATATCTCTTTTGACTTTATGCCTCCATGTCGATTATGGGAGACATGGTGATCTTCTCTTTTTGATGGATTCTTGTATTGCTTCTTTTTCTTGTATTGAGCATTCAAGTTACTTCCAAAAGACTTGGGACTTGTGGAAGAAGAAGAAAGATATGACTGGTTTAGATGGGTGGGTGGATGGAAAGGATTCAAGGGTATGCATCTATGTTGATCTTGATTAAAAAAGAGGGATGGAGCGATGTAAGGACCCAAGATGGATGGAAAATTAAGAGATTTAGGAGGGGAAAGTGAAGGGACATAAGGACCCAAGATGGAAGGTAGATGTGAAGCCCTTTGTAGTGGTGGAAGAGGTCCAAGGATGGAAGTGGAAGATGGAAAAGGATAATTAACAAGTTCATCAACATTTATATGACAACCAAGGACATCAGCACGTTTAAAGTGACCATTAGGATTTTTGATAGAATCGTGGACATCTTGAATATGAGCACCTTCTTTGATTGTATTGTTCAAAGCTTGCAAAGACTTAGAAAGAGTAGAAAGTGGAAACGAACATGGAGTGCTAGAATAAGAAGATGGAAGACTTTGATCTTGACAACACCATTTTTATCAACCTTAATGGAAGTATCATCTTTAGAAAGTAGAAGTGGGGTAAGATTATTTTGATTGTCAATAAGCTCAACAGTGTAAGTAGTAGCTTGATCTTGCTTAGGAGAAGACTTAAGACATGGTGGAATGCATGAAATGTTAGAAAGTAAAGATCTCCAAGATAATTGAGAGGGGGGGTGAATCAGTTATCAGATAATTTAACCATTCAACTAATTTAAACAATATAATCAATGTACTAATCAACCATAGAAAGATAACCATACACAATTATACAATAACACAAGATATGTTGACTAGGGAACCTCTTGAAAAGAGTAAACCCTGGTGGGAATGATGCCCACAAAATGATGCACTAATATGAAAGTTCCTTGTTAAAGGATGGACCCTGTTAGGAGTCTTATGAAATACATTCAGTACATATAAATCCCTGTTAGGAGATTTTGAATCCCTGTTAAAAGATTCTAACCCGGTTAAGAGTTTATGGAAGACATAACGACCCACTGCCCAAACAGCTTCAAGGCAAGATCTCTGAACCCACTATCCAAAAGATCTTATAATTATTCAATAGAATAATATGAAATATATTACCTCCTTCACACTATGCCAAAACCGCACTCTCTGCTACTCAAGTTCACAATTCCAGATCTCTGTACTCACAAGTCTTCCTTCATCACTGAATTAGCTCTTTTCTTCACTTCATGCATATATTCACATATCAACTCTCATAGTACATATTACAATAAGGAAAACATTCCTTCTTATATACCAAACTCAAATAATTACAAATGAGTCTGTCCTCAATTACAAAATAATAAATTCTACATGCTACACACAAAATTTCACATAAAACTATCGGCTTCCAGATACTGTAACTTTCTCCAAACATATCTTTGAAGTTTGTGCTATGAAGAAAATCATCATTAATGAGTCTCCAACATCCCTTTAACTATGCAAAATCAGATTCCATCACAGCTAATAGATACCCTCCGATTTCCAAAAATCGCTTCACAGAAACACTGTCTAAACACTGCTTTCACCAAAATACTCATAACTCTCACGAATGAATGAATTTCTTTTTGCGCTGTTAAACATAGGTTAATAACACACCAAAGAACATACCATCAACTATGAAAAATCCAATCTACAATACAACATGTGTGCAAAACAAAATTGTAACTACTTTCCTGTTGATATCCAAAATATCACTGTGTTGACATCAATGACAATCCAAGTCATGAATGCAACAACAACTGCTACAGAATGACTGCCAAAATACTTTGCATTCATTCCTAACAATCTCCCCCATTGGCATTGATGGCAACATAGATGAAAAAATCCAATGTTCCAAAAATCCAATACTGCAACATCACTACAAAATATCAAATTAAATCTTGCTTCATTTTCCTATTCAGCTCTCTCATACACCCCACAATGTTTTTCATGTATATCTCTCCCCCATTGACATCAATGATAGAAATTCCATCACTAATTCAACAACAACTTAATGTCAAAAGACAATTTTAAGAAAAATACAATAACAAGAGTCCTCATGACTCAGCTCATAAACTCCCCCATAGAGGAAGTTCCAACATCCAATCTAGAAGAAAGATAGGGCTCATATACCACTGGACGGATGCAATCATCTGCATCAATTCTCAAAAATAGGTTGGGGCATAACCCCAAGCATACCTCTTAGATACATAAATGTATCCTTAGGTAAAGGTTTTGTAAATATATCTGCTATTTGTTCCTTTGTGCTTATGTACTCCAATCTTACTTCTTTTTCTGAAACTTTCTCTCTTACAACATGATACTTGATCTCAATATGTTTAGTCTTAGAATGTAAAATAGGATTTTTCAACATACTCACTATACTGGTGTTATCACAATGTATAACAATAGGCTCATCAAACTTTATTCCAATATCTTTCAACATCTACTTCATCCAAATAATCTGATTACAATTATTTGCTGCTGCAACATATTCTACTTCTATCATACTTTGTGAAGTACAATTCTACTTCTTACTTAACCAAGAGACCAATTTTCCTCTAAGAAAAAAGGCTCCACCACTGGTGCTTTTCTTGTCATCAACACTGCCTCTCCAATCTACATCAGTATAGGCACATAATGTAAAATCATAAGAATTCTCATACCATATTCCATAATCCATTGTTCCTTTCAGATATCTTAGTATCCTCTTTACTACTGCATAATGTGATTCTCTAGGTTCTGCTTGAAATCTTTCTACAATCCCAACTGAATGTGCTATATCAGGTCTTGTATGTGTCAAGTACTATAATCCTCCAATCATAGATCTGTATTTTTTTTGCTCAACTGCTAGTGTCTCATCTTTGCTAGATAACTTATGTCCAGTTACCATAGGTGTTCCAATAGGTTTAGAATCTTCCATTCCAAATCTTTTCAATAAGTCATTCAAATACTTAGTCTAACTTACAAATATACCTTCCTTGCTTTGTGTTATCTGTAATCCCAAAAAATATTTCATTTCTCCAATCATGCTCATCTCAAATTTAGTCTTCATTTCATCTATAAATTTGTCACTAGCTTCATCTTCTCCTCCAAAGATAATATCATCAACAAATATAACTATAAGCAACAAACCATTCTCAATTTCTTTTGTGTATAAGTTACTATCTGTTGTTCCTTTTATAAATCCCAATTTCAATAAATACTTATCCAATCTTGCATACCAGGTTCTAGGTGCTTGTTTTAATCCATATAAAGCTTTCTTTAACTTACATACCATATCTCCTTCTTGTGTCAAAGGAAAACCTTCAAGCTACTCAATGTAGACTTCTTCTTCCAATTCACCATTCAGAAATGCTGATTTCACATCCATCTAATACACTTTGAATTTCTTGTAAGCTACATATGCTAGAAACATTCTCACTGCTTCAAGTCTAGCCACAGGTGCAAAAGTTTCTTCATAGTCAATTCCTTTTTTTTGTGAATATCCTTTACATACCAATCTTTCTTTATTTCTTATCACTTCTCCTTGTTCATTCATCTTGTTTCTGAATATCCACTTTGTTCCAATCACATTCTTGTCTTCAGGTCTAGGGACCAATTCCCATGTCTTGTTTTTTTTCAATCTGCTCTAGTTCTTCTTTCATAGCATTAATCCAATGTTCATCTTCACAAACTTCATTAGTAGTCTTAGGTTCAATTTGAGAAATCAAACATAAATGTACCTTATTTCGAGTCAAAACTCCTCTATCTAAACTTCTAATAACTTTCTCAACAGGGTGATGTCTTGAAGTATACATGTTAGGTGTCATAGTTACTGATCTTGTTCCAACTGTAGATTCTTCTTTGCTTTCTTCTCTATTTTCTTCTATGTTTTCTTCAGGTTGACTTTCATTTAGCAAATCACTGTTAGTTTCAAAAAATAATCCTGCATTTTCAATGTTAGGCTGAGGTTGTGCTTCTCCATTAGATTCATAATTAAGCATTCTTTCCTAAATTTTAAACTTCTCATCAACTTTTACATTTTCACTTTCAACAATAGTCTTAGTTCTTTTGTTATAACATCTATATGCTTTTCTTTTTAAAGAATATCCAAGAAATATTCCTTCATCACTTCTAGGATCAAATTTTCCCATATCATCATCTCTCTTTATATAACATTTACTCTTAAAAAATCTAAAATACTTACCGAGGGTGCATGTCCAAACCATAATTCATAAGGTGTCTTGTTTGTATCTGCTCTGATTTGTACTCTGTTCATAGTGTATACTATTGTGTTCACTACTTCTCTCCAAAAAGTCTTAGCCAAATCATTTTCAAACAACATAGCTCTTGTTGCTTTAGATATTGACCTGTTCCTTCTTTCTACAATACCATTTTGTTCTGGTGTTCTAGGGGCTGAAAGTTGTCTCTTAATACCATTCATTTCACAAAAGGTGTTAAACTCTCTAGATGTAAATTCACCACCTTTATCAGATCTTAGACACTTAATCTTCATTCCAGATTCATTCTCAATTTTGCTTTTCATGATCTTAAATTTATCAAATGCTTCATATTTTTCTTTCAAAAATGCAATCCACATCATCCTTGTAAAATCATCAACAAGAATCATAAAATACCTTTCTCCATAGAATCCTCTAGTCCTAGTAGGACCACTCAAGTCTGTATGAACAATCTCCAGCTTCTTTGTCAATGTGAACTTCTTATTTGGAAATGAACTCCTTTTCTGCTTTTCCATCATACATTCTTTGCAAATCATGTTAGTAGGTTTCATAATTCTAGGTAAATCTCTGACCGCAAGTGTAGTGCTCACCTTGATAATATTATCAAAGTTTATATGACAAAACCTTTTATGCCATAACCAACTGTCATCAATCTTAGTTATCAAACATGTCATCTCAGTAGGATTCAACTGAAATACATTACCTTTGGTTCTGGATCCTTTTCCAATCAGATTTCCATCTTTATCTTTTATCACATAAGTTTTCTCAGCAAACCAAACTTGATAACCCTTATCAGCCAATTGTCCAATGCTTAGTAGATTATGTCTCAATCCATCAACAAAGTAAACATCATCAGTGTTAGTCTTTCCATCAAGAGTAATAGATCCTATACCCTTAATCAAACAAGGTCCATTGTTACAAACCCTAACAATTCCTCCATCATAATTATATAACTTAACAAACTTTCTTTTATCTCCAGTCATATGATGTGAACAACCACTGTCTATAATCCAATCAGATTTCTTTTCAACTTGAGAAACTAATGCTTTTTCTTCCCTTTTATCAGATTTAGAAATTTCTTCTTTAATTGCTACAAATCCTATTTCCTCAAAGTTATCATTATCACTATCACTTAAATGTCTTTCAATTCTTGCTTCAAGATCTTCATCATTTGCATAATAACATTCTTTAGATCTCCTAGGTTTAAAGTTGCTTCTATACTTCTTAACTCTTTTAGGACATTTAGATGTAAAATGACCATATTCTTGACAAGTCCAACATTTAAAGATTTTCTTACCATCTGGTTCTCTTTTTACAAGTAATGCAATACCTTCTTCAATCTTCTTATCTTCCTCAAATTTAGATCTGCTACTGCTGGCATAATCTCCATTCACACTAGTACTTCTTGTAGGTCTAATGTTAAGAGCACTGAATGTTGTTTCCATTCTAGGTAGCTCTCTTGATAATCTCAAATTCATCTCTGCTATTTCTAATCTTCTAAGAAGAGTCTCTCTTGAAAAGTTCAATGTACAAGGTATCACTTGTTCAATCATCTATGTGTTCTGCTTGAATACTGGTGTCAAAGTTCTCAGAATTTTCCATGTCACTTCATTCTCTATCTTATCACCTCCACGAGACTTTATTCCTATTACAATCTTAGACATCCTACCAATATAGCTTCTAATAGATTCATCTTCCATCATTCTGATATATTCAAATGCACAAATCCAATTATGTAATCTAGCCTTTTTTGCATGTTCATCACCTTCAATAGTAGAATGTAAAGCTTTCCAAATTGCATGAGATGTTTTCAAACATCTTACCTGACTATATTCATTCTCTAGTAGTGTTGACAAAAGTGCATCTCTTGCAAGTATGTTACACATGAATAGATCTAGTTCATCTTTAGTTCCTACCTCTAGATTGTCTTCCTCAATGGTAGTCTTCTCATTCTTGGTAATCAACCAATAACTTGGTCCTAAACACAATAGATGAGTCTTCATCTTTTGTTTTCAGCTATCAAAATTTACTCCATCAAACTTAGGGCTTTATTTTTTGAAATTCGCCATGGATCTCCTTAAGTTGTTAAACTTTTCTTTCAAGGACCTGTCGCTCTGATACCAATTGTTAGAAAGTAAAGATCCCCAAGATAACTGAGAGGGGGGGGGGTGAATTAGTTATCAGATAATTTAACCATTCAACTACTTTAAATAATATAATCAATGTACTAATCAACCATAGAAAGATAACCATACACAATTGCACAATAACAGAAGATATGTTGACTAGGGAACCTCTTGAAAAGAGTAAACCCCGGTGGGAATGATGCCCACAAAATGATGTACTGATATGAAAGTTCCTTGTTAGAGGATGGACCCTGTTAGGAGTCTTATGAAATACATTCAGTACATATAAATCCTTGTTAGGATATTTTGAATCTTTGTTAAAAGATTCTAACCCGGTTAAGAGTTTATGGAAGACAGAAGGACCCACTACCCAAACAGCTTCAAGGCAAGATCTCTGAACCCACTGTCCAAAAGATCTTAGAATTATTCAATAGAATAATATGAAATATATTACCTCCTTCACATTGTGCCAAAACCGCACTCTTTGCTCCTCAAGATCACAATTCCAGATCTCTATACTCACAAGTCTTCCTTGATCACTGAATTATTTATTTTCTTCACTTCATGCATATATTCGCATCTCAACTCTCATAGTACATATTAAAACAAGGAAAAAATTCCTTCTTATATACCAAACTCAAATAATTACAAATGAGTCAGTCCTCAATTACAAAATAATAAATTCTACACACTACACAAAAAATTTCACATAAAACTGTCAGCTTCCAGATACTGTAACTTTCTCCAAACATATCTTCAAAGTTTTTGCTATGAACCACATCATCATTAATGAGTCTAAAACATCCCTTTAACTGTACAAAATCAAATTCCATCTCAGCTAAGAGATATCCTGGGATTTCTAAAAATTGCTTCACAGAAACACTGTCTAAACACTGCTTTCACCAAAATGCTCATAACTCTCATGAATGAATGAATTTATTTTTGTACTATTAACCATAGGTTAATAATACACCAAAGAACATACCATAAACTATGAAAAAGCCAATCTACAATACAACATGTGTGCAAAACAAAATTGTACCTTCTTTCTTGTTGATATCCAGAATATCACTGTGTTGACATCAATGACAATCCAAGTCATGAATGCAACAACAACTGGTAGAGAATGACTACCCAAATACTTTGCATTCATTCCTAACATGAAAAAGGATGTGCAAGATCAAAAGAACCCTAAAGTAGATAAGAGACATCATGAAAATGATTGGATGACATGGAGGGTTCTTGATCTTGATTTTTCTTTATGTTCTTTTCTTTATCATTTTTAGAGTCCTCTTGAAATGAAGCTACTTCTAAGGACAAGGGATCATGCTGAAATTGTATAGAGGACTTTGGAAGAGATGGGGAAGGACTACCTAGAGTAGGCATTATAGCATATAAAGGCTTAGGCTCTTTGGGTTTAGCATTATTGAAATTATTTGCAGCCAAGTGAAGGTTAGCTTGAGTTTCTTTAAGGGGTATCCCTTGAGGATAACTATAAGGAATTGTATGAAAAGTATTAAGACCTTTGGTGGATGAAGGACTTGTGAAATATTTGGAAGACTTGGAAACGTTAGAAAATTTTTGGATATTGGAGGAAGTAGGGGGTAGAAGGGAACCACCACAAGATAAAGGTTCGACATTAACATGATCTTTCTTGAGAGTGTAATCTTTATTTTCAGCATGAGAGTTCTTAGAGGAGAGATCCTTGTAGTATGCACATTTATAATCAGGGCAATAAAATTTCTCTTCCTCAAGTGAAGTAGATGTATCATCTACATATTGTTCAAAAAAATCATCAAAGTCTCTTTCAAAATTAGAATCATATGGATCACCATCATGATCCTTCCAATGTGACATCCCATTTTCAATAAGCACAAGCACACGACAAGGGAGACTCTTAGGAATAGAGGTGTCATAGGTATCATTATATTGTTGCTCATCATAGTCATCATAGTCTTCAAAGATGGGTGTGTCACTCTCCATGGAAGAAGTATCAAAAGGATTATCACATTGCTCATATTATTTTTGAGGGCATGATGACATGTACAAGTCTTTATCAAATGGAAAAGGGCATAGAGCTTCCATGGAGAACTCTTTGGGTTCCTTTTCTTTCTCAAGTTTGTTAAGTTTGACTTGCATAGAATGCATCTATTTCATCATAGAAGTGATTAGAGCTTCTTCCTCATGTGTACTAATTCTTTGAGACATGTTAGGAGTTTTAGGACTCCCTGGAATAGATTGATGTAGAGTTTTTTGATTGACTCCTTGAATTGATGAAGGAAGAATGTAACTAGATTTCAATCGAAGGTTTCCAAGACCATCATCTTCATAAAGACTAGAATTGTAGATTTTCTCAAGAGTTGGAGCTTGGAGAGTGGTTATAGGTAAAGTCTGGGATACTTCTCCAGATTTCTTGTGAGAGGAAGCTCTAGTTTCCACCATTAACCTTAGGTGAAACAAAAGAATGTGATGAAGACAAATGAAGAAAGATCTGATTGAAGAAGATCAAATGATGCAACCTTGTCAAGGTTTGGTTGATTGAAGCTTGGATTAGACATAAATGAAGGAGACTATGCCCTGGATGTATGGGTGGATTCCCAAAAGATACCAGACATGAGTTCACAACACTTAGCCATTTTGATGATTGATTGAAGATTGATAGTTATGACAAGGTTTTTGACACAAGATGAAAAAGACTCAAATAAATTAAATAAAAGGATAAATCAAATTCAAAAGGCCACTTTAGGAAAATGATTGGATTCTCAGTATTTGCTGCTATGTTCCTGACATAGTGATTTTCTTGATAGATTCTAGAAATAGGCTAGAAAAGCTAGGTCTCTGACAGTTCTGACAACTTTCTAAAAACTTTTCAAAATTTCCCAAATGACTTTCTACAGGCTCGTACGAAAGTGGGTATAGCAGGAAATGACAATTAAAAAAATCATACAATAGTTGTCAAACTCGCACAATAGTTGATTGCAGGAATTTTGACTTTTGAAATTGACTGGTAACAAAACTCATACGACAATGTACCTAATACCATACAACAATCTGGGGGTTCTGAAATGACAATAGCCAAAAGTCATATGACTTTCTAACTTTACAA
Source organism: Chamaecyparis obtusa (assembly GCA_027943335.1). Lineage (NCBI taxonomy): Eukaryota > Viridiplantae > Streptophyta > Pinopsida > Cupressales > Cupressaceae > Chamaecyparis > Chamaecyparis obtusa. Next base: position 417,459 of record BSBK01003571.1, read on the forward strand.
AATGACTGTTGACTCCAGAAAGGTGTTTGACATCAAATTTTGCAATTTTTGAGGTTTTCAGTTTCAGATTTGTTCACAAAATTGTTTGTCTAGATTTGAAGATTGTAGCGGATTGATTCATTCTTAGTAACCAGATAGATAATCAAGCACGTAAAATAGCCAGCAAGTGATTTCAAGCACGTCTAAAAATAATGAATAGGGGCAAAGAAACCCTGTGCATGAATAATCAAGTGACTAAATTGTGCTAATTCCTAGGAGTGCTAATAGTGTGTGTTCCAAAAAGTTTTGCAATAACACACATATTCCTAGAAAAATGAAAATTTGACCTCACTAGGGTTTTTAGTAATGGTCTGACTCTGCAACTTTTGTGATCTCAAGAGGGCAAAGTCCAATCTAGGTGCACCGGGGTTTTGAAATAGTCCAAGAATTTAATCAATTAGGAGTTGCTAGGGAGATCTGACAGCCCAACAAGAGACCACACCTATGGAGATTTCTTCAATGAGGACATTTATATAACGATTGTCACTACCACGGTGAAAATGGCTATTACCGCTTGAGGTTTTGTCAACATGGTTGACCCAATTAAGGGAATGTCCACTATGGTTAACCCTCTCTAAAGGTGACTCACAAAATATACCACATGGAGAATGGTTCCAGATTCAAGGATCTGATTTTTTGGTACTACCCAAAAAAGGAGTAGAGCATAGTCCTCTAGCCTTTTCACTTTTAACCCAAACAAAGTAGATAGGTTAATCTGACACACTAAGACCAAGATTATCTCACAAAGATCTATGATGTCAACCACTCATGATCTATCAACCTCTCTGGAGAGAGAATGTATCAATCAAAAACTGAAGATGCACAAATCTAGCAAAACATGAGACTCTCTTAGTATCCTCCCTAACTACAAGGGTTCCTTCATTGAGAAGAGTTTCCCTGGAAACCCACTCTCTCAAGAGCCACGAATAGTGTTCATAGGGCCTATTTACTATGTGTAACAAAGATGCTAAAAAGAAAATCTATGTTCATTTTTAGAGCCCAAATGAAATGTGTGATATGAAAGCAATAAAAATCACACAAGCTTGACACGCAAGAGTTCTTTTTAATCCAAATCAAAATGTTATCAGTTGAAAAGATTACCTGAGTTCCTTGCAACACACTTAATAGATTCTTACCTATTTTTAGCAATTCTTGCACTTTTTCCAATCAAAAACTAGTGAAAATCAATCAAAAATAGAGAATTTCAATTGTTAGGGTTATCTGTTAGTCAAAATCTAAAAACCAAATCTAACAAACTACCCGAAAAAGTGAAATGACAATTGAACCCTGGCACTGAAACTCATACGATAGTGGGTTACCTCCCAGATGAAAATCTAGAAGCTCATATGATAATGGGTATCAGATCACATGACAATAGAGCTTTCAAATGACAGTTAGTTTCTACTTGTGTGATCCTCAATCAAATCAACTGTCATACGATAGTGGGTATCTCCTAGTACAATTTTCTAACAAAACTCATATGAAAATTGTATGGATAGAGAATAAAAATCATAGTTGGGAATAGAAAAAGATAAGAAAATGATAGAAATTGATAAAATTTGAAGGGAAACCCATTTCAGGGCCCCACGGTGTGCACCAAAAATGTGTGTGTGAATTTTGTACTTGATCTCTAGACACAACACTTCAGTAAAACATTAGAGGTTAGTTAAAATCAAAATCATGCAATAAATGAAAAACTAAACTAACCAAGCAATTTACTATCTTCTAGTAGATGTGAGTATGTATTCTCAGATTGTATCGAGATCAGTGACCTTGACGACACCTAAACGAAGGATTTGAATGCAAAATCTAGATATGGATTAGATGCAAATTATTCTATTTTTTTGGATTTTAGATGCAATTATGATAATGAAAACTTGATATGAATCTGTGCTAATATGAAAATTGATATGGTAAAATGATCTAACAATAATATTCTAAATGATATGGATACTATGCAAAAATAATGAAAATCTCACAACTCGAATTCTCAAGATCGAATCTTCAGTCTCCAATTCAGCAGTGTGAGTGTGCATTTCATGGATGGATCTCAAATGATGAGTTGAAGCCTTAATTTATAGAAATCTAGGGCTTTGAGGTGCATGAAAAAAATCCATAAATCACTCAAATAACTCAAGTTGATTTTTGAGCTATTTTTAAATAAAAGATAATTAACTCACAAAAATATGCAAAAACAGAGTTTAACTCAAAATAGAGTTTAGATTTAATTGATAATTGATAGTTGTCTTCTTTTCTGATTGTGCATATTTTATTTATGAATTAATTTAATAATAAAGTGATTTATTTCCAACTTAACTGATTTTGAAAAATAAAACAATTGATTTATGGGTTAATCAATTATTTTTCAAACTTTTATTCCAAAATAATATCATTAAATATGACAACTTGCTTTAATTAATTAAATAAGAATTTAATCAATTAATGATAGGAATTTTGATTTATTGTCAAATTTAAATAATAATAATCAGGAATAAATATAATTAAATTCATTTAAATAATTAAGTGGTGGTATTAAATCTAATTAATTAAATATTTAGAGTATTCAATTAATCAAACTTTAGGATAAACAGGATTTATCGCCAAATAATTATTAAATTAAAGATAATTAAGATGATTAGGAATATTACTAGGAATATTCCCCAATGCAGAATTTGAGATAATCAATTAAGATTCGATGATGTTCAAATGTGCCTTAGGTTTAGGACTTTGCTATTGATTTCATTCGATATGTTGATGTAGGAGGTCAATGAACCTATAGCCCATTTTTGGGGTATTACAGCAACTACTGTTAGATCTTAATCCTATGGTCTTCCTTAAGTCTCTTTACCCTTTTTTTTCATTAAGAGACTTAGCGACTACAATGAATCTCTCAATCGCTAAAACTCTATTGACTTTTCAAAATTTTCTGGAGATCACCTGACTGAGCTTATTTAGAGACCTAGCAACTAAAGATAATTTTCGTAATCAAGTGCAACTTTTAACTAACCTTAACTTCTTCTTGCTACTTAATTCCTACCACATGATCTTAATCTGATGATAGTCAGTCAATCTCTGAAGTTTTGAGATGACATCCCCTTTATTAAGAGATTAAGAGACAACCATTAGATCATAGGTTTTGAAAAGGACAATCAAAGGTAGTCACTTAATCTCATGAACTTTACTTTGACTTTGACTTTTTGAAGAGATTTGGCGACTGAATGAAAATACACCACTTTATTATATTTGGAGACTTGGCGACTATAGTCATTCTCATAATCGCTGAAAGATTTATTACCTTGCCATTTTATCTGGAGATCGCCCAACTAAGGGTATATAGGGTCTGGAGACTGGGCGACTATAGTTACTTTCAAAATATTTTTCAATGTAGTTGCTAGATCTCATAAAGAAATGAAAACCATTTGGAGACTTTTTGACTGAAGGGATTTGCTGAGTTGCTTATGAAAAGGGAATATTCTTACAACTTGAAGAGATCATGTGACTGAAGAATTTTGGGATGTCATTTGACTAAAAGGAATATGCTAGTTTGTTGAGAAGACTAAGTGACCGATTGTGAATAGATATAAAGCACAATCTAAAAAGGTTCCTGATGTAGGAACATCCTGGGTGTAAGATCAATCTTGCATCACCCAAAAATATTTCTGGTTTCTTTTCAATAAGGGCTATCTTATGCAGAGCTGCTAATTATGGAAAGTTACTACTTTTAGTAAGTGGGTCATATGATCTTAGAATGTTCTAATTTCATAGGTGAAGGTTCATTTTGGTCATATCAGCCTACCAGTAAAGTTTCATGGACATATCAAGTCTAGCTTTGTAGATATTGCAGATTTTCGGTATTGGCCACAGGGTATAGAAACTTTGAACTCAGTTTTGAAGGCTTTAGAGGCCCTAGATGAGGTCAAAAATTTTAGTGACAAGTGCTTGTGCAAGTCAAGCCTGTAGAGCACTTCATGGCCTTTCCAGAATGGGGTTATAATAGTGAATCGGGTCAACTGGCAATGACTTACGGTCTTCGAAAGTTGGGTCACCTAAATTGGTGGAAAATGATTTTCCTTCAAAATTTCTATTTGGGTTTCAAAAGTTATTTTGAGCTGACTTTGATGTTATAAATTGTAAAATAAAATAATTCTAAGTTTGGTCAGCCTTGTTGGCTAAAATTTTGGAACCTTCCCAAGCGGTGGAAAATTGTCTATATAAGAAAGGCTGTAGTGTTGTCTTAGGGAGTTCAAGACAATTCTGGGTAGTAGATCTAGGTAATAATTCAAGGCTTTTTCCTATAGAATATTGTAAGGGAATGCCCATGTGGATTTGCATATTGTATTTCTAAAAGTTTGTAATTCCACATTTGTTGGGATAACAAGAAGCCCATTTTTTGTTCTTGCATATTGTTGTTGTTTCTCTCTTTCTATTATGTGTTTGTGGTATTAAGGGGAGCACGCTTCATCAAGTGGTATCAAAGTAGGAGTTCTTAAGTATGTAAAAAGATCACCGACTGTGAGGCAATTCACACTAAGACCATGGTTAGGGTTTCAACGTGCATCATGAAAATGCCTCCACAAAGGGAACGTGGCGGAAGAGCTGGTGTTGTAACACCTAAGGTTAGAGTGCTCCAAAGACAAGTGTGAGCATTGCAAGAAGAGATTTGTACAGGAATGAATCTTAATGTCAGAGATGAAAGTGAGGATGAAGCCAAAGAAGAAGATCAAGAAGGGGAAGTCAAAGTTGTGAACCAGGAGGAAGAATGACTTTTTTGGGCCATTTCGAAGATTGGGAAAAGACCTAAGATTGAGGCTCCTGCATTTTCAGGAAATCTTAACCCAGAGGAGTTGATCGACTGGATCAATGAATGTGAAAAATATTTTGAGTATGAAGATATTGACAATCCTGATAGGGTCAAATTTATGAAGGCTAGACTGAAAGGTCATGCCAAGATCTAGTGGTAAGAGATTCAATTGGAGCGAAATAGAAGAGGGAAAGATAAAATCATAAGATGGAATCGAATGGTGGATAAATTAAAGCAGTAGTTCATTCTTGTTGATTATGAGCTTGACCTTCTGAAGAGGATGCAAAGTTTGAAGCAACCAAGAAGATTTTTTCAGGAGTATACAGAGGATTTCTATCGAATCCTCATCAGAACAGGCCATGCGAAAGATGATAATGAGAAATTTTTCCATTACCTTAATGGGTTGAGGCCAAGAATTCAAGAGGAGTTGAATTTGGTTTGAATGAATAGTATTGAAGAGGCATACCAGTTTGCCCTAAAAGTAGAGGAAAAGTTGAACAAGAAGTTTGAGAGTAGACAAAATGGAAGAGGTCACGATGGATGATCTAGTGGACATTCATATGGAGGCCAAAATGAAGATCTGAAAAAGAAGGATGAGACTAGTAGATGTCAAAATCAGAGAGGAAAGAACTCTAATTATTTCCAAGATTAGAACAATAGAGATCAGAGAGGAAGAGGGCAATGTTCAGGAAGAGGAGGCTTCCGTGGAACATGTTTTCACTATGGAGAAGAAGGTCATAGGGCATTTGAATATCCTCAACACCAAGGAAGAATGGATAGGAGGAATGAAGGCTAGGCCAGAGTGGCACATGTAGATGAAGATGCCAAATCCTCAAATTCTGAAGATGCTAAAAGAGGAGAAACATTGATTAACAAAAGAGTCCTGTTGAGTGGTGAGAATGAACCTGAACAAAGGAGGAGCCTATTTTGCACTCGATGCAAGTGTGAGGGTAAATGTTGTGATGTGATTATTGATAGTGGAAGCACTAACAATTTGGTGTCAAAAGAGATGGTGACAAAGTTGAAGCTCAAGAGATAGAAACACCCACATCCATATTGGATTGCCTGGGTGTAAGATGACCACAAGGTCATGGTCAGTGAACAGTGCCTAGTAAAGTTCAAGATCGGCGGGTACCAAGATGAGGTACTATGTGATATCATATCTATGGATGCATGTCATATGTTGTTGGTTAGACCATGGCAATTTGACAAATGTGTTGTGCACGATGGTCATGCGAATACCTATTCCCTAAAAAAGGATGGAGTGTGACATAAGCTAAAGCCATTGAAGGAGACCGAAGAAAAGATATGTGGTAATGCAAGAATAACATTTGTTGATGGAAGAAAATTCTTAGATGGTATGAGGCATGAGCATGTGTGTTTTTCTTTAATTCCAAAAGCTGGTAAAGAGGAAGTAGAGGATGTACCTATAGAGGTTGTAGCTTTTTTGAATGAGTTTTAGGATATTATATCTGATAATGTACCTGATGGATTACCACTAGTGAGGAAGATCAATCATGAGATGGATTTGATTCCAGGAGCTAGTTTTCCAAACAAGGCAGCACATAGAATGACACCAGCAAAAAGTGAAGAGATGAATAGACAATTACATGAGTTATTGCAGAAGGGGTTGATTCGAGAGAGTCTGAGTCCCTATGTTGTACCAGTGGTATTAGCACTGAACAAGAATGGAGAATGGAGGATGTGCATAGATTCCAGAGCAATAAACAAGATCACAATCAAGTATCGATTTCCATTGCCACGAATGGATGATATTATGGATTGTTTGAGTGGGGCTATGTATTTCTCAAAGATAGATCTGAAGAGTGGATATCACTAGATTCAGATTAGAGAAGGAGATGAATGGAAGACTACCTTCAAGACAAAGGAAGGACTATATGAGTGGTTAGTCATGCCTTTTGGGCTAACCAATGCACTGAGCACTTTCATGCGGCTCATGAATGAGGTTCTGAAAGAGTTTCTGGGTAAGTTTGTCATTATTTACCTAGATGATATTTTTATCTTTAGTAAGACATTAGAAGAGCATATGATGCATATTCATATGGTGTTTCAGAAGCTGAGAGAAGAGAAATTGTTGATAAATTTGAAGAAGTGCAATTTTGTGAAGAAAGAGTTAGTGTATTTGGGATTTGTAGTTTTAGCAGAAGGTCTAAAAATGGACCTAGAGAAAGTACATGCTATCCTTGAATAGCCTACTCCAAGGAGTGCTACTGAGGTAAGATATTTTCATGGTTTGGCTAGTTTTTATAGAAATTTTAGTAGTATTGGTGGACCCTTGACTAAAACAATGAGAGGGGATAGAAAAGAATTCAAGTGGACTAATGGGGCAGATAAGAGTTTTAAACTGTTGAAACAAAAAGTTATAGAACAACCTATTTTAGCACTTCCAAATTTTAATAAGGTGTTTCAAGTAGATTGCGATGCTAGTGGTACTACAATAGGAGCTATTATGAGCCAAGAAGGTAAATCTATTGCTAATTTTAGTGAGAAGTTAAATGATGCCAAGAGAAAATATTCTTTTTATGATTAGGAATTTTATGCTATAGTTTAGGTATTGAAGAAGTGGAGACACTATCTGCTTCCTAAGGAGTTTGTTTTGTATACTGATCATCAAGATTTGCAATATTTGAATAGTCAAGGAAAGTTGAATCAAAGGCATTTGAAATGGGTTGAGTTTTTGCAGAGTTATATATTTGTTTTGAAACACATAAGTGGAAAGTCTAATAGAGTTGCAGATGCACTTAGTAGAAGGAAACTATTACTGATAGAGATGCAGATTGAGGTGGTTGGGTTCAAGGAACTCAATAATTTGTATCCAGAGGATCTTGATTTTGGTGAAGCTTGGAAAGATTGTAAAGAACTTGTTACTCTAGATAGAACGAAGTGGCTGGATTTCATCATTCAGGATGATATGCTATTCAGAGGGATTTAGTTGTGCATTCTAAGAAGTTCTATCTGGGAGAATCTCATCAAGGAGAAGCATAGCAGAGGATTGGTTGGACATTTTGGTCATGATAAAACTCTTGCTTTGGTTAGTGAGAATTATTATTGGCCACAGTTGCAACAAGATGTCAAGAAGTTTGTATAGAGTTGCAGAGTATGTCAAATGGTGAAAGGAGTGAAGTAGAATATAGGGTTGTATTAGCCATTACCTATCCCAGAGAAGCCTTGGGAGGATATCAATATGGACTTTGTTCTTGGTTTACCAAGGACATAGTAGGGACATGATTCAATTTTTGTGGTAGTTGACAGATTTTCAAAGATGGCACATTTTATTCCCTGCAAGAAGACTAATGATGTTGTTCATGTAGCAGAATTATTTTTCAGAGAAGTGGTGAGACTACATGGTTTGCCAAATAGTATTGTTTCAGATAGGGATACTAAGTTCGTTGGATATTTCTGGCATACATTGTGGAAGAAGTTGAAGAAAGATTTGAATTTTAGTTCATCACATCATCCACAAACTAATGGATAGATAGCGGTGGTGAATAGGAGTTTGGAAAATTTGCTGAGATGTTTGGTTGGAGATAAGCCAACAGGATAAGATTTGATTTTACCACAGGCAAAATTTGCATACAATAATTATGTCAATAGGAGCACTAGTAAATCACCATTTTAGATTGTATATGGGAGTAGTCCCAGAAATACATCTGAGTTGAGAAAGATAGATAAAGGAGAAATAAGTAGTGCTGAAGCTGAGGATTTTGCAGAACATTTGAAGAACATCCATGAGGAGGTGAGGAAGCATATTACCAAGATGAATGCATAGTATAAGGCTAAGGTAGATGAGAAAAAGAGGCATAAGGAGTTTCAGGTTGGAGATGAAGTCATGGTTCATTTGTGGAAGGAGCGATTTTCAGTTGGTACATATAATAAATTGAAAATGAAAAAGTTTGGGCCATGTAAGATACTGAAGAAGCATGATTTAGGAAATGCATATGAGGTCAAGTTTCCTATCGAGCTGGATATTTCACCAGTATTTAATGTTTCAGATCTGACAGAGTATCATGAAGGAGGTGTTGAAGATAAGGTTACAACAACATGGTGGAGCATTCCAGCAACTAGTTCAGATATCAAAGAGATTGAAGACATACTAGATAGTCGTGTTGGTAGAAGCATAAGAAAAAGGACATATGAAGAGTATTTGGTCAAATGGAAAGGATGACCTATTGAAGATTCATCATGGCTAATAAAGGAGGAGGTTAACCACCTTGGTTTTCCTCTACACACCTAAGTTGTGATAGGGTCACTTCTCAAATTACCCTGGGTGTCTGATGCAGGAGCATCCTAGGTGTAAGAGCAATCTTGCATCACCTAAAAATATTTTTGGTTTCTTTTCAATAAGGGCTATCTTGTGCAGAGCTGCTATTTATGGAAACTTACTATTTTTATTAAGTTGGTCATATGATCTCAGACTATTCTGATTTCACAGGTGGAGGTTTATTTTGGTCATATCAACTTTCCAGTAAAGTTTCATTGACAGATCAAGTCAAGCTTTGTAGATATTGAAGATTTTTGGTATTGGCAACATGGTATAGAAACTTTGAACTTAGTTTTGAAGGCTTTAGAGACCCTGAATGAGGTTGATAATTTGGGTGATAGGTGCTTGCACGAGTCAAGCCTATAGAGCATTTCATGGCCTTTTCAGAATGGGGTTATAATAGTCAATCAGGTCAACTGGGGATGACTTATGGTCTTCAGAAGTTGGGTCACCTGAATTGGTGGAAAATGATTTTCCTTCAAAATTTATGTTTGGGTTTCAAAATTTATTTTGAGCTGACTTTGATGTTATAAATTGTAAAATAATATAATTCTAAGTTTGGTCAGCCTTGTTGGCTAAAATTCTAGAACCTTCCTAGGCGGTGGAAAATTGCCTATATAAGGAAGGTTGTGGTGTTGTCTTAGGTAGTTCGGGACAGTTCTAGGTAGTAGATCTGGGTAATAATTCATGGCTTTGTCCTACAAAATATTGTAAGGGAATGCCCATGTGGCTTTGCATATTGTAATTCTGAAAGTTTGTAATTCCACATTTGTGGAGATAATAAGAAGCCCATTTTCTGTTCTTGCATATTGTTGTTGTTTCTCTGTTTCTATTATGTGTTTGTGGTATTAAGGGGAGCACCCTTCATCAGTTCCTTGAGTGATTTCAAAAAGTAATAGCAAAATAGAACTCAACTAGGCATTTCTAGGGTTTTTTGGATTTTCAAAGGTCTTTTGACTTAGCACTTAAGGTTTTTTAAACATGGTTTAAAACCAGGGCTTTCTAGACTTCAAAGAGGATTTTGACAATCTTGCCAAAGTTCTTAGGATATTTTTTCTGTAGCAAATTTTCTCAAATTTAATCCTTATTGGTGAATACATCATTTTGTAAAAAATATGAAACTCATGTTTAAAAAATGAAGTGCCAATAGTGGCTATGTTTTGGGATGCATGCCTCTTGCAGGCATGGAAATTATTCAGAATCTCTAGGATAAGCAAAGCATGTACTAAAAAAAAAAACTAACTTACTCACACAACCTAAAACAAACACACAATTGGGAAGGAAATCTAACCTAATATTCATGGATAATGAGAGTACCTTAAGAAAAGTACAACTTGAGGAATTTTCCATGAACTGGAAATTCCAAAACATTTCCCACTAGATCTTTCAAGATATAGGAGTCAGGTCCCCTTTTGATATCAACTAGACATGGTCCTAGCCAGATTGGATCAAACTTATTATGCCTGCCTTTCTCTTCTAGCTTATCATTCCACATTAAGACCAAATCATTGGTATTAAAGTCTCTGACTTTAGTTTTCGTTTCATATAGATTTTTGTATTGGAGTTGAGATCTTATATTTTTATCATGAGACACCCTTCTTGATTCATCTAATTGTATTAGATCTTCCAGTCTAATCTTCATTTCATCATCTAAATCATCATCATACAATTGAATGAATTTATACATCTGTAGCAAGTTATTTTGTGGTAACCTGGCATGAATACCATACACCAAGTAAAAAGGAGCACATCCAATGGCCTTTTTGATTGTCACTCTATCAGACCATAGGGCTAATTGTAGCTTGGAATCCCATGCCCTTTTGTTTGTATCAAGGACTCTCTTCAAGAGCTTTATCAAACTCTTATTACTTGATTCAACTTAACCATTACCTTGAGGATGATAGGCAGCTGAGTATGCAATTTTAATCCGATATTGCAAAAAAAAACTAGTAAATTCTTCATATGTAAAGCACATAGCATTGTCTACAATTATAACCTCAGGGCATCCAAACCTTATTAGTAAATTCTACATTAGGAAATCAGTAATCACCTTACTAGTGGCTCTTTTAGTGGGAATTGCTTCCACCCACTTAGTGAAGTAATCTATAGCAACTAGGATGTATGAATGCCCTCCACTTGACTTCTTTGGGATATCTCCTATGAAATCCATTTCCCATTTTTGAAAAGGGGCCTCAACTATTATAGGGCTTAGAGGTAAGTTGCCACTGAATTTTATCTTTCCTACAAACCTTTGACAAGAATCACATTTTTAACAAATGAATGTGCATATTTGAAAATACTAGGCCACCAAAAACCATACCTTAATATCTTATGTGTAGTAGTATTACCCATGTAATGGCCACCACACACGCCTTCATGCATTGATTGCAACAAGCTCTTAGCCTTATGATGGTCAACACATTTTAGCAAGACACCTTCATTGCTTCTCCACCATAGCTCACCTTTAGTAATTACATATTTCATAGCATGCAATTTCATAGTCCTCTTCTTGTGGTCATCCATATCAGGAAGAAGTATGAGTTTTTGAAAGTATCCAATGATGTCCTTATACCATTCACAGTAGTCCAAATCACATATATATGGCCTGTGTTCTTCTTCAAGAACATTAATATGGTTAGCATCTAAATTGCTTTGACCCAAAATTTTTGCTAACCTTAGTCCTCTTACCAGCTTTTTGATTTGGATGTCAATGTTAAACTCTTGGATCCTATTTATCCATCTGCATCTTCTTCCTAAAACTTCTTATTGAACTAAGATATCCTTCATGGAAACACTACACACATATGCAACTATAGTTGCTCCAACCAGATAACACCTCAAATTTTTAATATCTTTGACCAAAGCATATGCTTGTTTCTCATTTATGTCATATTTTAATTCAGTTTCTTGCAAAGATTTGCTAAAGAAAGATATAGGTTGTTCAAAGCCTTCTAATTTCTTTTACAACAAGAAAGTAGCAATGGTGTGATAAGAAGCAAAGGAAAATATTTGAATAGGCTTGTTGAAATCTAGTGATCTCAACATAGGGACACTTTTAATGGCTTTCTTGATCTCATAGAAAGCTTTCTTGGCCTCTTCACTCCATTCCACTTTTGTATTCTTCTTTAGCATCTTGGAAATGGGAACACTAATCTCAGAAAATTTTTTAACAAATCTTCTAACAAAATTTACCTTCCCAAAGAAAGATTGGATTGCTTTAACATTTCTAGGCAATGGCACTTTGTCAATTGCTGCCACTCTTTTAGGATCAATTTTAATTCCATCCTTGGATAGAATGTGACCCAAGAGTTTACCCTCAGTTACCCCAAAAGAACATTTTCTTGGATTAAGAGAGACTCTGTATTCTAAAGCTCTCAAAAAGATCTTTTCCAGATGGTCATAATGCTGATCTTTTCTTTCTGAATAGGCTATAAGATCATCCTGGTATACAACAAGAAACTTATTTATAAAATTTCCAAATGCTACATCCATGGATCTTTGAAAAGTAGCCCCAGCATTGGTTAGGCCAAAAGGCATCCTAACATATACATAAGTGCCCCATGGAGTAGTGAATGCAGTCTTGTATTGCTCTATTTCCTTGAAAACTACTTGGTTGTAGCCCAAGAACCCATCCATCATAGACATTAGTTTTGACCCAGTAACTCTTTGTAGCATGGCTTCCACGTTTGGAAGCCCATATTTATCCTTTAATGAATTTATATTCAAATTTCTAAAATCTACACAGAGTCTAATATCTCCATTCTTCTTTCTTACTAGGACAAGGTTAGAGACCCATGTTGAATGCCTGATGGGTTGAATGATCCCTACATCACTCATCTTTTTTAATTCAGCATGCATCTTTGGTGCTAGAGTAGGGTTTATAGGCCTTAACTTCTATCTAAAGGTTTTGGTGTCCTGCTTCAAGGGGATCTCATGATAAAATAAATCTTCCCTATAGGCCTTTAGGTCATCATAGGACCAAGAAAAGACATGCCTATACTTTCTAGGAAGATTGATCAATGGTTTTCTTATTTCAGTGGTCAAAATTTCTCCAATAAATACATTTTTTGGGGCCTCCCCTATCCCTAGATTTATTTCCTCCAAACCTTTAGGTTTTCTTAGAGGCTTTGTTTGAAAGGTACTGTCATTATTATCAAATGCTCTTTCAAGCACCACCAAACCTTTTGGGACCTTATTCAATTTAAGATGCAAGACCTTATTTCCAAGGAGAGTATCCTCACTTCCTGATGTTTTGACATACTTGCCAAAATTTATTTCTCTTTCTGCAAAATTTGCTTCACAATGCAAGAACCTTAAGATGTCAAGATTATCTTCAAAAACTTGCCAGTTGTCAAAGTTGTCTGGTATAGATGGCCTAGTTTGAACCTCAATTTTAGATATCCCTATAAAAGTGATATCCTTTGGTCTTAGAGAAATATTATCCAATAAATCAGCCATTATATTGTGGCTTATGTCCATCCAATCAATACAAAAAGCATCAAAGTGTTCTATCTTATCCCAAACAAGATTCCTATATTATTTTAATCTTTTATTTTTTTATGCATATTTGGACCTCACCTGAGATACAACCAACTCTGAATCTCCAATCACTCTAAGATTTTTTATCTAATGTTTTGAGGCTAATCTTAAACCTATCATTAAGGCCTCATACTCTACAATATTATTAGTATAAGTAAACAATGTGGAAGAAAACTTAAAAGTTTTTTTAGTAGGGGATATCAATAATACACCTGCACCAAACCTTTCCTTAGAACTTGCACCATCAAAATAAATGGTCCAAAGGTCACTTTTATTTGATATATTATTCTGATCCTAAGCTAAGAGTGGAGATCCATCTCTATTTTCATTCTCTCTATTCTATACTTGAAAGGAATTTACATCAGTATCTAGGAAGCAATTCATATTATCAATATTAGTTTCCTCCTCAATCATATGAGGAGTTCTAACTTCCCTAGATATTTTAACATGTTCACCAACAATGTTAAATGTAGCAAAAGATAAATCAAATTGGATGCTACCTCCCATGGCTGCACTCAATTTTCTTGATAGAAACATTTCATATTGGGGAGGTATGTCAACAACTAAGACACTCATGGTCAGATGTTTTTCTTGATCGAAAACAAGCTTATAGGGTAAGGCCTTAATTGTTCCAATAACCAGTACTTCTCTGGAATCCATATCTTGGCACCTCCCATGGGGAGTGTGAACTTGAAATCCCATTGACCAAATAATCTCAGTGGGCATGATAGTATTAGATGCTACTATTAGGAATGGGAACACTGAGAGGGGGGAGGGGGGGGTGGATCAATGTTCTATAATTAACTACTTTTCTTTGATCTTTGAAACTTAACTTAATCACTTAGTTACTGAAATGAACATCAATGAAAGTAAGATAAACAATCATAATACATGACACAAAATATGATTATGATGCAGTCAAGGATGGAGGATCCAATTAAGGACTATCCAAACTTACAGCCAAACCACAACATGATAGAATTACACAACAATAACACTAGATCTGACAAAAAACTAAAATATTTACTCATAAATTCACTGATTACATGCAATGTATTGGGCCGTAAGGCCTTCCTGGTTATGGCCAAATACAAATAAGAAATAAATTCTAAGAGATCAATAAGATCCAGTCTAATTCTACCTAATCTAGTCCTAAAAAAATCACCAACTGATGGAAACCCTAAGGAAGATCTAAACTTATGCTCACAAGACACCAAGAAATCTCCTTGTCTCCAAGCCTCAACCACTAGCTCTACTATCACAGCCTATCAGAGATCAATCTAATCTGCAAGATCTCACAGGATATTTTCCACAGCTTCCCTTCTATCTATCTTCCTAGACTTTTGTCTTAAACAACTATCCCAAAACTCTTTTAAATACCAATCATCAGCCACAGGTCAGCTGTATGAAATAATTAACTCTTACAAACAAATATTAAATGAAATATAAGTTGGCTCTCAAATATCCTTAAAATTATTAAATTCAACATGTCAGCCTCCAAATCCACATAGGAGAATTTGACATCAACTACCAATAATAAATGCACCAAGTCAGCCAAGCAAATCTTCAAGAACACCAGTTGATAAGAGCTTTTACCAAGTAGCAGAGAAATAACCGAGCACTAGTGAACTGACCATGCCAAGCATCACCAAGCAATGCAGTTATCACTGAGCACCAGGACAATCGATGCCTTCAATTACTGAGTGTTCTTCAGAGATCAAACACCCTAGTAAATGCTATAACTAAGCAACCATACTCCAAGACTGAGAAAATACTTCACCAACTAAGATCAAAACTACCAATCTAACTTTCCAAACAAACATATTTTTGGGTGATACAGGATTGCCAAGAATCCTAGGATCCTATTGCATCAGACACCCTAGGTAAAGAAGATTTTCTTATAAGGAAATTAGGAATGTCTTAGGGGAATTAGAATAGGTATGCCATATTTGTTCTTAACCCATATGTCCTCTTGTCCTTCATTCCAAGTTTTCTTCACTTCATCCATTGTCCCTTGCAACAAGTTTTCTCGCTTCCCACTTTTCTTATCTTTCCTATCTACAACTGATAACAACTAACTCTGACAATCCCTTCCACTGTCGATCACATCAGTACCTTGGTAAATATCATCCTCTCTAGACTCCTCAATCAACTCAGTATCATCCGCATCTCTTTATGTCATCAATGTCATTATGTGTTGTACTATTTCTATTAGAAAGACCATTTGCCTCTTAATTGCAACAAACTCTTCAAGTATATCATTCTCCTTCTCTTTCAAACTATTCTTTTTAGGAATAGGTTCATCATCCCTCTGCTCCTAAGGTTTGTCACCGTCACACGGATAACACTTGACAACTCCACATTCCTTAGTCCCCGTCTCCTATAAAGGTAACAACTTATGCCTAGATCCTTCATGCCTAGCCACATAGGTGTTTGCATGACCATCAAACAAAACATTTCTATCAAATTGCCAAGGCCTCTCGAGTAATAGATGACAAGCATCCATAGGCAATGCATCACACAATATTTCATCATGATAAGATCTAATCTGAAAATTAACCAAGCATTGTTCTTCAATCCTAACCTTAGACACATCTTGTATCCAACTAATCTGATAAGGGTTAGGGTGTTTCTTTCTTTCCAAATTCAACTTACTAACCATCTCTTTTGAAACAAAGTTTTCAAAACTGCCACCATCAACTATGACATTACATACCTTATCCTTGCACTTACATCTAGTTCTAAATAAATTTCTTCTTTGTACTGGTTCTTGGACACATGTAGCTAACATCCTAGTGATAAGAAACTCACCTTTTTCTGCAACATTCACAATGTCTTCTTTGGTAGTTAGTGCAACTCTTTTCTTAGGACATTGAAAACTTCTATGACCCTCTTCACCACATTGATAACAAGTACCAGTGAACTCATTTTTCCACCTTCTTCTCTGTCTAGTATTGAAATTATTAGTGACCTGACCACTACCAAATCCTACATCAGTCTTCTTAGAATTCTCTACCACATTACTTTCAGCAATTGTTTCACCAGTCTTACCACCTTTATTCCTATTTTTTTGTCTTCATCCAAACTTCTTGTTCAACTTCTCTTCAATCTTTAATGCCATCTGATAAGCATCTCCTATTTTCATCATTCGAATAGTAAGTAACTCTTCTTGAATACTAGGTCTCAAACCATAAACATACCTATCAACCTTCTCTTTATTAGCTTCAGAATGACAAGTCCTAATCAAGATTTTGTAAAACTCCTCAGTGTACTCCTACACAAATTTGTTGGTCTACTTCAAGGCTTGCATATTCTTAAACATGTCTAACTCATAATCCACTGAAATTTATTGCTTATTCAAGTTGTCAAACATTTGGTTCCATCTAGTGATCTTTTACTTTCCTCTCCTACTTCTTTCCAACTGAACCTCTCTCCACCAAATATTTGCATGACCCTTTAGTTTAGTCTTTGCAAATCTAACTGTATCATCTTAAAATGGAAGCACTTCCATGTTAAGAGTGTTTAGCCCTTTGAGTAAGTGGTTTGGGGTCATGTCAAATGCCTTGAATGGATACTCAACTTGGATCTAGCTTTTTCCCCTATCCTACCCCATTTTCCACTTCTTCCTGACATTTTTTCTAGCATTTTGGACTGTGAACCTGAGATTCTTGGCCTCAGGGTCAAGGTTGACCCCTTAGGTCAAGGTTAACCTTGACCCTAACCTAGGTTAGGGATGATCTCGACCCTGACCTAGGTCAAGGTTGACCTCATCCTTGACCCTAGGGTCTAGGATCCTTGGGGTTAGCTTTTGGTTTTGGGATTTCATCAAAATCTTGTCTTTTCCCTCTTCGGGGCCACTATTTCTCAGATTAAGTGTCGAATTCTCAAATTAATATTTAAGGTGAACCTTTCATGAGATTTGTATAGGATTCCTAATTTATTATTGGAGATTAGCCTTTCTCAAGTTTTGTACCTAATGCTCAAATTAACTTTGGGGTTGGCCTTACCTTGAATTTTGTGACAAGGCTCTTAAATAATTATTTTGTTTCTATATTAAGGGTGGTCCCATCCTATATTTTTGTGTCAAGACTTTAGTTTAATTTCCTCTCCATGTGCACCTCTCTAGATTTTTGTGACATGGGCCCTTAATTATTGTTTTCTATGAGGCCCCTCTTGTGCCCTAGATGACCATAAAAGGGAGCCATCCTCTCTCATTTTCTACATCTCATCTCAAAATCTCACAAGCTCTCAAGTGCAAGCAAGTAAGAAGATCATCCATTCAAGCATTCAAGCCTTCAAGTATTCAAGATCCAATTCATCAAGGAGATCCATTAGTAGCCATTGAAGGATTCAAGCTCTATGGAGCTCTCTTGTTGAAGATTCCTCCATTTCCATTCAAGCCTCTTCCTAATTCAAGATCCATTCAAGATTGGTGTTGAGGATCTAAAGACAATTGATTGGAGACATCCTACATTTGATTCTACATTCATCCATTCTTGTGGATTCAAGGATTTGAATCCTCCACAAAGGTTTCAACTCAAGCATAGTGAATTAGTCCATTTACTTTGTTTATTCCAACAATTTCAATTCAATTTCAAGGTTAATTCCTAAATTGGGGTTTGACTAAGGCAAACCCCTCCCCTCCCAATAAACAAAACCATTTTTCTTGCAGGTACAAGTTCAGAATTTTAGATTTGAGATCAAATTTGGATACCCTTTTCGGCGAACTTCCAAGATCTATGAACAAAGTCAAAATTAACCTTCAGAATAAAAATGTAGCCTTTGACCTTTATGAGGGTCAAAGTCGACCTGATCCAATCTCAGAAAAATATTTATGGGTTTTACAAATCTCATAGTTTCAATTTAATGTGACAAAAATCAATAGTTTTTGAGATCATTTGATAAGGTTTTCAGCCGATTCTTTTTCGGAGGTAATTACCTTTATTCATTAATCTCAACATTAATCATCTACATTTACTTTTTATATCAAAATAATTTCATATAAGTGTAAAATATTGGCTTTGGGGTCACTTTTATGTGCAAACCATTATTCTAAGACCCCATCCTTATTTTATCCTTTACATTTTGGTGAACCTAACATGCTTACCCTCCTTTCTTTTTGTGGATTTAGACACTCTATTTTGTTAGATCTTCCTTGGTATTCACTTGTGTGTTCACCTTCACTTTACATTTTGGTGAACCCATTTTACGACAACTCTTTCTTTTTGGTGTTAGATTTACATTTTGTGCTTACAAAAGTAGGTTTATTTTATGCTCTTGCATTTATATTTCAAAAATACAAAAAAATTGCAAAATTTCTTAAAAAATACAAAAACATTTCATTTGAATGCATTTAGATATATGTAGATCTATTTTATATGCATTTCTTTATTCATTATCATGTTGCACAAGTTATCTCAAGCATGGTTTAAGTGCTTTATTAAACCTTTGGATGGGGATGTTGATTTTTCTCTTCCTCATGAAACCATTGTGAATGATCCCTTTGATGAAGACATTGATTTATCCCCTCCTCATGAAGAAACCTTGATATAAGAGGGTGATTTATTACATGATGAAAACTCTTTTCCTCAAACACATTCCCTTCATATAGACATTTTAGTGAAAGAAGATGATATTATAGATGTTTTACCTCCATTTGAGATTCCTTCTAGTGATGAGGCATTAGTGGAGAATGATATGAATTCCCTTAATGCTCTCCCTTTTAGTGATGATCCTATGGAGACTAAAGATCTTACCTCATCTCCTCCTAGGATGTCCTCTTTTCTTCCTTCTTGTGAATCTATTTGTAGTGTTGAGACAACTAAAAAGCTTTATCCTAAACCCTTGTTAACTGTCAAAGGTTGTCCTCACATTACTATCAAAGGTAAACCTATGGATTCTTTCAATGGTCAAGATTTGATAGCTCACAAATATCATTCAAGGAATAAACTTCAACCTAATCCGGTGGTTTCTACTTCTTTACCACCTTCTCAACCTATTCTTTCTCCTCCACCCCGTCTTCCTAGCTAGGAGTATGATTTGATAGACCAATTGCAAAATACCCCTGCCAAGATTTCTTTATGGGAGCTTCTTCAATCTTCACCTACCTACTATGAAGCCTTGCAAAAGGCTCTAGAAACTCTTCCTACTCCACCTCCTAATCAAGAGAACATCAATAACTTCTTAAAATGCATGCATGCTACCCTAGGTCCTCCTGACATTGTTTTTACTCAAAAAGATTTACCTTCTAAAGAAGTTCAGAATCAATATGATGCTCTTATGGTTATTTTTTCTATTAATAAAAGTATCATTCATAGGACCTTGATTGATAATGGATCTGGACTTAATTTTTGTAGCATGGACATTCTCAAAGCAATTAACGCTGATCTTTCAACTATCCAACCTAATAATATTCCTATACGTGGCTTTGATAACATTGCTAAGAAAACTTTAGGAATCATTACCTTACCTATCAAAGTAGGACTGGTCATCCTAAATACACCTATTCATGTTATGCCTGGACCTCTCAATTATAATCTTCTTTTGGGTAGACCTTGGTTGCATGAGATGCATGTCGTTCCTTCCACCCTTCATCGTAAAGTCAAGTTTATACATATTAACAAGATGTATATGCTTCATGCAGATGATGTGCTGAATCCTTGTCTTAATATTCAAACTCACACTACTCCTATTCCTAATAGTAATCCTCCTTCCTCTAATGCTCTTCCTGATGATGATTGGGGAACCTTGGATTTTAATCCTACCTTTATTGGAGAGTATAAGATGTTGAACTACAACTAATTTGGAATCTGATTGAAGGATCTATGATTGAAAGATCACTAAGAAGTTGCTGATTAGATATGCAATATGATTAAATCAGTATTATGTTGTCATTGATGTCAACTAGTTTGAAAACACTTATCTTGTAAGTTACTATACTGAGACATCTGAAGAAAAGTGGAAAAGAGATGAAGAACAAAGAAATCTACATGAGGGAAGATGTACATGATAAATGAGGCTAAGGAACACATTGAGTAACTTGTTGATGATTCTATGACTTGATGATATTGACTTCATTATGTTGCATTCATCTATAATCAAGTATAGAGTTGAAAGACACAAAGAAGTGCTGTCGGTAAATGAAGCATTTTTAGTATACACCGATGGAGTGTAGTGTATACTGACTATAGTATTAACTGAGCATTGTTCACTGATGCATTCTTTATTAACCAAAAAAAATAGAATGAATTAAATGATTAGTTTAGCTGATAAGATTGATGAGCTAGCAAGAGTATAACATTGAGGTAATAGATAAAGTTTTTTACGCAGATCAACGACTAACAAAATTCAAAGAAGATCTAACAGAGAAAATTGAAACGTGTTATTGACACAAGTTTAGAGAAATTTTTAAGAGGCAAAATCTATGAATGTGATTAAGCTGCAAAATCTAATGGTGGAGAATAAAATGATTTACTCATCTATATAAGAGAACAAAATTTCTTTAGTATGAAGCCAGAAGAAGAAGAAGCTGCAAGAATTTTGCATGAACAAGCTTTCATGCATTTTGATCATACTGGTTAGTGAGAACCGAGCTGCAGAATAATTACCGAGCTATAGAGAGCTATTATTGACAGATAGTAAGTTGATACAGTATTGAATCTAAAGTGAAATATTGATCAGAAGGATTTGTATGGACTAAATATTGATCTGTAGTATGCAATTGAAGTTGTATTAAGGTAGGTCATTTTTACTGTTACATATTTAACCATTGTATACAGTTTAAATCTCTTAACTGAGTGGACTCTGAAAGTCTTATGATGTATCATTCATAGAATGATCATTGTTATCCTGTCAACCCCATAGTGAATGTTGGTTGGATGATAACTTCTAGTCTAAAATCCTCTAACAAGGTCACACCTGACAGTGTGTTTGTAACCTTTAACAGGGTTGGGTCTTAACTGACCTCACTTCAAAAGAGTGAACAATTTTGGGTTGCCGGTCCCAGGTGGTTTTTCCCTTTAAAGGGTTTCCATGTTAAATCTCTTGTGTTATGTGTTGATTGTGATATTTTTTTTTTATCATACTTTACATGTTACATGTTAGATTTGATTGGTGAACTGTTATAAGTATTAGACTGGTAATCAGTAAAAGTATAGACAATGAGAGTTATTATTTCTTACCGATGACCAGAAATTAAAGAAGATGTTTTGAATTATACATATTATTTTGGGACACTGGATAACTGATTCACCCCCCCCCCCCCCTCTTAGTTATTCTAACAATTGGTATTAGAGCATTGGTTGCTTGGAATAGATTTTTAAGGACTTAAGCATAAAGGTCTCAAGATGTATAAGAGGGAAGTACTGAAACTGAACAAAGAGAACTTCATAGTTTGGAAAAGCAGAATGAAGCTACACATATCTAGAATTGGGAACTCAACACTAGAGCTGATGGAGAATGGCTACATGAAACCGCCCACTAGTCCCCTAACTATTGATCAACTAAAGGATAAGCATGAACACAATGTTACTATGATGGAACTTGCTACTGCCTATACCGACACTGAATTTGAAGATATCAAGACATGCACAACTACCAAAGGAATGCGGGATAAATTAGCACAAATCTATAATGGAGATCTGAATGTCAAAAGAGCCCGAGCTGAAAGTTTGAGAGGAAAATTTGATGATATGAGAATGAAAGAAGGTGAGAATATTGTCCAATATTCAAATAGACTCAAAGAGTTGGTACATGCTATTAGAGCATCTGATGGAGTAATTGATGATGAAACAATGATACACAAGATTCTCAGAACTTTGCTACCATTTTATGCAATCAGGATTTTTGCAATTCATGAAACAAGAGCTACATCCAACCTTACTCTTAACACTCTGATTGGTAAACTTACAACCTTTGAATTAAAAAACTTTGATAACAATGTCATTCCTTCTATTGAATCCACTTTCTTGTCTTCTCTAAAGATTGGAAAGTCTAGCAGGAATGGTAAGAATTGTGATAGTGGTGACAATACCGATGATGAACTTGAAGAACTTGAAGCACTTATGGCCAGAAGATTGCCCAAAGGAAAAGGAAAGTATAGAGGTAAGCTACCTTTAGCATGCTTTAATTGTAAAGAAGTTGGTCACATCACTGCTAGATGTCCATAGAAGAAAGATGATGATAGATCCAAAGACCGATCTAATGGAAGCTATGGAAGAAAAGTCAATAGAGGTTACCGACACAACAATAGAGACAACCAAGATGAAAAAGGCAAAAAGGTATGTTACATAGCTAAAGATATTGAAACTGAATCTAATTCTAATGATGATATAGAAGTTGTATTTTTTGCTATGAAAGATGACTCAAAAGAGGAAGAGAAACATGAAGAGACAGTCCTAATCTCTAAAGTAAGTAGAAATGATACATGGATCATAGACAGTGGCTGCACACATCATATGACTAGTGATGTAGAGAATTTTGATCATCTTGTTGAATATAATGGAGGATCTGTGAGAATGGGAAATGATGCATCTTGTATGGTAAGAGGTAAAGGCTCACTGATGATCAATGATAGATTACAATGTGAAAATGCATATTGGGTAGATGGACTAAACTATAATCTGATAAGTGTGGCTCAGTTGAACAACTCAAGCCACCAACTGGCTTTTGAGAGAAAAAAGGTGAAGATTTATAATGATGGAGGAAGACTTGTCAAAACTGGTACACAATCTAGAGGTAATCTATTCTATCTTGATATGGATCAGTCTTCTTGTTTGTTAATTAAGGATGAAGATGCTTGGTTGTGGCACCGAAGGTTATGCTATGTGAACTTTGACAACATGATCAAGATTAGTAGAAAGAAAAAAGTTAGAGGATTTCCTAAGTGCCATGAATGTCAGAGAGGTAAGATGACTAAGTCTAGTTTTAAAAGAAAAGACTACTCAACAAAGAAGATACTTGAGTTGGTTCATACCAATCTGTGTGGTCCCATGAGAACTCAGAGTTATTATGGTGATAAATATTTTATTCTTTTTGTTGATGATTACACTAGACTGATGACTGTTATGCTCTTGAAAG
This sequence comes from Chamaecyparis obtusa, assembly GCA_027943335.1. Taxonomy (NCBI): domain Eukaryota; kingdom Viridiplantae; phylum Streptophyta; class Pinopsida; order Cupressales; family Cupressaceae; genus Chamaecyparis; species Chamaecyparis obtusa. The sequence goes on from BSBK01003571.1 coordinate 441,197, forward strand.
AGAAATATGAAGCTTTCAAAATGTTTAAATGGTATAAAGCTAAGGTAGAGAAAGAAACTGGAAAAGAAATAAAATGTTTAAGATCTAATAGAGGAGGTGAATTTATCTCTGATGAATTCACTAACTTTTGCAATGAGCATGGAATCAAGAGGCAGGTATCTGCACCGAGGACACCTCAGGAAAATGGCATTGCTGAAAGAAGGAATAGGTCTATAATTGACTATGCTAGAACATTGATGATACAAAAGAATGTTGCTCAGACATATCAGAGGGAAGTTGTCAGCACAACTGCATATGTTCTTAACTAAGTACAACTGAACAAGGACTCAAATTGAACACCTTATGAACTATGGTTTGGACACAAACCAACTATAAGTTATTTCAAAAATTTTGGAAGTAAATACTTTATCTTGAAAGATGAAAGAAATGGAAAATTTGATTCTAAAAGAGATGAAGGGATATTTCTAGGATATTCCACTACAAGTAAAGCATACAAATGTTTGAATAAGGCTACAAATAAGATTGTTGAAAGTACTAATGTTCATTTTGATGAGTTTGATGATTAGTACACTAAGGAAAGTACAAAGGAACCGAAAGACTATGGTAGATTCACTTACATTGAATATCCAAAGTATCTACTGACACCACAGATAGTGACAACTAGTCAGTAGGGAAAAAATGTAGTACAATAGGCACCACAAATTGAGGAACATGAAGAAGCTACCAAGCAAGAAAATGACCCTGAGTAGGATGAACAAGAAAGGAGAAATCAAGTCTTGGCTAGTTTTGTTAGGAGACATCATCCTGAAACACAAATCATTGGAGACAGACATGCTAGAATGCAAACCAAAAGAAAAAAAAGACAAGGTACATGTTTAATTTGTGAATTTGAACCTAAAACTGTGAAAGTTGCATTAGAAAATGAAGAATGGGTTAATGCAATGGAGGAAATAGAACAAATCAAAAAGAACAAAACTTGGTCCTTAGTACCCTAACCAAAAGATAAGAATGTTATTGGTACTAAGTGGATATACAGGAATAAATTGAATGAAAAAGGTGAAGTCACAAGAAATAAAGCTAGATTAGTATGCAAGGGATATGCACAGGAAGAAGGCATTGACTATGGTGAAACATTTTCACCTATTGCTAGATTAGAAGGAGTTAGAATGCTACTTGTATATGCTACACATAAGAAATTCAAAGTCTATTAAATGGATGTGAAGTCAACATTTTTGAATGGTATACTTGAAGAAGAAGTCTACATTGAACAACCTGAAGGATTTGTTGATCTTGACAATAAAGACATGGTATGTAGACTACATAAAGCTTTATATGGACTAAAGCAAGCACTAAGAGCATGGTATGAAAGATTGCATACTTACTTGCTAAGTATTGGATTTGTTAGAACAAGTGAAAACAGTAATTTATATGTGAAAGGTGATACTAATGATACTATTTTCATTTTTGAAATATTTGTTGATGACATTATCTTTGGAGGCTCAGATCTTGTCTGCAAGGCATTTGCTGATGAAATACAAAAAGAATTTGAAATGTCTATGTTCATAGAGATTAAGTTCTTTCTTGGACTATAAGTGATTCAGCAAAGTGATGGGATATTCATCACACAATCTAAATACATAAAGGAAGTACTGAAGACATTTGGCATGGAAGATGCTAAACCTATGGGAACATCGATGGCTACTAGATGAAAATTGACAAAGGAGGATGAAACAATCTAAATGAGATAGAGTACTAAAGATCAGTTATAGAGAATAGAAGTAGGAACAGGAGAACTAAAAAGATCACAACTACAGAAAGGTAAAGCTATACTATTTAATGTTGGTTCAGTAACATAGTGATTAAACATATTAAGTCTATTCAAATTACAACATTTGTTCACAGAGTTGTAGAATGTATGTTTGGTATGTATATGGTACATTTCATATTACTTGAGTTGCCATCAATGCCAAAGGGAGAGATTGTTGAACTACAACTGATTTGGAATCTGATTGAAGGATCTATGATTGCAAGATCACTGAGAAGTTGCTGATTAGATATGTAATATGATTAAATCAGTATTATGTTGTCATTGATGTCAGCTAGTTTGACAACATTTATCTTGTAAGTTACTATACCGAGACATCTAAAGAAAAGTGGAAAAGAGACGAAGAACAAAGAAATCTACATGAGGAAAGATGTACATGACATATGAGGATAAGGAACACATTGAGTAACTTGTTGATGAGTCTATGACTTGATGATATTGACTTCATTATGTTGCATTCATCTATAATCAAGTATAGAGCTGAAAGACACAAAGCAGTGCTATCGGTAAATGAAGCATTTTTAGTATACACCGACGGAGTGTAGTGTATACCGACCGCAGTATTAATCGAGCAGTGTTCACCGACGCATTCTTTGTTAACTAAGCAAAACATAATGAATTAAATGATTAGTTCAGCCAATAAGATTGATGAGCTGGAAAGAGTATAACATCGAGGTAATAGATAAAGTTTGTTATGCAGATGAGTGGCTAACAAAATTCAAAGAAGATCTAACGGAGCAAATTGAAATGTGTTATTGACACAAGTACCGAGAAATTTTTAAGCGGAAAAATCTATGAATGTGATTAAGTGGCAAAATATGATGGTGGAAAAGAAAATGATTTACTCATCTGTATAAGAGAACAAAATTTCTTTAGTAAGAAGCTGGAAGAAGAAGAAGCTACAGGAATTTCACGTGAACAAGCTTTCATGCATTCTAATCATACTAGTTAGTGAGAACCAAGCTACAAAATAATTACTGAGCTATAGAGAGCTATTACCAATGAATAGTAAGTTAATATAGTATTGAATATGAAGTAAAATATTGATTAGAAGGATTTGTATGGACTAAATATTGATCTGTAATCTATAATTGAAGTTGTATTAAGGCAGGTCATTTTTACTATTACATATTTAACCATTGTATACAGTTTAAATCTCTTAACTGAGTGGACTCTGAAAGTCTTATGATGTATCATTCATAGAATGATCATTGTTATCCTATCAACCTCATAGTGAATGCTGGTTGGATGATAACTTCTAGTCTAAAATCCTCTAAAAAGGTCACACCTGACAGTGTGTTTGTAACCTTTAATAGGGTTGGGTCTTAACCAACCTCACTTCAGAAGAGTGAACAATTTTGGGTTGCCGGTCCTAGGTGGTTTTTCCCTTTACATGGTTTCTACGTTAAATCTCTTATGTTATGTATTGATTGTGATATTTGTTTGTTATCATACTTTACATGTTACATGTTAGATTTGATCAGTAAACTGTTATAAGTATTAGACTGGTAATTGGTAAAAGCATAGATAGTGAGAGTTATTATTGCTTATCGATGAGCAGAAATTAAAGAAGATGTTTTGAATTATACATATTGTTTTGGGACATTGGATAACTGATTCACCCCGCCCCCCCCCTCTTAGTTATTCTAAGATAAGATTAGTGATCTTTATTTTATGAAGAAACAAAGAGAATTTGAACAACAAGTTTTTACTTCTACTTCTAATACTCTTCATAATAACTTTGTCACTCCTTCTACCCACAATGAATCTTTAAAACCTACTAATGATGACATAGTGACTACTAAAGTTCCATTGACTCCTTTTGATATGGCTTCTTGTGATGGTCCTGGTTATCATTTCCTTGTTAAACAAGGATTTAATGGTCAAGGATGTGGTAAGCATAAACAAGGAATTCAAATGCCCTTACACACTGGGGGGCATGAGCATTCTTATGGATTAGGATTTAATCCTCGACAACAAATCAATGTTAACAAAATTTTGAATAACACTTCAAGACATTATGAACCTATGAAGGAATTTGACCAAGAAGTTCTTTTTCTTAAACTCCTTCATGCTAAGATGTGTACTAGACCTAAACGCAAAAAGAAACATAGTCCACACTTGAAGACTCTTCCTTTTTGTTTGTATCATAGATTTCATGATCACTCTACTAATGAATGTTAAGCTTTACATTAGAAGATTAGGCAACTCATTGATAGTAAGGTTATTTATATATCATGTGACAATGAGTTGTATTTCAATCTTGTTTTCTCTAAATAACATTTATGTTCCTATTAGGGAACTCCACATTATATAAACAATGTTAGCATAATCCTTAGGGTCTCGTTGTCTTGTATAGTGTTGTGAGTGATATATAATAGGTCCCCTTCCATCCTTGATCCTATACTTGGGGGGCAAGGATGTCATCTCATTCTTTTTTATCTTTCCAAGATTCACCTCTTTCCTTGGTTAAGCAGTATTTATCTATTATGTGATATCCAATCATACATGAAAATTTTGGTTTGCATTGATGATCTATGTCCTTAATCACAACCTTTTTTTTTTTTGACATTGGGTTTCCATGGTTGATATATCTCTCACCTTGGAAACTGAATAGTGTGCTATCCCTCACAAGGGTTACTCTTTTTCACTTCTTGCATGATATATATTTGCATTCGTCCCTTCCATGGCCTCGTAGGAGATATGACGTTCTTGGCTTGGACTCAGTGTTGTCTATGGATATTGTCTTGATGTTGAAGAAGGATTTATCCTTGTTCTTTTCTCTCCTTAACATGTCAAAATAGTATGTTGTTGTCATCTTAAGGAGGGGGCATATATATAGCCTCCCTCACTCTATATTATGCATTTTTGTTCTAACCTTTTGTTTTGCAGCATGCTAAATCTCAGAAGGTAACGCACATAAGTTGCTAAATCCTAAAGAGACATACATTTCCCATTTCAAATATGCTAAATATTGGAAGGTAACACACATAAGTTGCTAAATCTTGAAGGGGCATGCATTTTCAATTTTTAATATGCTAAATCTTTTGAAGGTAATGCACATAAGTTGCTAAATCCTGAGGAGACATGCATTTTGTATTCCATGGTGATATAAGAAGGTGGATCCATGGGTACTTTATAAAATCCATCAGAAGATGCATTACATCCATGGACAAAGCCACTAGAAGGCACACAACATTGTGGGGTGACTATCAAGTGTTTTCTTGGTGGGCCATGCTATCCTTTTGTGGTTTGCAGTGAGATACACACATCTTACTGGGCAAGCTAACCACTCCTCTCTCTCCTTTTCTCTCTTTTCTCTAGTAATGTCTCTCTTATTGAAATCTTGGAGTTGATGAAGAATTGAGTCCCTAGGGGCTTGATGATTCCTTTGTCCCTTTGATTTCAATAAGATTATCTTTTTCTTTATGATCTCCTTTACCAAGAGTTTGCATTGAGTCCATACTCTTGCTAAAGTGGGGGCTTAATGTATCATCTTAAAATGGAAGAACTTCCATGTTAAGAGTGTTTAGCCCTTTGAGTAAGTGGTTTTGGGTCATGTTGAAAGCCTTGAATGGATACTCGACTTTGATCTAGCTTTTTCCCCTGTTCTACCCCATTTTCCACTTCTTCCTGGCATTTTCCTAGCATTTTGGACTGTGAACCTGAGATTCTTGACCTTAGGGTCAAGGTTGACCTTGACCTTGACCTACATCAGGGATGACCTCAACCTCGACCTAGGTCAAGGTTGACCTCATCCTTGACCCTAGGGTTCAGGATCCTCGGGGTTAGCTTCCAGCTTCAGGATTTCATCAAAATCTTGTCTTTTCCCTCTTTGGGGCCACTATTTTTTGGATTAAGTGTCAAATTCTCAAATTAATATTTGAGGTGGACCTTTTTCAAGATTTGTATAGGATTTCAAATTTATTATTGGAGATTAGCCTTTCTTGATTTTGATGCCTAATGCTCAAATTAACTTTGGGGTTGGCCTTACCTCTAATTTTCTGACAAGGCTCTTAAATAATTATTTTATTTCTATATTAAGGGTGGTCCCCTCCTAGATTTTTGTGTCAAGACTTTAATTTAATTTCCTCCACATGTGCACCTCTCTAGATTTTTGTGCCATGGACCCTTAATTATTGTTTTCTATGAGGCCCCTCTTGTTCCCTAGATCATTATAAAAGGGAGCCTTCCTCTCTCATTTTCTCCATCTCATCTCACAATCTCTCAAGCTCTCAAGTTCAAGCAAGTAACAAGATCAAGCATTCAAGCATTCAAGCCTTCAAGCATTCAAGATCCAATTCATCAAGGAGATCCATTAGTATCCATTGAAGGATTCAAGCTCTATGGAGCTCTCTTGTTGAAGATTCCTCCATTTCCATTCAAGCCTCTTCCTAATTCAAGATCCATTCAAGATTGGTGTTGAAGATCTAAAGACAATTGATTGGAGACATCCTACATTTGATTCCACATTCATCCATTCTTGTGGATTCAAAGATTCGAATCCTCCACAAGGGTTTCAACTCAAGCGAGTTGAATTATTCCATTTACTTTGTTTATTCCAGCAATTTCAATTCAATTTCAAGGTTAATTCCTAAATTGGGGTTTGACTAAGGCAAATCCCTCCCCCCGAACAAACAAAAACATTTTTCTTGGAGGTATAGGTGCAAAATTTTGGATTTGGATAACCCTTTCGACAAACTTCCAAGATCTGTGAACAAAGTCAAAATCAACCTTGAGAATAAAAATGTAGCCTTTGACCTTTTAATGAGGGTCAAAGTCGACCTGATCTATTCTTAGAAAAATATTTCTGGGTTTTGTAGATCTCAAAGTTTCTACTTAAGGTCACAAAAATCAATAGTTTTTGAGATTGTTTGATAGGGTTTTCAACTGATTCTTTTTCTGAGGTAAGTACCTTTATTCTTTAATCTCAACATTAATCATCTACATTTACTTTTTATATTAATAGAATTTCATATAAGTGTAAAATATTGGTCTTGGGGTCTCTTTTATGTGAAAACCATTGTTCTAGGACCCCATCCATATTTTATATTATACGCTAACTCTATCAAGATCTTCTATTTCTTCATACTCAAAGCATTCATCTATTTCATTGATCTAATCAATCAACTCTTCCAGCCTAAGGCTTCCAGAAAATGTAGAAACTTCAATCTTAGGTCTTTTCCCAATTTTAGACATAGCATTTAGGATTCTAATTTCTTCTGGATCTCTAGCTTCTTCTACAACTTCTTCAAAATAATCTTCTTCCTCAGATTCATCATCACTATCTTCTTTAGATGTAGTCTTCTTTCTCAATTCCTCTTGTAGAGCTTGCACTTGTTTCTGCAAAGCTCTAAAATCATCAAGACTGAATTCTCTAGTAGATTCTTCCTCTGAGATCTCACAAGCTCTCCTCAGAGGCATCTTCAATCCAAGGTCCTGGTGTAAACTACCTCTCCTTCGGTGATCTATCTAGACATTCAAGATCGACTCACTCTGATACCACTTGATGCATTCAAGGATGGAGGATCCAATTAAGGACCATCCAAACTTGCACCCAAACCAATGTAATTACACAAAAATAACACTAGATCTAATAGAAAACTGAAATATTTATTCATAAATTCACTGATTACATGCAATGTGCCTGGTTGTAAGGCCTTCCTAGTTATGGACAAATACAAAAAAGCATTAAATTCTAAGAGATCAACAAGATCTAGTCTGATTCTAGCTAGTCCATTCCTGAAACAATCAGCAACTGATGGAAACCCTAAGGCAAATCTAAACTTGTGCTCACAAGCCACCAAGAAATCTCCTTGTCTCTAGGCCTCAACCACTAGCTCTGCTATCACAACCTATCAAAAATCAATCTGATATGCAAGATCTCACAGGATCTTTTCCACACCTTCCCTTCTATCTGTCTTCCTAGACTTATGTCTTAAACAACTACCCCAACACTCTTTTAAATACCAATCATCAACCACAGGTCGGTTGGATGAAACAATTAACTCTTACAAACAAATATTAAATGAAATACAAGTTAGCTCTCAAATAGCCTTACAATTATTAAATTCAACATGTCAGCCTCCAGATCCACATAGGAGAATGTGACATTAGCTACCAATAATAAATGCGCCAAGTTGGCCAAGAAAATCTTCAAGAACACTAGTCGATAAGACCTTTTATTGAGAAGCAAAGAAATAACTAACCACCTATGAGCCAACCATGCCAAGCATCACCAAGCAATGTAGTTATCACTGAGCACTAGGAGAACCAATGCCTTTAGTTATCAAGTGTTCTTCAGAGATCGAGCACCCTGGTAAATATTGTAATCAAGCAACCATACTCCAAGACCAAGTAAATACTTCACCAACTAAGATCAAAACTACCAATCTGCCTTTCAAAACAAACATATTTTTTGGTGATACAGGATTGCCAAGAATCCTAGGATGCTCCTACATTAGATTACAGGGAAACCCAAATAGGTAAAAACCATGGTGAGAATTGACAGCCACTAAGAAGTGCACTAGTGTTTTTTGATCCTTGTTAGAAGATCTTGCAACCCTATTAGGAGTTGACCTTTATAATGCTTTAGTACAGTGACTTGGTCAAGGGTCAGACCCTATTAGGAGTCTTTTACAATTAATCCTATTAGGGGTGGGGACACATTGTCCTAGAGCTCACTGCTCAAGTGGTGAAGGCTACAACCTTCTAGATATCAGATACAGACTATATTTGCAAGGTTAACTGGTGTTGTGACACTACTTATCTGATTAGTTCCTTTGGTGCACTGATGCTTTAGCCTCTTGTAAAGCTCTAACACATTCTATCTAATCTTTGTATACTTTTTCTCTACTTATACAAACTCTATTTCTCATACCATACCGAATTACAAGGGCACATGTCCTATTTATATGCGCATACAAAATTATTTACTAGGTTGGCCCTTTAACCTATTACATACAATGCTTCCAAAATGAATTGGCTCAAGTGTGTTTACGTAAAAATAAATTAACATGTCTATGACCTAATTAAAATAGGTGCATAGCCTTTACAAAACAAAATTATAAGCACTAATCAAAATGCAAACAGTCGGCTCCATGTTCTATCCTATTTTGCCACTTATTATCTGTGACACTTCATCTGACTGTAACTTCCTCATACTGAATCATACCATCATGCACTCTTAGAATTAGCATGAATACATACTTAAAAGCTTAAATTTTAGGGCACATGTCATAAATCTATCATACGCATGTCTACTGATGCTCTGATCACCTGGTGCTCTGTTGTCTGTCCAGTCTTCCATACTTAGCCATATTTCTAATCTTCTACATTATGCGCTGACTCCAAAAATTCATATGACTTTTTTTCCATAATGAAAACACTAAATATAGTCATATATATCAGTATAGTCAATTTTCCAACAATCTCCCCCTTTGTCATTAATAGGAACAAAGGAATATGGTGAAGTTACTAACTATATCCTTATACAAAGTTTCCTATTATATACTAACTTATATATCCCCTTCTATATTTTTATTTACATCATTTAAAAGGCTCCATATTCTTCCTTCTACATAATATACTCTCCCTTTGACATTAATGAAAAAGGTGCTAAAAAATGTATTCACAAGTACTTACAAAGCGAAGACATCCAGATTTGCTAACTTCAGATTAGCAATCTCATTCTGCCAAAATTTCTTCAGTGTGTCTACCATCTGGAGATGGGCACACAAAGAATATGTTAACTTTTCCATCTTCTCTAGATCTATACATAGACCTTGATCATATGTCACCATAGTGGCATTCATCTCCTTGATGTTCTGATTCAAGACATCTAGCGAAGGTGCAAGAGTAATATTTCTTAGTTGTGTTTGCCTTACCCTTATTTTGGACATTTCTTTTTCTATCTTTTATATCTTGTCCACTTGTCCCTGGTATACATTGTTACACATGTTAATATCTATAGTGGGATCTTCTAATGATTTCTTGACTTGATCTATCATAGCCTCCTCCTCCTAAATTTTCTTATAAAGATTTGTAGTCATTTTGTCTTGGTTCATGCAGTCTGCTATGAGTTTTCTTCCTTTGACTGCAAATTCTTTTAGTGAAGCTTGACCAATCTTTAAGGAGTTGAGGTCAAGTGAAAAGTTTTCAGTTAGCTCATCCAATCTCTTCTTAACATACTATTGGTTCCTGGAATAGATTTTACACTCCATGAGACACCAATATACCTAAGACTGATTTTGGGAATGGTCAGTTCCAAATATGGAGAAATTTGTAGGTAACTGGACCAACTATAGGGATGAGACTGCCCTCTTCACTTCTGGCTCTATAGAACCAAGGCGGGTGCACTGAATCTAGTATAATAGAACACTTCTTTACAACAACAGGACTGGATTGACCAAAGCAGATAATAGAAAGAAAGTACTAAATGATAACCAGACATTCATTGACTCTCCATTGCTATGAAACAACTGATACCCACAAAACATAAAATTGAAAGAATAGAAAGGATAGAAAGGATTTGATTTGATTTTTGTAGAATACAACTTATCCCAGCCAGACATATATCAAGATAAAGTTTACTTGTTCTAGATCAGTGCCTTATCCATTGGGCAAATCATCTAGTGCACTACAAAATACAGAGACTGACTACTATTACTTCACCATAGACCGAAGTTATAAATACAAATACCCAGAACCATACTGCTTGCAGAAATCCCTGTGCAAACCCTATGAACTTGTGTATCATCTAGAGCATATTTTAATCTAATTACAACTAGAACTAAACACAAACAACACATGCATAGATAAACTCCATACAAAGAATTAGAACATTCAAAACCCATAAAACTTGACACAAATGGAGAGAAATGGAACTGAAAACTTGAATTAAGAATGAGCACCTAAGCATCTGCATACACCTTGCTTGAAGATTTAAAGCCACTTGACAATATGCAAGAAATCTGCAACTTTCTACTTTATCCTAATACAAAATGGACTGAACATGTCCTACTCCTTGACTGAAGGTTCAAGATGTAACCTTGTGAACCAAAAAACCAGTAGCTTCTGTAAATGGTCTTTGAAATCCATATATAGGATTGCAACAAGCTAAGGACCATTTAGGGTATTTTTAGGGCAACATAGTCAACCCTAAGACTAATAAAAATATCTCAAATAAATCTGATACAATTTACATTCTAGAACATCTTTCTTACAAAATATCTGCATCTTTACCCAAATCTGATCTTGGAATACATAGTCCATTACTGCTCTCACTAGCTTGGTCAAATCTAAAAATTAACATCACCATTGCATTCCCGGTCTTCTGGCATTTCTGAAAACATATAATACTTGTATATTTGGACAAAAAATGAGCCCCCAAACATTATTTCCGTGAACAAATAGCATCATTTAATTTTTTGATTTATTTATATAGTACAGACTATATAAATTCGGATTTTAATATCTGCTGCAAATTTGAATTTTGAGGTGGGTCCCATGTTCCATGTGGCACCATATAATTCACTCACTGATACACCTCATCTGCCTTGTCAGACCTGTCAGCACACCCTCTACCACATGGCGCTCTCTGGTTGGCTTATCTTATTGACTGGCCACCTATTTGCCAGCTCACCTTGGGACACATGTCAACATCTCACTGAAGCACCAAGGTAGCCATTGTGCATCTCCAAATATCTATCATAGCAACCACCACTAGATTGACATGCATCTCAAGGTAGTTGAGCAACTGCTCAATCCTCTACTTCGTCACCGGTCCCCCGCCACATGTCACATTCTGGTTTGCCTGTGATCTCCACTTGGCATCAAACTACATCTTGGTTGCCACATCCTTGGAGTGCCACGTGGCATCATGTCACTAAAGCATAAGTGTAACCATTGGGCAACTTCATCTTTGCGCTATAGAGACCATCGTTGATCTTGGGTGTGCATCCCAAGGTGACCGTCGAGCATCTGTACACCTGTCAAAATTCTATTACCTATCACATGGGCTCACTACTGAGTCATCATCCACATAGTTTCCTCAGCCTCCATGCTCACGTGAGAATACCTCTAAACCTTGCGTCCACACTTAGACACTATTTTATTGTGTTTGTTTCCTTATAAACATCTTATCTCACTTTCCCACTAGTAATGTGGGATTAAATCTCATCCCATTTAATAATATTTCATTCAAAATTAGTGCCTCTAACACATGCCCAGTAGGCCATCCCCACACAAGAGAATGCCTTCTCATAGCTTTCCTTCCTGACTTTACTTCTATCATTGGCACCTTTTCTTTTAAATACCTAATATATTTGTCATGGGCTGAATGTGGGATTAACATCCTTCATCTAATCCTTTGTTTCAGCTTCCTCCTTGTGCAACACCTTCCATTGTCTTTGGTGCATTCACAGATCAAAGGGATCATCTAAAAACCCAAGCACCAGCATGTCTTCTCATCCAAGTGCTAGTCTTCTATATTTCCTAATGCCTTATGTCAGCAAGATAGCGAATGCATAGCGAGCATTGTGTAAGGGAGGAGGACCTTGGCACCCTCCAAAAAGGTAATCAACAAACTTGTTTACACTCTTCTCCAATGGACTGGATCTTCCCATTGCATAAGATGAACATGCAATATTGAAGTTGCAAAAACCATCTCCATTTCCTTATATTTTGTTTCCTTAGCATACTCCTATCTAGACTCTAAGGCACTCATTGCTCCTTGAAAATCCCCTTTATTTTGGATACCCTATGCAAGCTATGGCCTCCCAAGAAGTGAGTGTATACACAACACTCCTCAACAGTGTGTGAGATCTATATTAAGATGCCTCCCCTTATTAGGGCATGTGAGTGGTATATGCATCAGTGGATGCATCTTTTTTATCTTCTCTCGTAGCTCCACACCTGGGCATTTCATCATGGATGTCAGTGTTCAAAGCAAGGAGAAAACAATGCACATGAGGTGAGACCCTTTTGCAGTCCCTTCTCCTCCGAAAAAACTAGGAAAATTGCCAATGGGGGAAGCACAAATACTTCCCAATCTGCAAACACACTCCCCACAACAAACAAGCATAGTTTATTGTCCCCACTGGGCACCACTTGCATACCAAAGGAGCACACACGAATCCTTTGGGAGACTGTGCCTAGCCCATGAGAGCATGTGCAAAGACAAAGGAATAAATATATGTGTATACACAGCTCTGAGGGGAAAGAAAATGCACCACATTACTTGCCTTGGTGTGTAAGAACTTCCATTCAGTATACATAGCCCCTCCATGATGTGCATACATAATTTATATTTGTGCAACCTCCATTACATAGAAAATATGTAGTACCTTGGATAAATGGTGAGTTTTACCAGTATGCGTAACAAGAAGAATCCAGCCTCTGTTTGTTCATGCCGCACAACTCATAGCAACCCCATAAGTTGGTATGTTCACTTAAGCAAAGGTTATAATGAAAAATTATCAAGTGGATCTGTATAATCAACATTGCTAGTGCAAAAAACTCCAAGGAGAATCAACTCAATCATGAGTAGCGAGCACCCAAAGATACTGTATTATTTTGATAAAAATACCAGGCCCAATAGCGTACTCCCTTTAAAAAGATGAGGCAGGCTGGACCCCAAGTGGGTTCGGCCTAAAATTTTTTCTAACTCAAACAACTAGCCTTGAAAGTGATTCAGAATAACTGGTGCGTAGAACCGGATCCAATCTGGATAACCAAAAACCTTTAAAAACTTCAAAATTTAAAACTTCACTAGTCACTGAATCTTAATAAAATACCTCCAGTCACGTTATTAAAACACTGATGAAAACTTATCTCTCAAAGTTGAAAGTTGGCAAATGTGAACTTTGTACTACAGATAACAACCCTGTCAGATGGCTTCACCTAGAAATGAATGAGGCGGGAGATTTTAAAACTTGAAAATGCTCGTTTAGAAATGCCAACAAACACAAACTGAAAATCACTGCCGACTGACCTGGAAAGAGATGGATGAAAAATATCAAACGATGAACTAAGGGAGAGCCACTGAAACTGGAGAAATAATCATATGCAAGGAATAAAAAAAATCCAACCACCAACTGGAAAAGATCATCTTGAAAAAAAGCTATGAATTTCTGAAAATGGTTACTTTACAGAATTCTTCCATCTGCACTTTTCGTCATCTTTTGAACACCTCTTGTCTGATCCTGCAAACTGATCAAATGGAAACTTCATGGCCTGAAACCTTGGATAGATGATCTTTCATATATTTATAAATCAAGGTTTTCATTAGTTTCACTGGATGATCAACCTATTATCAATGCTTAATCCATAAAATTGACCACTTAGAACACTCTGAACTGAAAACAATCAGATTCATAGAAATTGCATTTGGAATTGACCCTGGAAAGTGATCAATCGGATTGGTAGAGACTTGAAAATTCTTTGGAAATTACACTTCCATGTCTATAATATGAAACATCATTAATTATGTTTGACCTCAAACCAGGTGCAAATGGCAAGGCCCCAAAGTAAGCCACTTAGAAAACTGAACTACGCACTCTTGGAGAAACTAAGAAACTACAAACATAAAGGCTTTGGCAAACATGTCAAATAGGCACATAGGGGGCTAAAAATCATTATGGACATTATTTCTCATGCCTATAGCATGATGCAACAACCCTTTCATCATGACCATCAACGAGGTGATAGATGCAAACCTCTGAAATAGGTCATTTAGTTAAAACTAAAGAGGATGCAAAGTGCAGATTTGCAGAAAGCCCTTCAAATGGGTATCTTGAAAACTTATCCAAACTAAATTCTAGAAGTTGTGACCAACTGTATATGCCAAATGAAATGCAAGGAACACATGTCCCAAGAACTATTCCATGAAATTCAACAAGCCCATCTTTGTATGCACTTGAAACTAGGTCCTTTTAAACTACTCTTTGGAAGCACTGAACTTTGCCTTAGGAAAATTCTTTGATTAAGGGATCAAAGCTATCTGGATTTTTCAAAGTACCAATAGTGGCTCTAGTTGGGGATGTGTGCCCATTGTGACCATCTAGAGAATCATGAATCTTTGCTACAGTAGACCACTAAAAAATGAAAACTGACCTGTTGCTCTTTCTCAAAAATGGGAAACCTTGCTGAAAGAAACACACCACACAACTAAAAACAAAGCAACTGTACAAAATATACATCACTTGCAAAGGCTCAAAGTCTCAAAAAATGGAAGGACTATTTACCTCTATCATAAATATGATTGTCATCCATATATGAGACCAGCTGCTTGAAAAACTTTTGACAAACATGTTGCCAACATATATGAAATCATCTAAACTAGAAAATAATGTTGTACTTGTCACAACTCATATTATTCCAATAAAAACCATCCTCATATTCATATTCTAGAAAATACAAAACATCCTTTATCTCTTCTTGATGTTGACTAAAAATACAAGGTCTATCTAGTAATGCATTAAAAGATAAGCTATAATGACCATCATACATTACTAAAAACTCACATAACTGAGAAGGAACCATATCTTTAGACTTATCCTTCTGAGATACCTTAGCCATTGAATAACTTGGTTCATTAATAATGTATTCACAATCTAAATTGTGAACCAAGTGCAAACCCTTTTCATTATCATTGTGACATAAGGACAACTGACCCATATCATTATTTTCATCAAGAAAGTTATTGTCCCTATTATTGAAAATATTGTCCTCAAGACTATCACAACTAGTATCAAATTCATGAAAAGAAGAAAGAAAGAGTGAACAAGTAACTTGTTCATTACCAAAATCTGAATGACAATACAAAATATTGTCAAGGTCTTCTTTATCTTCTTCTGAGTCACAACATGAGGGGATTTCATGAAAACATGAATCATTGTCTTCATTATTTCAAACACAAGCCCCATCATCAGTGTCAAAACATATATCCTTTGGGAATGAAAGTGTAAAGTCAAATGTAAGAGAATACCTTTGAAAATTAGCTTCTAAGAGGTCTAAGATTTCCTCACTATTCAGTATGCATTGGATTTCATTTTCATTCTCTTTGGCCTCATGCTTGATGCTGCAGATTTCCTTCTCATTTGGAACAAGGGCTACAAACTCTTGGTTCCCATTATCTTTTGCAAAGCCATCATTGGAACAACTTTCATCTGCATCATATCTATCCATTTTTTGTTTGCACAAACCTTTCTTATACTGGGATAATAGAGTTGTTCTCTTATGCTGATAAAAGGAGAAGTCTACGAAATTTTTAATAGAAACCTTATCAACTATGAACTCTCCCTCATCATCTTCATATTCACTAACTTCACTGTTAGCATCATAACTAATATCATTAGCACAAGAAGAGACATCATCATCAAATTTATTTGCATAGGGCTGCTCATAAGAAGACCTTACTGTCATATCTTGATAATCTGATTTTTGATCACTAGAAGAACATGCGTCTATATTTGGAAAAACACCACAACTAATGTAAAATTCAGAACTTTTAGAAAAGTTGTCATGACTTTTCAGCTCTATATACAGAAATAAATTAGCATCTTGAATGCATGTTTGAACATCAAAAGGGAAGCTTTGAAGTTCAATTGTATGCATATCACACAAGTCTTCAAGAAAATCACTATGAACTGTGATTCATGATTTTAAATTAAAATCATTTTGGGAAACATCATCATGTTGGACTGAAAAAGAAAAAGATTCATTTTCTGATTGGTAACCGATATGTCCTTGCTAGCATGTTTTAATATCCTCCAAAAATAGGGCACCAACACTCTTTACATCAAAATCTTGGATAAAAGAACATACCACTGACTGAATCAAACAATCTAATATAGAATTTGAAATGTCATTCAGCTTTTCATTAAATGTTTCAAATTGTGGTTCAAACAAATCTAAAGGCAGCCCCTTGCACATGTCTTCCCTTTGGCATCTGTCTTCTTGACATAATTCATTGTTATAGGGCAGATTTTCAACATTATTAACTTCCTCTTGATAAGAAACTGACTCCATATTATTAACGATATCAAAATCCTTAGTATCTACATGAAACCAACTAACTTTCATTTCTAGTTCAAGGGAAAACTGAGCTACCATGGTCTCATATTCAAGCTCAAAGAAACCCTCCTTTATCTTATGATTAACAACTTCACATGGTAAATCAATAGCTGAAAACATACAAACTGAAAAATCAGTTTCATCACCACTGTCATCTAAAACACAAGAATTCATTATTATTTCAGTCATATCAACTTTTTTACAATCATTTTCAGCACATGATAATTGCTCATCCTTTTCACAAGGTAGTCCATAAACCATCTCTTTGTCTTCAAGAAGATTAGGATCATTTTGACTCCTTGAATCTTCTTCTTCACTTTTAGCATCACTAAAATCTGATGGACTTTCATCACTTGTGGCTTTATCATCATCATCTGATGAAATATTTTCCCCTTCTTCATTTTCAATACTTGAATATACACAATAAGTCTCTGCAACCTTACAACTAGAAGAACTAGTTTCAGATCTACTCGGTATATACCCCTTGTATATATCTATCTTTGTATCAAGAAAATGTTGCAATTCTTCACCAACCATGTTAACTTCTATATCAGGGATAGTCATTGTTTTTTGCAAATTTTCTTCATTCACATTTTGTCCAGAAGCATAACTTGAAACATGATTAGTAAGATCAACAGAGATGGAGACACTTTGACATTGAGTTTCATTGGCTGGTCTACACCCCTTTTCTTCAATTGGAACATCATGACTATGGACTCCAGTGGATAAAAACCCTTTGGAAATTTTATATTTCAAATTATTTTCAATGTCCATCACTGTCATAAAAGCCTGATGTAGATTATTTGGCTCTTTATTTCTTAACAGGAAGCTCATTTTTCCACCAAATGCACCCAAATAAATCACTAAACAAACATGGTCATTGAGTCTGTAGTCTTTTAGGATATCATGCAATGCCTTGACAAATCTGATGTTGAATGGTGGAACCAACTCATCTTCTTCAATTTGAATCTCCATCAATTTTTTTAGCAAGTTGCTTTCATCAACTCTCTCAGTGAACTATTCCAAGAAAGCTGAATTGAAATCCTCCCATGAAGAAATAGAACTTGATGGCAGTGAATAAAATCAGACCCTTGCATCATCCTTCAATGTCTAAACCAGCAAATTCATGATGACATCTTCATGACAAATCTCGAAGTCTCCCATCAGATCAGAAAACCCTTGTAAATGTTCACATGCTAAATCTGATCTTTTCCCTTTAAACTCTTGCAAATGCTTCCCAATCTTAGTAGGAATCTCATTCAGGAAACCATGTATGCCATCAAAACACAATGGTGCATACCTCTGTATAGAAAGACCTCTACTTGAATTCATTATGGACTGCAAATCCTCTTAATGAAACTTTCATATTTTATCACAACAAAACTTATGTAGCCATAAAGATTATCAAATCATACATATTCCTCTGAAGATACAACCCAGATTTTTTAATAAATCAAGAGAAACATGCAGACCCACAAATTCTAAAATCCTTTTATGTGATGAATTTTTCACCGAATAAGGATTGTACAAATATAAAAAATCTAATGAGAAATACTTGGTAAGTCTTTTGATACTGCAATTTTTTCTTTGGCTGGAAGCAAAAGGAAAATTTCAGAGCTCACTTCATAGCTCCATAGGGTTATTTTTATAGAGTCACCACCTCCTTGAAGAGGAAAATTATTATATCTCTATTTATGTATACTTCTTCTACCCAACACAAACTTTACCAAAATTTCAAACACTATTCATCAAAGCTGAATACATCATATCTTATATTCTGAACTTTACACTGATCAAACACAAGATCTCAGTGTTGCCACTCACAAGTTGGTGAGATGCTATCAAAAATTTTAAATCTGACTCTTATACACTTCAATGGAAACCATTGTATGAAAATAAGCTGGCCAGGAGTCAAGCTCTACTTGTACCCACATTATTTATAACTGATTTATAACACTAGAGATATCACTGATTAAAATAAGTAGGTTAGGAGTCCATCTCAACTTGGAACCTGCAATATTTCAAAAAAATTTATAATACTAGAGATCTCAACTGGATTTAACATGACTTTGCATCTCTATCCCCAGTAGAGTCACCATTTTGTTGGTTCTTGGAATGGATTTTACACTCCATGAGACACTAATATACCTAAGACTAATTTTGGGAATGGTCAGTTCCAAATATGGATAAATCTGTAGGTAATTGGACCAACTATAGGGACGAGACTGCCCTCTTCACTTCTGGCTCTGCAGAACCAAGGTGGGTGCACCAAATCTAGTATAATAGAACACTTCTTTTCAACACCAGAACCGGATTGAAAAAAGAAAATAATAGAAAGAAATTACTAAATGATAACTAGTCATTCATTAACTCTCCATTGCTATGAAACAACTGATACCCACAAAACATAAAACTGAAAGAATACAAAGGATAGAAAGGATTTGATTTATTTTTTGCAGAATACAACACATCCCAACTAGACATATATCATGATAAAGTTTACTTGTTCCAGATCAGTGCCTTATCCATTGGGAAAATCATCCAGTGCACTACAGAATACAGAGACTAATTACTATTACTTCACCACAGACCCAAGTTATAAATAAAAATACCCAGAACCATATTGCTTGTAGAAATCCTTGTGCAAACCCTATGAACTTGTGTATCATCTAGAGCATATTTTAATCTGATTACAACCAGAACTAAAGAAAAATGACACATGCATAGATAAACTCCATACAAAGAATCAGAACATTCAAAACCCATAAAACTTGACATAGATGGAGAGAAATGGAACTGAAAACTTGAATTAAGAATGAGGACCTAAGCCTCTGCATATACCTTGCTTGAAGATTCAAAGCCACTTGACAATATGCAAGAAATCTACAACTTTCTACTTTATCTTGATACAAAATGGACTGAACATGTCGTACTGCTTGACTGAAGGTTCAAGCTGTAACCCTGTGATCTAGAAAACTAGTAGCCTTTGTAAATGGTCTTTGAAATCCATATATAGGATTGCAACAAGCTAAGGACCATTCAGGGTATTTTTAGTGCAACACAATCAACCCTAAGACTAATAAAAATATCTCAAATAAATCTGATGCAATTTACATTCTAGAACATCTTTCTTTCAAAATATCTGCATCTTTACCCAAATCTGATCTCAGAATACATAGTCCATTACTACTCTCACCAACTTGGTCAAATCTTAAAATAAATAGCACCATTGCATTCCTGGTCTTCTGGCATTTCTGAAAACATATAATACTTATATGTTTGGATAAAAAATGAGCCCCTAAACATTATTTACATGAGTAGACATCATTTAAATTTTTGATTTATTTATATAGTATAGACTATATAAATTCAAATTTTGATATCTGCTACAAATTTGAATTTTGAGGTTGGCCCCATGTGCCATAGGGCACCATCTATTTCACTCGCTGATCCACCTGATCTGCCTTGTCAGACCTGTTAGCACACCCTCTACCACATGGCACTCTCCGGTTGGCTTATCCTGCTGACTGGGTACCTATTTGCCAGCTCACCTTGGGACATGTGTCAACATGTCACTGAAGCACCAAGGTAACCATCATACATCTCTATATCTCTGGCATAGTGACCACCAGTGGATTAACATGCATCTCGAGGCAACCGACCAACTGCTTGATCCTCTGCTTCATCGTTGGTCCCCCACTAGATGTCACATTCTGGTTCACCTACAATGTCCACTTGGCATTAAACTACATCTTGGTTTCCAGATCCTCGAAGCACCACATGTCATCATGTCACTAAAGCACAAGTCTAACCATTAGGCAACTTCATCTTTGCGCTATAGCAACCACCATTGATCTTGGGCACACATCCTGAGGTGATCGTCGAGCATTTACACACTTGTCAAAATTCTATTACCTATCATTTGGGCCAACTGCTGAGTCATCATCCACATAGTTTCCTCAGCCTCCGTGCTCACATGAGAAGACCTCTAAACCTTGTGTCCACACTTAGACACTATTCTATTATGTTTGTTTACTTATAAACATCTTATCTCACTTTCCCACTAGCAATGTGGCATTAAATCTCATCGCATTTAATAATATTTCATTCAAAATTAGTGCCTCTGATGCATTCCCAGCTGGCCAGTCCCACACAAGTCAATGGCTTCTCATAGCCTTCCTTCCTAACTTTACTTCTATCCTTGGCACCTTTTCTTTTAAATACCTAATATATCTATCGCGGGCAGAATGTGAGATTAACATCCTTCATATAATCCTTTGTTTTAGCTACCTCCTTGTGTGACACCTTCCATTGTCTTTGGTGCATTCATAGATTAAAGGGATCATCTAAAAACCCATGCACTAGCATGTCTTCTCATCCACGTGCCAGTCTTCTATATTTCCTAATGCCTTATGTCAATAAGATGGTGAATGCATAGTGAGCATTGTGTGAGGGAGGAGGACCTTGGTGCCCTCCAAAAAGGTAATCAACAAACTTGTTTACGCTCTTCTCTAATGGACTAGATCTTCCCATTGCATAAGATGAACATGCAATATTGAAGTTGCAAAAACCATCTCAAGTTCACTATATTTTGTTTCCTTAGCATACTACTATCTAGACTCTAAGGCACTCATTGCCCCTTGAAAATCCCCTTTAGTTTGGATACCCTATGCAAGCAATGGCCTCCCAAGAAGTGAGTTTATACACAACACTCCTCAATAGTTCATGAGATCTATATTAGGATGCTTCCCCTTATATGGGCCTATGAGTGGTATATGCATTAGTGGATGCATCTTTTTTATCTTCTCTTGCAGCTCCACACCTGGGAATTTCATCATGGATGTAAGTGTTCAAAACAAGGAGCAAACAATGCACATGAGGTGAGACCCTTCTGTAGTCCCTTCTCCTCCTGCAAAACTAGGAAAATTGCCAATGGGGGAAGCAAAAATACTTCCCAATTTGTAAACACACTCCCCACAACAAACAAGCATAGTTTATTTGTCCCCATTGGGCACCGCTTGCATACAAAAAGCACACATGCTAGTCCTTTGGGAAACTATGTGTAGCCCATGAGAGCATGCGCAAAGACAAAGGAATAGATATATGTGTATACGCAGCTCCAAGGGGAAAGCATATGCACCACATTACTTGCCTTGGTGTGTAATAACTTCCATTTGGTATACATAGCCCCTCCATGATGTGCATACATAATTTATTTGTGTGTAACCTCCATTACATAGAAAATATGATAAATGGTGAGTTTTACCAGTGCACCTAACAAGAAGAATCCAGCCTCTATTTGTTCATGTCGCACAACTCATAGCAACCCCATATGTTGGTATGTTCACTTAAGCAAAGGTTGTAATGAAAAATTATCAAGTGGATCTATGTAATCAACACTGCTAGTGAAATAAACTCCAAGGAGAATCAACTCAATAATGAGTAGCGAGCACCCAAAGATACTGTATTATTTTGATAAAAATACTAGGTCCAATAGTGTACTCCATTTAAAAAGATGAGGCAGGCTGGACCCCAAGCGGGTCCGGCCTAGAAATTTTTTGAACTCAAACAACCGGCCTTGAAAATGATTCAAAACAACTGGCTTGTACAACCAGATCCAATCCAGATAACAGGAAACCTTTAAAAACTTCAAAATTTAAAACTTCATCAGTTGCCAAATCTTAATAAAATACCTCCAGTCGCGTTATTAAAACACTGATGAAAACTTATCTCTAGAAGCTGAAAGTTGGTGAATGTGAATTTTGTACTATAGATAAAAACCCTATCAAATGGCTTCACCTAGAAATAAATGAGGTAGGAGATTTTAAAACTTGAAACTACCCATTCAAAAATGCTAACAAACACAAACTGAAAATCACCGCCGACTGACCCGAAAAGAGATGGATGAAAAATATCAAATGAGGAACTGAGGGCGAGCCACTGAAACTGGATAAAGACTCATATGCAAGGAATGAAACAAATGAACTTCCAACTGGAAAAGATCATCTAGAAAAAAAAAGCTACAAATTTTCAAAAATGGTTGTTTTACAGAATTCTTCCATCCGCACTTTTCATCATCTTTTGAACACCTGTTGTCTGATCTTGCAAACTGATCAAATGGAAACTTCATGGCTTGAAACCCTAGATAGATGATCTTTCATATATGTATAAATCAAGGTTTTCATTAGTTTCACTGGATGATCAACTGATTATCAATGCTTAATCCCCAAAATCAGCCACTTAGAACACCTTGAGCTGAAAACAATCAGATTCATAGAAATTGCATTTGGAATTGACCCTGGAAAGTGATCAATCGGATTGGCAGAGACTTGAAAATTCCTAGGAAAGTAAACTTCCATGTCTACAATATGAAACATCATCAATTATTTTTGACCTTGAACCAGGTGCAAATGGCAAGGCCCCAAAGTAAGCCACTTAGAAAACTGAACTGCGCACTCCTGGAGAAACTAAGAAACTACAAACAGAAAGGCTTTGGAAAACATGTCAAACGGGCACATAGGGGGCTGAAAAATGGTATCGACACTCTTTCTCATGCCTATATCATGATGCAACAATCCTTTCATCTTGACCATCAACTAGGTGACAGATGAAAACCTTTGAAATATGTCATTTAGTTAACACGGAAGAGGATGCAAAGTGCAGATTTGCAGAAAGCCCTTCAAATGGGTATCTTGAAAACTTATCCGAACTGAATTCTAGAAGTTGTGACCAACTATATATACCAAATGAAATGTGAGGAACACATGTCCCAAGCACTATGCCATGAAATTCAATAGGCCCATCTTTGTATGCACTTGAAACTAGGTCCTTTTAAACTACTCTTTGGAAGCACTGAACTTTGCGTTGGGAAAATTCTCTGATTAAGGGATAAAAACTATCTAGATTTTTCAGAGTACCAACACATACTTCTCTTCTGCTACCTTAGCCAGTGATTTTTCTAGGCATGAGAAGTTTTCCTTAAAGGTTGTGAGGATTTTGCTGGCATCCTCCACTGAATGCACTTTTTGTACCTTTCTCTCTGCTGGCAGTAGATTGTTCAAAATGTCTATTGACTCAACAAACAAAGGATTCATCATTACTTGTTTTTCTTTGGCCTTTTGCATTGTAAGAAACTGATCTTAATCAGGTCTTCTTATCCCCATGAATCTAAGCTTGTAGTATCAAGGGTCAAACTTGACAATAATGATGCTGATGGCATAGGAGTGATAGGTGTGTTGTCCATCATTTATGTCTTTGTCCTTATTTCAATAGTAGGTTCTTTTTCTTTCTTCTCTTCATCTTCTTCTTCCTCTTCATCTTCTTTTTGCTCTTCTCTTCCCGTTATATGCTCAATTATCACTTCTTCTTGCTACTTAGGTGAATGATCACTGCATAGTATTTCAACCTCATGTGTACTCATGAAGACTTTCTCAAATTTGTCCAAGTCTTTGTCAGTGACTGCCATTGGTATCTCCACACTATCAATCATTATTGTGACATCTTTTTGAGTTACGGTCATGGGCGCAAACTTTATTTCAACTGTGGGTATTGTTACTAAGGGAACTGAGTCCTGGGGACCTATCATATGTACATTTGTGACCTCAGCTATTTTCTCTTGCACAATAGGTGCTTGGCTTATGGGCACAGATGGTGGATGCATGCATTGTTCTAGAAACACCTTCTCAAAGGCTTGTTCTATCTCCTTTGTTATGAGCTCATAGTCCTTGTTCATTATGTGAAAAGTTCTCATTTTTGTCCTCAGGTGGGGCTTCACCAAATTCAATGACAAGGTCTTTTCATCAACTGAGGATACTAGAAGATTTTCATCCAGTATCTTTTCCCTGATTTTGAAGTCTTCTCCACTGGCTTGTCTTTTTAAAGTATCCAATATATCCCAAACTTTATCTAGGATGACTATCTTCAGTTCTAAAGATGTCTTCTTGAATTTGAGTGTTTGATCGACATCTCATGGATCTTAGACTTGTTAATTTCATAATATTTGTCATAGAACTTAGCTATCTTATCTAGCCTTCCTCTACCACTCTAGTCCTTAACACTTGAAGACTTGGTAGGAATCCTACCTATGAAGGTGGTTGTACATTTCTGCCTCTACTTCTTGTGGTTCTTGCTGAAGGGTGGCTTGTGGCAGTTTTCTTCTTCCTCTTAGGCATCATAGGAGATGCTTTAGTGGACTCCACATCAACTATATCAGTGGGTGTAGAACTGATATCATTAGTTTTCTCAACTTTTATTTTCTTTGTCTTTGGATCATCTTTCTTCTCTGTCTTAGCTTCCACAGAGGATGTGCTCTCAATTTGCATAGCTATCTCAACCTCTCTAGCCTTGTCCAGGTCTTCTTGGGTCACACCATGGATCTTCAAAATCTTAGAGGTGATTTTAGTGGCTTTCCTCTTGGTTGCAGCACTATTTAAGACTGTGTCCACTTCCCTAGTCTTTTCCTCATAAGTTCCCCATCAAAGTTCATTAGGGTCCTTGGGCATTGATAGTAAAAATTGTGCATAAGCTTCCAAGACTTGTTCCTCCACTTCATATCCAAGTGTATGAATCCACTTAGTTCTAGGCTCAAAAACCTCCATAAAAGTACTGTCAGTCTCCACCATAAAGGAAATGATCTCCTTATATTTCTCAACAATACTTCTAGGTATCCTATACCTCATTCGCATCTCTATCCTGAAGGTTTTCAATTCTAACTCCATGTAGTCTCTTAGAGTGCTCTCAACTGATGCCTTAAGAGATATCCGAGGCATTGTAGGTAAAATTTTGTCTAGGTATAAGTCTAATACCCTCCCAACTATATGAAAGAGCATGTAGATTATCAAAGACCCAAACCTGAATACTTTGGTCTTATCATGCTTGATTGCCCTTATGTTGTCCATCAACTATGCGCGCAAGATTTCACACAAGTTGAATTCACCATTTTCCCTTACTATCCTTATGGCTGTAAGAATAGTGGTTGTGGACACACTATTGACCATGTTGGCATGCTGGAATCTGTAACCAAGAATTATAGACATCAATTTGTGTCCTTCTCCTCAATTGTCTCAATAGTCATCCCACGTTTATCACACTGGGATTTGTAGGCTTGTTCAACCAATTTCCTGACATCCTTCCCAACTAGAAGAATGGCACCTATCCTAGATAAACCTATCATCTCATGAATGAGATCAGCTATGATTTTGATTGGTACTTCACCTATCCAAAATAGGTAATCATTGATCTTGCTCAATAATATATTGATCCAGTCGGATTCATAAAATTCATGCACAATAGCATATTCAATAATGGGGTGATTCTCTAGGTGCGCAAACTCTTTAGTGAATGATTTGTCCTGATTCATCATGGAATCTAGGTGTGACCTAATTCTATCTAAGCCAACTGGTTCCTTTTTATAATATACATATGCATGTATATCTTCTACATACATGATGCCCATAGGGGTTCTTGAAAATGTACCTTCTAGGTCATCTAAGGTTAACTTAAATGGATGTCTCTTAAACATGCATCTCTTTCTTTCAGCAACATCAAATACAACTAGAGTAGCCATGAATTACTTTTTTAGATTCTTTTGAAAGGTTTCAAAGTGTTTCCGAGACATCGCATTGATCTAGGGCTTCCAAAAATCAAACTTCTTTCTTTGTTGATAGATTCACTGCAATGCTTCACAACTTCAACTCTGTATGTTCAGTGCTCTCTAAATGCTCAACTTAGAATGCAATGAATAATGAATCTCTAATGGCTATAAAGTGACTTTTTCTACCATTAATGCTTGTCGCATGAACATAGAGTTCAACCATGAATTTCATTCTTTTTCTCCGCTGACAATCTGGCAGTGCGCTCTTGTATACTACATCATATAGTCTCCAACTAGTTGTAATCCAAGGTGCATACTCTGAGGGTGAGTATACCAACCACACAGGGGTCTAGATCTAATCTAGCTCCCCCTATGACCCTAAAGGTCATTTAATATAAATAAGAGATGCATCCATTGTAGATGCATCCTCTACTATTTCATCAACATTATCCTTCTTTTCTTCCTTCCAAATCAAGCTCACATCATCTAAAGCTTGTACAAACTTGATTTCTCCCGCTTCTTCTAATATTGAGGTTTCTGACTTTTTAGGGATTTCCTATCTTTGCATTCTTGTTCTGTAGAACCTAGAGATGTGTCTAGCCTTGTTACATGAGTGACAAATGACTAGAGGTCTGATGTTCCTCAGTGCATTCATATGGGTTACCATACTACACTATTTGGCCGTGTGACCAACATAATTGCATATCTGACATGTAATGTTCTGAGAGTTTCTAACATTTTGTTGAGGATGACTTCTTTGATTTTGCTGATACTAATTTCTTTGATTTGATCTACAATTCATAGCTCTATGACCAAATTTATTTCATGAATAATAGTAACCATTGAAGGGTCTTACCTCTTTACAATTTCTTGCAATGTGATGATGCTTGTTACAGTAATAACAAGTCTTGTTTACTAGCTTGTGCTCATCCTTGGGTGGTTCAGTTTCAACTTCTATATGATTTCCTATCTTCTTAGCTTTTGTAGATTCTTTTGATGCTTTCTTTCTCACTCACATGTCATTGATCTGATTTTTTGCTTCATTGAATCCAATACCGCTGGTGTCTCCTTTAATCTTCTGTGCATACAATTGTGACTCTATAAGATCCTTGCTTGTGTGCAATTTGTCAATGTGGTTCTTTTCCTTAGTTAATTTAGATTCCATCTATTTCTTGATGTTCTCTAACTCCAACATTTTCATGTTTTCTTTTCTTAGTGCTTCATCTAACTGCTTGTTCTCTTTGACCTGTTCTTCATAGGCTTCTTGATTGTTTAGTAGCTTTTTACCCAATTCTTTCATCTGATCTTTTAGAGATGTATTTTCCTCATTTATATTTTTAACCATTTTCCCCAAATCACTTATGGAACAATCTTTCAAGTCTTTTCTTAGTCTTTTGATGACCGCTTGAGAATCGCTGACTTTTTCTTTTAGTTCTTTCATTTCCTTTTCAGATCTGTCAAAGTCTTCAATACCTGCATCAAGATTCTTTTTTAGATGTTTCATTTCTCCCTTATCCATAATCTCCTCAAGTGGTTAAACTTATCTTCAGAGGACCAGAGCTCTGATGCCAATTGTTAGGAATGGGAACACTGAGAGGGGGGGGGGGCTGAACCATTGTTCTATACTTAACTACTTTTCTTTGATCTGTGAAACTTAACTTAATTGCTTAGTTAATGAAATGAACATCAATCCAAGTAAGATAAAAAATCATAACACATGACACCAAAGATGATTATGGGGAAACCCAAATAGGTAAAAACCCCAGTGGGAATTGACACCCACTAAGAACTACACTAGTGTTTTGTGATCCATGTTAGAAGATCTTTCAACCCTATTAGTAGTTGATCTTTACAATTATTTAGTACAGTGACCTAGTCAAGGGTCAAACCCTGTTAGGAGTCTTTTACAATTAACCTTGTTAGGGGTGGGGACATACTTTCCTAGAGCTCACTACTCAAGTGGTGAAGGCTACAACCTTCTGGATATCAGATACACACTATATCTGCAACGTGAACTGGTGTTGTGACACTACTTGTCTGATCAGTTCCTCTGGTGTGCTGATGCTTTAGCCTCTTGTAAAGCTCTAAAACATTCTATCTTCTCTTCACATACTTATTCTCTACTTATAAAAACTATATTTCTCATACCATACCGAATTACAAGGGTGCATGTCTATTTATATGTGAATACAACATTACTTCCTAGGTCAGCCCTTTAACCTATTACATACAACACTTCCAAAATGAATTGGG
Organism: Chamaecyparis obtusa; assembly: GCA_027943335.1. NCBI lineage: Eukaryota > Viridiplantae > Streptophyta > Pinopsida > Cupressales > Cupressaceae > Chamaecyparis > Chamaecyparis obtusa. Next base: position 469,942 of record BSBK01003571.1, read on the forward strand.
TCAAGCATGTTTACATACAATTAAATTAACATGTTTATGACCTAAATAAAATAGGTGCATAGCCTTTAAAAAACAAAATTATAAGCACTAATCAAAATGCAAATAGTCAGCTCCATGTTTTGTCCTGTTCTTCCGCTTAGTGTCTATGACACTTCATCTGATTGTAACTTCCTCATAGTTAATCATACCATCATGCACTCTTAGACTTAGCATGAATACATAATTAGAACCTTAACATTCCAGGGTGCTTTTCATTGTTAGGAATGAATGCTAAATGTTTGGTAGTCATTCTGTAGCAGTTGTTGTTGCATTCATGACTATGATTGTCATTGATGTCAACACAGTGATCTTCTGAAGACTTGCAGAGAAGCAGATAGATTTTGGATTAGGAAACATGAGATATTGCATTTGGAGCTATACAATGTTGAGGATATAATCTTTGATATGTTATATGTCTATGGTTAAGAGTGCATAATGTAATTCATTTATTCATGGAAGTTATGAGCATTTTGGTGGAAGCAGTATTCAAGCCGTGTTCCTGAGTAGCGGTTTGTGGAAATTGGATGATATCTCCTAATCAGGATAGAAACTAGTTTTGCACAGTTAAAGGGAAGTTGAAGACATATTGATAGTGACATGGATGACAATGCAAACTTTGAGGTCGCATGAGTGAAGAATTATTGTAGTTGGAAGCTGACAGTTTTGTGTAATTTTGATGTAGCATGTGGAAACTTTTATTTTGTATTTGTATGCCGACTCATTTTTAATTATTTGAGTGTGGTATAAAGGAATGAATTTTTTTCCTTGTTGTATGAATGAGTGGATGGATATGAAGTGAAGAAAAGAGCTAAATGTGAAGCAAATTTGTGAAGGAAGACATGCGAAGTACAGAGATCTAAAATTGAGATCTAGTGTAACAGTGAGTGCAGTTTGGCATAGTCAGAGAAGAGGTAACATATTATTCTATTGAGTAATACAAATATTATTTGGATAGTGTGTTCAAAGATCTTACCCTGAAGCTATTTGGGAAGTGGGTCCTTTTGTCTTCCATAACTCTTAACAGGGTTAGAACCTTTTAACAGGGATTTAAAATCTCCTAACAAGGAATCATATGTACTGAATGTATTTCATAAGACTCCTAACAGAGTCCATCCTTTCACAAGGAATATTCATATTAGTGTATCTTTTGTGGGCATCATTCCCACCAGGGTTTACTCTTTGATCAAGAGGTTCCCTAGTCAACATATCTTGTGTCATTGTGTTATTGTGTATGAATATCTTTCTATGGTTGGTAATTATATTGCTTACATGGTTTAATAATGTTGAAGATGATTAAAGTTATAGTTATCTCATAAATGATTCACCACCCCCCTCTCAGTTATCTTGGTGGACTTTACTTTTTAACAATTGGTATCAGAGTGGCAGGTCCTTGAAAAATAAGTTTAACAACTTAAGGAGATCCAGGGTGAATTTCAAGAAAGAAAGCCCTAAGTTTGATGGAGTAAATTTTGATAGTTGGAAAGAAAAGATGAAGACACACCTATTGTGTTTAGGACTAGGTTATTGGTTGATTACAAAGAATGATAAGACTATCATTGAAGAGGACAATCTTGAAACATGTACTACTGATGAGAGAGATCTATTCATGTGTAACATACTTGAAAGAGAAGCACTTTTGACAGCCCTTCCCGAGAATGACTACAGTTAGGTAAAATGTTTGAAAAAATCTCATGAAAGTTGGAAAGGTTTACACTCTAATTTTGAAGGTGATGAACATGAAAAAAGAGTTAGATTACATAATTGGATATGTGCATTTGAAGATATAAGAATGTTGGAAGATGAATCTGTTAGAAGCTATATTGGTAGAATGTTAGAAATTGTTACAGGCATAAAATCTTGTGGAGGAACAAAGATAGAGAATGAAGTGAGAAGGAAAATTCTGAGGACATTGACTCCTGTATTTAAGCAAACAACATAGATGATTGAACAAGTTATACCTTGTACTACAAACTTTACAAGAGAGACTCTTCTTGGAAGATTGGAAGCAGTAGAAAAGAACCTGAGGTTATCAGGAGACTTACCTAGAATGGAGACAACATTCAGTGCTCTTAGTGTTCACCCTAATTTTTCAAGAAGCATCAGTGTGAGCTGAGATTATGCTAGCAACAATAGATCTAGAAATGAAGAAGACAAGAAGATTGAAGAAGGTATTGCCTTTCTTGTGAAGAGAGAACCAGACGGTAAGAAAATTTTTAAATGTTGGACTTTTCAAGAATATGTTCATTTTGCATCTAAATGTATAAGAGAGTTAAAAAGTATAGAAACAATTTCAAGCCTAGAAGATCTAAGGAATGTTATTATGCTAATGATGAAGATCTTGAAGCTAGTATAGAGAGAACTTTAAGTGAAATTGATAATGAGAATAATGATGACATAGGATTTGTAGTAATTAAAGAAGAAAATTCTGAAACTGACGTTAAGGAAGAAAAAGCCTTAGTTTCTCAAGTTGAAAAGAAAGTTGATTGGATTATAGATAGTGGTTGTTCACATCATATGACTAGAGACATGAAAAAGTTCATAAAGTTTAATGAATATGATGGAGGAGTTGTTAGAGTTGGAAACAATGCACCTTTCTTGATTAAAGGTATAGGATCTATTACTCTTGATGGAAAGACTAATACTGATGATGTTTATTTTGTGGATGGATTGAAACATAATCTTTTAAGTGTTGGACAGTTAGTTGGTAAGGGATAAAACGTTTGGTTTACTTAGAAAACTTGTGTGATTAAGAATAAAGATGGAAATTTGAGTGGAATTGGATCTAGAACCAGAGGTAATGTATTTCAGTTGGATCCTACTGAGATGAAATGTTTGATTTCTAAGATTGATGACAGTTGGTTATGCCATACAAGGTTTTGTCATATAAACTTTGACAATATTGTGAAAGTAAGTACTACACTTGTAGTAAGAGATTTGCCTAAAATTATGAAGCCTACTAACATGATTTGAAAAGAATGTGTGATGGCTAAACATAAGAGAAGTTATTTTCCTAGTAAGAAGTTTACATCTCCAGAAAAGATGGAGATTGTTCATATAGATTTGAGCAGTCCTACCAAGACTAGAGGATTCTATGGAGAAAGGTATTTTATGATTCTTGTTGATGATTTTATAAGAATGATGTGGATTGCATTTCTTAAAGAAAAATTTGAAGCATTTGATAATTTTAAGATCATTAAGAATAAAGTTGAGAATGAATCTGATGAAGGGTGCTCACCTTAATACCACAAACACATAACAGAAATAGAGAAACAACAACAATATGCAAGAATAGAAAATGGGCTTCTTATTATCTCCACAAATGTGGAATTAAAAACTTTTAGAATTACAATATGCAAAGCCACATGGGCATTCCCTTATAATATTCTGTAGGACAAAGCCTCGAATCAATACCGAGATCTACTACCTAGAACTATCCCAAACTGCCTAAGACAACACTACAACCTTGCTTATATAGGCAATTTTTCCACCGCCTGGGAAGGTTCTAGAAATTTTAGCCAACAAGGCCAACCAAACTTATAATTATTTTATTTTTCATTTTATTACATCAAAGTCAGCTCAAAATAACTTTTGAAATCCAAATAGAAATTTTGAAGGAAAATCATTTTCCACCATTTCAGGTGACCCAACTTTCAAAGACCATAAGTCATCGCTAGTTGACCCAATTGACTATTATGACCCCATTCTGGAAAGGCCATGAAGTGCTCTACAGGCCTACTAGTGCAAGTGATTGTCACCCAAATTTTTGACCTCATCTTGGGTCTCTAAAGCCTTCAAAATTGAGTTCAAAGTTTTTGTACCTTGTTGCCAATACTAAAAATCTTCAATATCTACAAAGCTAGACTTGATCTATCAATGGAACTTTACTGGCAGGCTGATATGACCAAAATGAACCTCTAGAGAAGAAATTAGAACATTCTGAGATTAGATGACCAACTTACTAAAAATAGCAAGTTTCCATAAAGAGCAGCTTTGCACAAGATAACCCTTATTGAATACAAAAAAATAAAAATATTTTTGGGTGATGCAAGATTGCTCTTACACCCAGGATGCTCTTGCATCAGACACCCGGGGTAATTTAAGAAGTGACCCTATCACGACTCAGGTGTGTAGAGGAAGACCAAGATAGTTAACCTCCTCGTTTGTTAGCCATGATGAATCTTCAATAGGTCATCCTTTCCATTTGACCAAATACTCTTCATATGTCCTATTCCTTGTGCTTCTACCAACATGACTATCCAATATGTCTTCAATCTCCTTGATATCTAAACTAGTTACTGGAATACTCCCCTATGCTACTGTAACCTCATCTTCAACACCTCCTTCATGACACTTTGTCAGATATGAAACATTAAATACTAGTGAAATATTTAGCTCAGTAGGCAACTCGACCTCATATGCATTTCCTAAATCATGCTTCTTCAGTGTCTTACATGGCCCAAACTTCTTCATTTTCAACTTTTTATATGTACCAATTGGAAATTGCTCCTTACGTAAATGAACCATGACTTCATCTTCAACCTAAAATTCCTTATGCCTCATTTTCTCATCTACCTTAGCCTTATACTATGCATTCATCTTAGTAATATGCTTCCTCCCCTCCTCGTGGATGTTCTTCAAATGTTCTACAAAATCCTCAGCTTCAGCACTACTTATTTCTCCTTTATCTATCTTCCTCAACTTAGATGCATTTATGGGACTAATTCCATATACAATATGTGGATGATGTGATGAACTAAACTTCAAATCTATCTTCAACTCTTTAATTTCTATTAGTGTCATTCTATGTGCTGCCTTATTTGGCAAACTAGCTCCTAGAATCAAGTCCATCTGATGACTAATCTTTCTTACTAGTGGTAATCCATCAGGCACATTATCAAATACAATATCTTGAAACTCATTCAATAATTCTACAACTTCTACAGGTACATCTTATATTTCCTCTTTCCTAGCCTTTGGAATTAAGGTAAAACACATATGCTCATGCTGCATACCATCTAAGAAATTTCCTCTATCAACAAAAGTTATTCTTGCATTACCACATACCTTTTCTTTGGTCTCCTTCAATGGCTTTAGCTTATGTCACACTCCATCCTTTGTCAGGGAATAGGTATTCACACGACCATCATGTACAACACATCTGTCAAACTACCAAGGTCTACCCAACAACATATGACATGAATCCATAGATATGATATCACATTGTACCTCATCATGGTACCCACCAATCTTGAAGTTTACTAGGCACTGTTCACTGACCATGACCTTGTGGTCATCCTGCACCCAGGCAACCCGATATGGATGTGGATGTTTTTGCCTCTTGAGCTTCAACTTTGTCACCATCTCTTCTGGCACCAAATTATTAGTACTACCACTATCAATAATCACATCGCAACACTTACCCTCACACTTGCACCTGGTGTGAAATAGGCTCCTCCTTTGTTCAGGTTCACTCTCACCACTTAGCAAGACTCTTATGTTGATCAACATTTCTCCTCTTTTAGCATCTTCAAAATTTGATGATCTAGTATCTTCATTTACATGTGCAACTCTAGCCTGGCCTTCATTCCTCCTATCTATCCTCCCTTGGCATTGAGGACATTCAAATGCCCTATGACCTTCTTCTCCATAGTGAAAACATATTCCATGGAAGCCTCCTCTTCCAGATCCTTGTCCTCTTCCTCTTCCTCTTCCTCTCTGATCTCTATTATTCTGATAATGGAAATGATTGAAATTATCTCCTCTCTGATTTTGACTATTACTAGCCTCATCTTGCTTTTTCAGATCTTCATTTCAATCTCCATATGACCGTCCACTAGATCTTCCATCATGACCTCATCTGCTTTGTCTGCTCTTAAACTTCTTGTTTAGCTTTTCCTCTACTTTTAGGGAAAAATGGTATGCCTCTTCAATACTGTTCATTTGAACCAGTTTCAATTCTTCCTGAATGCTCAGCCTTAACCCATTAAGGCAATGGGAAACTTTCTCCTTGTCAGCTTTTGCATGGCCTGTTCTGATGAGGATTCAATAGAACTCCTCTGTATACTCCTGAATAGATCATCTCGCTTGATTCAAACTTTGCATTTTCTTTAGTAGGTCAAGCTCATAGTCAATAGGGATGAACTGTCACTTCAATTTATCCACCATCCACTCCCATCTTGTGATTTTATCCTTTCCTTTTCAATTTTTCTCTAACTGAATCTCTTGCCACCAGATCTTTGCATGGCCCTTCAGTTCGGCCTTCACAAACTTGACCTGATCAGGATCCTTGATATCTTCATACTCAAAATATTCTTCACACTCATTGATCCAGTCAATCAATTCTTCTAGGTTAAGATTTCCAAAAAATGTCAGAACCTCAATCTTAGGTCTCTTTCCAATCTTTGAGATGACTCGGAAAAGTCTTTTTTCTTCTTGATTCAAAACTTCAACTTCTCCTTCTTGATCTTCTTCTTTTCCTTCATCCTCACTTTCATCTCTGACATTAAGATTCATTCCTCTACAAATCTCCTCTTGCAATGCTCGCACTTGTCTCTACAGTTCCCTAACCTTAGTTGTTACAACACCAGCTCTTCCGCCATGTTCCCTTCATGGAGGCTTTTTTGTGCTTCTCACTAAAACCCTAACCACAGTCCTCGTGCAAACTGTCTCACAGTCTACGATCTGTTTACATAGAAACCCTAACCCATGGTCTTGGTGAAAACTACCTCACAATCGGCGATCTATTTACACACTCAGGAACTCCCGCTCTAATACCACTTGATGAAGGGTGCTCCCCTTAATACCACAAACACATAATAGAAATAGAGAAACAACAACAATATGTAAGAACAAAAAATGGGCTTCTTATTATCTCCACAAATGTGGATTTACAAACTTTTGAAATTACAATATGCAAAGCCACATGGGCATTCCCTTACAATATTTTGTAGGACAAATCCTCGAATCAATACCCAGATCTACTACCTAGAATTGTCCCAAACTGCTTAAGACAACACTACAACCTTCCTTATATAGGCAATTTTTCCATCGCCTGGGAAGGTTCCATAATTTTTAGCCAACAAGGCCGACCAAACTTAGAATTATTTTATTTTTAATTTTATTACATCAAAGTCGGCTCAAAATAGCTTTTGAAACCCAAACAAAAATTTTGAAGGAAAATCATTTTTTACCATTTCAGGTGACCCAACTTCTAAAGACCATAAGTCATCACCAGTTGACCTGATTGACTATTATGACCCCATTCCGGAAAGGCCACAAAGCACTCTATAGGCTTAACTCAAGCAAGCACTTGTCACCCAAATTTTTGACCTCATCCGAGGTCTCTAAAGCCTTTAAAACTGAGTTCAAAGTTTCTGTACCCTGTTGCCAATACCGAAAATCTTCAATATCTACAAAGCTAGACTTGATCTATCAATGAAACTTTATTGGCAAGATGATATGACCAAAATGAACCTCCAGGGAAGAAATCAGAACATTCCAAGATTGGATGACCAACTTACTAAAAATAGAAAGTTTCCATAAATAGCAACTTTGCACAAGATAGCCCTTATTGAATACAAAAATAAAAATATTTTTGGGTGATGCAAGATTGCTCTTACACCCACGATGCTCCTGCATCAGAATCTGGAATGAAGATTAAATGTTTGAGATCTGATAGAGATGGAGAATTTACTTCTAGAGAGTTTAACACCTTTTGTGAAGAAAATAACATTATTTTTGGAGGAGAAGATGAAGCTAGTGACAAATTTGCTAATGAAATGAAGACTGAATTTGAAATGAGTATGATTGGTGAAATGAAATACTTTTTGGGATTACATATAACATAGAACAATGATGGTATCTTTTTAAGTCAGACAAAGTACCTAAATAACTTGTTGAAAAGATTTGGAATAGAGAATTGTAAACCAGTTGGAACACCTATGGTAACTAGACACAAATTATCTAGCACAGATGAAACAACGACAATTGAATAGAAGAAATACAAATCTATGATTGGAGAATTGCATTATTTGACACATACAAGACTTGATATAGCACATTCAGTTGGAATTGTAGCAAGATTTCAAGCTAAACCTAGAGAATCACATTATGTAGTAGTAAAGAGGATACTGAGATATTTAACAGGCACAATGGACTATGGATTGTGGTATGAAAAATCTCATGATTTTACCCTATGTGCATATATAGATGCTGATTGAGGAGGTAGTTTTGATGATAAGAAAAGCACCAGTGGTGGAGCATTTTTCCTTGGAGGAAGATTGCTTTCTTGGTTAAGCAAGAAGCAGAATTGTATCTCATAGAGCACAATAGAAGAAAAATATGTAGCAGCAGGAAACAATTGTAACCAGATAATTTGGATGAAGCAAATGTTGAAGGATATTGGAATAAACTTTTTTGAACCTGTTGTCATACATTGTGACAACACCAGCACAATTAGTATGTCTAAGAATCCTATTTTACATTCTAAGACAAAACATATAGAGATTAAGTATCATGTTGTAGGAGATAAAGTTGTTGAGAAGGAAGTCAGACTTGAGTACATATGTACAAAGGAGTAGATAGAAGATATATTTACAAAGCCTTTGCCTAAGGATACATTTGAGTATCTAGGAGGTATGCTTGGGGTTATGCCCCAACCTAATTTTGAGAATTGATGTTGTTGGTTGCATCCATCTAGTGGTATATGAGCCTTATCTTTCTTCTGGACTAGATGTTGGTACTTCCTCTATGGGGGAGTATGTGTATCTGAGCTAAGTCATGAGGACTCTAGTGAATGTATTTTTCTAAATAGTGTCTTTTGACATTGGAGTTGTTGACATGATGATGAGATTTTTATCATTGATGTCAATGGGGGAGAAGTGTACATGAAGAAAAACTATTTGTACTATCTGAATAGGAAAACAAAGCAAAATTTGATTGATGAAGAGGATTTGAAGTAGGAGTGTTGCAGTATTGGATTTTTGGAACATTGGATTTTTTTTATCTATGTTGCCATCAATGCCAATGGGGGAGATTGTTAGGAATGAATGCTAAATTTTTGGTAGTCATTCTTTAGCAGTTATTGTTGCATTCATGACTATGATTGTCATTGATGTCAACACAGAGATCTTCTGAAGACTTGCAGAGAAGTAGACAGAGTTTAGATTAGTGCACGTGGGATATTGAAGTTGGTGATATGTGATGTTGAGGATATACTCTTTGATATGTTATATTTCTATTTTTAAGAGTGTAGATAGTAATTCATTTATTCATGGAAGTTATGAGCATTTTGGTGGAAGCAGTATTCATGCAGTGTTCCTGAGTAGCGGTTTGTAGATATCGGATGATATCTCCTAATCGTGATGGAATCTAGTTTTGTACAATTAAAGGAAATTTGAAGACACATTGATAGTGATGTGGATGATAGTGCAAGCTTCAAGGTTGCATGAGTGAAGAATTATTGTAGTTGGAAGCTGACAGTTTTGTGTAATTTTGATGTAGCATGTGGAAACTTTTATTTTGTATTTGTATGCTGACTCATTTGTAATTATTTGAGTGTGGTATAAAAGAAGGAATGTTTTTCCTTGTTGTATTAATGAGTGGATGGATATGAAGTGAAGAAAAGAGCTAAATGTGATAGTGAATTTTGGAAGGAAGACATTTGAAGTACAGAGATCCGAAATTGAGATTTGGTGTAGCAGTGAGTGCCATTTGGCATAGTTAGAGAAGAGGTAACATATTATTCTATTGAGTAATACAAAGATTATTTGGATAGTTTGTTCAGTGATCTTACCCTAAAGCTATTTGGGTAGTGGGTCCTCCTGTTTTCCATAACTCTTAACAGGGTTAGAACCTTTTAACAGGGATTCAAAATCTCCTAACATGGATTCATATGTACTGAATGTATTTCATAAGACTCCTAAAAGAGTCCATCCTTTCACAAGGAATATTGATATTAGTGCATCTTTTGTGGGCATCATTCCCACCGGGGTTTACTCTTTGATCAAGAGGTTCCCTAGTCAACATATCTTTTTTCATTGTGTTATTATGTATGAATATCTTTCTATGGTTGGTAATTATATTGCTTACATGGTTTAATGTTGTTGAAGATGATAAAAGTTATAATTATCTGATAACTGATTCACCCCCCCTCGCAATCATCTTGGTGGACTTTACTTTCTAACAGTCATAACTCTGTCATACGCACATGCGTTGATGCTCTAATCACTTGGTGCTTTGTTGTCTGTCCAGTCTTCCATACTTAGCTATATTTATGATCTTCTACATTATGCACCAACTCCAAAACTTCATATGACTTTTTTTCCATAATGACAACACTAAATATAGTCATATATATATCAGTATAGTCAACTTGCCAACAGTTCCTGAGTCAATCATGCAATTTTTTAACATTTTTTCATTTATGATCAATGTTAAAAAGAAAGGGTAAATAGTTCCCAAAGAAGTATTTGCAACATTTGTATCTAAGTAAATCTGGGTATCTTTGAAAAAATTTCTTTTGTGTCTTTCCATTTACTTAGATATCTACCTTTTACCCCATTACTTACTGGTTCTTGGTGATTTGTAGCCAGAACACCATTTATCCAAGTGAGAGCTTTTCCTTTGTGTTCACTTATCCTCATCATTTCCATAAGAGGCACCTTGACTATTATCTGAGATAACAATTGGATCATGTCAATAGGTGTATAATTTAAGATAGACAAATCTTGTATGTCCTGAGAAACATCTTTATTTTCAAACTGTGTTGCAACACCCAGCTTGTTTTCCCCCTTTGATTTACCTTCATTTTGGGGAACTAGGACACTGGCCATTAGTGTTTTGGCCTTGATTTTAATCACATTTCTTGAATCATTTGCATTTTCAATCCCTTTTACTTTAAACTTCTTGACATCATCAATAGTTTTATTTTTTACACAAGCCTGCTTTGTGTCCTCATTTTTCTTCTTAATAAATACACATGTTGGCTTACCATCTGTATTGCCAATAGTTCTATTTCTTAGGACATAATTACTTCTAGCTTGTGTCACAATATCAACTATGATTTGGGCTATCTCCTCATCATAGGGTCTTCTTAGTGTAACAGGTTCTTCAATCCTTTTTGTGTAACTATTTATGTTGTCAACATCTTCCTCCTCTTCATTAGAAAATACCTTATGATGGTAGGCTTCTCCTCTACTTTGAGAATTATTTACATCTTGATTCTCACTTTCTTCCTTAGAGTCAACTTCCTCATACAAATTTTAAAATGTCATATCACAACCTCTTTCATCATATGATTCTTCCTCATTATCCCCTTCGTCATTTTCAGGTATATTTTGAGAAACTACATAATAATTAGGATCATGTAGGGATTGGGATGTTGTGCAACATGGAGCCTCATTAGTCATGTTGATTGAATGATTTTGCAAAGGGTTAGGGGATTTTTCATTAGGCCTATCCTTTCCTTCTAGGATAGTAGGCTTCCCATCCTTCCATTGTGTGTGGTAAGGAAAATTTTGCAACCTAGGCTGCCAGTTGAAATTATTTGGAGGAGGCCTATCATTTCCCTTAAACTTATTCTTATTCTCACTAGGTTTTAAATCTTTTAAAGCATTCAGTATTTGTTTCAAATTATCATCCTCCGTAGGTTTTACATTGGTAGGTTTATCTATTTCCTTTTTTCCAAACCTAGGGGGCTTAGGATCCTCTCTTCTTCCTAGCTTACCTAACACCCTTTTGTTGCTTTCAATATTTATAGAAAACCTTTGATCTTCCGTAATAGTTCTATGGTTCTTATCCCTGAGAAGGTATCCAAACTTGGCATCAAAATTATTTAGATATGTTTCCAAACACACCTTCTCATCTAATCTCATGACTTGGAAGAGCTTATGCATTGCCTTTTGAAATCGAACATTAAATTTAAGGACCTCCTCATTTTGGTTTTTCTTAATATTGTTGAATTCATTCAACATAAAACCTTCATTTGTCTTATCACCATATTGATCTTTGAAACAATTGATGAAATCATCCCAAGAACCAATACAATCATAAGAAATCCCTCTAAACCAATCCCATGCATCCTCAATTAAAGATTGAACAAATAATTTCATGATTATATCCTCATGTTCTATTTCATAGTCATCTATCATATCAATGAATTTTTTCAAATTCTCTTCAAAAGTGAGAACATTATTACCAATGAATTTAGGCAACTTTTCCCTAATTTATTTAGGAATTAAATTTAGAAAACTAGGAATATCGATAAAAAGGAGTTGTATGTACCTTTCCACCTAAATTGATCTCCTTTGCAGTGGTCCACCATTTTGAGAAGTAGAACGTTTATTATTTGTTGTGTTAGCAGCATTTGCAGAAATCACTGGTGTAACAATGGCAGTATGGCTAGCATAATTTCCAATATTAGCATTAGATGTCAACATAGGATTAATTGTATTTGCAGGACCTGAAGACTGTTTAAGAAATTCAATCTTCTTTTTCATTTCCAAAGTTGTAGCATCAAGCTCTACCTTCTCTAGTTCTTTAGCTAGAATTTCTTTTTCTATTTTGGCCATTTCTAAATCATTGTCCAATTTAGACAATTGATCTAATGGGATATTGCAAAGTAAGTTTTCTGGATTCGATTGTGTAAGTATTTTTAGCATCAACGTTTCAGATCACACTCTGTGATCCATCATCAGGAAAGAGAAAGTGCAAGGATTAAGATTAAAAATGATCCATCATTTTTACTCTTAATCCTTGCACTTTCTCTTTCCTGATGATGGATCATAGAGTGTGATCCAAAATGTTGATGCTAAAAATACTTACACAATCGAATCTAGAAAACTTACTTTGCATTACTAATAGATTGTGGAAATCTTATGTTGTTAATGGGATATTATCACTGATAGGCTCATTTATTGTGACTCTTGTTGAAATCTTCTTACCTTTGTCTTTAGGTTTCCTAATTTCAGCAACAGGATGGATAATAGGCTACTCAACAATTTTATTTGGTGCCCTAACAATATTTATAGCTTCCAGAGTTAGCAAATGCCTTCTCAACTGGTTTGATCTAATTAGAGTGTGTCTTAGCTCAACTTATTTTTCCTTTTCCCTCTGCTTTCTAATAGCAATTTGTTCCTGGATTCTTTTTTCTAGATTAAAGACTTCTTCAAAAATGTCTTTAGAATTTGGGAGAGTGGTTTCAGATTTTGAAGTTCCAACTAGAAACTCTTGTTGTTCATCTCTTGGAATATGAGGGCTTTTAGAGGGAGAAGTCTCCCGGGTTGGAGGATCATTCCTTCCTTCTCGACCTCTACTTTTACTTCTTGATATTCTATTTTCTCCTTGAGGTTCTATGTTTTGGAGCATCCACTTCCTATGGTGTATTCCACCACCTTCTTTAGAATGATGAGAATAATAATCCTCATATGCTCCTAAACCTAAGTCTATTGCCTCTTCATACTCAGAGGCATTTCCTTCTTGGCCATGATGAAATATGTTACTATCATTTGTATTTTTCTTATGTCTCCATGCCTGAGACATATCTCTATCACTTGGATTTCTTCTAGGCTAACGGGGCCTAGAAGTACTTGGAAGTTCACCAGGCTGGGTGGTCCCACAATAGTGTGTCCCACTTTTTGGCCAACTTTAACACAGAGATCAACATTCTGAGAAAAAACTTCACTTTCAAACACCTGTTGCTGCAAAACTATTAGGAATTTGAAGATGATGTAAACTAGAGTCTTTTAGAATTTTCTTTCTAGTTTCTAAATATATTTTATAAAAAAAAGTTAAAATTCATTTAAATTTATTTTTCCTTCTCCTTCGAAAAGTGGTTTGTGTGAAAAACTGTGTTTTTAAGAAGTTACTGTCACTTGGATCAACATAATTTATTTATTTTTAAATGATAATAATGTAATTCTTTCAAGATTATATTTTTAACTTCAATATCTAAAGGATGCAATTGGTTTCATTCATTTTGGGTAAATATTTCATAGTTTATTAAGTTCTAAAGTGACAGTAATTGTAATTTAGACTTAAGGTCACTTGGATCACTCTAACTTGATCTGTGTCATTTGAAATTCATTTTTATTTTTTTTAATAGAAAGGTAACACAAATACTCTTTTCTTACATATTTTTCATAATTTTTTTTTGTAATTTACTATTTTTCCCGAAGCCTTGAAGAGATAGGTTGATGAATGACCAAACAACCTACGTTTAGTTAAAGTAATATTTAAAAGTGATAATGAACTCAATATGTATTAAAATTATATTCATTAGAAAGCTTGTTCTGAATAGCATCATATGACATAGATAGGTTTTTCAAATGGATTCATTTGATCTACAAAAACATAAAGTCGAAGTGATTTTTTGTCAGCATTTTAATAGGTACGAAGGAGACTCCATTGTAGGTATGAATGAGGAGTATAGATGTTATATCAATGTTTTCTTAATCTAAGATGCTTTGAGCTAACCATTTGTAATTAATTCTTTCAAATGGAACCTATCAAGGCTTAAATCATCATATTTTATTAAAAATGTGTTATTTCAACAAAAAATAGCATGTCTAAAAAAGTGGGACACTATTTTGGGACCACACACCCCTGTAATCTATTTTCTAAATGATCCTTCTTCCAAGCCCTAGTATTTCTCTGACTCATATTTGAAAGTATGTGGAATAATCCTTATTTTTATCTTTTACTCAGCACTGCTGTAGAGATTCTCAGAGTCACCACCAACACAAGTTGGGAATTATTTCACAAACTTAGTAATTTAGAGTATTCAATACTTGGGAGAAAATACTAAAAGAGTTTATAATAGATAAATGCAAAGCCTACTAAAATTTTCAAGATAATGTAAAAATCAAAGGATTGCAAATAACTCTTTGTTCTTCAATGGTACTTGTTCTAACAAACAAGAAGGCCAGGAGTCTAGCTCAACTTGTACCTGCATTATTTGATATCAAATTTATAACACCAGAGATCTTAAATTCATATTTTTCATGATTATTTCATCTCTATTCCCCAACAAAGTCACCATTTTGTTGGTTCCTCAAACTAGAATTTATGCTTTTAAAAGCAACCAATACATCTATAGTTTTTAAGGATGGGTTAGATCCAAATATTGAATTCTATGATGATTGGACCAACTATAGGGACAAGATTTCCCTTTGCACTTCTGGCTCTGCAAAACCAAGGAGGGTACTCCTAATCTAGTAAAAACAAGCCTTACTTCAATTAATAACAAACTAGATTCTAAGAACAATATATAAATGATAAGAAAATACTAAATGATAACCATTCATTTATTGATTCTCCATTATCACTATGTAAGAATACTTGTAAGTCACAATACTTCAAAACTTTGACAAATTTATATCAAATATTAGGAATACAATAAAACCTTATCAAATACTAATTACTAGCTTCACTGCTGGCTAGTGCGTTATCCATTGGGTGACATCTTCACTGCAAAATGAGATATATAGACAAATATATTGAGATTTTATTAATATTTATCCTCAGAAAATACTATCACCATGTGGTGATTCTGATCAAAGGACTCCTAAATTCACACTACTTATTCATATCCTAATGAAAACTTCAAAGAATAAGTGTTATATTCAAAGCTTATTTAATTTGATCTTAGATCAAAGATGAAAAATATCAACACATACATAGAAAATAATTCATGCAATGAATCTGACAACTCATAATTTAAGGAAAAGTACACAGAGGAGAGATATAAACTCTGTATTTTTATTCAAATTTCTATATCATCTATATGTATACATAATGATTCAAAAAGGCAAAACCATATGAAAATTGGCTTAAACCAGTAATACTTTCTATTTCTCAAAAATGACCTAATGCAGTGTACTGTATCCTGGACTCAGAAACTTGTCAGTAAGAATGTTCAAGTTTCGGTCCCTACCTATTGATCCTGGTAATCATTTTATAGAAAATAAGGATTGCATACATTCTTCAGATCTTTTTAGAAAAGATAAACATGTGACCACCACATAAGACAAAGAAGGTAAATATAACATCTTCTTGTTATAATTTTACAAAGTTTCTCATTGACTTGAGTGTCAAAATTTTTTGACAACTCCCAAAGTTAGTTCAATTTGTGCCAGGTGTAGTATCTATGCTTTCTTCAACTGTATGATATCTTTTGTACTATTTGCCTTGCTTTAAGGAGTTGAAGAAGTGCCATCTATTGTTGCCTCAATGGATGTCTCTTCTTCTTTCGTAATCTTTGAAGAGTATGTTGTTTCCCAAGATGTGTAAATATCTTCATTTGGCCAAAGGAAAGCCAATACTTCATCTCTTTTGGGTAGCAATTTGTCCCAATCAACAACCACCAGGTGTCGTCTTCACTCTTCATCCATTATGTCGAAGTCAACTACCACAGGATTTTTCTTCTTGGGCTTTGTAAGGACATCCCATGTAGTTACCTCCTCCTCTGTTGGCCATTGGAAACTCTGAATGTTCTGTAATTGTACCTTTTGCCTTTCCCACCTAGCATTAGTGATCAGTTTGACATCTGTAACAAATTTGGTAAAGTCCATTTTAGCCCTTAAGGCTTCATCCAAAATGGCATTAAAGCTATCAATATCTAATTCATTATTCTTATTAATGAAAGACTCTTTCTTAGACAACAAAGAATCAAAATCTGATTTCCATTTATCTAACCCCTTTATTGAGCCATCCTCAATCTTGATTGGAGGAATGAACCTGTTAAAATTTGGGCCAAACATAACTACCCTTACCTCCACTTGGTTTGCTTTTCCTTTAAAAATGACAAAGTGGCCCCAATCTGATCAATCTCCTCACCAACCTGCAAAACTATTTCTGGAATATCTATCCTGAGCGATTGTATAGCTACCAATCTTTCAAATAATGATGCTCTAACTAACCAAATTCCATAGTAAGTATTTAATGTAGGAACAAAATTGTTTACTTTAATTTGTATCTCAGGCAGTTTGATATATGCAGTGTAAACTATATCTACCTTTTCTTTCAAGGCATTAATTCTATGCTGCAAAATCATCATTAAGGCATCCAATACCACTCTATTCTATTCTACATTGGCTTTTTCTACAACAACTTCTTTTCCTTCTACACTCTAGTTTTCTGATTGTGGGGGCTGTTATGGTGGTTGTGGGGCAATCATAGGCATATTTATTATCTGCTGAGATAATTCTTCTACTATTTTCTCCAATGCCTTTTCCTTCATGATATGCACTTCCCTATCCCTAAAAAGTGAAGTATAATCTTCAAATAGGTTCTTAAACCTATCTGAGGATTTATCCTCATTTAATCTTGCAAAGTGTGTGAGGACCTATGAAATCTCTAGGTCTCCTGTATTGTGGATTGACCACACAATTTTGTCCCCTTCCATCTTTTCTTGGACATTTAGAAGAGAAGGCTTCTGATCCTTGGGATACATGCTCCACATAGCCAGTGCTTGATTCTTTGGGCTATACCCAAATCCCTTTATCATGTCCCCAATCTTGGTTTCAGAAGACAAATTTATGTTTGGTTTCCTTCTTATCTGATCTATGATGAATGCAGAGGCAAGATCCTAGCCAAGCACAAGTAGCATGTTGCTAGCCTTTACTAGCTTCATGGCATCCTCAAGAGTGATAGTTTCTGATTCAAGATCATAATACTTCAAATCTTGAATAGCTTCATTAGACACTTAGCCTTCTTTTTTTTTCTACATATTAGAAGCAACCTATTGTTTCTTATGCCATAAGAGAAAGTTTTTGAATTCATCAATCTTTATGAATTCATCATCTTTTAAGAAAGCATCCTGCTGGAGGAATCTTTCATCTTGATAGAGAGCCAAAGGAAAATCTATCTCCTTTACTATTTCCTTTTGTTTTATCTTCTCTTCTCTGATCCTCTTCCTTAATTGATGATCATAGGCCCTTGTACTAGGAATTGGAGCTCCCACTCTATCTTTTTTCTTCTCAACTGTTATCACTTGGGAAGGCTCTCTAATTTGCACTTTTTTCATTTTAAAGGGAGGCTCACTGTTATCCTAAGAACTTTGAAGCTTAGTCAAATCCAAAAATACATTTTTATTAGCTCCTTGCTCAGTGGGAGGTGGCTATTCCATGGAAGGAAGGCTATGCACTAAATATCCATCACTATCTTCTTCATACTTTGATGAAGAGTGCTTTTCCTTTTCCCTCTCTTTATCATCTATCATTCCCTCCAAAGAATTGACCAAAGCATTTTAATTGGCCATCATTTGATCTAGCCTTTGCAAATAAGGTAATGTGGGGTAAAAGCCTCCAAAGGGAATTCCTAATTTCTTCAGCTGTTTCTCAAATGACAACAAATCTTGGAATTTTTGTGCTCTCCTCTGTATCACATCATCTTCTAGTATATGTATTATAAGATCCTCCTTAGGACACTACTCATGTCTATTATTGATTGGAATGGTAGGAGTATATAACTTTCTAGCAATAACAATGAAATATTATGTGTCTACATATCTATACAAGGCAACACTCATCCTGTAGTAGCCTAACCAGTCATTCACTTTGTTTAATACATTCTTCCCAATTGTGAAGTTGCAGACTTTGAAGTGCCTAGGGGTAAAAGTACCCTTCCTTTGTGGAGCCAAATGCTCTTTATTGGTCAGCATGAGCTGCCAAATGAATTCTAGCACTGCAATCCTAGGTGGCACATAAAATGGGAGAACATGAGGTGGTTGGGGGCACCCATAAACTCTGATCACTGTGTAAGTTTTCTCATAATAGAAATCACCCCATTTGTGATTTCTTGTCCACTTGTCAACAAATTGACAAGGCCTCAATAATTGTAAAACTTTTACAGGCAGCCTAGACAAATTTAACCCTAAACTAAACAAAATTGGATGTACCATCTAATTCTAAAAAACACAAAAATCATTCTCCCTCAAAGTATAATTCCATGCCCTTATCCAAAACTAGACTAGATTTGGCTGACCATTCCACATCATTTTTGGTTGGAGATATTGCAGGTCCATAATATTATAATTGTGATACAAAATAAGATACATTAACAGTGAGTAATGCATAAACTTAGGAGAGGGCTCCTTTTTCGTAATTGCCTCAAGACATTCATGCATTCTATTAATGACATACCCTATGTAGTCATATCCAGTTGTCACATGGGGAATTTGTAAATCCAACACCATCATTAGAATATCAGAGAAGATTCTTTCTGCACCACCATCTACTCCAAACACTCTGCATAGTCCATATGCAATATATTTGATATAAAAACATAGGTCCTTATAGAAATATGGAGTTTTCCCAAGTACTGTAGCAATGTAATTCCTATTAGGTTTTGGGACATGGTTTTGAATTTCCCTAGAAACTAGGGTTGACTCCTTAATGTATTTGTTTGCCTGAGCATGCAAATTTATCTCAGTGGACATTGGGGAAAATATACCAAATACTTTCATAAATGAATTTCTATCTAATGTGACTAGGGATGAGCCATCACCCTTCCTTATTGTCTTTAATAGGGGGTCATAAATGTTTGCTAAGTCAATCAATAAATCTACATCTAAGAAGAGGTCCGGCACTATCAATTTAGCTAACCCTGAAGTCCAAGGGTTCAAGACTGGTACTAGACTATCATCATTCTTATAAAAATACCTAAACAGACACATCCCTGAAACTTCATGCATTCTAGAATCTCTACACATTGCTAATCGATCAGCAAAAATTTCATCACTGACCTTTTTATTCTGGGTTGATCCAAGGAGAAAAGAGAGGAATTCATGTGAGTAGCTTTCTTTTCCTTTATCTTTGGCTCCTTTACTGGTAGAAGCTCTGCTAACTATTGGTTGACTCATTTAGATTAGCTGATAAAATTCCTTCTAAAAATTTTGAACTCTTGAACACTGAATAACTCAAAAAATCTCATAATTTCTTCTTGCTCTCGCTTTCTGAATGCTTTGGTAAGTTTAGAATGAATAATGGTTAGCTATATTTATTATGAATAATTGAATGCATTAGACCATTTTGGACTCTATCTCTATAATTCATGTCTCCTACATTATTACTTGGCACACTTAGAACTCAATTCACTAGCTGAAAGCTGAGAAAGTGACAGACAATCAAATTTTAATTTCTAGCAACTTAGCGACTACACTACTCCTCATAGTCACTAAAAGTATTGGTGCTTTTTTATTACTTATAGAGATTAAGATACTAAAGGGAATTCCTCAATCGCTGAATGATTTAATCTTTTAAAACGTATCTCAAGACCTAGCGACTAAAGGCAGAAATTATAGTTGCTAAATATCTTAGCCAGTCACTGAAAGATTTATCATTTATTGATTTGATTCAGAGACCTTGTGACTACCATTAGATCTTAATCCTATGATCTTCCTTAAGTCTCTTTACCCTTGTTTTTCATTAAGAGACTTAGCAACTGCAGTGAACCTCTCAATTGCTAAAACTTTGTTGACTTTTCAAACTTTTCTGGTGATCACTTGACTAAGCTTATCTAGAGACCTAGTGACTAAAGAGAAGTTTCTTAATCACTGCAAATTTTAACCAACCTTAAATTATTCTCACAACTTAATGTCTACCACAAGATCTTAATCTGACAATAGTCACTCAATCTTTGAAGTTTTGAGATGACATCACCTTTATTAAGCAATTAAGATACAACCATTAGATCATAGCTTTTGAAAAGGACAATCAGTGGTAGTCACTTAATCTCATGAAATTTACTTTGACTTTAAATTTTTGAAGAGATTTGGTGACTAGATGAAAATACACCTCTTTATTATATTTGGAGACTTGGCGACTATAGTCATTCTCATAATTGCTGAAAGATTTATTACCTTGCCATTTTATCTTGAGATCGCTTGACTGAGGGTATATAGGGTTTGGAGACTGGGTGACTATAGTTACTTTCAAAATATTTTTCAATGTAGTCGCTAGATCTCATAAAGCAATGAAAACCATTTGGAGACTTCCTGACTGAAGGGATTCGCTAAGTCGCTTATGAAAAGGGAATATTCTTACAACTTGAAGAGATCACGCGACTGAAGGATTTTGGGATGTCGCTTGACTAAAAGGAATGTGCTGGTTCTTTTAGGAGACTAAGTGACTGGTCGTGAATAGATATAAAGCACATGCTAAAAAGGTTCCTTAAGTGATTTCAAAAAGTAATAGCAAAATAGAACTCAGCTAGGCATTTCTAGGATTTTTTTGATTTTCAAAGTTATTTTGACCTAGCACTTAAGGTTTTTTAAACATGGTTTAAAACCAGGGCTTTCTCGACTTCAAAGAGGATTTTCACAATCTTTCCAAAGTACTTAGGATACTTTTTTAGCAGCAAATTTTCTCAAATTTAATCCTTATTGGCAAATACATCATTTTGTAAAAAGTATGAAACTCATGTTTCAAAAATGAAGTGCCAACAGCTTGAATGCTTTCCTTCTCCTTCTTTCTTTCTTCTGGATTGCTTGATTTTTCTTACTTGAGTGCTTGAGAGATTATGATTTTTAATAGATTGAAATGAGAGGAGAAAGCTTCCTTTTATACTAGTCTAGGGCACAAACTTCTAAAGAAGCATACATAGGAGAATTAAATTCCCATTTAAACCTTAACCCCTAGAAATGGACCTAAATTAAATATGATTTAAGACTTTACCATTTTGCAGGCCGAAAAAATGTGTTGGTGCTCAAAAATGATGGATCGTTTTGAGGCCAACTGACAGGAAAACACAAGTGCCTTTGCAATTCTGACTCGATTGAGCCAAGGCTAGTAGGCCTGAATCCACAAGTGCTTTTAAACTACACAAATGCATGCACAAAAAAAAAAAATTCCTTCCAAAGGGGAAAATAATCCTTGGAGGAAAATAAAGTAATCTCCTAATATCTAAATAGTATGACATCTAAACTAAAGCTTAAAATTATCACTAAAACCTAATAGAATTCTTTGCAAAGAGAGATATCAAATTTAATATGTAAACTACAAAATAGAACCAAATAACAATTTCAAATGAAATGAGAGTAGTGCCTTAATACAAATTTGGGTATAGAGTCAATTACTTTCAAGCATACGTATAGTCAGAGATAGTTTTAAGGGAACTCACTCCTATAAAGAAAGACTATCATCCTATAGGCTTATGTTGAATCACAATTCAAAATAATTTATACAATTAATCCTATAGATTTTAACCCAAATTAAGAGGCTGATATGAACAATGGTAGGTTTTCAGACCATATAGTTGCTATTCAAATGGGATGAATTAACCTTAAACAAATGAATCAAGGAATAGAACATAGCAGGACACCCTGGTTCATAGAGTATCTGAAAAACTAACTGAAAATAACAAAATTATAACCTCAAAAAGCATAAACAACTTATCTAACATTAGCATTTGAAAAATTATATATTAGGTCTGAGTCTGTAATTGCAGGAGATTTTCCCAATTGTGTCGTGATGATTTTTTGATTTGAAATGTTTTAATATAAATATAATTATCAAAGGTTTTCTATGAAAAGAAATGCCCTTTCAGAGAACCTAATCCCTAAAACTAACCCCCCAAAATTACATATTAACCATATAAGTGGCTTTAGGGAAAACATTTCCCATATGACAAAATTGATTTGTTATGTCTTCAGGTGTTTACGTATAAAAATCCAAATCCTCATGTTAATGCCTGCACAAAAACACTCGGCATTAGTAAATATAATTTAAATTGAATTTATTATATTCTATAATATTTTAGGTTTTTAATATGATCCTTAAAATCACTCATTTATTAATTAATGATATATCAAAATAAAACATTAATAAAATTATGATATAACTTACACAAATATATTTGATTAAAAAAAGTGCAAATAAAATTTAAATAATAATCATAAGTTGCCCAGTTTTAATTATCAAAACATAAAAATTTCATTAATAAGATAACACCTAAAACATTAAATAGAAATATGACATTATATTTTAAATTCAAAATTTTACTTTCATAATATATTAACAATAACATATTCATTTTAGAATACAAACATAAGGCAATATAAATAACATATAGAAATATTTTTAAAAGCATAAGGGTAAAAAGATTTATAATCTACCCTAACAAAAAAGGAAACATTCACCCTAAATATCACAATATTTCAAAATAACTCGCTTAGGGAAAGTGCATTGATTTTTACAAAATAACAACCCTAATGATATAAATATTTCTAATGTAAAAATAATATTACAACCATTTTATGAAACACATTTAGGGTCTTTGTGATAAAATAGTTTCACATTTCAAAAAACCCTAATATGCATATATTGAAATGAAGGTGAAAGAAAAAGCATACACTTCAAATCAATTAATTAGTACTTCCTAAAATGAAAAAGTTACAAATAAATCACATATGGTGATATATAATCAATTATGCTTATTTTACCCTACACACTTAATTTTTTAAAATTAAATTTTACAATAGGGTAGAATTACAAGATTGCATTTAGGTATTTGAAAATTAAAGATCAATATCAATTAAAAATATTTCAAAACCTAAAACACATAATAATCTTTTCTAACATGAATTTACTTTACTACACGTTTCACTTTAATGTTTTTAGGGTAAATTATAAATTAAAATTAAAAGCAATCACATTGGTAAAAATAATACTCTCATGAAAAGAAAAAATTGTTTGAAACATACATACAAGAATACAAACAATACACTTATTCTCCTAATAATTTATTTCTAATTTATTAAAAGGAAATAAAACAATTTAATATTTAACCCTTACTTCCTACCCATACTCTCAAGGAATGACATAGAACAATCAGTTAGGGTAGATCAGATAGTTAGGTTAGGAATAAAGGGTGAGTCGATAGGTTGAGTGTTCAACTCCCTCTCCCCACTCTTTTTTCCTAAAAATAAAATAAATAATATATAAGAGAGGAATATTTCAAATTTAAATTTGAAATTACTAAGGAGAGAAATACTCCCTGAATGAGAAATTTGTGCTGATTTTTCACCTGTACATGAAGATGTAAATAAATTAGTTTCTCCTCCTAATCCTCTCGAAGAATATAAATAGACTAACTGGTTAGAGGGTAGGAGGGTAGGTAGGTAGGAAAAAGGTTGGCTTGAGAGGTCGAGGGTTCAACTCCCTCTCGCCGCCTTTTTATTTATTATTTTTTATAATTATTTTATTTCACAACATATATGCATTAAATTTATTTAAATAAAATAATTAATAGCCTATTTCATAAACATAGAATAATGATAAATATTTATGCATGTTTAATCATTTTAATTTTTACATAGGGAAATTACATAAAAAATGAAAAATGTAAACTATACTTCCCTGATGTTTTGTTTATTTAGAACCTAAAATTTTCAGTGTCAACAGTGGCTCTTATTGGGGACATGCATTCATGCCTGGATGCAGCGAGAGTCCAGTTATCTCTGGAAAATCAAACCATAGTAAGAAAACCATCATGAGGACCAAATAAAATAATGTACAAGTTAGATAATACTTCTTGTTTTAAGAGAAAAATAGCTTCAAATAGTGACCGTGAGTTGGGAACTCATGAATAACTTCATCAGTATCCTATAAATAGTATGAATTCTCATTTGCCTTTGAAATGACCATGTAAGGTCCCAGCTATAATGCCTTGAACTTACCATGTTTTCCTTTATCTTGGTCTTTTGCATTCCATTTCAATACCCAATCACCTTCTCTAAAAGGCTTGTCTGATGCTCTCTTGTCATGAAGGGTCTTAATCTATCATTGTTGATAAAGATTCCTTTCTTGTGCTATTCTTCTCATCTCATCTAGCTCTGATAACTGGCTCAACCTGTCTTCCATGAAATTTACATCCTCAAACTCTTCTTCCTGGATGAACCTGTAAACTGGCAGGAGATTGTTTAATGGTAACCTTGCTTGTTTTCCATAAGCCAATTCATAAGGAGAAAAACCTGTCGATATTTTCACTGTTACTCTGTCTACCCATAAAGCAAGATTTAGCTTTGAGTCCCATGCCTTCTTATTATTGCTCAACATTCTTCTAATAATATTTAGTATATTCTTATTGCTTGATTCTGCTTGACCATTCTCTTGTGGATGATATGGGGATGATTATGATAGACTAATACCATATTTCTCACAAAATCCTAAAAATTCCTTAGATCTAAAACACATGCCATTGTCACAAAGAATCTTGCAAGGTACTCCAAATCTGGTATGTTGTCTGTCAAAAACTTGATGACCACCTTGCTTGTAGCCTATCTTGTAGGTATAGCTTCAACCCATTTCATAAAGTAGTCTGTTGCAACCAATATCCACTTGTTTTTGGAAATATAGATGGAGTAACTGAGAGGGGGGGGGTGAATCAGTTAACCACAAAATATTACCACTGATCCCTTAAATATCTTAAATTATTTACTGTGCCACTTGGTAAATATACAGAGAAATGTTGAAAACTTGATCCTTGAAGTGTGTAATAATTAAACTATTCTTAAGCATTCATCACTAATTAAATAAAGAAAATAACATGAACACAAGAGACACTATATTTACCATGGAAACCCAATATGGGAAAAAACACCAATGTAGCTAGTTACTATTTTTCACTTTTCTGAAGTGATGCCCAGTTAGAAGCCAACCCGGTAAAAGGTTACAAAACACATTGTTAAGTGTGACCTTGTTAGAGGATTTAATCACCCTGCTAGGAGTGGCCTTGTAAGAGTTCTTGAAACAATTCAATAGAACTGTTACCTTGTTAGAGGATTTACAAAAGGTTGTTAAACCAACTCGGTTAAGAGATTTTGATATCACTGCTACAATTGCTAGAGAGTAACAATGAAATAACCTACAATTGAATTGCTGAATATAGATCTCTGTTCTGTTTCACTAGATCCTTACTGGTCAATTAAATCTTTGCTGCTCCTCAAGGATATCTGACCATCCTTCAAAATTTTCACACACCTTTCTTCAAAATGATTTTCTGCATGCTGTATATTTTATTCACCATTTGACCTTCTATATATATATGCCATTTCATAATCATTTAAATTGTCAAGTTAGCACTAATAATTATTATAACAGTCGGATGGGATAAAAAAATTGTAATAACAAAATTCTTTGAAAGGGCCAACCTTGCTCGGTAAACATTAATCTTGAAAAGATTTCCTTTGGTGACTAAGAGAACTCGGTAACCACAGTGAATTCTACAACATCCTTTGGAGACCGAGAGAGCTCGGTAACCACTAATTTTCCTTTGATAACTGAGGAGGCTTGGTTAACACTATTACCCTGTCATGTTTCCTTTAGACACCCGAGAGAACTCGGTAGACACTAAAAACCACCTAGCTGACCGACTAAGCTCGGTAGATACTGAGAACCACTTAGCTGACTGACTAAACTTGGTAGATACTAAGAGCGATAATTGATATGAAATTTGTGTGACATCAAAGACAACACATAGCTAATCCAACAATCTCCCTCTTTGGCATTGATGGCAACACAACATGTCATAGCACAATGAAATTTCATAGAGAAACCAAGAGTAAGAAACATATCCTTATTCATTCTGATTCCCATCATCTTCAAACTTCTTTCTCTAACTGAGAACTCTCCCTCTTAACTTCTCAAATTATTCTTCTTAGAAATTTATTGAAATGACAACAAACTCTCCCTCTTTGACAACACATGCCAAAGACAACTTACACAGTTTCGGTAAATATCAATGTACCTTATGTACTGATTCATATGCAATGATTCCCTAACTATGCTGCATCAACTGATTGATCTTCAACATGTTCTGGTTGATGCATCACTAAAACTTTATTTAGTGAACCTCAGACAGGGGAGTGACCCCTACCTTGCTTCTTAGATACAAGAATGCATCCTTAGGTAGTGGTTTGGTGAACATATCTGCAATTTGTTCTTTTGTATGAATATATTCCAATTTGATTTCCTTGTCCTGCACCAATTCTCTGACAAAGTGATATTTAATTGCAATGTGCTTGGTTTTGGAATGCATTACTGGATTCTTTGAAATATTTATTGCACTTGTATTATCACAAAACATAACAACTAGTTCTTTGATCTCAACCTTCATGCCTTCCAAAAGCTATTTAAACCATATAATATTAGAGCAGTTTACTACTGCAGCAACATATTCTACTTCTACTATGGATTGGGATGTGCAATTTTGCTTTTTACTAGTCCAAGATACTAACCTCTTGCCAAGAAAGAATGCTCCACCACTTGTACTCTTTCTATCATCAATGTTTCCTACCCAATCAGCATTAGTAAACACTTTTAAATCCATATTTTTTCCAAATTTATACCACAAGCCATAATCTTCAGTTCCCCTTAAATACCTCAAGATTCTTTTGATTGCCATCATGTGATTTTCTCTGGGTTTAGCCAAGAATCTTGCCACTATTCCAACTGCTAAGGCAATATCAGGCCTTGTGTGTACTACATACTGTAATTCTCTAATCATTGATCTGTATAAGGTCTGAACTACTTCTTTTGAATCATCATCTTTGGTAAGCTTTAGTCCAGTACACATGGGTGTACCAATTGGTTTTGAATCTTCCATACCAAATTTCTTAAGTATTTCCCTGATATATTTAGACTGAGTAATGTAGATACCATTTTTGTTCTGCTGAATCTGAAGTCCAACAAAGAATTTTATCTGACCAAACATAGACATTTCAAATTATTTGTTCATAAGCTCTGAAAATTCTTTGCACTGATCATCATTTCCTGTAAACACAATATCATCCACAAATATTTTTGCCAAAACAATTTTGTTATCTGATCCTTCTTTGATGTATAAATTGTTGTTGTCATTAGCCCTTTTGAAATTAATCTGAGTAAGATAGTTATGTAATCTTTCATACCATGCTCTAGGAGCTTGTTTCAGACCATACAATGCTTTGTGTAATTTGTAGACCATATCCCTTTTGTTTGGATCAATAAAACCTTCAGGTTGCTCAATGTAAACTTCTTCGTCAAGAATACCATTGAGAAAAGTAGATTTGATATCCATCTGATATACCTTAAATCCTTTATGTGCTACATATGCAAGTAAAGTCCTCACACCTTCTAATCTTGCAATAAGAGAAAAAGTCTCTCCATAATCTATTCCTTCTTCTTGAGAATATCCTTTACATACCAATCTTTCTTTGTTTCTTGATACTTGACCATCTTCATTCAATTTATTTCTGAATACCCATTTTGTCTCAATTACATTTTTATCTTTAGGCCTAGGTACAAGAGTCCATGTCTTATTTTTCTCTATTTTCTCTATTTCTTCATTCATAGCCTCAATCCAAATTTCATTTTCTAATGCATCTTTGACATTTTTAGGTTCAAAATCAGCAAATAAACATGTACCTTTTAGTTTACTTCTTGTCATAGTACCATCTAATTTGTTTCTAATAATCTAATCTAGTTTATGATGCTTTCTGACGTACTTGGCTAATGTAAGTTCCTTGCTTCTTGAATGAGTTACATTGTCGTCTTCTTCATCTTCAGGTTTAGATTGCTCGGGCTCGGTAGATACTTGCTTGGTAGCTTCAGACTGAGACTCAATACTTTGTGACTCGGTTAGAACTTCTTCTTGTGACTTGGTTACTATACTGGGCTTGGTAGATGTAGTCTCCTTACATGTGTCTGGCAATGTATCAAGTTTGATGTAAACAAATTTTCTGTAGTCCTTTGGTTCCTTTTTGCTTTCTCCTTCAATATTTGGTTTGTAGCCATACCATAGCTCATATGGAGTCTTGAATGTGTCTTTTCTCAGCTATACTCAGTTCAAGGTATGAACTATAATGCTGATAGCTTCCTTCCAGTATTTCATAGCAATGTTCTTTTCAATCATTAGAGTCCTTGCACAGTCCATGATAGATCTATTCCTTCTTTCAGCTATTCCATTCTGCTCAGGAGTTCTCGGGGCTGATACCTATCTTTTGATTCCTCTTTCAATGCAAAAATTATTGAATTCATGGGAGATGAATTCACCACCTCTGTCTGATCTCAAGCATTTTATTCTTTTTCCTATTTCCTTTTCTACTCTTGCTAAATACCATTTGAACTTCTCAAATGCTTTAGACTTTTCTCTTAAATACATAATAGTCATCATTCTAGAATAATCATCAACAAAGAGAATAAATAATTTTTCTCCGGTATAGCTCTCAATTCCAATAGGTCCACATAAATTAGTATGCACAATTTCCAAAATATCTTTAGACTGATAGTTTTTATTTTTGAAACTAGACTTTCCCATTTTACCAATTTGACAATTCTTGCATAGACCAACATCAGGTTTCTTCAAAGTAGGAATGCCTCTTACTTTCTTGAATTTTCTTATTTTCATCATGTTCTCAAAATTTACATGACATAACCTTTTGTGCCATAACCAACTTTCTTCAATTTGAGCAATAAAACATGAGTAATCACTAAGATCAAGATAAAACAGGTTACCTTTGGTTTGTTTGCCTGATCCTATCAGTTTTCCTTTGTCATCCAGTAGTCTTGCTTTGCCATTCATGAATTCAACCTTGAATCCAATGTTGATTAGTTGTGCTACACTTAGAAGATTATGCTTTAGTCCTTCGACCCAATATGCATTATCACATATAAGTTCTTTGGTTAATGAAATTCATCCCTTTCCTTTTATACAATAGGGTTCATTGTTTCCAAACCTTACATTACCACCATCAAAGTTTTCAAAGTGTTCAAACTTGGTCCTGTCACCAGTCATATGATGTGAACATCCACTGTCTATAATCCATGTATCATTCTTACTTATATGAGAGATAAGTGCCATCTCATCTTCATTATTATCAAATTCATCTTTTACAGCAATGAAAACAATTTCTTCTTCACTATCATCCAAATCTTTAGCTAAAAAATATGTTTTCTTACCTTTATCCTTGAATGATTTGAAATTTTTCTTGCCATTGTACTTGTAATTTTTATTCTCATCTTTGCTTTGCTTGTTTGGACACCTAGCTGCAATATGACCAATTTCTTTACATGAAAAATAGATTAAGGGAGTTTTACCTTTGTATTTTCCTCTGCCTCTTGAATACTTCTTTGCAAGTAATGCTTCAATAACTTCAAGATCGCTATTAGAACTTTCCTCTAATTCTTCTTCACTTTATGATTGGATTTTCTTCCCTTTCTTGAGTGAAAGTTTGGTCTCAAAAGCTGATTCAATATTTTTAGAAGTTGGAACATAGTTGTCATAGTTATCCAGTTCAAAGGTTGTCAATCTTCCAACTAAGGCATCCAAAGTTATATTGTGATTTTCTTCACATCTTCTTTCTTGAATAGCAGAAACTCTTATTGCATAAATAGGGAGTAATGTTCTAAGAACCTTACTTATAATTGTTTCATCATCAATTTTTCCTCTAGAAGCTCTAATTGCACTAACACTTGTCTTGATTCTTTCAACATATTTTGCAATGTTTTCTTCTTCTCTCATTTTCATTTGATCAAACTATCCTCTTAGGCTCTCTGCTTTGGCTCTCTTCACATTGTCATCACCACCATAGATTTTCTTCAGCTTGTTCCACATTTCATGAGCAGTTGTGCAGTCTTTGATTTCATCAAATTCTTCATAGCTAAGAGCTGATGCAATGTCTATCATCATAGTGTTATGGTTATTTTTCTCTGTAATGTCTTCAACAGTCAATGTGCCAGTAGGAATTGTATATTCTTGATCAATATATTTGCATCCTGAATCACCAATGGAAGCTAGATGTAATCTCATGAAACCTTGCCATGCTGAAAAGTTATTTCTGTTAAGCCTTGGAATTTCTCTTTTCTAAGACATCCTGATCTTTAGCTTAGGTCCTTGAAACCCTTCCTGCAAGAACCAAAAGCTCTGATACCAATTGTTGGAAATATAGATGCAGTAACTAAGAAGGGGGGGTGAATCAGTTAACCACAAAATATTACCACTGATCCCTTAAATATCTTAACAAATTATTTACCGTGCCACTCAATAAATATATAGAGAAATGCTGAAAAATTGATCCTTGAAGTGTGTAATAATTAAACTGTTCTTAAGCATTCATCACTAATTAAATAAAGAAAATAACATGAACACAAGAGACACCAGATTTACCATGGAAACCCAATATGAGAAAAACAACCAATGTAACTAGTTACTATTTTTCACTCTTCTGAAGTGATGCCCGGTTAGAAGCCAACCCGGTAAAAGGTTACAAAACACACTGTTAGGTGTGACCTTGTTAGAGGATTTAATCACCCTGCTAGGAGTGGCCTTGTAAGAGGTCTTGAAAAAATTCAATAGAACTATTACCTTGTTAGAGGATTTACAAAATGGTTGTTAAACTAACTCAGTTAAGAGATTTTGATATCACTGCTACAATTGCTAGAGAGTAACAATGAAATAACCTGCAACTGAATTGTTGAATATAGATCTCTGTTCTGTTTCACTAGATCCTTACTGATCAATTAAATCTTTGCTACTCCTCAAGGATATCTGACCATCCTTCAAAATTCGCACACACCTTTCTTCAAAATGATTTTCTGCATGCTGTATATTTTATTCACTATTTGACCTTCTATATATATATGCCATTTGATAATCATTTAGATTGTCAAGTCGTCACTAATAATTATTATAACAGGTGGATGGGATAAACAAATTGCAATAACAAAATTCTTTAAAAGGGTCAACCTTGCTCGGTAAACATTAATCCTGAAAAGATTTCCTTCGGTGACCGAGAGAACTCATTAACCACAATGAATTCTACAACATCTTTTGGAGACTGAGAGAGCTCGGTAACCACTAATTTTCCTTTGATAACCAAGGAGGCTCGGTTAACACTGTTACCCTATCATGTTTCCTTTAGACACCCAAGAGAACTCGGTAGACACTAAAAACTACCTAGCTAACCGACTGAGCTCGGTAGATACTGAGAACCGCTTAGCTGACTGACTAAACTCGGTAGATATTGAGAGGGATAAGTGATATGACATTTGTGTGACATCAAAGACAACACATAGCTAATCCAACAATGTCCTTTAGACAATTGTATCCAACACTTGTGACCTCCACTCGAAGCATCTGCAATTTCCCCAATAAAGCCAATTCCCCATATTTTGAAGGGTTCCTCAGTCTATAAAGGAATAAGGGGTAAAGCACCATTATACTTAAGTTTTCCAGAGAACTTTTGACAAGATTCACACTTTTTGACATATTCATAACAATCCTTGAATACATGGGGCCAATAATACCCATCTTTCAATATCTTATGATCCATCATCTTAGCTGAAAAGTGACCGCCACATACCCCATCATGCAACTCTTTAATAATGGACTTGGCCTGCTAGGTGTCTAAATAGAATAGGAGGATACCATCATTATTTTTCCAATACAAGTCTCCTTGAATCAATACATATCTTGAAGCTTGTAATTTTATAGTTCTTTTCTGATTATCACTTAGACCTTCTTGACACTTCATATGCTTTAAGAAGTAGACCATGTATGTGTACCATGGACAATGTTTGATGCTCATTTCTACACTTTCCAAATCTGCTTGGTTCACTTGGGTTTGTCTCTTCCATGAGTTTAGCCAATCGTTGTCCTTTGATTAACTTAGTGATCTGAATTTTAATATCAAATTCTTGAATCTGATTAATCCATCGACATCTTTTACCTATGACTTTTGACTGCCTCAATATATCCTTAGTTGCTTCATTAGGCACATATGCCACAATCTTAGCTCCCACTAGATAGGGTCTGAATGATTTCACTTCTCTAACTAATGCATAAGCCTGATTTTCATGTATATCATAGTTTAACTCAAAAGATTGCAAAGTCTTACTAAAAAAAGCTATTAGTTGCTCATATCCTTCATCATTTTTCTGTAGTAGAACCACTACAATGGTGTGGAAAGAAGCAAAAGAGAACAACTAAAATGGCTTTGAGAAGTCAGGGGATTTCAAAATTGGAGCTTCTTTGATCACTTTCTCAATATTGGAAAAAGATTCTAAGGCCTCATCTGTCCAATTTAGAACTACATCCTTCTTTAACATCTTTGCAATAGGCTTCATAATTTCTAAAAAAATTGGGACGAACCTTCTCACAAAGTTGATTTGTCCAAAGAAAGATTGAATCCCCTTAAAATTTTTAGGAATCTAAAACTTATCAATTGCTTCAATTCTCTCTGGGTCTATTTTGACTCCTTCCCTAGAAACATTGTGACCAAGAAGTTTACCCTCAGTTACCCCAAAATGACATTTCTTCAGATTTAACAATACTCCAAATTCAAGAGCTCTTTTAAAAATTTTCTCTAAATGCTTGCAATGATCTTTTGCCTTCTTAGAATAAGCTATGATGTCATCCTGATATATTACCATGATAATATCAATGAAATCCCCAAAAGCCACATCCATGGCTCTCTAAAAAGTAGCTCTGACATTCATAAGTCCAAATGACATTCTTTCATAAACGTATGTACCCCATGGCATAGTAAATGTTGTTTTGTACTATTCTTATTCTTTAACCTTCACCTAATTGTACCTAAAGAACCCATCCATCATAGATAACAATTCATTTCCCATAACCTTTTGTAATAATGCCTCCATATTTGGTAATGCATAATTGTCCTTTAATGAAGATATTGTTGGAGATTTTCTGGCAAGCTAGTGCTAACTGTATGTTTGTCATTGATGAAAACATATGGTAAGTAGCATGCCTGAAAGACTTATATAGTAATATTTTAGTATGTGTTGCATGGACATGTTATCAGCATGATATCATGGGCATAGAGGTTAACTATTAGTACAGACAGTTATATATAAGCTTGTGTCAGCAGTGTTCTATGAATGATTGTTTGTACAGTTATCATGGAGCCTTTCACACTTGGATATATGATGAAGACATGTTAGTAATGTTTTAGTCATGGATGCAGAGTCTAATGATCAGTAGAAGTGAAGCTATGCAATCGCTATTCACTAGTAGCAGTTTCTTGTGTTTGTTTAGAAGAGCCAACATAGCTTGTATTTGTTTTGGATTTGTGCCTATCATTTTAGTATTCACCCTTGGATTAGAGCTTGGAGAAGAGTTAGTAATCTTTTTTTAAGAGCACATGAGTTAATTCATCTTGAGGAGAAAGATCCAGTTATTTTGGTAGAGCTGACAGTGTGTAGCGCACGTCTACAATTATCTTATTGGATAGGTCCTAGAATGTGTTGTGTGCTTAGTATAGCTGACTGAATTATTATTGGATTTTGTTATGGTTTCTCTAATATGATTTCAAGGTGGTTCTAATAGGATGACTTAATTATATCATTTAGAGGAAAGATATTTATAGGTAGTCATTCATGATTGCTAGTGTGTGGTTCATAGTTTTTGAAAAGTAGAGTACAGTGTGAAAAGTGTTGAGCCATCAAAAGAAGGTCTATGTGACCAAGTAAAGTATTTGTGCTATACATTGGAACTGATCCAGATAGCAGGTCAAAGCATAATTCACCAAGATCTAGATATAGTGTGTATCTATTATTCAAAAGGTTGTAGCCTTCACCCATTTGACCAGTGTTCTCTCAGATAGTGCATCCTCACCCCTAATAGGGTTAATTGTAAAAGACTCCTAATAAGGTCTGACCCTTGACCAATTCTACTCTACTAAATATATTGTAAAGAAACTCCTAACAGGGTTAAGCATCTTCTAACAAGGATCATAATATACTAGTGCAGAATATTAGTGGGTGTCAACTCCCACTGGGGTTTTTACCTATTTGGGTTTCCTCATAACCAAAATATTGGTTTTGAGTTAAAGTGTTCTTTCATTGTGTTTATGCTTTATGTTTAAGTATACTTAATTATATAAAGAATTGAAACTTGTAGATAACTGATCCACCCCCCCTCTCAATTATCTCTTTGGACTATTCCTAACAATTGCTATCAGAGCCAAGTGCCTTGGAGTGAAATTTTAATAGCTTGAGGTTGTTCAGATGGCATTATTTAGAAAACAAAGTCCTATGTTTGATGGAGAGAATTATCTTGATTGGAAGAACAAGATGGTGACACATTTTCAATGTATTGTTTTTGAAGTTTTTGATGTAACTATCAAAGCAGTCAAAATCCCTACTTTAGAAGAACTTGCAAAGGATGATGCTACTGAAAAGAAAAAGGAATTATTTCATCAGAATGTAATAGGAAAAGAATCCCTCATCAGTGCCCTATCTGATAGTGAGTTTTCACAAATAAAGAAAGTAGATACAACCCACAAGATATGGAAGTACCTAGAAGACATATTTGAAGGAGACAAACAAGCAAAGGATGCATGTAGAAAAACATGGAACAAAAGATACAATGCATTAGAGATGCAACCTAAAGAAAACATTAGAGCTTACAATCAAAGGATCAATGAAGTAGTCACTAGAATTAGGAACAATGGTCAAGAGATCTGAGAGGAAGACATTATGGACAAATTGATGACTACTCTCACTCCAGAATATG
Source organism: Chamaecyparis obtusa (assembly GCA_027943335.1). Taxonomy (NCBI): domain Eukaryota; kingdom Viridiplantae; phylum Streptophyta; class Pinopsida; order Cupressales; family Cupressaceae; genus Chamaecyparis; species Chamaecyparis obtusa. Next base: position 505,489 of record BSBK01003571.1, read on the forward strand.
AAAAAAAGATCAACATCCTTGATGAGACCATGCAACGTACATCAAATTTCAAGAGAGAGACCTTGATTAGAAAAATCTTAGCTTTTGAGATTTCAAGATTGAAGACAGAACCTAAAAGTGAGACAACCTTGAAAGCAACAGTTTATGGTAAGATACTTGCAAACACTTCTGGTAATTTTGATAATGATAATGAAGAGAAAACACTAGATGATTTCATTTATATGATTTCAAAAAGAGAAAAGAAAGGAAAAGGAAAATATGAAGGTCAATTTCCATTTAAATTCTTTTCATGTAATAAGATTGGTCACTTTGCATCTAAGTGTCCTACAAGAGCTAGAAAGTTCAAAAATGACTACAAGCCTAAATAATCTAAGGAATGTTACTATGATGGAGATGGAGTTTTAGATGATGATTCAACTAAAGAAGAAATTGCATTTATTTCTATTATAGATAAAATTAACAATAAAATAGATCATGAAGATGAGAAAGAGGAACAAGAGCTAGCATTGATTTCACAAGCTAATATAAGGATGAACTAGATTATAGATAGTGGTTGTTCACATCACATGACAGGTGATAAAGACATATTTGTTCATCTAGCCAAATACAATGGTTGCATGATTAGATTTGGAGATAACACTACTAAACCCATCATTGGTAGGGGAGCCATCACCTTGGATGGAAATAATAGTACTGATGATGTTCTTTATGTTGATGGTTTGAAACATAACCTACTAAGTGTTGGGCAGTTACTTGACAAAGGTTACAGATTATAATTCAATGGAAACAAGTACATCATTAACAACAAAGAAGGAGAAATAATTGCATCAGGATCAAAGACTAAAGGTAATGTTTTTTAGCTTAATCTAGAAGCAAGTTGTTTTGTTGCGAAAGTAGATGATAGTTGGTTGTGGCATAAAATACTATGTCATATCAATTTTGATAACATAGTAAAGATAAGAAATGTAAAGGAAGTATGAGATCTACCTAGGATAACAAAGCCAGTTGATACTATATACAGGGAATGTGTGATGGGAAAGCATGTGAGAAACTAATTCAGGAGCAAGCTCAATTCAATAAAAAACAAGTTGGATCTGATTCATACAGACCTATGTGGTCCAACTCAAACAAGATCATACTATGGTGAAAGGTATTTCATTTTTTTTGTTGATGGCCATACTAGAATGATGTGGGTGGCATTCTTAAAAGATAAGTCAGAAGCATTTGAGAAATTCAAAATATTCAAAGCTAAGGTTGAAAATGAATCTAGACTAAAGATAAAATGTTTGAGATCAGATAGAGGAGGAGAATTCACCTCTAACAGATTATATGAGTACTGTGAAGAACATGGCATCAAGAGGTAGTTGAGTGCACCTAGAACCCCTTAGTAGAATGGAATTAAAGAAAAAAGGAATAGGATCATCCTTGATACAGTGCGCACCATCATGATTGAAAGAAAAGTTGCACATAGCTATTGGAGAGATGTAGTCAATACAATAGTCTATACCATCAATAGAATTCAATTGAGGCCTAGCACAGACAAAACACGATATGAGCTATGGTTTGGTAATGGTCCCATAGTAAAATACTTCATAATCTTTGGAAGCAAGTGCTACATGAAGAGAGATGAAGCAGTAGGCAAGTTTGATGCAAGAAGTGATGAAGGTACTTTCCTTGGTTACTCTGCTAAAAGTAAAGCTTATAGATGTTTCAATTTAAGATTGAAAAAGATCATTGAAAGTGCTCATGTTAAGATTGATGAAAATTTTATGGTTCAAGAAAGATATCATGATTACTCACCCAGGATTGAAGAAGAACCCAGACCCTCCACTTGTGAGATAGTCATTGAAGAAATATTCGATAGTATTGATGTGTTATTCAATGACCCTGAGACAAGTTAAGAAGAAACCCCTAAGGTAGATAAGATAGTATCACCCAAAGGTCCAAAGTTTACATCTAGATATCATTCTAAGGATGACATCATTGGAGATCAAAGAGAAAAAGTCACAACAAGATCAAAAGAAAAGAGTTCTATAAGAAATGAGGTAGTATGTTTACAATCTTAGATTGAACCCTTAAGTGTTGAAGATCCATGCAATGATTCAGATTGGCATGATGCTATGAAAGAAGAACTAGATTAGATTATCAAAAATGATACTTGGGAACTATTCCCAAGACCTAGTGATAAGAATGTGATTGGAACAAAATGGATATTCAAAAACAAGATGAGTGAAGATGGTACAATAGTAAGAAACAAGGCAAGATTTGTGTGTAAGGGATATGCATAGAGAGAAGGCATTGACTTTTCAGACACTTTTGCACTAGTGAACAGATTACAATCTATTAAGTTGTTTTTAGCTTATGAAACATTCAAAAACTTCAAAGTTTATCAGATGGATGTTAAGAATGGTGAATTAAAAGAAGTATATATTGAGCAGCCAGAAGAATTTACCCTATCAGATAGACCTGATATGGTATGAATATTGAAGAAAGCCCTTTATGGACTTAAGCAAGCACCTAGAGATTGGTATGAGAGGCTTGATGGATATCTAACAAAGATTGGATTCAAGAAAGGAGAAGAAGATTGTAACCTATTGATAAGAGAGACATTTGAAGGACTACTACTTGTAGCTATATTTGTTGATGACATTATCTTTGGAGGTAATGAAAAAATTAGTGCTAAAATTTATAAGGAGATGCACAGAGAATTTGAGATGAGAATGATGTTAGGAATGAATGATAAATATATCCTATGGGATTCTTGGAAGCCATTCTATAGCAGTTTTTGTTGCATTTATGACTATGTTTGTCATTGATGTCAACACAGTGATCTACTAGAGATTAGCAGAGGAGTAGATAGTGTTTTGATTAGCGCACATGGGATATTGCATATCAAGCTATGCAATGTTGAGGATTTACTCTTTGATATGTTATATGTTCATGGTTAAGAGCATAGATAGTAATTCATTTATTGATGAAAGTTATGAGCATTTTGGTGGAAGTAGTATTCAGGCAATGTTCTCGAGTAGCAGTTTGTGAAAATCAGATGATATCTCCTAATCGGGATGGAATATGGTTTTACGTAGTTAAAGAGAAGTTGAAGACATATTTTTAGTGATGTGGATGACAATGTAAACTTTGAGGTCACACGAATGAAGTATTATTCTAATTGGAAGTTGATAGTTTTGTGTAATTTTGATGTAATATGTGGAAAATTTTATTTTGTAATCGGATGCCAACTCATTTGTAATTACTTGAGTGTGGTATAAAGGAAGGAATATTTTTCTTGTTGTAATATAGAGAGATGAATGGAATTGATAAAATGAATGATTGTGAAAGTGAAGTTATGAAGGAAGACATGTGAGGTACAAAGATCTAAAATTGAGATCTAGTGTAGCAGTGAGTGTGGTTTGGCATAGTCAAAGAAGAGGTAACATATTTTTGAGATCAGTAATGATTTGATATTATTCTATTGAATAATCTAGAGATTAGTTGGACAGTGTGTTCAGTGATCTTACCATTGAAGCTATTTGGGCAGTGGGTCTTTCTATCTTCCATAACTCCTAACAAAGTTAGAATCTTTTAGCAGGGATTCAAAATCTCCTAACAAGGATTCATATGTACTGAATGTATTTCATAAGACTCATAAAAGAGTCCATCCTCTCACATGGAATATTCATATTAGTGCATCTTTTGTGGGCATCATTCTCACTAGGGTTTACTCTTTGATCAAGAGGCTCCCTAGTCAACATATCTTGTGTCATTGTGTTATTATGTATGAATATCTTTCTATGGTTGGTTGGTAATTATATTTCTTACATGGTTAAGATCTATTGAAGTTGATAAAAGTTATAATTATCTAATAACTGATTCACCCTACCCCTCTTAGTTATCTTGGTGGACTTTACTTTCTAACAATTGGTATCAGAGTGACAGGTCATTGAAAGAAAAGTCTAGCAGCTTAAGGAGATCCATGACAAATTTTAGGAAAGAAAGCCCTAAGTTTGATGGAGTGAATTTTGATAGCTGGAAAGAAAAGATGAAGACATATCTACTATGTGTAGGACTAGGTTATTGGTTTATTACAAAGAATGATAAGACTATCATTGATGAGGATAATCTTGAAACATGATCTAGTGATGAGAGAGATCTATTCATGTGTGACATACTTTGCAAAGAAGCACTTTTGACAACCATTTTGGAGAATGAGTATAGTCAGGTAAAATGTTTGAAAACATCTCATAAAATTTGGAAAGCTTTACACTCTACTTTTGAAGGTGATGAACATGCAAAGAAAGAAGCTATATTGGTAGAATGTCAGAAATTGTTGCAAGCATAAAATCTTGTGGAGGAACAAAGACAAAAAATGAAGTTATATGGAAAATTCTAAGGATATTGACTCCTGTGTTTAAGCAGACAACACAGATGATTGAACAAGTTATACCTTGTACTTCAAACTTTACAAGAGAGACTCTTCTTGGAAGATTGGAAGCAGCAGAAATGAACCTAAGGTTATTAAGAGATTTTCCTACAATGGAGACAACATTTAGTGCTCTTAGTGTTCACCCTACTTTGTCAAGAAGCATCAGTGTGAGTGGAGATTATGCTGGCAACAATAGATCTAGAAATGAAGAAGATAAGAAGATTAAAGAAGGTATTTCCTTACTTGTGAAGAGAGAACCAGATGGTAAGAAAAATTTTAAATGTTGGACTTGTCAAGAATATGGTCATTTTGCATCTAAATGTTCTAAGAGAGTTAAAAAGTATAGAAAAAATTTCAAGCCTAGAAGATCTAAGGAATGTTATTATGCTAATGACGAAGATCTTGAAACTAGTATAGAGAGAACTTTAAGTTAAAGTGATACTGAGAATAATGATGACATAGGATTTCTAGCAATTAAAGAAGAAAACCTTGAAATAGATGTTAAGGAAAAAAAAGCCCTAGTTTCTCAAGTTGAAAAGAAAGTTGATTGGATTATAGATAGTGGTTGTTCACATCATATGACTGGAGACATGAAAAATTTCATAAAGTTTAACAATTATGATGGAGTTGTTAGAGTTGGTAACAATACACCTTGTTTGATTAAAGGTATAGGATCTATTACTCTTGATGGGAAGACTTGTTAGGAATGGGAATACTGAGAGGGGGGGGGGGGTGAATCAGTGTTCACTATATTTTAACTTTTCACTTTAATCTTTATGCTAAACTTAAATGATTAAGTACTAAAATAAACATTCACATAAACATGAAACATGAAATCAACACATGACACTAATATGATTATGAGGAAACTCAAATATGTAAAACCCTGGTGGGAATTGACACCCACTAATATTCTGCACTAGTGTTTTGTGATCCTTGCTAGAAGATCCTTTACCCTGTTAGGAGTAGCTTTACAATGCTTTAAGTATAGTAGACCTTCTTAGGGGTTGGACCCTATTAGGAGTCTTTTACAATCAGCCCTGTTAGGGGAGAGGACACACTATCCAAGAGTTCATTGCTCAAGTGGTGAAGGCTACAACCTTCTGATCTCAGATACACACTATATCTGTAGGATGAACTGTCATTGTGACACTTCTTGTCAGATCAGTTCCTTTGATGTGCTAATGCTTTGACCTCTTAAAAAGATCTAATACATCTTCTAGTGTCTTTTCACACTTCTTCTCTACATATCACAACTGTATTTCAACTTCCATACCGAATACAATGGGTGAACCTTATATTTATGCGCTCATACAAAATACACAATTAGGTTGGCCCTATAACTAATTACAAACAATGCTTCCAAATGAATTAGCTTAAGAGTGCTTACAATTATACATATAAACATGTCAAAAACCTAAATACAATGGGTGCATGGCCTTTAAAATATTACATTATAATCACAAACCAAAATGCTAACTGTCTGCTCCATGCTCTATTCACTGCTGGCACACACTGGCTATGCAACTTCAATTGACTGTAACTTTCTCATCCTTGCACATCTGCTTATGCACTTATAGACTAAGAAAGAATATAGTCTAACCAACTTAACTTCTAGGGTGCATACCATAATTCTTCCATACACACATGCGCTGATGCTCTAAGCTGTCAGAACTCTGTATACTGTCCAGTCTTCAACACTTAACTGAATTTTGATCTTTACATCAAGTGCGCTGATGCCAAACTATTATATGAATTTGTTTCCATAATGAAAACACTATATCTAGTCATATACTTCAGTATAAACAAATTTCCAATTATCTCCCCCTTTGTCATTGATGGCAAGAAAGGAATATGGCCAAGTTGCTAAATGTCCCTTAACACAAAAAACTTTTGTCTTCTATATATTTTTTATACATAGTCTTATATCTCCCTATACATATTATACTCCATATTCTGTATACAAATCCCCCTTTGACATTAATGACAAATGTGTACCAAAAATTTGATTTTGCACATAATTAGGTAAAACATCCAGACATGATATCTTGAGGTTTTGGATCTCCTTCTTCCAAAAAGTTATCAAAGAATTAACTATCTAGAGATGGGCACATAAAGCATATTGAAGCTTCTACATCTTCTTCAAATCTATGCTCAAACCTTGATCATAGTTAATCATGGTCACGTCAATCTACTTTATGTTCTGATTGAGTCAAATAATTACAAATGAGTTGGCATACAATTACAAAATAAAAGTTTCCATGCACTACACCAAAATTACACAAAATTATCGACTTCCAAATATAATAAATCTTCACTCATGTGACCTCAAATTTTGCCCTATAATCCATGTCACTATCAATGTGTGTCCAACTTCCCTTTAACTGCACAAAACCAGATTCCATCCCGATTAGGAGATATCATCTGATTTCCACAAACTGCTACTCAGGAACACTGCCTAAATACTACTTCCACCAAAATGATCATAACTTCCATGAATCAATGAATTACTATCTACGCTCTTAACCATAGACATATGAAATATCAAAGAGTATAAACTCAACATTGCATAGCTCCAACTACAATACCACACTCAAATAATTACAAATGAGTTGGCATACAATTACAAAATAAAAGTTTCCACACACTACACCAAAATTACACAAAATTATCGGCTTCCAAATATAATAAATCTTCACTCATGTGACCTCAAAGTCTAAACTATCATCCACATCACTATCAGTGTGTCTCCAACTTCCCTTTAACTGTGCAAAATAAGATTCCATCCCGATTAGGAGATATCATCTAATTTCCACAAATTGCTACTTAGGAACACTGCCTAAATACTGCTTCCACCAAAATGATCATAACTTCCATGAATCAATGAATTACTATCTATGCTCTTAACCATAGACATATGAAATATCAAAGAGTATAACCTCAACATTGTATAGCTCCAACTACAATAACCCACATGTGCTAATCCAAACTCTATCTTCTTCTCTACAAGTCTTCGGTAAATCATTGTGTTGACATCAATGATAATCATAGTCATGAATGCAATAAAAAATATTATAGAATGTCTACCAAACATTTATCATTCATTCCTAACACTGACCTTTGACTGGGGTAGTGTACTTATTACATTGTAAAGATCAAGTCCTAATAGGTTTGTAAGATCTTCTAACAAGGATCATTATACTCTAGTGCAGATTATTAGTGGGTGCGAATTCCCACTGAGGTTTTCACCTCTTTGGGTTTCCCTGTAACCAGAATATTAGTGTTGTGTTCAAGTGTTATTTCAATGTGTTTATTCTTAATGTTTAAGTATAATTAATTGGAAAAATAATTGAAACTTGTAGATAACTTATTCACCCCCCCCCCCCTCTTAGTTATCTCTTGGGAGTATTCCTAATACTAACTAATGCTCATGGAAAACATAGTACATTAGGAGAAATAAATTTTCATAAATTGTCCATGAATAGGAAAATCTAGAATATTTCCAAAAATATCTCTGATAAACTATGAGTTCTCTCTTGACCTATCATGAATTTTGTAAAGTCCCAACCAGATTGGATCAAATTTTCCATGCTTTCCTTTATCCTCCAACTTGGTATTCCACAAAAGAACCGAATCATCCTTCTCAAATGTTCTTACTATGGTTCTCTTTTCATACAAGTCCTTAACTTGTATTTTCAACTTAGAATTCTCCAATGTAGTTTCTCTTCTAGTTTCATCTAATTCAAAAAATATAATTTATCCTTATTTGCATCTCATAGGTCAAATCTTCACCATTCGTACAATTTTGGAAGGGAGTCAAACAAGAATTTTCAAACTCCTTCCAACTGATCATCTTATTGGCAAGTTGGCTATACTAGTGTATATGACTTAGTATAGTGTTGTCATTATGGAAACAAAGTCATATAGTAGTTTGGAGTGAGCACACTTGATGAGAAGATCAGAAATCAGCTAAGTGTTGAAGACTAGATAGTATATAGAGTACCTGAAGCTTAGATCATCAGAGCACATGTGTACGACTAAGTTATGGTATGCAACCTAGAAGATAAGTGGGTTAGACTATATTCATGCTTAGTCTATGAGCGCATGATCAGATATGCAAGTATGCCAAAGTTATAGATAGTTGAAGTTACACAGCCAATGTGTGCCAGAGAAGAAAAGTAGCTGAATGTTAGTATTTTGATTTATGGTCATATTCTAATATTGTAAAGGCTATGCGCCTATTTTAATTAGGTTTTTGACATGTAAATATGTTTTTTTTTAAACATGCTTGAGCCAATTCAATTGGAATCATTATATGTAATCGGTTAAAGGGCCGACCTAGTTATTTGTTTTGTATGCGCATATAAATATGAGATGTGCCCATTGTAATTAGTATGAAAGTTGATATAGAGTTGTGATAAGTAGAGAAGAAGAGTGTGAAGAGACTATAATATGTATTAGAGCTTTGCAAGAGGTCAAAGCATTAGTACATCAAAGGAACTGATCTGACAAGCAGTGTCATAGTGACAGTTCATCCAACAGATATAGTGTGTATCTAAGATCAGAAGGCTATAGCCTTCACCACTTGAGTAGTGAGCTCTAGGATAGTGCCTCCACACCCCTATTAGGGTTTATTGTAAAAGACTCCTAACAAGGTCTGACCCTTGACAAGGTCTATTATACTTAATGCATTGTAAAGAAACTCCTAATAGGGTTAAGGATATTCTAAAAAGGATCATAAAACACTAGTATAAAATATTAGTGGGTGTCAATTCCCATTGGGGTTTTTACCTATTTGGGTTTCCCCGTAACCATATTGGTGTGATGTGTTGATTTCATGTTTCATGTTTATGTGGATATTCATTTCAGTACTTAAGTATTTTAGTTCATTTTAAAGATTAAGATAAAAGATAAAATATAGTGAACATTGATTCACCCCCCCCCCTCTCAGTGTTCCCATTCCTAACAATTGGTATCAAAGCTTTGGTCCTCAACAAAGAAGTTTAACTACTTGAGGAGATCATGGAAAAAGAAGAAATGAAACATCTAAAAAGAAATCTTGAAGTTGTTCTTGAAGACCTGGACAAATGTGAAAGAGAAATTGAAGAACTAAAGGAAAAACTCAGTGAAGCTCAATTAGTCATCAAAAGGATAAGAAAGGATTTGAAAGAATGTTCTACCAGTGATCTAGGGATAATGGTCAAGAAGCTAAATGAAGAAAATGCATCCTTAAAAGAACAACTTGAAAAATTTGATGATAAGATTATTAACAATCAAGAAGTCTATAATGAACAGATCAAAGAAAACCTTCAACTAAATGAAGAATTGAGGCAAGAAAGCATGGAAATCTTGGAGCTAAGGAACAACAAAGAAAGCTTGGAATCTGAATTGAAAAAAGAAAAGAATCGCATTGATAAATTGCACACCAATTCTGATTAGATAGAATCTTAGTTGTATGCAAGAAGAGCTAAAGGAGACACTAGTTGCATTAGATACAATGAAGCACAAAATCAGATTGACAACATGCAAGCAAGAATGAAAGCATCAGAAGGCACCTCAGATACTAAGGAGACTAGAAGTCAAACTAAGGATCATATTTAACCACATAATAATGAGCAAAAGCCAGTAGACATCACTTGTTATGCATGTAACAAGCATGGACAAATAGCAAGGAAATGTACAGAGGTAAGACCTTTCAATGGTTACTATTATTCATGCAATAAATTTGGTCATAGAGATATGAATTGCAAGAAAATTCAAAAGAATAGGACTCAGTATAATCAAAGAAATCAGAATCAATCGAATGTAAGAAGTTCTCATAATGTTACATGTCAGATATGTAACTATAATGGTCACTCAACTAGACAATGTAAAATGGTGACTCATGTCAATGCACCAAGGAATATAAGGCCTCCAGTCATTTGTCACTCTTGTAACAAGGCTGGACACATCTTAAAGTTTTGTAGATCAAGGATGCAAGGTCAAGAAAGCCCTAAAAAGCCTAAAGAACTAGTTTTGGATCCCGAAGGAGAAGTCAATTTTGTGAAAGCCTCAGAGGATGTGAGCTTGATTTGGTCAAATGAAAAGAAGGGCAAGGTTGATGAGTATGTATTGGATGCATCCACAGTGGATGCACCCTCTACATCTAGATGAATGGCCCTCGGGGTCATAAGGGGAGCTAGTTTATCTCTATCCCCTTGCACGATTGGTATAATCATTCTGAGAGTATGCACCTTTGGACTTAAGCTTTTAGAGACTAGTAAAACCTATGTGTGAGAGCACACTAGCTAATTTTTTGCAAAATGAAAGATAGAAAAATTCAAGTGACAACCTAGTTTATGTGGAAAGCATTAATGGTAGATTTTCTACTTTAAAGTACACAAAATTTTGAAGATCTCTCATTGCATTCAAATTGAGAGAAATTGGAGGGTAGAAGAACCCTAGAATTTGATTGAGAAGGATTGCAGTTTGATACATCAAGTGATTTTTTGTGCATTTGATTGGTTACGGAAACCCTAGTTCATTGCACTGATTCAAGAAGTCTTCAAGATCATTTGGAAAGTGATATCCAAGTAAGTGATGACTACTCCTATAGTATTTGATGTTGCAGAGAAGAAAAGATATGTGTTTAAGAGGAATCCATTTAAATCAACACTTGATGACCTAGTAGGGCCATTCTCCCACACACCTATGGGCATTATGCATGTTGAGGACATTAGGGCATACATTTCCTATAAAAAAGAACAAGTAGGATTAGACAGATTAAGAACGCACATGGAAACTATGTTGAAACTAGACAAAACCTTCATGGATGAGTATGCATGATGGAATAATCACCCTATAGTGGAGTATGCTATGGAATATGAGTTTTATGAATCATAATGGATCAAGATTATATTGAGAAGAATTCATGATAACCTATTTTGGATAGGTGAAGTACCGGTCAAAATTACTAGTGACCCAATTCATGAGATGATAGGCCTCTCTAAGATAGGCACCATTCTTCCAGCTTGCAAGGATGTAAGAAAGCTTGTTGAGAAAACCTACAAGTCAAGAAGTGATAGGTGCGGGATGACCATCGAGCCTATTGAGAAAGATGACATCAAATAGATGTCCATGATACTAGGTTATAGGTTCCAACACACCAAAAAGGTGAACAGTGTGTCTACGGCCACAATTCTTATAGCCATAAGACTTGTAAAATAAAATGGAGAGTTCAACTTGTGTGAGATCATGTGCGCACAACTAATTGATAACATTAAGGAAATCAAACATGATAAGACCAAGATATTTAGATTTGGATCTTTGATCATATATATGTACTTCCATATTGTTGGAAAGGTATCTGATTTGTATCTAGACAAATCCATTCCCATAATGCCACATATATCTTTCAAGGCATGTACTAAGAGAACTTTGAAGGAGTACATGACACTGGAGTTGAAGAAATTTAGGGTTAAAATGCAAATGAGGTACAAGATACCAGAGAACATTGTTGAGAAATACAAGGATACTATTTGCTTCATGGTTGAGACTGACACAACATGCATGGAGGCAGTTGAACCAAGAACAAAGTGGATTCATCCACTAGGATATGAATTGGAAGAGCCTATTCTAGAAGAATATGCAAAACTATTGCTTTCAGCCCCTAAAGACCCTAATGAGCCAAGATGGGGAACCTATGTAGAGAAAATAAGAGAAGTTGATGTAGTCTTGAACAGTGCAACAACTAAAAGAAAGGTTGCCAAAGTCACCTTAGAGATCTTGAGAATTCATGGAGTATCTCAAGCAGACCTAGACAAAGCAAGGGAACAAAAGATTGCTTTGGAAATTGAGAGCACAACAACAACAAAGACTGAATTAGAAGATCCTAAGCTAAAGAAGGTGAAGATAGAAAAGTCTGATATTCAGAAAGGTAAAACTGATGTTACCCCTTCTGCACCCAAGGAAACCATTGACCTTACTGCTCCTCCTAAATATAAGGAAATGCCTAAGAGGAAGAAAGAAATCAACATTGGTCATCCATCCTCGAGAGTAACAAGGAATAGAAGGAACACTCAAGCACCTCCTGAAGTAAGTTTCAAACCTAGTCTCAGTGTACTAAGTACAAGAATTGTTGATGAAGGCATAATTGATCAAGTAGAAAAGTTTTATGAGAAATAAAATGATATTGACAAATTAGAGATACATGGAATGATTGTCAAACACATGTTGAAGTTTAAGAAGATAGTCTTAAAACTTCAGACCACAATTCCTGATAATGTGTGGAACATCTTGGAGTTCCTAAAAAGACAATTCATTGAAGAAGATGTGAGAATAAGAGAAAAGATATTAGATGAGAGTGTGGTAGTATGTTCTCTAGAGGAGAAATCCTTGTTGTCAGACTTGGTAAAGCCACATCTTAGAACTAAGCCAAGGACCCTGCACATAATGGACAAGAACTATGAATTAGTTGCAAAGGAAATAGAGCAAGCCTTTGAGAAGGTCTTTATGAATAGGAACATGTATCCATCTACTACACCTATAGCACAAGTACCCATAATGATTGCCAAAGAGTCAGAGACCATCAATGTACAATCTACAGGTCCATAGGATTTAGCACATGTAGTTGATACATCCACAAAGGTAGAGAAGACTGCGCCCATGACAGAGATACCTAAGGATGATTCAATCTTCATTGACAATGTAAAAGTTACTATGGCAACCACAAAAATGGATCTAGACAAGTTTGAAGAGGCTTTTGTAAGCACTTAAGAAGCTGAGAACTTGTGTAGTAACACTCCTCCCAGTCATCAAGAAGAAATATTGATTGAGGATATAACAGATGAAAAGAAAGAAGAAGAAAAGATGGAAGAAAAGAAATAAGAAGGAAAAGAAAAATAAATAGAAAAAGAAGTAGAGAGAAATGAACCATCAGTTGAAGTGATCAAGGTAAAAGAAGAAATTATGGACAATACTCCTATCACTCCACTTCCCTTAGTAGCATTGTTGTCAACTTTGACACCTGACACCATCAGTTTGGATTCATGGGGAGAAGAAGACCTGATTAAGTTCAGTGTCTTAGCTATGGAGAAAGCCAAGGAGAAACAAGTGATGAGGAATCCCCTCCTTGTAGAGTCAGTGAACATCCTGAAAAGCTTGTTACCAAAAAATAAGAAAGTGTCCAAGGTACACCCCGTTGATGATGTGAGTTTAGTCATTTCTTAGTTCAAGAGTAATTTCTCTAGCTTAGAAGAATCTGCATCCCTAGTTGTAGAAGATAAACATTTGAAGAAAAGGTTCATTGAATTAGTTAGCAATTTTACACTTGACCTAAGCTCACTAAAGACTGGTCAAGCATCCTTGAAGGAGTTTGCAGCAAAGGAAGAAAGATCATTGCTAACTATATGAACTAGGACAAGTTTACTGGTGATCTATACAAGAAGATTCAAGAGGCATAAGCCATGATAGGCAACATAAGGAAATCAGTGGAAGATCAATATGTTGATGTGAACATGTGTAATAATGTCTACCAAGGATAGAGAGATAAGATTGAGAAGGTAGAAAAAGAGATGACCAAGATAAGGGCTAGGAAAACTCAGCTAAGGAATACTCTTGTGCCCTCATTAGACATAATTAATTAGAATATCAAGGACATTGATGCCACCATGGTGACATATGATCAAGGTCTTTTTGTCACTAAGGATTACACCTAATTTTCTAAGTGTTAAAACTAAGAAATCTTGTGAAACATGGGACTATCCTTGGGCTGTGGGTAACCTATCTGAGAATAAACCTTCAGATTAAGGGCTGACTTCCCATTGGATCACTTGAAACTGACAAACTTTTAGGAGGAAAGGGGGAGGGTGCATAAAACAAATAACTGAAACTAATTTGAAAACAAGGTGATCCACTGAATTCAAAAGAAGATCCATAACTAAATTAAGTTTACTGTAATAGAAAAACAAAACAAAACTTTACAACTTGATTCTACTACCTTAAACTCCTTAGGAAAATAGGGTACTTGAAACACAGAGAAGGGAAGATAATTCCACATTTCTGATCTTTTTAGTTGCACACGAATTAACACTATAGAGCAAAGATGAATTCCTTAACATTCAACTGGATCAACATGCAGATTAAGGATATAAGAACATCACAATAATCTTGCATGAGATTCAAAAGAAGAAAGTCTAAAATTGTAGGAAAACAAGAAGGATCAATTTTATTGCTGAAAAGAAACTAAATACAAGATGTGTCTCTCAGAGCTACAACACTCATATCAGAGAGAATAGAATGAAGAGCTAACCTCCATCACAAAAAGTGAGAGGTATATAACTAAAACCTAGGAATCTGCATTCAAATCCCACCACCTCCTAAGAATGGAAAAGATCCCAAAATAGACCCATGAGGCTGCATCATAAACTTAGATACCAGATTCTTGAGTTTTTAGGGGGAGCAAAGAAAGTGGGAGCCTAAAAAAAGATGGTCAAAAGAAGACCACTCTACCCTCCTAAATCATGCACTAAACATATTTTGATGATAGTTTATAAAAACACTATCACCAAAAATTACATTAATGAATCATGCAATGACTTAACATTAGAACCCATCCCACTAAGATACAAACTGGATTTAATTATATTTTAAAATGATCTCAACCTAAAAATGGGGAAACACATTTTAAAAATAATAACATTAAAAATAAATCCACCTATGCCAAAAACTAAATCCTAGATTTAAGATATATTTCAAAATATTCTCAACCTAAAAAAATGGGGAAAACATTCCAAAATATGTACATTTAAAACCCATATAATACAAAGGCATTAAAATAACTCTCAACCCTAGAAAGTGTTAGCACCTAGGAAAAAATTCATGGCCTTAGCCCTTTTCTTCTGGTCTCTGCAGTCATTTTTCAGGTCTCTGCCTTAAACCCTTGGTTCAAATTTTTGAAAATATAGCCAATGGTAGAAAAACCCTTTGCAATGCCTTGGCCTCATTCTAATTCTTCATTACCTTTTTGGCCACTTAAGTGATCATATAATGCATGTGTGCATCTCATCTCTTTGTCAGTCGCATGATCACTTAGTCCCTGGCGGTTAACTTTTCTTTTCTGCGATTACGCGATTGTATGTTCACTTAAAATCTTAAAATATGGCAGTTACCATCAAATATTATGTGACCCAATGAAGTGTCTTGTTTTCCTTCAGTCACTGAGTCATGAAATGGGAGGCCCTTTTCATAGAAGTGTTACATGTGGACTGATCAAGATAATAATACAGGTGGCAGCTTGTGATTTGATAGAGGTTGATGAAGTGCCAGCGGGACCCAGCATCTCAGTCTCCTTTTGATCTTGCGGCTGGTGTAAGAGCGTAAAGAATATTCCTCCCCTATCAAATCTTGCAACATCCATTGATTTAGCATCTGACCAAGGGTTGTTAGTGGGTCCACTGCCAGCTGTGCTAAGAGGGCATTTTCCCATTGGTTAATGGGGATGGTGAGTTGGCTACTTGTCAGGTGGGCCCGATATGTTCTAGCTCTGCGACCGGTTAAGGTTCAAGCAAGATTGATGATTGTCACCATACCGCTAAGGGAAGATGCACAGGTTTTAACATAATGCCTTAATGATAGCCATCTGATCTCCTAAAGGATTAAACTATGGGTCCATAATGACACGTATTCATAGTTGGCAGTCTCTTATTGGTCCACGAGGTAATGACTCGGTGCTTGTTAGTGGGACCTAGTTTTCGGATGTGTCAGAGGGTCTTGACACTATTAGTGAATCAATGAATGGTGTAAGTTCTTATCAGATGTGTCAGAAGCTTGAGATCATGTGATAGCCATTGATTTCTTTTTATGTCAGAGGGTTGTCAAGGTAGGGAAGAGATTCTAGATCAATGGTAGGCATATAATCTGATGGGATCTTTTGACTGCATGAGATTTTAAGATGGCCGTCGATATTCTAGGCAGGCTAGGGTGGGGACTTGGTAGTCCAGAAAAATGTGTTTAGCAGTTCTGATAGATTTTAGTGGGTTTCACTCATTCATGGAAAAGGATAGTGGTGCTCTGATTTGACTGGTGATTCAGCAAACAAGTGTTCGCATAATCACTAACTAACTTGGCAGAGGTAAAAAGTGTTCTGCAAACTGGCGAAACCCTTTTGTCACCAGTTCGCCAAATGTAACTAGGATAGGTTTTCTTTCCTTTGTTTACTAGATCGCTGTGTTAAGCTTGGGTTAGTGTTTTTATCTTGTGAATAGGAAATGCCTTGTCACTTGTTTGCTAGAGGTAAACCCAAGGTCGCAGTTCAGTTAAGACATAAGGACCGCGAAAAGAAGAAATATAACGGTTGTGACTTAAAGTTGATCTCAGTTTGAATATTGACCACTGATATGTTGCAGGTGCCATGAATGTGACCATTTAAATTCAAATTTGAATTTTTTGAGGGTTTCCAGCGATAAAAAGGACTGGTTTTAATTGTTTTTGAAGCTAGATTTGATTTCTTTGGTAGCGCCAGTGGTTGCAGTGTGGTCCAAGTTGCCATGACCTTTTGCAGGGGGGTTTGTACTATTAAGAAATGAACAAAGAATGGCTTGAGGCATGTTGCAGACCTATACTTGATTTTCCCTTCGAGATTTTTGATTTTTGTTGTAATTGGGGTTGGTGTAGTTGTTGAAACCCTAACCCTAGTCACTTGAAGCTTGATGCATCCTCTTTGAGGATTCCAAGGTGACTAGGGGTATAAGTAGTGAATTGTTTTATTTTTTAAGGGTTCCTTCTACAAATTTTTGAGGAGAACTAGTTCCATGAAGGGTCCTTTTCCTATAGATTTTCTCTACTTCTCTGCATATAGGGTGCTCTTTCCTCCTTTGTTGGCTCAGAGAATATGATATGCATTGTAATTGATTTGTCTTATGTATGAGATTCAATCTATTTCTACTATTATTAGATTGTCTCCATTTGAGTTTCAGACTTATTGATTGAAGCATGAAGGGTGTTTCCATCTTTCTATTTGCATTTCCTATGTGTCTGCAATAGAGTTGTTTTCATAGAAGCAACTAGGTTTGGGATTGGTTTTCAGGTGTGTATGAACTGGGGTATCAAGGGTATCTCATGTTTGTCTTCTAGTGGATGTTGGTTAATGTATTTCTTGTTTATGGGTCTCTTCTAAGGGGAGATTTAATATCCTTTGAATAGGTGATAGCACATTTGGGTACACAGGTGGATTATTGAAGTATGACCTGATTAATGGTGTATGATTTGTGTAAGGCATTGACATATTAGAATGTATTTCTTTCCTATTTCATAGTTGTCTATTATAATGGGGTATTTGACTCTGTGGCCCATTGGACAAGGCACTAGTCTATGAGAGACTTAGTGTATCTCAAGGGTCTCTTCAACCCAACATCTATCATCAAATCAAATTCCTTTCCATTTCATGTTGGTAGTAGTAGTAGGAGGTCCATTCTAGTGTTTAGACTCATTCTATGCAAGTAGGGCTATTGCATGTGAATTGGCTTCATTGGGGTACAGGGTACCTAAAGGGGTTTGAAGATTATTCCACAATAATCTATCTACGGGTCTATTGTTTATCTTAAGGTGTCTTGAGTGTGCAGATAAGGCAATACTCACCTGAGTGATGTGGAGCTCAAAGAAGAAGGAGGATATTCTCTATCCTCATCAATTGGACTATTTTCTTGTCAAACTTGAGTGCCTACCCTGAGAATTAAGCCCATCTGTTGATTCAAGTTTGGTCCTGCAAGGAAAAGCCCCAATAGAAACAAGGGAAAAAAATGAATAAACATCATTTATGAACCAAAACCCTTCTTCAAAAATGGAATCTACTGTCAAATCCCTCAACTCGGCAACTGGAAAGTTTCTAAGAATACTGGTAGTTGAAAATGGAAACATCTGGCACCACTGCAACTGATTTTGGGAAACTTCTAGCCTGTGGCTTCATGTTGTTGAGGAAGGCACTTGATTTAGAATTTTCAATCTTTGTGTGTGCAGCCCCTTGGTAATTTTGAGGGCTTCATGAAATATTTTTTGTTTCATTCAGATCATTTTTGCATTGTTTCTATTCATGGTATCTCTATTAATTTTGAGCTTACTGTGTATTTCCTAGGGCATGGTATCATTGTCCTCTGTATTTTATTACACTATGTCTCTTCATAAATACCCTTAGGGCATTGTGTTGTATGATCTTCATCATGTTTTGTTATATTTCCTCTACATTTTTGAGGGCATCACTATCTTGCTATCAATGCTTTTGGTGTTATATGAAAATCAAGATGCTCACTGTATCATTACTTTAACCCTGTGATAATCCTTTCATGTGAGGGCATATGCATTTTGAACTCTCTATATTTGTAACATGTTTGATAGCTTTATTACTAATACATTTCCCTTTGTTTGAATTTATGAGAGCCTGAGTTTGTATAACCCATGAGCTAGGGCACGATATCATTTTTAATGGTGTTGTAAAATATTCCTTAGGGCTTTCTGTACTTGAAATCCAAGCACCAATATAATTACATCATACACAACCTATGGATTAAAAACCAGGTCATATTCACTCTATTTTCCACTTGATATGACACGTGTGAGCTCAAGCTAGGTTATACTTACTACATTTGACCATGCCTCTTTTGATTTTCCTATTGTAAGTCACAATATCTGATATTACTGCTCCCTATGTTGAATTGATGACTGGTACCATGCTTGTGATGGTGTTTCTCACTATTACCGGCCCATGAAATACCTTTCTATTCTACCCTTGTTGCTTGCTTTCCTAACTTGATCTTTGATGATTTATTGTATTGCATTCACGGTATATGGTCACCTATGGGCAGCTTGGCATTGATGCTCATTGTTTAGTGTAGACTTTGAACTCTTATTAGGCCCGTGAATGCATTATACATCTTCATTTACTTATGCTATGTTTCTCTACTCATGAAGAGCTTGCAAGCTTATTGGGGCACTAAATTTGATGTTTGACATTCATTGTTTATTGCTTCATGGCATGAAATGCTCCACTATAGTTATCATAATGCCAGCCGTGGACATGGTTTCCATTTATTATTGATGATGTATCCATTATAGCTTGTATTATAGTGGCTGCAGCATCATTATATGGCTCGAGCGCTCATTTGTTGTTTATGGCCCACAAAAAACTTGTGCTATATTTATTGTATAGGCTTTATGTCATGTAATGTTTCTCACTATCATTGTTTTCATGCATCATGTTATTGTTAATGCTCACTGCTCTTGTTGTTACCTTCACTGCCATGGAATGCTATTGATAATGTTGTTCCCCACTCATTTAGTGACCCGTGAGCTTGACATGCTTTATTTTTTAATGCTCACTATCAATGCTAGACCACAAGCTTCTAGATTTGATCTCTTTTGATTGGTCTTTAAAATGTTTCCATTGTTGTGTATTTGGTTCTATATAAGGTGCCATTATTGTGTATGATGCTCCCTACTAGATATAAGCATTATGCTTTGATGATTCTATCATTGTTTGTTGTATGATGTTGAATGATTTCTTGGGCTCGAACTCCTACTATTTCCCTGCTATTGTTGAAATCTTGATAACATACCTCTGTGAATTTCATTGGTTTATGGAGATATAGCCTATGAATCTTGAGCACATGTAACAATATGGGTGATCTTGATAACCCACAGCTAGGCTTGGAAACTTCCTCTTTGTTCTTGTCATTGACTCAAACAAGTCTTCACTATGACTGGTTCTGGTATGGGCCATGAGTGAACATAATTATTGCTAATGTTTATCTTTCATTGTTTGATGAATGGAATCATATTTTGATATTTCAATGAAAGATATGCCTTTTGTTATTCACTGTTTCCTTGAAAGGATCATGGCGTCTTAGGGTTCATCTGATCATGTCTCATATATATGCACCATTGAAGATTCATGTACATGGTGGATGTCATTATTGTTATGAATATTTGCTACTTTGATTGGCACTGGTTCTTCTTTATTTGTGATGCTACCTCTTGATGGCTTGATCCTTGTGCCATGTTTTGGAAGTATAATTTATCACTTTATTGCTACATAATTTCATGATCCCCATCCTCATTTCCATTTGTTGATGACATAGTATTCACTGCAACTATCTATTCCACCATGCTAAGATCCATTTGATGTTATTAAAATATGTCATGCTCACTGTTTGTACCCATATGGGATTGCAATTTATTACATAATTTAAGGCACCATTTCTTCATTTCCATGTTTTCCCAGTGAATAGCATCCACAAAGTACCATAAACATACTAGACGTACCTCAGTATTATGGTGTTCTACAATCACTCCACCATTTGTAGCTTCTTTCATGGTCCTAATATGTAGATTTAAACACGTGTGCTATAATGTTGATGTCTGATATGTTAATGATGTACCCCCTTTGAATCTTCTAGTTCCTTGACCATGCTCTATGATTTGATTCATTTGAATGTCCATTGATACCGCATCCTCCTATTGTTCTTCCTTCATTGATCATGGGTGTTCTTGGCCCGTGATGCAGTAACTGACAAGGAAACTTGAGGTTTTCCTATCATGATCTACATCATGGGTCAAGGTCATTCATCTGGGATCTAGAAGCCTTCAATTATTGTTGGATGAGCTTCACCTATATCTGCACATGGAACAAACATGTCAGTGAAAAACATGGTGTCTCTTTTATTTCTAGAGCCTTTTATGCACATGTCCTCAGCACAACCCTTCACAGAGGTGTATGGTTGAGTGCATATATGCATCTTTTGAATATTGTGATACCAGGAATTACTTAGATCCATTGGATCTAACCCATATCTTCTCTTCTCTTCTTGTAGGTTATGGACCATAGGAAATCTCTGGATAGGATTGGATTTGGACACCATTACCAAGAAATGTCTGGTATCCCCATATTTTAATTGATTACTTTATGTATGTCTGCACTCATTCATCCAATTTTGGTAATGGCTATGCTCACGACCTGTGTGAGCTTGGATAAATGTTCCTTTTAGTTCTTTTCCTTTCATACAACATAGTTATCATTGATACATGCATGTAGTCTTAGATGCAGTTCATTTCCTTACTTTTTCATGCACTTTTACAATGAAATGAACACAAATTTTAAGAAAGACCACTAATAATTTCAAACTAGGGTGCAATAGTCTAACTTAGTAACTAGGCCTCTTCAAATGAGTAAAATACTAATAACATTCTAGCAACCTCTTTGGAGTGCTTGCCTACTAAGAATCCTGACCAGCTGCCTTAAAGATGCATTGGGCATAGAGTCCTTAAAAGATTCAAACTAAACTTAGCCTTATCAAACAATCCTTCTTGCTAAAAAAACCACTAACTACCTAAGATAACTTCTCTGGCTTATTTCTACTCACACCAAACTGAAAACTGAACTGAAAGTAAACTAAAAAAAAACTGGAAACAAACTTGTACCAGGCACTTAGGAAACACAGAAAGCTGAAAAATTCTAACTTACTAATGTACAGGGAAGAATTAGACCTCAAAAACAATCCTTGAGGTGGATCCCATTCACTAGAATGAGAAACTCCTCTCCATCCATATTAGCTAGCTGAAAAGCATTATGGGCCTTTCATTTAACCACCATGAAGGGTCCACTCCATATAGCATCAAATTTAGTATGCCTTCCTGGTTTATGTTTTGATTCATCCCACTTGAGGACAAGGTCTCCTTCCTTGAAAAATCTAGGTGTGGCCCTCTTATCAAAGCTTTTCTTCACCTAAGATTGATGAACCTCTAGGATCTCTAGTGCTAGTTTCCTTACTTCTTCAAGTTCAACTAGCTCAGCAAGCCTAACTTGCATATTATCTTCTTCCATTAAATCAATCTCTTTGATTAAACTCAAAGTAGGCAACTCAGTAGACAAAGGAATCCTAGCTTCTTTCCCATAAAAAAGTGTATAGGGATATTTACCTATAGACCTCTTAGGTGTTATTCTATCTACCCACAAGGCCAGCTTCAACTTGTTGTGCCAATCCCTCTGGTTTCCTTCTATAGTCCTTTTGATGATTTTCAACAAGTTCTTGTTTGTTGATTCCTCTTGAACATTACCCTAAGGGTAATAGTTAGATGCGGTACTTAGGAAAATATTGTTCCTAAAAGCCCATTCTAAGATTCTCATTCCCAGAAATGCCATAGCATTTTCTAAAATAATAGAGTCTAGAGTGCCAAATCTAGACACAATGTCTTGGTAGAAATTTAGGACAAAGGTCTTATTTGCTTCCTTCAATGCTATAGCCTCTATTTATTTGGTAAAATAATTTGTAGTAGTAATTATCCATTTATGTCCAATACTGAATGGAGGATTGATAGGTCCAATGAAGTCCAACCCCCATTTGGAGAAGGGCTACTCCACTTTGATGGGATGTAGAGAAAAGGCTACTAACTTTTGTTTTCCAACAAACAAGGCATAGTTCTTACACTTTCTTACCCAATCAAATGCATCATTGTACAGGCTAGGCTAATAGTACCCATCTCTCATCACTTTAAGAGTAGTGGTTCTAGTTGCAAATTATCTTCTAGAACTTCCATCATGAAATTCTTCTAATATTCTATCTACTTGGTTGGTTTCAACACATCTCAACAAGACACCACTATGATCTCTTCTATACAGAACATCATCAATAATGATAAATAGGATAGCTTGAAGTCTAAAGTAGCTCCTTTTACTCATGTCAAGGTCTTGAGGGCATTGACCAATTGAGATATAATGTTTCCTCTCCATTGTCCAGCTTGCACTCTATTCTACATTTTGTTTCATCAAGACAACCTCTTCTTCTTGCTAGATTTTATCTATTCTTCCCTCATTCATCTACTCACACAGCCCTTTTCCCATAATCAACTTAGTCACTATGATCTGAATGTCATATTCCATGACTTTGGTTATCCAATGATACAAGAGCATCTCAGGTCCTTGGCAATCATGTGTCACCAAAAATAATTTGGAGTTTGTTTGTGTTGCTCAGTTTCTTCTTTGACTGAGTTGGTTAGTAGTTGGTCAGTTTCCTTTGGTTACTAAGTGTGGTTGATTATCTCCTGGGTAGTTAGTTGTTTCACTAGTGCTCATCATTTCCTGTCTGGTACTTGATTATCTTGCTCACTGATGGGTTTAGTTTTAGTTGTTGTTATGGCCGACTTGTGCATTTATACTGGATCACAAATTTAATGTTGGAATCTGATGGGGAGGCTAGGATAGACTAGCTAGTCTATGCCCCTGATCCTTTGTAGGATCCAAGTGTTCTTCTAATACCTTTGATGGTCTATATGATTCCTTATTCCTCCAAGGATCCCCTGACCTGCCCTATCCTTCCCACCAAGTTAAGCTATTTCATCTTCCAACATCACAAGCTTTGATCTCTAGCTACTACCCCTTACTTAGGCTTATAAGGTTCTTCTAAGATTCAACTCCTTTCCCAAGCTCCAAGAGAGGATTTCATGAGTTCCAAGATGTTTTCAGGGCATTTGACACCTTTTCATTGCATTGGCATGGTTAGATCATCACCCAATTTGAGGGTTTCTTTGTAATTTAGGGCTACAAGGAGGAGGCCTAATTAGCCCTCGTTTTGATTTTATAGGGAATTTGACACCAATCCCTCAAGGATTCACCATAGTTGTTCCAAAGAACATCTGCTACTAATGACCCATTCTCAAAGATTTTTGGGGTCTCAGGCTTCCAATTGGCCGTACAGTACCTTTGCCAAATTTGATGGTTTTGAGGGTTTTGAGGCTTTATTGGGCTCTTCACTATCTTGGTCCCCAACAATACCTTTCCAAGGCTCTTCAAACCTTATCCTTCACAAAACTACACCTTCAAACACCCTTCTTCACTTCCTCAAAAGGATTAGTCTTGGAACTCCTTCCTCTGTCAATAGGAGCACTTACACTGCTGACCACTCCTAACTGGGCTATACCTTAGCTCACCTAGGGCTTGGTCCAGCAAATGTTTGCAATTACATTCAAGGACCCTGTAGACATATTTTTATATATTAGGGTCTATAAATTTATAATCCAAGGTTCCATGGGATTACCATGGTGGAAACAAAAGCTGTAGACCTATTTATACACATGTCTCCAAATTGGCAGAGAACTAAGCAAATGAAAGAAAAGAACAAAACACTCAACCAAACTCGTAAGAAATAATCTAATGCATACATATGAAGGGAAAAACACACAAAAAATAGATACTCCAACAAATTTTCACTCCAAATGTTCAGATTACAATAGTCCAACCAGTGACTGTTTTGCTCCAGCAGCATTCAGCCTGGTCTGTCGTACTCTCTCCATACAATAGGATTACCAACCCTTGCATTAGGGTTTTTTAGGACTTATATAGACTTCTCCTTGGTATGTGTGTGAGGTTAGGGCTTCTTAGCCATTGAGGTTAGGTTAGGTTATATCAATGAAAAATTTTCTTAGCAACTTTTAAAAGTTGCTGACAACTTTTAAGCAACTTTTTCTGCACAAAACAACCTTGCTTCCATTCTTCAATGACCCCTATTGAAAACCTCCTCAAGCACTCACATGTGCTCAAACTCTACCAAATATAACCTAAGACTTAAAACCTCCTATAAAATCATTGATTTTAGGATGACAACATTCCTTGAATCAGTGTTCCATTTAGATTGGAAAAACCATCTGAACTTCTAGGACCTAGACTAGGCCTAGAGACACAAAAAAGAGCTTCAAGCTCTTATTCTAATTTCATACTTCTCTAAGGAAGTGTTCATAAAAAACAAAATGATAGGTGGGAGCCCTTAGAAGGGTGCTCCTACACCAGAATACATCATTGGGAAGTGTGTGGTTCTAGATCTAACCATTCCTTCCATTGATTATGGATCTGAAGGCTGACTCAATTCGATAGCTTCTTGTATAAATGTAGTTGTTGGTTTAGAGTTTAGGAGGTAGTTTTTAGAGATAGGATTGATAGAAAATAGAAGTAGAGATTTTTATAGATCCTCCCATGTTTGAGGACTTATGTGATTCACTATAATACCTGGCCCTAAATGAGAAGGCCTTACAGCCTGTCATGTATCATTCTATTTGATGAATATATTTGAAAGATTCTACATTCTCTATCTCACTATTGTGTTTGTTGGATTCCACATGTGTTGGATAGGCTTGGATCATTAGGGTGAACCATTTTTTGGCCCCTCTTGCTCCCTACCTTGTGTCAGGTGGTATCAAAGTGAGGTGAGATCTTGATCTAGGTCTATGGATCTAGATTTGTAGGTTCCTCTTGAAGCCCTAGTTGATTGTTGTGGGGTAGCAGATTGTGATCTAACCTACAATTGTAGAGGGTTGTCAAGATGGTTCATGGGAGGTGAGATGTAGATCTAGGATTGGAAAATATGCTAAGGTAGATTACTACTAGGTTAGAAGCTATTGAAACAGCTGAGAGAAGAGGTAGACATCTTGAAGATGTTAGTGATGATAAAGTTGAAGAAGAATAAGCGAATGCAGAACCTATACCTGTTATGGATCAAGGTGAAGAAAGATTTTTGAGGGATTTGACATGTCTAAAGTCAAAACTACATTTCAATCCTCCTGAGTATGGTGGAAAGCTAGATTTTGATGAATTAGTTGACTAGATCACTGAGATGGAAAAGTAATTTGAATATGAAAACATTCCTAAGGATAAGAGGGTGAAGATTGCAAGCACAAAGTTGAAAATTCATGCATCCTTTGTTGGTAATTTGGCTGATTTGATTACATAGATGTTGTCATTATGGAAACATATGATCCACATGAAGATTACATAGGTCAGAGAGCTAATATGATAGAGCACAATGCAAAATTGTCTAAGTATGAGATACTATTGTTACTAGTGAACCTGGACATAGTTTTTGTTTGTGATGTTGATTGGAGTAAGTTTAGTTCTTTCACACTTGAACATAGACTCTATGATGACTATTGAAGACCCATCTCAGAGCACAAGTTAGTACAACATGTACAGAAGAATTTATCACAGTTTTACTAAAGATAGTGTCAAGCCGACAGGACAAAATATGAAGACAAAATTAGTAAAGAGTTAAGGGATTATTTTGTTTATCAAAATAATGACTTAACAATATAAAGGGATGAAATCCTAGATGTTAACCCTTGGATAAAGTTATTTTTATAAATGTAATTGTAATTGTAAGAAGAAAATCTGTAGTAGTGATGTGATGTAATGAAGTAGTGACATGATGTGAAATATATGATGCATATGTAATAGCGATAGTGAAAGAGTAGCGAAGAGATATTGATGCAAGAAGTATAAGGTTATGTAACTTAACCTACTTTTGTAATTAGTGAATATTGTACATTACTTGTTTGGGCAGTGGGCTCATCTGGTAATCACATTTTGTACTACCAACTCCTAATAGGGTTGAGGCTTCTAACAAGGCCTATAGTCCCTTAATCAGGACTGATACACAATATGCTTGTAATAGACTCCTAACAGGGTCAACATCCTTAACATGATACTTTTGATTATTGGATCTTTGTGGGTACCATCCCCACTAGGGTTTTCCCTTGGCCAAGGTTTCCTCAAGAACAAATAATGTGTTATGAGTTCTTTAGTTTTATTGCTATGCATGTTGTTTAGCTTCTTATGTTATGCATGTATAAAGATAATCTGTTATATCCATAATTGGGAAAAAGATAAAGTTTTTAGAATACTGATTCACCCCCCCTCTTAGTATTCTCTATTTCTAACAATTGGTATCAGAGCTTAGTTACTCAGAAAAGAATCATTCAAGGAAAGCCTAGCAACTTGAGTAAGATCTCTATGGATATGGATCAACTATAGAAGAATCTTGAAGAAGCTCTTGAACATATTGACTTGCTTACTATTGAAAAAGATACCTTGAAAAGAAAATATGATGATGCAAAGAACCTTACTGAGAAACTAAAAAAAAAGTTGGAAGATCTAAGATCTGAAAAGGAATCTGAAGTTTTTATTGAAGATTGTGATGACAATTTAGAAAAAGAAAATTAGATCCTTAAGCATGAACTGAAGATAGAAAATCTAAAGCTTAGTTTGAAAGATGGAAATAAAAAGAATGAAGCAAATCTAAAATTTGAGAATGAAAGTCTAAAGATTGAAAATGAAGGACTAAAATCTAAACTTGGTAAAGTAACATCTGAACTTGAGAAAGTCAGTTTGCAGTATGCTGAACTTGAGAAATACAATAAGATTATGAAAGGTGAACTGACTCAAACCAAAAAACAACTTGAAAGGCTATATTCAACTAGTGAGAAAATTGATGAACAAATATCTTATCAAAAACCATTCTATGATAAGACTGGTCTTGGATTCAACACTTTTATAGCAAATGAAGAAAGCAAGGAACCAGATTTGAAAATATCTGAAAGCATAGATGAAAATAAGTTTGATGAGATTCATAAGTGTGAAGATACACCTAAAGAAGAAGAATAACCTAAGTAGGAGGAATCACCCAAAGGTATTGTGGACAAGGCTTTAGAGGGTACCTACTTTGAAATACTTCAAGCCAAACAAAGATTAGATGTTAGTCTAAGCATGAAATCAATGCAAAATAAATAAAAATCTAAACTAAGCCACCTCAGATTGAGCTGAAATAGGTGCACCCAAGCACTGTTTGATTTGCTCTTGCTTAAGGGGATGTGGGTTTTCTCTCTAATAACTTGGAGCATGTTCTTTATGCATTTTAGGATGGATTGAGATCTATCAAAACCCTAAAAGTGGCACAAAATAGGTATAGAACACCTGATTTGCCCCTAAGGCCTCAAGGATCCAAATGATGCTGAAATGAAGATTAAGCTACATGATGTTTATGCTAAGATTGATTTTAGACCAAATGAGATGTGGTATGATGCTATATGCTATGCAAAACAATGAAAGAAACTATGTTAATCCATTATTGCTAAGCTATGATGTACTAGAAAGCTTGAAGAAAACAATGAAATCTAACAATTAGGATTGATTATGCTAAAGCTAGAAGTAAAAGAGCATGATAACAATGCATGAAGATGAAAGACTAAGCTAATTAATTTCTCTTGGAAGAGGGAGTATTTATAGGATTTCCTAAGGGCTTGGGTAGGAGGAAAGGTTAGAGTTTGGGGTAAGGTTAGAGTTGGAGTTAAGGGGATAAGGATGAAGACTTTCTAGAAGAGTCTAGGCTTTGGATGAGGATAAATACTTTCTAGAAAAGTCTAGGCTTTCTAAAGATAAACATGGAATTTAGGAAATAAATAAATTTTTACTTATCTCAAAGGCTTTAATGAGTTTGAGGCTCATTAGGGGTAGGGTTTGACTAGGAGTCAAAGGGATAAGGATGAAGACTTAGATTAGCTTAGGGAAAGTAGGTAATTTCCCCTAAATGGGTTTAGGGAAGGATTATGAAAGTTCTAGAAGAGTCTAGAGTTTTCCTAGGGTAAATTAGGAATTGAGGATTAATATTTAATCTTAATTAAATATTCTTGAGTTGGGATTAGGATTAGGAAATGATGGGATTAGCCTTTAATCAAAATTAAAGAAGGATTAGAAGATTCTGGAAGAGGTTAGTGGTCTTTAAGAAATTGGCAAGGTTTTGGGCAAAAAATAAATAAATTATTTATTTTGGGATTTTTGGTCAATTTATTAATTAAATAATTAATAAATAGGGGAATAATGTTTAAATAAGATTTAAACATTTTTGGGAGGGATTTCTTAATTAAATATTTTTAATTAAGATAAAGGGATTTAATGACAAAAAATAAATTAATTAATTAAATAATTAATTAATTAATAAATGATGATGTCATCAGGGATTTTTCAGAAAATAAAAATACTTTATTTTCTAAAGGATTTTTAGGTGTCTACATTTTGCCCCTCTTTGATGTGATGCCACAAGTGGCATGGCATCAAAGACAAGAAAATAAGATGCCCAAGGCTAGAATTTGGAGGAATAAGGGGTTGTGCCCCCTCGAGAAAATAATGCAAGGAGTAAACATTGTTGAATTTTCTCGAAAGGAAATAGAGAAGGAAGGACCTAGGAAGAAGGGGAGATAAATAACCAAGCTTCCAAGAGAAAGATGAGTGAATGCAAGATGAGATGGAATGCAAAATGTAGGATGCAGCTACATGAGAGATACAAGATACAAGATTAATCTATATGATGCAGGATGGGGGAGCTCCATGCTTTAGATATTTTAGAGAGCACAACCTAGTTTGATATAGCAACAATAGAGACCTGCCAAGGTTACGAAAGAACACAAGGCCTTGTCACCAGCGTTGCATAGGACTGATGCTAAAAAGACATGCAGGGTTGCCCTAGCATCACACATGAAACCCAAAGAAGGCATGGTGGAAATAATGCTGAAGAAACCACAAACACACGACTGACTCACAGGTAGAAGCAAAAAATCAAAAGACCTTGCCCCAGATTGTCCTTATTCATAGTGCACCATGATATAAAGGATTGTGGTGACTTTGAGTAGAGAACAATGAGAAGCCGTAAAAGATTAACAAGACCTAAAGGACAAAATCCAAGGTCAAAATGATAACTCCAAAAGACAACCTTTTCCAAGGAGAGAGATTTGATTTGATTGATGGCGGGAAGATTGGTTTGAACATGTGGAAGGATACATCGACACAGACCCGGTGTGCTTGGTGGAAGATTAGGTTAGACAGGAAGGATACAACTGAGGGGACCTGTGATTAGGCTTAGGTCAGACAAAACAAAAGCATACATCTATGCAGACCTGATGCTAATGGGGAGAATGCTATGTTGCTGATTGGCAAATGATGAAGTTCAAAGATGGTCATGATGATCAAGGATAGTCGACAATTGATGTTGCTGAAGTGTGAGGTTGGGTAGGACAAGATTTTTGACCAGATACTGCTACATGACTAACAAGGATATGTACAACAAGACAATGACAAGGGATGACTGACATAAAGGATGGGACCTAAAGAAACATATGTACAAATGAGCTTAGGTGGAGACACGACTGATGCTATGGTACAAGACTCAGGATTAGGATGTACAAAGAACCTGGGGGTGAAGCTAAAACTCCAATGATATGCAAGACGATGCCCCAGTTATGCTGGAAGGCCAAGATGGATTGACGGATGGATGTGTCCTAAAATGACATAGATTTGGGAAGGACATATCCCAACGATGATGATTGGATTGAGATCAAGGTTTGCTACAAGACTAAGGATGTGATTGGATCAATTGGCTTGATCTTGGATGTTGGATAGCTAGAGGATGTGGAGAGGATTGGAAGATTGCTAGAAGACTGCTAGGAATGTTTGGATAGGGATGAATGGCATTGGATTACAATGAGGTTAGCCTATAGCTAGATACTAATGACAAGGGAAGACATCAGGTGATGGCAAGATGGAGGAAATGCTTAGGATGAGGATGATGGAGCTACTAGGATATTCGTATGGAGGAAGATTTGGATTTGGATGGAAGAATGCTTGAGGATTGGATAGAGGAAGATTTGGGGAGATTAGATGGTGGATTTGATTGAGGATTTGGAAAATGGAATGCTGGAGGAATTGCTGAGGGATCTTGATAGAGGAATGCTTGGGGAGATTGCATGGTGGATTTGCTCAAGGATTGAAAGATGGATGCTGGAGGAACTGCTGAGGAATCTGGCTAGGGGAATGCTTGAGATTTGGGGAGATGGAAAGATTTTGGATGAAAGATAGTCTCCAAGGAACATGTTACCAAGGAATAAGATGCCCCCTGCTTAGGATAGTTCATTCATTCAGAGGTAGTAGAATGGGGTACGATTGGATAGAAGATATGCCAACAAGAGGATGAGGCAGGTAGATGGAAGATAGGATGAATGGATTGGATAGAGGATATGTAGCTGAAAGGTGTAATGGATGCTAAGAAGGTGCCCAAAAGCATGTATACCTGGTAGTCTTTGTTTTGTCATCAAGATCCAAAGGAGGATGAAGGAGGTGAGAGACAAATGGGATGGAGGAGATGTTGGATAAGATGTGATACAAGGGAATGGCCCCCAACTATAGAAAGGAATTGGGGGGACCTACGCATGATGCCTATTTGCCAAGTTTTCACCATGGTACTTGTCCAAGGTGCTTGAATTGCCAAGTTTTCACCATAGGATGAATGTTTTTCTCTTTTCTTTTTTTGATACTTTTCTCTTGATTTTTTCCAATTTTTATGGATTTTCTAATTTTTTGCTAACTTTGATGCTGACCTTCTAATATTCTGATGTGTTGCTATCTTTCTTCACTGATCTTCTAATTTGTTGCTGACATTTTTTGATTTTTTTGCTACCTTTTCAATTTCTCGGGATGTTGGTACAACTTTATTGGGATGGAGGGATTATGCAAAGGCATGGATAAGATGGGGTAGATGGGAGATATGGTGGTAGAAATTGTTTGGATGGAAAGATGGAAAGTGATCATGATAGGGAGATGCTGTCAGGACCAACATTGGCACATGTTGCAAGGAAGGTGGATGAAGTGGATAGGATGTGGAAGATAGAGGTGGATGTGATGGAGGATTTACGCTAGGAGATTTCAAATCTTTGGGACCCAAAATAGATTTAGGAGATGGAGGAGAAGACTAAGTAGCTAGGGGATTAGCAACTTTGGATGCCATTGTGGATGTTTCTTTTAGATGCATTACATCTTTTTGCTTTGGGATCCACATCATTTTTGCTTTAGCTTTGGTGGGCCTTTGTGGCCATTGGTATGCATCAGATTTTGCTTTTTCTTTGCTGGGCCTTTGTGGCCATGTAGTAGATTTTTCTTGTGCTTTGCTAGGCCTTTGTGGCCATAGGAATGCATTAGATTGCTTGATTGGATTTTTCTTTGCTTGAGCATGTTGTTTAGACTGGACATGGAAATCTTCAGATCTTTGTGGATATTTCCCTTTATTCATATTGGATATGGCATCCAAATTGTGGTGAGCATCGGAGTGAGTATGAATATGAGGAGATGTGTAGGATGGAGGAAATATGGATGGAGATATGGAAGGAGA
The DNA here is from genome assembly GCA_027943335.1 of Chamaecyparis obtusa. Lineage (NCBI taxonomy): Eukaryota > Viridiplantae > Streptophyta > Pinopsida > Cupressales > Cupressaceae > Chamaecyparis > Chamaecyparis obtusa. Next base: position 537,910 of record BSBK01003571.1, read on the forward strand.
TTGGTAGATAGGATATGTGGGAATGTGCCTTTATTGATCTTGACTAGGGATGCTTGGATTTTGGATGAAAGACTGAGTAGGATAAGATGGGGGATGATATTTTGGGATGTAGGGTCCCAAAATGGATGGGGTATGTAGAGGATATGTGCTAGAAGATTTCAGGACATAGGGACCCAAAATGAATTTGGAGGATGAAGGAGGAATGTGATAGGTTGTCCTAGGCTGTAATGATGGAGGAGGAGTAATAGTATTGTATGCTTTGGAAGATGTGATGGTGGGTTTGGAAGGATGCTTGAATTTAGCTTTAGTTGTACCAACATTTCTGGAGGAAGTGCCTTCTTCTGATGTATGACCAATTCCACATAACTTTGGATGTTCCTTGTCTTGGATAGGCTCCAGATTTCCTTGTTCATGGAGACCTAGGCCTTTGCCTTGATAATTCCATTTCTTGAGCATTTTATCCAAACAAGGATATTTATGACTTGGGGAATATGATAAACATCCATTTTCTGGTTCCCTGATGGAAGATATGAAACTAATTTCTTCTACTTCAAGTGGACTACCTTTGACAAATGTAAGTGATCCAAGAGGATAGAGTGCTGGTAGCAGGACAATTTGGATTGGAAGATCCTCAAGAGGAGAGGATAGGATGGTGGGGTTTTAATTGGGATTGGGGGATATTAATAGATCTTCAGATGGAGAAACTAGGATGATAGGATCTTGGATTGGAGGAATTGAGATTGTAGGATTTTGGCTTGGGGGTGATGGAAGCAATAGAACATGTGATGGGGGAAGTGAAGGGATTGGATCTTGATTTTCTTTTGTGAGTATTTCAACATGCTTTTGGACAAGATCTTTACATGGTAGGATTTGTGTGGATAGAGTGTTGGGGGATGCATGGATGGACTCTTCAGAAGGGGTGGATGGAAGGATGGGAGATTTTGTAGCTGTGATGTCTGGAAGAAGGAAGAACTCATGAGGCTCATTAGATATGATTTGGATAATGCTAGGAGGAGGTGATGTTGGTGGGGATTGGATGGAGACTTTAGATGGAAGGGACTCAATGATGCTAGGAGATGGAAGAGGATCAATGTATGAAAGATAGATGATAGATGGGAGCGATGGATGGGCCTCATCAATGATGGCTTCACATGAAGTTTTGAGATGGTTTGGCTCTTCAACTTTAGGAGTGGGATTTGTTGGCTTCCTTGTGAAACTCCTTGGAGACTTTCGGATTGGAGGAGGTGACGGATTAGAATGTGTAGAAGATGGGGAGCTTGGATGGTCCTCACATGAAGGTGGGGTGGAAGATTTTGAACTTGCTTGAGGAGATGATGGTGCTAAAGAGGTAGAGGTGATGGATCGAGGTATGGGATATGAAGTGGTTTGAAGGATGCACTCTACTTGTGGGAGGGGATTTTTGGAAATGTGGTTTGGAATAGAAGATGGTGGATTGAGATAGGATGGAGGATTGGGGAAAATGATTGGAAGACTTGGTGTTTGGTTTTGAAATGGTTTTGGAGGATAAGTGGATGGAGGTTTTAGATAAGGGAAGTAGCGTGAAGTGTTTTGAGGGGATGGTGGTGATTGGGATATGACCATAGCAGGAGATGGAGGTATGAAGGATGCATATGGAGGATGTGTAGGTTTAAGATAGGGATAAGTTGTGTATGGATAAGATAATGGATTTGCCTTGCCAAGGACATGAAAGGGAGTACTAGTGGATAAGTGTGAAGGCATGATAGGATATTTTGGAGGAATGATTGGATGTTGGGGGATGTTTGGAGAAAACTTGCTAAGATTTTCAAAATATGCATTGTGATCTACAAGGCTTTCATCATCTTTGAGATAGGATGGATTGAGGGGAAAGACATAATAACCAAACTCATCATAATAGTTTTGAGACATGCTGACTTGTGGATGAGTTGGATGGGAATGAAGGATGAAGATGGGTTGGAAGACTAAGACTCAGATTGGGATGACTGATAGGATCAGACTTAGGTTTGGATTTGGCTCAAGTTTGGAAGAAAATTGACTTTAGAGGAAGATAGACAACGGGATGGGGGATGACCAAGATGACTCTGCTAACCTAGGATATGAGGAAAGGATGACAAGACTGGATTGAATATGACTAGAAGACCATGTTTTGAGATTCTGAAAGCATTGGACATTTTCTAGATTTTGGTAGGATTTGGACTGACATGGCTTTCCTAAGTATCTTGAACCAAGTTGTAGATCAGTTTGATGTTTTTTCCAATGGCAAAGGATAGATTTCAACAAACATTTTGGAAAAGCAATCTCCACAAGGGACAAAGAAACCTTGTGGGATACAAAAAAGATAACTAACTCTGATAAAGCTTTGAAAAGTGTATGTTCCAACAATGTTTTCATGGAGTATTGACTATCAAGCACTTCAAACAGATCTACCTAAGGAAGGTAAGTATCAAAATCACTTGCCCATAGCTTGGTACCCCATAGAAGGGAATACAAATGGTGAGTAATCTTGAGGTGACCTGGTAAACCCCTTGGAATCAGTCCTTGCACAAGGATTTTGATACTTTCAGATGTAGATAGGGTAGCCTCTATTTTATCAGGTTTTTTTAATAGTTCCGTGGAGTCTCCATACCCAGTTATGCTGACTGCCTATGACTCACTTAAGAGCCTAGCCAACAACACTAGGGGAGGAATATTTACCTATCCCCAGACATTTGCATTTGGCACAAAATGCCCATGGATTAGGAGATATAAGTGAGTACTTTTTGCCCTCACTTTATTTATATACCGGCTGAGGGGGATACCAGTTTGAGGTCATTCTCCAAGGAGGAAGCACTTTTCTCCCTTGGATAGGCCTCGCTAGAAGTAGAACAAGTGAACTTGTCTGAGTTCAAATATTTTACGTCACTTACTCTAATAGGATTTATAGAAAATGAAAGCTCCTAGATGCACATCAAGCAAGTTTTTCTTTTTCCCAAATTGATTAAGTGTGTTTTGAACTTTGAAAACTTCTGAAGATACAAGTGTTTAAAGTTTGATTTGTTCTTTCTCCAAAAAGTAAATGATTTGAGTGATTGCAATTTCTTTCCTTTGGGCATTCAAGATTGAGATTTGCATGTTGATTTAGAACTTTGAAAAAGAGCTTTGTTTTATCCTTAGATCATTCAAGATTGAGTTTGTTTGAACTAAATTTCAAAGAAGAGGGAATAGGGATGCTTGTTCTTTCCAATTTAGATCATTCAAGATTATGTTTGATTTTCAAAATGATAATGACTCTTAGGACCTAAGTTCATTTTTCCTTAATTTGATTCAAGATTTTTTTTGACCTTTGTTTGCAATAAGGAAAATGAATCTAGTCCCAATCCAAGAGCAAATTAAGACAAAAAAGACAAAAGCGACACTAACCAACAAATAAGCGACGCTGGAAAATGCACAGGTGACACCAAAAATCTTTAAGGCGACATTTAAATGTTTATAGGCAATAGCTAAATGTGCATAGGTGATGGAGAAATTTTCCATGCGACAAAAAAATGACTACAGGTGGCAGAGAAAGATTTAAAGGTGACACACAAATATTCTAAGCGATGATGGAATTTTACAAGCGAGACTTTCATACCCAAAGGCGTGAAAGCTTATGTCTCAGGCATGATTTCTTAAGTTGCAGGCATGATTTAATTACTTGTAGGTGACAGAAGAAGAATTTTGAGACAAAATATAAGTTATCGATGGTGGAAATATATCAGAAAATAGGTGTGAATATAGAGCTTGTAGGCGTCATTTCATTGCTTGAAGGCGTGATTTAATTGCTTGAAGACATGACTATATTGTGTGTAGGCAACATTTCTTTGATTGAAGGTGACATTTCTTTTCTTAAAGGTGACATTTAATTGCTGTAGGTGACATTTAATTGCTTGAAGGTGACATTTCATTTATTTCCTGCAAATACAAGAATATGAAGTATGATCTAATCAAAGTGATTGTGGTTTTGGTCCCACCGACGTGCCAGAATGTGGACAAGGCTTTCGAGGGTACCTTCTTTGAAAGACTTCAAGCCAAACAAAGATTAGATGTTAGTCTAAGCATGAAATCAATGCAAAACAAATAAAAATCTAAACTAAGCCACCTCAGATTGAGCTGAAACAGGTGCACCCAAGCACTGTTTGATTTTCTCTTCCTTAAGGGGATGTGGGTGTGCTCTCTAATCACTTGGAGAATATTCTTTATACATTTTAGGATGGATTGAGATCTATGAAAACTTCAAAAGTGGCACAAAATAGGTATAAAACACCAGATTTGCCCCTAAGGCCTCAAGGATCCAAATGATGCTGAAATGAAGATTAAGCTACATGATGTTTATGCTAAGATTGATTTTAGACCAAATGAGATGTGGTATGATGCTATATGCTATGCAAAACAATGAAAGAAACTATGTTAATCCATTATTGCTAAGCTATGATGTACTAGAAAGCTTGAAGAAAATAATGAAATCTAACAATTAGGATTGATTATGCTAAAGCTAGAAGTAAAAGAGCATGATAACAATGCATGAAGATGAAAGACTAAGCTAATGAATTGCTCTTGGAAGAGGGAGTATTTATAGGATTTCCTAAGGGCTTGGGTTAGGAGGAAAGGTTAGAGTTTGGGGTAAGGTTAGAGTTGGAGTCAAGGGGATAAGGATGAAGATTTTCTAGAAGAGTCTAGGCTTTGGATGAGGATAAAGACTTTCTAGAAAAGTCTAGGCTTTCTAAAGATAAACATGGAATTTAGGAAATAAATAAAGTTTTATTTATCTCAAAGGCTTTAATGAGTTTGAGGTTCATTAGGGGTAGGGTTTGACTAGGAGTCAAAGGGATAAGGATGAAGACTTAGATTAGCTTAGGGAAAGTAGGTAATTTCCCCTAAATGGGTTTAGGGAAGGATTAGGAAAGTTCTAGAAGAGTCTAGAGTTTTCCTAGGGTAAATTAGGAATTGAGGATTAATATTTAATCTTAATTAAATATTATTGAGTTGGGATTAGGATTAGGAAATGATGGGATTAGCCTTTAATCAAAATTAAAGAAGGATTAGAAGATTCTGGAAGAGGTTAGTGGTCTTTAAGAAATTGACAAAGTTTTGGGCAAAAAATAAATTAATTATTTATTTTGGAATTTTTGGTCAATTTATTAATTAAATAATTAATAAATAGGGGAATAATGTTTAAATAAGATTTAAACATTTTTGGGAGGGATTTCTTAATTAAATATTTTTAATTAAGATAAAGGGATTTAATGACATAAAAAATAAATTAATTAAATAAATAAATAATTAATTAATAAATAATGATGTCATCAGGGATTTTTCAGAAAATAAAAATAATTTATTTTCTAAAGGATTTTTAGGTGTCTAGAGGTATGCAAAGAGAATTCAAAGGTAGATGTTTTTCTTGTAATACTATAGGTCATATGAAGAGAGATTGCACAGGTGAGCAATTTAAACCTCTTAATGGTTATTGTTATAACTGTCATGGTTTTGGACATAGAGCTATTGAATGTAGGAAACCTAAATTTATTGAGAATAATGATGGTAGTAGAATGTTTAGGAATACTAATAATGCAGATAAGAAACCTACTAAAGATATGAACAGAAGAAATGGAGTAATATGTTATGAATGCAACAAGGTTGGACACATTGCTAGAAACTGCAGATCACAAATCAATCAACCTGGACCAAGATATGGAAACAATGGAATTGTTTGTCAAAAATGCAATAAGATTGGACATACAACAAGATTTTGTAGAATGAACAATAGAGTTTTTCATCCTAATCCTAATCCCATAAATCATGCAAGAAGAAATGAAGATGCAAGTAACAGTTAGAAAGGATGCTGTAGTAATTCAGATGAAGTGAAGTTTATCAAAAGCATAGATCAAGGAGACATATTCAACATTGAAGGTAATCAAGAAGGTGAAGTATCAAAAGGTAAGAATGAATCTTTACCTGACCCATCTCAAAGTACTTAATTTATGAAAATTGTAGTAGAATAGGAACTTAGATTAGTGTAGAAGTAGATATATGATGAACTAAGTCTTGTACAGTTAATGCAAGGTAGTATATGATGTTCTAATGCTATGGTTAAGAGTGTAAAGAAAAAATTATGTTTTGTGAGATCGCAAGAAGTTTTAAGTTTTGCAGGTTAGTAGAAACAACTTTTTGGAAAGAAGCGGCAAAAGAATTGAATGTGATGTCAGATCTAAGTGAGATTGAATTAATAAAAAGTCATGATTGGTATTATTTGATCATAAAAGAGAATTCAAGTGTTAAGGAGATCAAAGAGTAGTGATTGGAAGCATTTTGCAAGGATTTGGAGAAGAATTTTGTGTCGAATCTATGCAAGCCCTAAAATCATGAAATCAAGGTATTTTACTTGACAGATCTTTAAATCAGTGAAGGAATTAGAAGAAATCATGGATGTTTCTTTAATTCACAATGTCAGAGATAAGAATAGATGAGTGACCCCACAATAGTGGGTTACATTTTTTTAGACATGCTGATTTTTGCTGAAATCACACATTTTTAATAAAATGTGATTATTTAAGCCTTGAGAGCTTCTATTTGAAGGAATTCATTACAAATGGTTATCTCAAAGCCTCTTAGATTAAAAAAACATTGATATAACATCTATACTCCTCATTCATACCTGCAATGGAGTCTCCTTCATGCCTATTAAAATGCTGACAAAAAATCACTTTGACTTTATCTTTTGGGAGATCAAATGAATCCATTTGAAAAACCTATCTATGTAGTATTGTCATACTGAGAATAATCTTTCCAATTATTATAATTTTAATATATAAATTAATGTTAGGAATGAATGCTAGATGTTGGTAGTCATTCTGTAGCAGTTTTTGTTGCATTCATGACTATGATTGTCATTGATGTCAACATAGTGATCTTTTTAAGACTAGCAGAGAAGCAGACAATATTTTGATTAGCGCATGTGGGATATTGTAGTTGGAGCTATGCTATGTTGAGGTTATACTCTTTGATATGTTATATGTATATGGTTAAGAGTGTAGATAGTAATTCATTGATTCATGAAAGTTATGAGTATTTTGGTAAAAGCATTCAGGTAGTGTTCCTGAGTAGCGGTTTGTGGAAATCAGATGATATCTCCTAATTGGGATGGAATCTAGTTTTGCACAGTTAAATGGAAGTTTGAGACACATTGATGGTGATGTGGTTCATAGTGAAAACTTTGAGGTCACACGAGTGAATAGATATTGCATTTGGAAGCCAACTATTTTTGTGTAATTTTGATGTAGCGTATGGAAACTTTTATTTTGTATTTGTGTGCCGAATCATTTGTAATTATTTGAGTGTGGTATAAAGAAAGGAATTTTTTTCCTTATTTTAATAAGTTGATATATATGAATAAGTGTGAGCATGGTTTTGGTTGCATGCGAATGTAAGCATGAAGTGAAGAAAAGAGCCTAAGAGGTTGTGAAAGTGAAATTATGAAGGAAGACATGCGAAGTTCAGAGATCCAGAATTGAGATCCGATGTAGTAGTGAGTGCAATTTGGCATAGTAAGGAGGTAACATATTTCATATTATTCTACTGAATAATATCAAGGTTATTTGGACAGTGTGTTTAGTGATCTTACCCTGAAGCTGTTTGGGCAGTGGGTCCTTCTGTCTTCCATAACTCTTAACAGGGTTAGAATCTTTTAACAGGGATTCAAAATCTCCTAATAGGGATTTATATGTACTGAATTTATTTCATAAGACTCTTAATAGAGTCCATCCTCTCACAAGGAATATTCATAGTAGTGCATCTTTTGTGGGCATTATTCCCACCGGAGTTTACTCTTTGATCAAGAGATTCCCTAGTCAACATATCTTGTGTTATTGTGTCATTGTGTATGAATATCTTTGTATGGTTAGTAATTGCATTACTTACATGGTTAAATATTGTTGAAGATGTTAAAATTTATAATTATCTAATAATTGATTCAGCCCCCCCCCCTCTTAGTTATCTTGGTGGACTTTACTTTCTAACAATTAAGTTTATTATAACTTTGTATTTTTAGTTTTACTAAACATAGATATTTCACCGTATGTCTACCTATATGTTTGATGCTTATGGAAAAATAGTAAATGAGAGAAAAAAAATTCTAAAAAATATCCATGCCCTAGGTAGTTAAGTTATCTTTCTATCAAAAAAAATAAAAGTGAAATTGGACAAATAAACGACAAGTTATAAGCTATGTAGTCAAGGTATGTCAAAATTACAGTTTTGTCAACTTCAAACATTAATAAAATATGAAATAATCATGATAATATCATCAAATCAACTTCATACCCTTTGTATGGATGTTACAAAACTAATTTCAAAAGAATCACATTGATATCTATTTTAGAAAAAAAGTTATGCTCTATGAAAACAATGTAACTCTTTGAAAATGACATTTTCAGTAGCATACTAGTTTTCGTGGGAGAAAGAAAAAACCATTAAAATAAAATAAAAATAAAAAATAAAAAATATATTTAGAATATAGATAGAAAATCCTAAAAGACTCTAATTTACTTCATCTTTTGATTTCAAATATTTTAATGGTAATATGCATCTGAATCTGAAAGTTTTTTTCAAAATGTAGAGTTCAGTGTCCATTCAGGCAAAAAAGTGTAACCCACTATTGTGGGTTCACCCAGACCTAAGTTGAAAAGGGAACCAATAGAACCCTTGGAAGATGATCCTAGGTTAGCTTTATCATCTGTACCAGATAGATTTTTACACCTAGAGAATGTCAGAAGTTATCTTGGATGCAAACTAGAGACTATCAGTGATAGTGATTTCACCAATGAATATCAAAAGATCTACAATCAGGACATGACATTGAAAGAAGGATTTGAACATTATAAGACAATGAAATCATTAAGTATGCATTATAGTATGAATTTGATTCATGAATTCACTGGATTATCTAAAACTGGAACCATTCCTTTAAATGAGAAGAACATGAGGAAAATATTCATTGAAAACACAAATTCATCCTATAATGGTAAAGGAATTGTGATTATTAAGATCAAACAAGATGATGTCAGATACTTATGGAAGATCCTAACCACTAAGTTTTGTGCAAATTCAAGAGAGGATGACATGGTAGCTGGAATGATACATGCATCTTATCTAATGTGTTAAGTTGATATGTGTGAGATTCTAAGAATTCAACTATTTGAGAACTTGGAAAAGATTAATAAAACTAAGTATACATAGTTTAGGTTCTCATCCTTAATCACCTATAAGTTTTTTCATCTATTGAGAAGATTTCCTTACACCATTGGAAATGACTAGAATGATGGCCAAACTACAATGGAAAGGATTAACCTAGTGTACAGAAGGCATGTTATTGACAAAGTGAATGAGAGTGCAGTACTAGTAATCAAGACATTTCAGGATATTGTGTCTAGCAGATCAAGGATCCCATAGTCTCTTGTGGAGAAGTATAGAAACGACATATGTTTTATGGTTGATACTGACTTTACCTACATTGAAGTAGTAGAACCTAGAATAGAGTTCATAGACCCTCTTGGATATGAGATATCTGAGGTAGAGATAGAAGATTATGTTAGCAGGTTACTTAAGTGTAAGTTAGACACTCATTGCAATAGGTTTGGAACCTTTGAGGAGAACTTCAGCTCCGCAAAGACCTTACTTGAAGAGAAGAAGTCTAAGAAAAGAGTTGAGAGTACTATAAAGAAAATCCTAAAAGATAAAGGGATGACTGAGCATGAGTTCTTAGTAGCAAAGAAAATAGTAGCAGCAATCAGAGATAGTGGACAAAAATAAGTTTTTTCTATTCCACCTTTATCATCAATTGCAACACAGTGAGAAGAATCACAAGTGAAGGTGAAAGTGGAAGAAATTGAGAAGGATCAAGAAGCAAAGATATCCACTAGATCCACTCCTCCACACCTAGAAAAAGAGTAAAAGAGAGTGCTACTAGACCAAGAAAGAGGTAGAAAACATTAGTGCAATGAATTCCAAGAAAAATTGCAGAAATAAAAAATGATGGAACTTCTATTAAGAAGAAAGCTTGGAAACCTAAAGTTGAGAAGCTTAACGAGTAGATCATTAAGGATGGAGACTTTACAAGAATGAATAATTACTATGATCTTTAAGATTATGCAAAGAGACTTAATTTGGAGAATGTAGTAGTAAAGCATATGATTTTGTCTAATAAGAAGTTTGATACAATTCAAGGTCAGATACCTGATGATTTGTATAATAAACTTGTGAATAGGAAGAAGAGAGCATTAGAGGAAGAGACAAATATTAGAGAAAAGCTTGTAAGGAAGTTTTGTGTAATAAAAGATGAGGCACATTTTAGTCATATTATGAAAGCCTTAAGTACCCATCTAAGAACCAAAAAGAGAACCATTTAAATTATGGGAGGTAGATATGAAGAAGTTAACTCAAAAATAGAGCAAGAAATTATCAAGGTTATGTCAAAAAATGTTGGAGAACCATTAGTTGCAGTAGAGCAAGTAGGTGAAATAGAACAAGAGGACATTCCCTCTCCACCAACCATAAACATTGAAGATGAAACCATGAATGTAGAAGGAACAAAGATTACCTTGGATACTGATGATAATGTATTCAAGAATCTGGAGAACATTGTTGATGATTCAGCCTTTGAAGAGCAGGAAACTACAAAAGGAGAAGAGAAAGAATAAACCACTATTATAGAACCCTCAGTGATAGAAAAACAAGCACCCATTCCCACTAAAGAAGATATCAATCTTACTCCTAAGATTGGAAAGAAGAATTAGATTGGATCTATGATTGAGCACTTGGGAAAGGAAGTAGATGATGATGATCAGTTGGAATTGATCACATCCTTGAATAAAATCATTGGCAAGAACAAGAAAGTGAAATGTCTTGAAGGATGCCTGAAGAAACTTATTGAGAAGTTACAAAGCATTGTAACTACACAAATTGCAGAAGAAAACCCTCTAGAGAAAGTGAAGAAAGTAATGAACACTTTTGACAATGAATTCACAAATCTATCTGATATAGAAAAAGGGAAAGCACAAGCAGCCTATGAGGCCAAAATGATTCTGAACATCAGCCAGAATATCAAGAATGATATCAACAATCTTGATATCTATATAAAGGACTTGAGGAAGAATTTGGAAATAGGAAAATCTTTGTACATCCAATGTACAAAATTAGAGACCTTGACAATAGAAGAAGATCAAAAGATGAAGATGAAGGAAGCAGAAATTCAGAATGAAACTAACATTCTTTTAAGCCCCAATGTGAAGGTATTTGATGTTGAGAAGAAAATTCATAAGTTATATGATGAAATCAGAGTTTTGCAAGATGAAAGAGATAGGAAAATGAAAAGATTCACTCTTTTAAGAGAGTACACTTCTATGAAGCTAAGCATTATTGAAGAGCAATTGGAAGAATCTCTTTCAGCTAAGACATCTTTTCAAAAGTTTAACTTTGAAAACCTCCAAGCATGTGAAATAGCATCTTATGGACTGAGCGCACTACTCAATGTGGTAGATTCCATTAAGAAATCATGGGAGAAAGAGTTGGAAGCTATAAAGATTGATTTTTTAGATTGTGTTGCAAGCCTACCAGCTTTGCAATAATGAATTAAGGTATAATCTTTTTGTGATATAGTTTTGTAACCCTCCTTACCTTTATTTTGTCATTGTTGTCAAAGGGGGAGAGATATATAGCAGAAAATTGATAGTATATGAGAAGGATTGATACTCTTATGGGAAGTACTATATTAGAGATAATATTTTTGAGGAGTTATAAGGATAGTATATATATTTTATACTATGGCCACAATTTTGAGATTTTGAAGTTGTACACTTAACCAATTTTCTCATATGTTTCCACCAATGACAAAGGGGGAGATTGTTGGAAATTTGGCTGATTTGATTACATAGATGTGGTCATTATGGAAACATATGATCCACATGAAGATCACACAGGTCAGAGAGCTAGTATGACAAAGCGCAATGCAAAATTGTCTAAGTATGAGACAATATTTTTACTAGTGAACCTGGACATAGTTTTTGTTTGTGATGTTGATTGGAGTAAGTTCAGTGCTTGCACACTTGAACATAGACTCTATGATGACTATTGAAGACCCATCTCAAAGTGAAAGTTAGTATGACATGTACAGAAGAAGTTATGATAGTTTTACTAAAGCCAGTGTCGAGCCGATAGGACAAAATATGAAGATAGAATTAGTAAAGAGTTAAGGGATTATTTTTTTTTATCAAAATAATGACTTAAAAATATAAAGGGATGACATCCTAGATGTTAACCCTTGGATAAAGTTATTCATATAAATGTAATTGTAATTGTAAGAAGAAAATGCGGAGTAGTGATGTGATGTAATCAAGTAGTGACATGATGCGAAATATATGATGCATATGTAATAGTGATAATGAAAGAGTAGTGAAGAGATATTGGTGCAAGCAGTATAAGGTTATGTACCTTAACCTACTTTTGTAATCAGTGAATATTGTACATTAATTTTTTGGGCAGTGGTCTCATCTGGTAATCACATTTTGTACTCCCAACTCCTAATAGGGTTGAGGCTTCTAACAAGGCCTATAGTCCCTTAATCAGGACTGATACACTATATGCATGTAATAGACTCTTAATAGGGTCAACATCCTTAATAGGATACTTTTGATTAGTGGATCTTTGTGGGTACCATCCCCACCGGGGTTTTCCCTTGGCCAAAATTTCCTCGAGAACAAATAATTTGTTATGAGTTCTTTAGTTTTATTGCTATGCATGTTGTTTAGCTTCTTATGTTATGCATGTATAAAGATAATCTATTATATCCATAATTGGGCAAAGATAAAGTTTGTAGAATACTGATTCACCCCACCTCTCATTATTCCCTATTTCTAACATCCTTATGGTGGGAACATCTATAATTGGATAGGAAAAGGAAAGGACAAGACAAAATCAAGGTATGGAATAAAATGGTGAATAAATTGAAAGGAAAGTTCTTACCTTGTGATTATCAGATTAACCTAGTTCGGCAAATGCAAAGTTTTAGGTAGAAAGATAGCTCGGTAAAGGAGTATACTAAGGAATTCTATAGATTAGATATCAGATCTAGACATGATGAAGATGATGTGGAAAGAATCAATAGATACTTGAATGGTTTGAGAGTTTCCATCCAAGAGAAAATAGTATGGTCAAGTTAGAGAACATTGAAGAGGCTTATCAATTTTCTTTGAAGGCTAAGGAGAAATTGAACAAGAGACATGAACAAAGACAAAGAGGTCGAGGTGGTAGATTCCCGAGAGGAAGAGGTAGATCTAATGGTGAAAATGGTAGATCTGAACTAGAGAAGATAAATCTGGACAAAAGCAAGACCAAGTGGAAAGGTGAAAGTTCATTTAGAGGTAGAGGTAGTAACTACTGAGGTGGTTATGGTAGAGGAAGTTTTTGAGGAACTTGTTAAAATTGTGGAGAAGAAGGACATAGGTCTTTTTAATGTACATAGGCTAGTAAGAAGGCTTGTAGTAGTAGAAATGCTTTTGTACAAGAAGAGTCACTGAATGAACCCAAGAAAGAAAATAACTTGATGGTAAGGAGAGCACTATGGAATGAAAGCAAGAAGGAAGATCCGGTAAGGAAAATTTTGTTCAAGACCAGATATAGAGTTTCTGACAAATTTTGGAAGGTAATCATTGATAGTGGTAGCTTGGAAAATCTAGCATCTGAAGAGATGGTCACAAAACTACAATTGGAAAGGTTGGTACATTTGAAGCCCTATCAAATTTCATGGATCAAAGATGAGCATACACTCCTGGTAAGTGAACAATGTTATGTGAATTTGAAGATTAGAAAATACTATGATAAGGTGTTATGTGATATCATGCCTATGGATTGTTGTCATATTTTGTTGGGTAGACCTTGGCAATATGATAGACATGCTAGATATGATGGGAGATTGCCTAAGTATACTACTGTGGCTAATGGAAAGAAACAAATCTTGTTACTATTGATGGAAGAACCTGGTAGTAATGTTTTCACATTTGTGAAAGTTTGTTTGATGGAAGGAAGAGAGTTTGTTAACTCTTTGAAGAGGAATGATGTATGTTTTGTTGTAATCCCTAACAAACTGAGTAAGAAAATAGAGGATAATGTCCCTAAGAAGATTGATAAGCTACTCACCAAGTATAGTGATATCATTTCTGATAATGTACCTAATGGTTTTCCACCAAAAAGAAGCATTGATCATTGTATGGATCTAATCCCTGGAGCTACTTTACCGAATAAGACACCTCATCGGTTGACACCTACAGAGAATCAGGAATTGAACTGATAGATTCAAGAGTTGCTAGAGAAAGGTTTGATCAGAGAAAGTTTGAGCCCTTGTGTAGTACCTATTGTATTGGCACCAAAGAAGAATGGAGAATGGAGAATGTGTACTGATTCTAGAGCAATGAATAAGATAAAAGTGAAGTATAGGTTTCCTATACCGAGAATGGATGACATAATAAATAGTTTGACTAGAGAAAAGTATTTAAAAAAGATTGATTTGAAAAGTGGGTATCATCATATCAGAATTAGAGAAGGTGATGAATGGAAGATTGCTTTCAAGAAAAAAGAAGGTTTGTATGAGTGGTTGGTTATACCTTTTGGTTTAACTAATGCACCAAGTACTTTTACGAGGTTGATGAATGAAGTTTTGAAGAAATTATTGGGTAAGTTTGTAATTGTATATCTTGATGATATTCTGATATTCAATAAGACCAAAGAAGAACATTTTTTGCATGTTAGACAAGTTTTGCAAAGATTGAAAGAGGAAAAGTTGCTGATAAATCTAAAAAAGTGTTCATTCATGAAAGAAGAGATTGTGTATTTGGGATTTGTTATTTTAGCTAATGGTTTGAAGATGGATCCTAAAAAGGTTAAAGCTATTTTGAATTGGCCTACAACTGTGAATTCTAGTGAGGTAAGATCATTTCATTCAAGTGGACACATGGAACTGATAAAAGTTTTGAGACTCTAAAGCAGAAGGTTGCTGAATTACCTATTTTGGCATTTCCTAATTTTAGTAAAGTATTTCAAGTGAAATGTGATGCAAGTGGAAGTGCAATTGGATCTTTTTTGAGTCAAGAAGGTAAACCTGTTGCTTTCTTTAGTGAAAAGTTGAATGATACTAGAAGGAAATATTCTATGTATGATCAAGAATTCTATGCTATTGTTCAATCACTGAAGAAATGGAGACATTATTTGATACTGAGTGAATTTGTGTTGTATACTGATCATAAGGCTTTACAATATTTGGGTAGTCAGAATAAGTTGAATCAGAGACATATGAAATGGGTTGAGTATTTGTAGAGTTATACATTTGTGATAAAGCATAAGAGTGGACTCACTAACCAAGTTGCTGATGCATTAAGTAGAAGAAGACCTTTGATGAACGGGATGAAAATTGAAGTTCTTGGTTTTGATGACATGAGAGATTCTTATGAGTTTGACCCTGATTTTTCTGAGCCATGGAGAAAGTGTAGAGCAGCTATTCAAGATCAATAAGACACTAAATGGGATGAATAATTTATTTAGGAAGGTATATTGTTTAAAGGTATTCAGTTATGTATACCGAGAGGAGTAATGAGAACTAATCTGATAAAGGAAAAACATAGTAGTGGTTTGGTTGGACATTTTGGTATTGATAAAACATGGAATTTTCTTAAGGAGAAATACTATTGGCCATAGTTGTATAAAGATGTTCTTAAATTTGTGAAAAGTTGTGGAATTTGTCATGTTGCAAAAGGAGTAAGTTAGAATACTGGATTGCATACACTGATTGTTATTCCTGAGAAACCCTTGGATTAACATCAGTGTGGACTTTGTTCTTGGCTTACCAAAGACAGTAAGAGGTAATGATTCAATATTTTTTATTGTGGATAGATTTTCTAAGATGGCACATTTTATACCTTATAGAAAGACATCAAATGTAGTACATGTAGCAGATCTTTTCTTTAAGGAAATTGTTAGATTGCATGGATTACCGAGGAGTATTATCTCTGATCGAGACAATAAATTTGTTGAATACTTTTGGAAAACCCTTTGGAAGAAATTTGGCACTAAGTTGAAATATAGTTCTACATTTCACCCACAAACTGATGGATAGACTGAAGTTGTGAACAGGAGTTTGGGAAATCTTTTGAGATGTTTAGTTTGAGACACAACAAGTAATTAGGATTCAATGTTGGCACAAGTAGAGTTTGCATACAATAATTCAATGAATAGGAGTACTAGAAAAACACCATTTGAGATTGTGAATGGAATGCACCAAGAGGAATATATGATTTGAGAGACATTGCTGATGAGAATAAGAAAAGTTTTAAAGGAGTAAAGTTTGTTGAGTACATGAAGAAATTACATGAAGATGTGAAGCTGAAGCTAGAAGACAGTAACCAGAAATACAAAGATAGAGCTGATAGATCAAGGAGACATAAAAATTTTGATGTTGGTGATGAAGTGATGGTTCATTTGAAGAAAGGTCAATTTCCTGTTGGAACGTATGAGAAGTTGAAGATGATAAAGTTTGGACCTTGCAAAATTTTGAAGAAATTTGACAGTGGAAATGCATATGAGATTGAGTTACCTCATGACATGGACATATCACCTATTTTCAACATTGCTAATTTGTATGAGCATCATGAACTTGATGAAGAAGTAATAGTACCAACAAAATATCCTAAGAAGTAGAATGATGAAGTTAAAAAAATTTTGAAGGAAAGAGGTTGCAAGAGTACAAGAGGAAAATAATATATGAAATATCTGGTAAAATGGAAGAATAGACTGATGGAAGACTGTTCATGGATTTCACAGTTTGAGTTGGATGCAACTCGGACCAGATCTACCAAATGATTTAGAGAATCATTTCAAAATAACACCAGGTGTCTGATGCAGGAGCATCTCGGGTCCTTGGCAATCATGTGTCACCAAAAATAATTTGGAGTTTGTCTATGTTACTCAGTTTCTTCTTTGACCAAGTTGGTCGGTAGTTGGTTAGTTTCCTTTGGTTACTGAGTGTGGTCGGTTATCTTCTAGGTGGTTAGTTGTTTCACAGGTGCTCAAAATTTCCTTTCTACTACTCGGTTATCTTGCTCA
Organism: Chamaecyparis obtusa; assembly: GCA_027943335.1. NCBI lineage: Eukaryota > Viridiplantae > Streptophyta > Pinopsida > Cupressales > Cupressaceae > Chamaecyparis > Chamaecyparis obtusa. The sequence continues at coordinate 555,067 of BSBK01003571.1, forward strand.
CTAACGGGTTTAATTTTATTTGCTATTGTGGCTAACTTGTGCATTTATATTGGATCATGGATTTAATGTTGGAATTCATCATTGGGAAGTGTGTGGTCCTAGATTTGACCATTCCTTCCATTGATTGTGGATCTGAAGGCTGACTCAGTTCGGTAGCTTCTTGTATAAATGTAGTTGTTGGTTTAGAGTTTAGGAGGGAGTTTTTAGAGATAGGATTGGATGGAACATAGAAGTAGAGATTTTGATAGATCCTCACATGTTTGAGGACTTCTGTGATTCACTGTAATATCTGGCCCTAACTAGGAAGGCCTTGTATCCCAACATGTATCATTCTATTTGATGAATATATTTGAAAGTGATTGCACTCTCTCTCTCTCTCTCACTGTTGTGTTTGTTGGCTTCCACATGTGTTGGGTAGGCTTGGATCATTAGGGTGTGCCATTGTTTGGCCCCTCTACTCCCTACCTTGCATCATCCAACTAGCCCTCTTGTGGCTTAGATCCTTATTCAATAGGAAATATTTTATGCAAGGGTGAGAAACCATTAAGTGCATTGTATTATTGGACAACAAGTGCTTGAATTTTTTCAAGCTCCTCACTATTGATAAAACATGTTTCTCTATAGGATTATAATTTAGCTCATAACCATCCAGACCATGACTGTAAAAAGCCACTAGTTGCTCCTATTTCTTAGCATTCTACTGGACTAACATGGAAAAGATACTATCAGTGTCCCCAAAAGCATATAGGATGATATCTTTAGAAAAATTAGGGTTTACCAAAGTAGGAGTAGAAGTAATTGCTTCCTTGATCTCTTCAAAACATCTCTTTCCTTCATTTTTCTAGTGAAAAGTTGATCTCTTCTTCAGCATCTAGGTCATAGGCTTTAGTAGTGCTGCAACATTTGGAATGAACCTTCTCAAGAAGTTGATTCTTCTATGGAAAATCTATAGTCCCTTCTTGTGAGCTAGCAGGGGTAGTGCCATGATGGCCTTTATCCTCTCAGGATCAATTATTCTCCCTTGCTTAGAGACAATGTGTCCTAGCAATCTACCTTCATGGATAACAAAGATGCATTTTTTAGGATTCAATGAAACTCCAAATTCTCTGCATCTTTCAAAATTCTACCTCAGATGAACTAGGTGATCATTAGTATCCTTTGAAAAAATAGTTCTATCATCCAAATAAACTAGAACAAACTTGTTCATCAAACTAGAAAATGCCATCTCCATGGCTTTCTAAAATTTAGCACTAGTATTAGATAGCCCAAAAGGCATCTTCTTGTATGCCATGGTGCCACATTTGGTGGTGAATGATGTCTTGTGTTGGTCTTCCTCTCTGACTAGGACCTAGTTATAACCAGAAAAGCCATCTAACAAAGAAAATTTGTCAGACCCTGAGACATACTGCAATATCTATTCCATGGAGGGAAATGAGTGGTGATCCTTGAGTGAGTCTTTGTTAAGGCCTCTGAAATCCACACATAACTAGATTTCACCATTCTTTTTCCTGACAGGTACCAGAATGGAAACCCAAGAGGTGTGTTTAATGGGAAAGATAATGTTGGCTTCAATCATTTTCCTTAACTCTGTTAATATTAGTATGTCTCTATTTTTTGGATGGATTGAAACATAATCATTTGAGTGTTGGATAGTTAGTTGATAAGGGATATCAAGTTTGGTTTACTAAGAAAACTTGTGTGATAAAGGATAAAGATGGAAATCTGATTGGAACTAGATCTAGAACCAGATGTAATGTATTTCAGTTGAATCCTACTAAGATGACATGTTTGATTACAAAGATTGATGACAGTGGGTTCTGGCATAGAAGGTTTTGTCATATAAACTTTGATATCATTGTGAAAGTAAGTACTACACTTGCAGTAAGAGATTTACCTAAAATTATGAAGCCTACTAACATGATTTGCAAAGAATGTGTAATGGCTAAATAGAAGCAAAGTTCTTTTCCTAGTAAGAATTTTACATCTACAGAGAAGCTAGAGATTGTTCATACAGATTTGAGCGGTCCTACTAGGATTAGAGGATTCTATGGAGAAAGGTATTTTATGATTCTTGTTGATGATTTTACAAGAATGATGTGGATTGCATTTATTAAAGAAAAATCTAAAGCATTTGATAAGTTTAAGATTGTTAAGAATAAAGTTGAGAATGAATCTAGAATGAAGATTAAATGTTTGAGATCTGATAGAGGTGGAGAATTTACTTCTAGAGAGTTTAACAACTTTTGTGAAGAAAATGGCATTAAAAGACAGTATTCAGCCCCTAGAACACCTGAACAAAATGGCATTGTAGAAAGAAGGAACAGATCAGTGACTAAAGTAGCAAGAGCTATATTGTCTGAAAATGATTTGGCAAAGACATTCTGGAGACAAGCAGTGTATACAATGAACAAAGTACAAATTAGAGTAGACATAGACAAGACACCTTATGAATTATGGTTTGGACATGCACCCTCAGTTAAGTATTTTAGAATTTTTGGAAGAAAATATTATATAAAGAGAGATGATGATATTGGAAAGTTTGATCCTAGAAGTGATGAAGGTATATTTCTTGGATATTCTTTGAAAAGAAAAGCATATAGATGTTTCAATAAAAGAACTAAGACTATTGTTGAAAGCACAAATGTTAAAGTTGATGAAAAGTTCAAAATTCAAGAAGGACTGCTTGATTATGAATCTGATGAAGAAGCTCATCCTAAACCTAACACTAGAATTAATGAATTGTTTTATGAAACTCACAATGATTTCTTTAATGAAATCCATAATGAAGTTATTGAAGAACCTACATCTGAAGAGAGATCTGAGACAGTGACACCTAGCAAGAGTTTGTTAAGGAATCATCCTTTTAAATAGATTATTGGGAGCATCAAAAGAGGAGTTCTGACTCAAAATAAGGCACAAGAACAATTATGTTTGATTTCTCAAATTGAACTTAAGACTACTAATGAAGCTTGTTAAGATGAAAGTCGGACTAATGCTATGAAAGAAGAACTAGATCAGATTGAAAAGAACAAGACATGGGAATTGGTTCCTAGACCTAAAGAAAAGAATTTTATTGGAACTAAATGGGTATTCAAAAACAAGATGAATGAACAAAGAGAAGTAGTAAGAAACAAAGCAAGATTGGTATGTAAGGGTTACTTAGAACAAGAAGGAATTGACTATGAAGAAACTTTTTCACCTGTTGCAAGAATTGAAGCAGTAAGAATGTTTTTGGCTTATGCAGCTTACAAGAAATTCAAAGTATATCAGATGGATGTGAAGTCAGCATTTCTAAATGGAGAATTGGAAGAAGAGGTCTACATTGAGCGGCCTGAAGGTTTTTCTTTAACTCAAGAAGGATACATGGTATGTAAATTGAAGAAAGCTTTATATGGACTTAAACAAGCACCTAGAACTTGGTATGCAAGAATGGAAAAGTATTTATTAAAATTTGGATTTATAAAAGGAACAACTGATAGCAATCTATACACAAAAGAAATTGAAAATGGTTTGTTAGTTATAGTTATTTTTGTTGATGACATTATCTTTGGAGGTGAAGATGAAGCTAGTGAAAAATTTACTGATGAAATGAAGACTAAATTTGAAATGAGTATGATTGGTGAGATGAAATACTTTTTGGGATTATAGATAACACAAAACAATGATGGTATCTTTGTAAGTCAGACAAAGTACTTGAATGACTTGTTTAAAAGATTTGGAATGGAGGATTGTAAACCAGTTGGAACACCTATGATGACCAGACATAAGTTATCTAGCACAAATGAGACTCCTGCAGTAGAACAGAAAAAATACAGATCTATGATTGGAGGATTGCAGTATTTGACTCATACAAGACCTGATATAGCACATTCAGTTGGAATTGTAGCAAGATTTCAAGCTAAACCTAGAGAATCACATTATGCAGCAGTAAAGAGGATACTGAGATATTTAAGAGGCACAATGGACTATGGATTATGGTATGAAAAATCTAATGATTTTACCCTATGTGCATATACAGATGCTAATTGGGGAGGTAGTGTTGATGATAAGAAAAGCACCAGTGGTGGAGTATTTTTCCTTGGAGGAAGATTAATTTCTTGGATAAGCAAGAAGCATAATTGTATCTCACAGAGCATAGAAGAAGTAGATTATGTAGTAGCAGCAAATAATTGTAACAAGATAATTTGGATGAAGCAAATGTTGAAGGATATTGGAATAAATTTTTTTGAACCTATAGTTATACATTGTGACAACACTAGTATAGTTAGTATGTCTAAGAATCCTATATTACATTCTAAGACAAAGCGTATAGAGATTAAGTATCATATTGTAAGAAAGAAAGTTGCTGAGAAAGAAGTTAGACTTGAGTACATAAGTACTATTGGAGCTTTTCCTTACAAGACCAAACTTGAATCAATAGATGGGCTTGATTCTCATGGTAGGCACTCAAGTTTCACAAGGAAATAGTCCAATTGATGAGGATATAAAGGAATCCTCCTTCTTCTTTGAGCTCCACATCACTCAGGTGGGTATTGCCTTATCTGCACACTCAAGACACCTCATGATAAACAATAGGCCTGTAAATAGATTATTGTGGAATAGTCTTCAAACCCCTTTAGGTAACTTGTACCCCAATAAAGCCAATTCATATGCAATAGCCCTATTTGCATAGAATGAGTTTGAAAACTAGAAACAACTTCTTACTACTACTACTACCAACATGAAAGGAAAAGGTATTTGATTTGAATGATTGATGTTGGGTTGAAAGGACCCCTGAGATACCCTCAGTCTCTCATAGACCAATGCCTTATCCAATGGGCACCAGAGTCAAATACCTCACTACAACAAAGAGCTATGAAACAAGAAGACAACACATTCAAATATGGTGATGCCTTACATCAACCATAGACAATCAACCAGATCATACTTTAACAATCCACCTGTGTTTCCAACTGTGCTATCACTCATTTAAAGGATTTTGACCCTCTCCTTAGAAGAGACCTATAAAAAAGTAATACATTAATCCACATCCACTGAAAGACAAAATGAAATACCCTTGATACCCCAGTTCATACACACCTGAAAACCAGTCCTAGACGTAGTTGCTTCTGTGAAAAAAACTCTATTGCAGATACATAGGAAATGCAAATAGAAAGATTGAAATGCACTTGATGCTTCAATCAATAAGTCTAAAACTCAAATGGAGACAATCTGATAATAGTATAAACATGTTGAAATATTATACATAAGACAAAATGTTACAGCTTACAGTCTATTCTCCAAAGCTAGAAAGGAAAGAGGGAACACTCTATATGCAGAGAAAAGGAAAATATCTACAGGAAAAGGACCCTTCATGGAACCAAAATAATGGACCTCCAAGATTGTGGAACCCTTACAAAGTCAAAATTATAGCCATTTATACCCCTGGTTATCTTGGAATCCTACACAAGTTAGGATGCAACAAGCTACAGATAACCATGGTAAGGGTTAGGGTTTCACCCACTGAAATAACCAAATCAGTCAAAAATTCAATGTAGGGGAAGAATCCCAGGCAACCGGGAGAAGATAGATCCTGGAGTGATCCTCAATCATGACAATTTCACTAAGAAGGTACTGAAAACCATGAAAATGCCAAATTTGTCAGCCTGTTTGGCCACCTGCAACATGGCTCGAGCACAAAGAACATAGTACAGACACCTACAAATGATCATAGAACACCCTGGACCACACTGCAATAGTTTGAAAATCATTTCCACCAACCCCAGCTACTTAAACATTGAATTTTTGTCCTTTTGGTCGCAGTAAACCCTTTATAAATTTGAATTTGAAATTAAACAGCTATTTCCATTGCACCAGCAGTATATCAGCGGTCATAATTTAAATATGGGCCAACTTTATATCATGACTGTCAGATCCATTTATTTTGCAGGCTTTTTGATTTACCCTTTTAAAAGACCCCAGTCACATTTAGCAATTTGGAGACTAAGGACCACATCCAAGTTGAAAAGTACTTTATCTTTTTACCACTTAGTCTAGCGGTTACGCGAACACTTGTTCACTGAATCACTAGCTTTTTAGAACTCTGCTACTTTTCTTCGCGAATGAGCGAAACCCTTTGTAATATATAAGAACTGCCAAACATTTTATCCCAACTATTAGACCTTTTGATAACCCTAGGCCCACCTGGAAAGATGCCACATGTCAACATATCATTCGGTATACCTACCTGGTCACCTCTAACACAAGACCCACTGTGTAGAAGCCCTATAATCAGATGGGGGGTGTAAGATTCCATAGCTTTGACAAAACTCATGAGAACTTACATCAACCGTTGATTCTCTATAGTTGTCAGAACCCCAAAGACACGTCGGATACTAGGTCCCACTGAAACTTGCCAAATCATTAGTATGTGGATCAATAAGAGACCACCAAATGTGTATGCATGGTATTGGACCCAATGAGAACATTATGCCACTTGGAAGATCGAATGGACAATGCATGATCTCAAGGGCTTGGAAGATTCCATTAGATCATGTGCTCATCGTCGATCATGAATCTTCTAACTGAGATATCAGGCCCACTGATAGGATGTCCAACTCACGATCATGTAGACCAATTAAAGAATGCAACCTATGCCAACATGGTAGTGAACCCGCTGCAATGAAAGGATACGTCACAAAGTAGAATCATCGGCTGGCACATGATCGCAAGCCTCTGACACATCTCATAAGAACTTATGCCCAATGTTGATTCACTGCAAGTGTCAGGACCCCCAAAAAAAGCCCAAAACTTAGGTCCCACTAACAACTACCACATTATTAATACATTGACCAATCACAGATCACCATTTTTACCTATGTGTCACCTTGGATCCACAATTTGAAACGTCATGTCATAAAGGAAAATCAACAGTCATCGCAACTTCACATAGCTCTAACAAATCCCTTGCACTTTAGCAACAACCGTCAGATTGAGATGGTGTCAAAGAGACTGGTCCTAGGAAATACTAAAGCAGAAACATTAGGAAAATCAAGGTGTAGGACTTAGGAAAAATATTTCATCGAGACTTAGGAAAATTTAAAACACCACCAAGCTCGTAGACTTAGGAAAGATATAAATGGGGACTGACCCAAAATATAAAGCATGTGCATTTTAGGAATTTTAAGTGACCCAAAAAGTAACTAAAAATTAGAATAGGGCCTGGGTAGACTTAGGGTATTTCATTACAACAGCTAGTTTTTTTGAATTTTTGCAAGGGTTTCAAAACCAGAGACACAAAAATGACTGCAGGGACCAGAAGAAACATGCTAGAGCCATGAAATTTTTTGTAGGGATAGACCAATTTCTAAGGAATTTAGCTATGATATGAAAATGGGCTAACAGTGGCTCTGACTAAGGATGCATGCCTCCTCCAGGCATGGAAAGAATTTAGATCTCTAGGAGGAGTAGACCACCCCACAAAACCTTTCTCAAACAACTTATTGAAAATAGGAAAACTACTTCTATTATGTACAAACCATGGCCCTAAACCACTGGAAACTTTCAAAATTTCTTACCTCTATCATATACCTGATTTTCATTTCTTTCTTATTGAGGTAAGCTAAATATTTTATTCCCATTTGTTTCACCAAGCATATCAAAATTTTCAATCAATCCATTAGGAAAAACAAAATATTTGCCTTCATTCTCATAGTGCATGTAAAAACCTGAAGCAATTTCATCATCTTGCTCACTATGAAAATAAAACTTAGCATGCTCATGAACACAGTCATCAAACTGAAACTGATCCTTATCTACTGATTCATGCATGCCATCAATTTGAAATGCAAAAGTCACATACTTTATTTGATAAAAATCTTCATTCATACCTTGACTTTGCATATCCTCAGGTGTAGCTAGTTGGAGTTCAAAAGAATAATTAGGTTTATACTTACACATGTCATCATTATTAAATTCTATAACATTTGAAACCTCCATGTGTTCTTCAAACAATGGATTGATAATTCCATGTAATACTACTTGTTGCACATTATGACAAAAAATGGGTTGATCATCATCATAGTCCTCATCATATAAAGTATTAGAAAACACTTTAAACTTACTACCCATCTCAACTTCATGGAGATTCTCATCATATAAAGAAAAATCAAAACTATATGAAGATTCATAGTCAACATCACCTACCAAGCATATGGTGTCCATAATTATATCTTCTTCATTATCTTGTTTAGGAAAACCATCATAGCAAAACCATGGTTCACTCCTTAACTCTCTATTATATGTTGCAACCTCATTATCCAATGCAGGACCATTAGATAACCTTTTACTCAAATCTTCATGTTCATCCTCACTGATATCACATTGAATTACCATTTCTTTATCTCCATACTTTGAGGACAAATCACTCTCAACATCTTCATACTCAAGCTGATTTGTACAATGTACAAATTGAGATGCACTCTCTCTTTCAGATTCAAAAATTGAAAACATACCTTCATTGTCAAAGGAATGGTCACTTCCATCATTGCTTTCTTCTTCCCATGTTTCATCTGACTCATATGAAGACACCCCAACATCACTTCCTTCATCATCCTCACCTGAATAGCCACCTTCAGCACTATGTTCCCCTGACTATGACTGATATGTCTATGAATCACATTCCTCATTTTGTACAACAACTTCAAACTCATTAGTAGAGACATAACTTTCAACCTCTTCATTTGTATAACACTGAGATATAGAAGCAGCAACCTCATGTCTAGGAACATTAGCAAAATCATGCTTATAATCAAAATTATAAGAATTGACTATAGTAGCTAATTCACAACTCAAAACACCATCACACTACTCAATTCCACCAAGGTCTGGAATATATCTTACTGTTGTAGCATCCTGAACACATGTCTCATCAGTAGCAAAAGACTCAACAACATTTATACACATATCTTGATTTGACATTTCAACTTGATTACAAACTGAAATAGAAGTGTTGATACACTGATTTGGAATTGTGGTATCAACACTACATTCTTCTTTTCTTTCATAGTCATTATACCAGCATACATTCATGGAAAAAAGACCTCTGGTCAATCCATATTTCAAATTGTTTTCAATGTCCATCACAGTTATAAATGCCTGATATAATGACTTTGGTTCTTTATCCCTTAGCAAGTAGTTCATTTTCTTATCAAATTCATTAAAGTAAACATTTACACATATTTGATCATTAGGTCTATAACCTTCAGGGATTTCATTCAATACTTTTGCAAATCCGATATTGAACTAAGGAACAAGTTCATCACTCTCAATATGAATCTTCAAAAACTTAGCATACAAATCAGATATGCTTATCCTTTCTCCAAATTTCTCCATGAAGGCCAAATGCATCTCACTCGAAGATGAGATAGAACATGCTAGTAGAAAAGAGAACCAGTCCCTAGCATCACCTTCTAGAGTTTGGACAAACAATCTCATCCATAGGTCTTCATAGCAAACATCAAAATCACACATCACATCAGCAAAGCATTGAACATGCTTCCTTGGTGACTGATACTGGTCCCTATCATACTTTGGTAAATATCCCCAAATTCCATTAGGGATCTTATTAGGGAAACCAGGTATGCCATCACAACAAAATGGCACATATCCTTTGACAAAAGAAACCCTATGAACATCCATCACTAGCTGCAACTTTTGCACATCCACTTGAAAATCTTCAAGACTAATGACAGTAAATCTATACTTGAAACTAACCTTCTTTTGTCACCGAATCCTTCCTACATACTTCACACTTATATGTCCTTTCTTAATGACAAAACCATTTGATAAGGATATGCAAATACACAAAATATTGAATGAGGAATACTTGGAAGCCTTTGCTAATTATTGTTGCTCTCTTCACATCTGATTGAAATCTAAAACAAGGCTACACACCTCAGGTTCATTCTAGTACAGAGTCACCACCCCCTTTCAGAGGACACAAATTTTCACTAATCTCCTTTGAAGCACCAATACATTCTGGGCACTCGTCATAGAAAAGTCACATATAATAATTTTGAATCTTTACAACAAATCTAGGTAATACATTTGCAGATCTGAAAACAACTTTTAGATTATGACATTTATGAGACTCTTCCCCAAAGTGAATATAGCAGGACTTTGGGATACTCTTAATGGTAAACTTATTTCAATCCCTAGTGGAGTCACTAGTTTGTTGGAGCTTTTCCTTGCAGGACCAAACTTGAATCAATAGATGGGCTTGATTCTCATGGTAGGCACTCAAGTTTCATAAGGAAATAGTCCAATTGATGAGGATATAAAGGAATCCTCCTTCTTCTTTGAGCTCCACATCACTTAGATGGGTATTGCCTTATCTGCACACTTAAGACACCTCATGATAAACAATAGGCCTGCAAATAGATTATTGTGGAATAGTCTTCAAACCCCTTTAGGTAACTTGTACCCCAATGAAGCCAATTCATATGCAATAGCCCTATTTGCATAGAATGAGTTTGAAAACTAGAAACAACTTCCTACTACTACTACTACCACCATGAAAGGGAAAAGGTATTTGATTTGAATGATTGATGTTGGGTTGAAAGGACCCCTGAGATACCCTAAGTCTCTCATAGACTAGTGCCTTATCCAATGGGCAGCAGAGTCAAATACCTCACTGCAACAAAGAGCTATGAAATAAGAAGACAACACATTCAAATATGGTGATGCCTTACATCAACCATACTCCATCAACTAGATCATACTTTATCAATCCACCTATGTTTCCAATTGTGCTATCACTCATTTAAAGGATTTTAACCCTTCCCTTAGAAGAGACCTATAAACAAGTAATACATTAATCAACATCCATTGAAAGACAAACATGAAATACCCTTGATACCCCAGTTCATACACACCTGAAAACCAGTCCTAGACCTAGTTGCTTCTATGAAAAAAACTCTATTGCAGACACATAGGAAATGCAAATAGAAAGATTGAAACACCCTTGATGCTTCAATCAGTAAGTCTAAAAATCAAATGGAGACAATCTGATAATAGTATAAACATGTTGAAATCTTATACATAAGACAAAATGTTACAGCTTGCATTCTATTCTCTAAAGCTAGAAAGGAAAGAGGGAATACTCTATATGTAGAGAAAAGGAAAATATCTATAGGAAAAGGACCCTTCATGGAACTAGAATAATGGACATCCAAGATTGTGGAACCCTTACAAAGTTAAAATTACATCCATTTGTACTCCTAGTTATCTTGGAATCCTACACAAGTTAGGATGCAACAAGCTATAGATAACCATGGGAAGGGTTAGGGTTTCACCCACTGAAACAACCAAATCAGTCAAAAATTAAATGTAGGGGAAGAAACCTAGGCAACTAGGAGAAGATAGATCCTGGAGTGATCCTCAATCATGACAATTTCACTAAGAAGGTACTAAAAACCATGAAAATGCCAAATTTGTCAACCTGTTCAACCACCTACAACATGCCTCGAACATAAAGAACATAATACAAACCCCTGCAAATGATCATAGAACATCCTAGACCACATTGCAACAATTTGAAAATCATTTCCACCAAGCCTAGCTGCTTAAACATTGAATTTTAGTCCTTTTGGTCACAAAAAACCCTTTATAAATTTGAATTTGAAATTAAATGACTATTTCCATGGCACCAGTAGTATATCGGCGGTCATAATTTCAATCTAGGCCAATTTTATATCATGACCATCAAATCCATTTATTTTATGGGCTTTTTGATTTTATCCTTTTAAAAGACCCCAGTCACATTTAGTGATTTGGTGACTAAAGACCACCTCCAAGTCACAAAGTACTTTATCTTTCACCACTTAGTTTAGTGGTTACACGAACACTTGTTCACAGAATTGCTAGCTTTTTAGATCTCCGCTACTTTTCTTCGCAAATGAGAAAAACCCTTTGTAATATATCAGAACCACCAAACATTTTATCTGAACTGTTTGACCTTTTGATAACCCTGGGCCCACCTGGAAAGATGCCAAATGCCAACATATCTTTCACTATACTTGCCCGGTCACCTCTGACACAAGACCCACGATGTAGAAGCCCTATAATCAGACGGTGGGCATAAGATCTCATAACTCTGACAAAACTCATGAGAACTTATGCCAACCATTGATTCTCTACAGTTGTTAGAACCCCAAAGACACGCCGAATACTAGGTCCCATTGACACTTGCCAAATCATCATTATGTGGACCAATAAGAGACTGCCAAATGTGCATGCATGGCATTGGACCAACTAAGAACATTATGCCACTTGGAAGATCGAATAGACAATGCATGATCTCAAGGGCTTGGAACATTCTATGAGATCATGCGCCCACCGTCGATCATGAATCTTCTGATTGAGATATCAGGCCCACTGATAGAACATCCAACTCATAGTCACGTAGACCAATTAAACAACACCACCTGTGCTAACATGGTAGTGGTCCCGCTGTAGTGAAAGGATATGTCACAAAGTAGAATTAGTGGCTAGCGCATGATCACAAGCCTCTGACACATCTCATAAGAACTTATGCCCGCTGTTGATTCAATGCAAGTTTCAGGACCTCAAAGATAAGCCTAAAACTTAGGTCCCACTAACAACTGCCACCGTATTAATACATGGACCAATCACAAATCACCATTTGTACCTACGTGTTGTTGGAAATATTCAAGACTATCTAGGTTACTAAGAGGGGAGGGGTGAATCAGTAACTTCAAAACTTTTAATAGATTCAGATCTTAATAATATTGGACTGATAATCTGACTACATGCATGAGTAACAGAAAGAATAAAACATTCATAACACTTAGAACATAGAGATTTGGTGACCCAAAAACCTTCCAAGTAGAAAGTAAAATTGGGGTGGGGATGATACCCACAAAACTTCAATAGTGTAGTATAAAGTTTGCCGGTTAAGGCTTACAATGATCACTTCTAATGATCTACCCTGTTAGGAGCAATATGGACTGCTAGGTCCACCTTGTTAGAGGTTTTACAAACATACAATGAAGTATGCACTCGGTTAAGAGATTTTTACAAAGACTATTAAGTCTACCTGGTTAAAGGATTTCAAGTTGATTCACCTGTTAGGATGAAACAATAGATCTCTTACTTGAACCTGTACTTGCTGATTGAGATTCTCTGATGTACTGATCACCTTCTGTGATGGATAGATCTTTGCTACTTCTTATACTGCTATAGCACTTTGTAATTCTCTTATCTCTACCTTTCTTTCTTTTTCATACTTCTCTATATCTTTCTTTTTGGATATGACATAAAACATTGATTATATATCAATCTAAGTCAATTCCAAAACAATTAAAAAGTTGGCTCTTGAACAAGTAAACACAAATATTACTGAGTCAGCCCAAATATAGTTACATAGTTATTGCAAACTAACTCGGTGACTTTCTGATACTCGGCGTCCACTGTGTTACTCAGCATCATCATGCACTCGATAGAAGTGGAAGCTCGGTCCATACTAACCACTCGGTCATAGTTTCAAACTTAATAAATACTAGAGACTCAGTAGATAAAGTGTTACTCGGTAGAAACTAAGTTTCCTGTTTAACCGTGCAGCACTCGGTAAATACTGTGAAACTTTGTGAGCTCGATATGCACTGTTCTACTCGGTAAGCTTTGTTCTACTCAGTAAGCTCTATTCTACTTGGTAAGCTCTACTCTACTCGGTAAGCTCTATTCTACTTGGTAAGATCTTCTCTACTCGGTAAGCTCTGCTCGGTATGCACTGTTCAAAATAAGTGTTGTCACTAATGACAATCATGCTTAATGCCAACACATGTCACCTTGGACCCACAATTTTAAATGTCATGTCATAAAGGAAAATCAATAGCCATTGTGACTTTTCATAGCTCTGACAAATCCCTTGTGCTTTAGTGACAACTGTCAAATTGAGATGGTGTCAGAGAGATTGGGCCGGGCAAATACTAAAGCCAAAACAGTAGGTAAATCAAGGTGCAGGACTTAGGAAAAATATTTCACTGAGACTTAGGAAAAATTAAAACACCATCAGGCTCATAGACTTAGGAAAGATATAAATGTGGACTGACCCAAAATATAAACCATGTGTGTTTTAGGAATTTTAAGTGACCCAAAAAGTAACTTAAAATTAGAATAGGGCCTAGGTACACTTAGGGTATTTCATTACAACGACTAGTTTTTTTGAATTTTTGCAAGGGTTTCAAAACCAAAGACACAAAAATGACTACATGGACCAAAAGAAACATGCTACAGCCATAAATTTTTTTTTAGGGATAGACCAATTTCTAAGGAATTTAGCTATGACATGAAAATGGGCTAACAAGTACAAAGGAGCAGATAGTGGATATATTCACAAAGCCTTTGCCTAAGGATACATTTGAGTATCTGAGAGGTATGCTTGGGGTTATGCCCCAACCTACTTTTGAGAAGTGATGCAGTTGGTTGCATCTATCCAGTGGTATATGAGCCTTATCTTTCTTCTAGACAGGATGTTGGTATTTCCTCTATGAGGGAGTATGTGTATCTGTGCTGAGTCATGAGGACTCTAGTAAATGTATTTTCTGAAAAGTGTCTTTTGACACTAAGTTGTTGTTGACATAGTGATGGAATTTCTATCATTGATGTCAATGGGGGAAAAGTGTACATGAAAAACAATATGAGACATCTATTGGAGAGAACTAAATAGGATAACAAAGCAAGATTTGATTGATGAAGAGGATTTGAAGAAGCAATGTTGTAGTATTAGATTTTTGGAACACTAGATGTTTTTCATCTATGTTGCCATCAATGCCAATGGGGGAGATTGTTAGGAATGAATGCTAAATGTTTGGTAAACATTCTGTAGTAGTTATTGTTGCATTCATGACTATGATTGTCATTGATGTCAACATAGTGATTTACTAAAGACTTACAGAGAAGTAGACAGAGTTTGGATTAGTGCACGTGGGTTATTGCATTTGGAGCTATGAAATGTTGAGGTTATACTCTTTGATATGTCATATGTCTATGGTTAAGAGCATAGACATTAATTCATGGAAGTTATTATCATTTTGGTGGAAGTCATATTCAGGCAGTGTTCGTGAGTAGCGGTTTGTGGAAATCGGATGATATATCCTAATCAAGATGGAATCTAGTTTTCCACAGTTAAAGGGAACTTGGAGACATTGATAGTGACATGGATGATAGTGTAGACTTTGAGGTCGCATGAGTGAAGATTTATTATTTTTGGAAGCTGACAATTTTGTGTAATTTTGGTGTAGCATGTGGAAACTTTTATTTTCTAATTGTATGCCAACTCATTTGTAATTATTTGAGTGTGTTATAAAGGAAGGAATGTATTTCCTTGTTTTAATTTAGTTGTAATGTGAAAGTGTGTAATTATGATATGGTAGTAGTGGTTGTAATGTTGTATGTATGAAGTGAAGAAAAGAGCTAAGTATGAAAGTGAATTTGTGAAGGAAGACATGCGAAGAACAGAGATCTAAAATTGAGATCTGATGTAACAGTGAGTGTGGTTTGACATAGTTAGAGAAGAGGTAACATATTATTCTATTGAGTAATGCAAAGATTATTTGGATAGTGTGTTCAGTGATCTTACCCTGAAGCTGTTTGGGAAGTGGGTCCTTCTGTCTTCCATAACTCTTAATAGGGTTAGAATCTTTTAATAGGGATTCAAAATCTCCTAACAAGGATTCATATGTACTAAATGTATTTCATAAGACTCCTAATAGATTCCATCCTCTCACAAGGAATATTCATATTAGTGCATCTTTTGTGGGCATCATTCCCACTGGGGTTTACTCTTTGATCAAGAGGTTCCCTAGTCAACATATCTTGTGTCATTGTGTTATTGTGTATGAATATCTTTCTATGGTTGGTAATTATATTACTTATATGGTTTAATGTTGTTGAAGATGATAAAAGTTATAATTATCTGATAATTTATTCACCCCCCCCTCTTAGTTATCTTGGTGGACTTTACTTTCTAACAAGATTAGAGTCACCAAGTATGATCTCAAAACATAGTCACTGCTCATACCACACAATAACTTGCATGTAAAACTTCTTAGAAAATTGACTCATTGAGTCTTCTATCCCACCAGGTGTGCCAAAAACTATTGTCACTAAGGATTGCACCCAATTTTCTAAGTGTTAAAACCTAGCAATCCTATGAAACATGGCACTATCCTTAGGCTATGGGTAACCTATCCAAGAATAGGCCTCTGGATTAAGGGTTGACTTCCCTTTGGGTCACTTAAAACTGACTAAATTTTAGGAGGAAAGGGAGAGAGTGCATAAAAAAAATAACTGAAACTAATTTGAGAACAAGTTGATCCACCAAATTTGAAAGAAGATCCACAACTGAATTAAGCTTACTACAATAGCAAAACAAAACTGAACTTCACAACTTGATTCTACTGCCTTAAACTCCTTAGGAAAATAGGGTATTTGAAACATAGAGAAGGGAAGATAATTCCACAATTCTGATCTTTTCAGTTGCACACGAATTAACACTATAGAGATAAGATGAAGTCTTGAACATTCGACTGGATCAACATGCAAATTAAGGATACAAGAACATCACAATAATCCAGCATGAGATTCAAAAGAAGAAAATAAAAAATTGTAGGGAAACAAGAAGGATCAATTTTATTGCTAAAAAGAAACTAAGTACAAGATGTGTCTCTCAGAGCTACAACACTCATATCAGAGAGAATAGAATCAAGAGCTAACCTCCATGAAAAGTGAGAGGTATATAACTAAAAACTAGGAATCCACATTCAAATCCCACTACCTCCTAAGAATGGAAAAGATCTAAAAATAGACCCATGAGGCTGCACCATAAACTCAGATTCTAGATTCCTAAGTTTTTAGGGGGAGTGGAGAAAGTGGGAGCCTAAAAAAAGATGGTCAAAATAAGACCACTCTATCCCCCTAAGTCATGCACTAAATATATTCTACCGACAATTTATAAGAACACCATCACCAGAAATTACATTAATGAATCATGCAATGACTTAACATTAGAACCCATCCCACTAAGACACAAACTGGATTTAATTATATTTTAAAATGATCTCAACCCAAAAATAGGGAAACACATTTTAAAAATAATAACATTAAAAAGAAATCCACCTATGCCAAAAACTAAATCCTAGATTTAAGATATATTTCAAAATATTTTGAACCCAAACAAATGGGGAAAACATTCCAAAATATGTACATTTAAAATCCATATAATAAAAAGGCATTAAAATAACTCTCAACCCTAGAATGAAGGGAAAAAAATGAATAAACATCATTTATGAACCAAAACCCTTCTTTAAACATGGAAGCCACTATCAAATCCCTCAACTCAGAAACTAGCAAGTTTCTAAGAATACTAGTAGTTGAAAATGGAAACATCTGGCACCACTGTAACTGATTTAGGGAAACATCTAGCTTGTGGCTTCATGTTGTTGAGGTAGGTGCTTGATCTGGCATTTTTATTCTTTGTGTGTGTGGCCCCTTGGTATTTTCGAGGGCTTCATGAAATATTTGTTGTTTTATTCAGATCATTTTGCATTGTTTGTATTTATGGTATCTCCATTAATTCTGAGCTTACTATGTATTTCCTAGGGCACGGTAACACTGTCCTCTATATTTTATTGCACTGTGTCTCTTCATACATACCCTTAGGGAATTGTGTTGTATGATCTTCATCATGTTTTGTTATCTTTCCTCTACATTTTTGAGGGCATCATCTAGTTGTATCTTAACTGAGGCCGAGGGCATCACTGTCTTTCTATCGATGCTTTTGGTGTTATATGAATATCAAGATGCTCACGATATCATTAATTTAACCCTGTGATCATCCTTTCATGTGAGGGCATATGCATTTTGAACTCTCTACATTTGTAACATGTTTGATAGATTTATTACTAATACAGTGCTCTTTGTTTGAATTTATGAGAGCCTGAGTTTGTATAACCCATGAGCTAGGGCATGGTATCATTTTTAATGGTGCTATAAAATATTCCTTAGGGCTTTTCATACTTGAAATCCACATGCCAATATAATTACATCATGAAAAACCTATGGATTAAAAACTAGGGCATATTCACTATGTTTTCCACTTGATATGGCCCCTGTGAGCTTGGGCTAGGGTATACTTACTACATTTTGTTAGAAAGTAAAGTCCACCAAGATAACTAAGAAGGGGGGGGGGGGTGAATCAATTATCTAATAATTATAACTTTTATCATCTTCAATAGCATTAAACCATATAAGCAATATAATTACCAACCATAGAAAGATATTCATACACAATAACACAATGACACAAGATATGTTGACTAGGGAACCTCTTGATCAAAGAGTAAACCCCGATAGGAATGATGCCCACAAAAGATGCACTAATATGAATATTCCTTGGAAGAGGATGGACTCTATTAGGAGTCTTATAAAATACATTCAGTACATATGAATCCCTGTTAGGACATTTTGAATCCCTGTTAAAAGATTCTAACCCTGTTAAGAGTTAGAGAAGACAGAAGGACCCACTGCCCAAACAACTTCAGGGTAAGATTAATGAATAGACTATCCAAATAATCTTTGCATTACTCAACATAATAATATGTTACCTCTCTTCTGACTATGCCAAACCACACTCACTGTTCATTGTGTATACTACTATGTTGACTGCTTCTCTCTAGAATATCTTTGCCAAATTATTTTCAAACAACATAGCTCTTGTTGCTTCAGTCACTGATCAGTTCCTTCTTTCTACAATGCCATTTTGTTTAGGTGTTCTAGGGGCTGAATACTATCTTTTAATGCCATTTTCTTCACAAAAGTTTTTAAACTCTCTAGAAGTAAATTGTCCACCTCTATCAGACCTTAAACATTTAATCTTCATTCCAGATTCATTCTCAACTTTATTCTTAATAATCTTAAACTTAAAATGCTTCAAATTTTTCTTTAAGAAATGAAATCCACATCATTCTTGTAAAATCATCAACAAGAATCATAAAATACCTTTCTCCATAGAATCCTCTAGTCCTGGTAGGACCACTCAAATCTATATGAACAATCTCTAGCTTCTTTGTAGATGTAAACTTCTTACTAGAAAAAGAACTCTTCTGTTTAACCATTACACATTGTTTGCAAATCATGTTAGTAGGCTTCATAATTCTAGGTAAATCTCTTACTGCAAGTGTAGTACTTACTTTCACAATGTTATCAAAGTTTATATGACAAAACCTTCTATGCCATAACCAAATATCATCAATTTTAGTAATCAAACATGTCATCTCAGTAGGATTCAACTGAAATACATTACCTCTGGTTCTAGATCCAGTTCCAATCAGATTTCCATCTTTATCCTTTATCACACAAGTTTTCTTAGTAAACCAACCTTGATATCCCTTATCAACTAACTATCCAAAACTCAAAAGATTATGTTTCAATCCATCCACAAAATAAACATCATCAGTTTTAGTCTTTCCATCAAGAGTAATACATCCTATACCTTTAATCAAACAAGGTGCATTGTTTCCAACTCTAACTACTCCACCATCATATTCATTCAACTTTATGAACATTTTCATGTCTCCAATCATATGATATGAACAACCACTATCTATAATCCAATCAAATTTCTTTTCAACTTGAGAAACTAAGGCTTTTTCTTCCTTAATATCAGATTTAAGATTTTCATCTTTAATTGCTACAAATCCTATGTCATCATTATTTTCAGTATCACTTTCACTTAAAGTTATTTCTATACTAGCTTCAAGATTAGCATAATAACATTCCTTAGATCTTCTAGGTTTGAAATTGCTTCTATACTTTTTAACTCTCTTAGGACATTTAGATGCAAAATGACCATATTCTTGACAAGTCCAACATTTAAAAATTTTCTTACCGTCTGGTTCTCTTTTCACAAGGAAGGAAATACCTTCTTCAATCTTCTTGTCTTCTTCATTTCTAGATCTAGTGTTGCCAACATAATCTCCACTCACACTAATGCTTCTTGACAAAGTAGGGCAAACACTAAGAGCACTAAATGCTATCTCCATTCTAGGTAAGTCTCCTAATAATCTCAAGTTCATTTCTGCTACTTCCAATCTTCCAAGAAGAGTCTCTCTTGTAAAGTTTTTTGTACAAGGTATCACTTGTTCAATCATCTGTGTTGTCTACTTAAACATAGGAGTTAATGTCCTCTGAATTTTCCATATCATTTCATTCTTTGTCTTTGTTCCTCCAAAAGATTTTATACCTAAAATGATCTCTGACATTCTACCAATATAGCTTCTAATAGATTCATCTTCCAACATTCTTATATCTTCAAATGCACATATCCAATTATGTAATCTAACTCTTTTTTCATGTTCATCACCTTCAAAAGTAGAGTCTAAAGCATTCCAAATTTCATGAGATTTTTTTAAATATTTTACCTGACTGTACTCATTCTCTGGTAGTGCTGTTAAAAATGCTTCTCTTACAAGTATGTTACACATGAATAGATCTCTCTCTTCTGTAGTACATGTTTCAAGATTGTCCTCTTCAATGATAGTCTTATTATTCTTTGTAATCAACCAATAACCTGGTCCTAAACATAATAGGTGTGTCTTCATCTTTTCTTTCCAGCTATCAAAATTTACTCCATCAAACTTAGGGCTTTCTTTCCTAAAATCCACCATGGATCTCCTTAAGCTGTTAAAATTCTCTTTCAATGACCTACTACTCTAATACCAATTGTTAGAAAGTAAAGTCCACCAAGATAACTGAGAGGGGGGGTGGGAGGCAGGGGGTGAATTAGTTATCTGATAATTATAACTTTTATCATCTTCAACAACATTAAACCATATAAGCAATATAATTACCAACCATAGAAAGATATTCATACACAATAACACAATGACACAAGTTATGTTGACTAGGGAACCTCTTGATCAAAGATTAAACCCCAGTGGGAATGATGCCCACAAAAGATGCACTAATATGAATATTCCTTGTTAGAGGATGGAATTTTTTAGGAGTCTTATGAAATACATTCAATACATATGAATCCCTATTAGGAGATTTTGAATCCCTGTTAAAAGATTCTAACCCTGTGAAGAGTTATAGAAGACAGAAGGACCCACTACCCAAACAACTTCAGGGTAAGATCACTAAACACACTATCCAAATAATCTTTACATTAATCAATATAATAATATGTTACCTATTTTCTGACTATGCCAAACTACACTCACTATTACATCAGATCTCAATTTTAGATCTTTGTACTTCACATATCTTCCTTCACAATTTCGCTCTCATACTTAGCTCTTTTCTTCACTTCATGCATGTTGCATCACACATCATCACTAAAACTAAATTCCAATTACATATCAAAAAGGAAATACATTCCTTCCTTTATACCACACTCAAATAATTACAAATGAGTCAGCATACAATTACAAAATAAATGTTTCCACATGCTACACCAAAATTACATAAAACTGTCAGCTTCCAAATACAAAATATCTTCACTCGTGTGACCTCAAAGTCTATGCTATCATCCAAGTCACTATCAATGTGTCTTCAAATTCCCTTTAACTATGGAAAACTAGATTCCATCTGGATTAGGAGATATCATCCGATTTCCACAAACCGCTACTCAAGAACACTGCCTGAACACTGCTTCCACCAAAATGATCATAACTTCCATGAATCAATGAATTACTATCTGCACTCTTAACCATAGACATATGACATATCAAAGAGTATATCTTGAATGTCACATAGCTCCAATTGCAATAACCCATGTTCGCTGACCCAAACTATGTCTGCTTCTCTGCAAGTCTTCAGTAAATCACTGTGTTGACATCAATGACAATCATAGTCATGAATGCAACAAAAACTTCTACATAATGGCTGCCAAACACTTTAGCATTCATTCCTAACAAATTTGACCATGCCTCTTTTGATTTTCCCATTGTAAGTCATGATATTTGATATTACTACTCCTTATTTTGAATTAATGACTGGTACTATGCTCATGATGGTGTTGCTCACTGTTCACGGCCTGTGAAATACCTTCCTATTCTTCCCTTGCTACTTGCTTTCCTGACTCAATCTCTAATGATTTATTATATTGTTTTCATGGTATATGGTCACCCATGGGTAGCCTGGCATTGATGCTCACTATTTAGTGTAGACTTCAAACTATTAGTTGGCCCATGAATACATTGTATATCTTCATTTACTTATGCTATGTTTCTCTACTCATGAACAACCTGTGAGCTTATTGGGGCACTTAATTTGAAGTTTCACATTCATTGTTTATTGCTTCATGGCATGCAATGCCCCACTATAGTTATCATAATGCTAGCCATGGACATGGTTTGCATTTTTTGTTGCCGATGTATCCATTATAGCCTGTATTATAGTGGTTGGAGCATGATTGTATGGCTCAAGTGCTCATGTGCTATTTATGGCCCATAAAACACTTGTGTTGTATTTCTTGTATAGGCTATATGCCGTGTCATATTGTTCACTATCATTGTTTTCATGCATCATGTTATTGTCAATGATCACTAGTCTTGTTGTTACCTTCACCGCCATGGAATGCTATTGATAATGTTGTGCTCCACTCATTTGGTGACCCGTGAGCTTGACATGCTTTATTTGTTAATGCTCATTGTCAATGACAAACCATGAGCTACTGGATTTGATCTCTTTTGATTGGTCTTTAAAATGCTGCCACTGTTGTGTATTTGGTTCTATATAAGGTTCCATTATTGTGTATGATGCACCCTACTGGATAGAAGCATTATTCTTTGATGATTCTACCATTTTTTTTTGTATGCTATTGAATGATTTCTTAGGCTTGAACTCCTATTATTCCCCTGCTATTGTTGAAATCTTGATACCATATCTCTATGAGTTTCACTAGTTTATGGAGGTTTGTTTGTGATATAGCCTATGAATCTTGATCACATGTAATAGTATGGGTGATCTTGATAACCCACAACTAGGCTTGGAAACTTCCTCTTTGTTCTTGACATTGACTCAAACAAGTCTTCACTGTGACTGGTTTTGGTATGGGTGGTGAGTGAACATCATTATTGCTAATGTTTATCTTTCATTGTTTGATGAATGGCATCATATTTTGATATTTTAATGAAAGATATGCCTTTTGTTATTCACTATTTCCTTGAAAGGATCATGGAAGCTTAGGGTTCATCTAATCATGTCTCATATATAAGCACCATTGAAGATTCATGTACATGGTGGATGCCACTATTGTTATGAATATTTTCTACTTTGATTGGCACTGGTTCTTCTTTATTTATGATGCTACCTCTTGATGGCTTGATCCTTGTGCCCCATTTTGGAAGTATCATTTATCACTTTGTTGCTACATAATTTCATGATGCCCCATCCTCATTTCCATTTGTTGATGGCATAGTATTCACTACAACTATCTATTCCACCAAGTTGAGATCCATTTGATGTTATTAAAAGATGTTATGCTCACTGTTTGTACCCATATGGGACTATAATTTATTACATAATTTAAGGCACTATTTCTTCATTTCCATGTTTTCCCATTGAATAGCATCCACAAAGTACCATAATAATATTGGATGTACCTCATTGTTATGGTGTTTTGCAATCACTCCACCATTTGTAGCTTCTTTCTTGGCCCTAAGATGTAGATTTAAACACACCTAAGCTATAATGTTGATCTCTGATATGTTAATGATGTACCCCCTTTGTATATGCTAGTGCCTTGACCATGTTCTATGATTTGATTCATTTGAGTGTCCACTAATACTACATCCTCCTGTTGTTGTTCCTTCATTGATCATGGGTGTTCTTGGCCCATGATGCAGTCACTCTCAAGGAAACTTGAGGTTTTCCTATCATGATCTGCATCACAGGTCAAGGTCATTCATTGGGGATCTAGCAACCTTGGATTATTGTTGGATCAACTTCACCTATATCTACACATGGAACAAACACATCAGTGAAAAACATGGTGTCTCTTTTATTTCTAGAGCCTTTTATGCACATGCCCTATGTTGGGTATATTTTAGGTTTTCTAAGGTTTTTGGCTCCAAGTCCTTGTCCTATGTCCTTGCATATGTCTTTGTTTGGTTTAGGGTTTTAAAATTCCTCAAAATTTGTCATATTTGTGTTATAAAATCCTCACCTTATGTATTTTTTCCTTAGAGTGATCATTTCATTGGTTAGTTTTGAGTGTGCCCTAGGTCCTTCTATTTGCACGTTACTTTTTAATCACTTAAGTCTTCCAATTTACACGTGGTCATTCTTTTCCTTGTCTTCACTGAATCATGCATTTTTTTTCCAAGTCTTCAAGTCTTTCAACAAACTAGCGATAGTGGCGAGTCCTTTATTATCTTTCTCCTTGTCGCTGAATCTCCCAGTTTATGTCATGGTTAGTCTTAACATCCAGTGATTTAACAACTGCGTAGTCTCTTGTTCTCTCATTTCTTGGTAGTTTGCTCTTAACATTTAGTGAACGAGTGTAGTGGTCATCTCTTGATTGCTGAATTAAGTGGTCTTGTGCTTTGTTATTTGGTGACTCAACCAAGACCATTGATCATCTTCTAGATCAATAGTGAAGGTTTAATCTCATCATGAATGGACCCTACCACATTCTATTTAGTGATTCACCAATTAGTTCATGGTCTCATAAGTCACTAAGTTTGGCAGCTCTGACAAAGTATTTTGGCAAAGGATAAACTTCTTCTCAATCACTTGATCTCAGGAAAAAATGGCAAAGCTCCAAATCATTTGGTGATTAAGAGATTTATGTGTTTGCTGAATCTCAGAATTAGTTGATAAAGTCCCAAGTCTTTCAGTGATCTAGCAAACAAAGCAAAGTTAAAGGTGTGTTTCCTTTAGTCTCATTTTCTTGGAATGAAATGATTAAGGTTTTAATCCTTGGGAGATTAAGTGAATGCTATGTTCGCTGAATCTCATAATTAAAAGGCAAATGTCTAATGGATTGGGTGACTCAGTGACAACTACTAATTATTTTTAAGATCTACGGTTGACATGTAATTTCAAAATGTAACCTAAGGTATGAAAGGTATTCAGCGAATGGGAGATATGGGTTATTCACTCAATCTCAAAATCTGACTGTGGTTAACATTTTTTTTGAGAATGCGAGATGTTCATGTTCGCTGAATCGCAAGATGGAATAAGAGTTAAGCCTAGCTTTCTGAGATTAAGAGATTTAGTTGTTCACTAGATCTCTAGATGTTTGCTGAGTTAAGAAAAGGATTGCGAGAATTGGCAAAGTCTTTGGTTGCTTATTCTTTGAGTTTAACTATGGTTGATCCAAGTGTTTTGAGAACTAGAGATTTCCTTTAGTCACCCAATCTCTAATTATGGTGGGGTTGTGATGGATTTTAAAAGATAGTCTGAGGACTATTGATCATCTTTGGGATCAATGGTGGTTGCTAAATCTCCAAGTAAAGTCACGAGTTAAGAGATCACTTCAAGATTTTGCGAATGGCCTTGTCACTGGATCTCCAAACTTAACCCGGGATTAACATTTCTTTCAGAGATTTTGAGATCCTTTGTTCACTAGATCTCTGAATCAAGTCTAGTTAATTTTTCATTCTAATCAATGCTATGAGCCATCACTACATGGAAAGGTACTTTTCCAAGCTGGAAAAAGGTAAACTATCGTCTAATCAAGTTTTAATGAAGGTTTTTATCAATAATTAAGGATTTTAATGCCAAAAACCATGATCATTGCTCCTGCACTCTATTTTTTATTTTTTAAATCATCTTGTCAACATCCACACCATAGCTAGAGTTGATTTGAAGGTTGGTAATATGTAGAATTAAATGCATAAGTGACTAAGGCAAGATTTTCTATGATTTAGCAATTGTACACATTCAATTCTTGAAGGTATATAGGCAGGACTTCATTGCTTTCTATGCTCAAAGGTATTCTGAAGATAATTGAGATTGTTGGCACTGAAGTAGTGAGAGAGAAGTAAAATAAGTTGTAGAACTGTGGGGTTTTTGTTTTGTCAAGATGAGTCATCTAGAGGAAAGTGTTGCATCATCTAGTGGAGTGGCAAAAGAGCAGAGTGGTGAACATAAAGGAAAGCCTAATTATTCAGACAAGTTCCTCAAATTTATTCCCAGGTCTAATCAAAACAAGAAAGCCATTGATACAGCTTTTGAGGATCTCATGGATAAGTGTGGGGACCCTATCACTCCTTCAGGCTCAAGTTACACAATCTTCGCATACTTTTATAATAATAGGCATAAGGTTGTACCTATTTGCAATGCTTGGGCTTTGGCGATGGAAAATTTAATTGTGCTTAATGTTTTCTTAGATGTTGATTTGGTTATTGAGTTGGCTCAGCTGTATGATCCTATCTCTAGAACCATTAGGAGTGAGGACCAATCTGTATTTATTACCTTGGATAGGGGATCGTTCATGAAGGCATTTGATTTATTTTCCTCCTCTTCCACTGAAATTGATTTGAAAAGGGAAAGGTAGAAATATGCAAGTAATATTGGACCAATTAAGAGCTAGATAGTTAAGCATATACCCAAGTAGGGTAAATACATAGCTCCTCTTCCTGCAAGTATGAATGCTCCTTATGAATTTAAATCCCTCAATCACTACATGAAGTTCTTGTGCCATGGGTTGTGTAGGGTTCTAGGGATAGATGGAGATGAAGAGAAAATTCCTGCTGACCTAGTGATGATAATTGTAGATCTTCAGAATTCTCATACCAACACTAACTATGATTACATCTAGTATGTAATCGATAGAATGTATGAGGGGTTAATATTTGTTAAGGAAAGGAAGAGGTTTGTTAAATTCATGCATTACTCCCTCCTAATGCACTTGATTTTATACCACCATGTCAATTGTCTTGATGCAAGAATGTAGAAGTTGAGGACTACTTTTGAGGGCCATCCTAACCTAGTAAAATTTTGGTTAAGGGTGTGGAATTACACGTCCAATGAGTGTAATTTTTCTATCTATTAGAATTATTTTGTTTATCCAATTCTTGGGTTGTTGGGAACAAATGTAGTAAGGTTGTCGACTAAGGTCTTGAAGGTGTTAAGGCCAATGTAGTAGGAAGATAAGTGGCTAGGAAACCATAATTGGGGTGATTACTACCTTGGGGCCAACTTCACAGCTCTTAGAGTTTATGGTTGGCCCCAGCCCCCACACTTGCTCCCTAAATTTGTGCCTCCTAGAGTTGCTATGATGGAATTTATTTATCAATTAATATGGACTAATAGAGAGCACTTAGCATCCCATAGGAAGGGTACCTTCACACCGAGGCAGTTCAAAATTGGTAGTTTTTTGATTGGAAAGAGGGCACTGGACCAGGTTAGTAGTTGGCTCAATAGTTTCAAGATGATTTCAAGCACCTTCCGGTATGTTGATTCTGAAGATTTTATCAAGATTGCTAGGATGACATTAATCCCCAACATTGGGACAATCAAAGAGGATGAAGGCTTGGATGAAGAGGATGTGATAAGAAACATTTTGGATCAGGATGAAGCCCAAAGAAGTTGGAGCAAGTATTTTGACTTGCTAGATTTGGAGGTCAGACTTAAGAAGGTCAGGATTCCTTTTAATGGCTATTTCTCAGAGCTCCCATACTTGAAAATAATGGAGAAGATGATAGAAATGCATGGAACCCTATCTAACCAATTGGAGGGGTTGATTAAGGATAAGTTGGATGTACCAAGAGGCTACTCTACTTCTAAGTTAGAGGAATTCATTGATGACTCATAGGAGGGTGATAGTCCACCTCAAGTTGGGGACTCACCTATTATTGATTTGACCCAAGATCCACTAGACAGAGGGGATACTTTAGAGCCTCCATTAAAAAAATAGAGGCTTGAAGTAGGTGAGCCTTCAAAGGAGAAAAAATAGAGGAAGGTACATGATAGAGCTTTTGCTCTTGTGCATGGTAACAAAGTGTACCATCGTCAACTAAGAAAGGCCATCAGAGATGGAAAAAAGATTGTGTCAAAAGAGGAAGAGGAATTTCCCCTACTATTTGGAAAAGATGAAAGAGAGCTTTATCAAGAGGAGTTCCTCAGTGATGACCAGTTCATCCAAAGTAAAGAATTGAGGGATTTTCTCATTTGAAGGAAACAAAATGAGGTAGAAAAAGCCATTCCTGAAGGGATGGAACCTAGTGAAGAGATTTTGAGGGCTCTAACATTATATGACTTGAGTTTTGAAAAGATTACTATGGAAGAGGCTAGAGAAATGGTAAAATCAAGTGGCATGCTTTTAATTCCTAGATGGGACTTGACTTCTACCTTCATCATTGATCAGATCAGAAAGCAACCAGAGGGTAGCCTATCATATGAAGTGAAAATTGAAGATATGATCAGAGGAATTGGCTATGACCCTAAATCTCAAGTTGTTGCATTATGGTCCCTGGCTCCTAGAACTCAAAAGCCATCACTAATAAGTATTGAAGATAAGATGGAAGGAGATAAAATTGTTTGGACTATCCAAAATACCATTGATCTTGAGGTGTCCAAGGAAATAACACACTTTGCCCACCTCAATGAGGCAAAAATAGTCCAGTTATCTAAAAGGTATGACACATTATTTGAGAATTATATGAGGGTGGCTAAGGACAGAGACCTAAAGCTCATGATAATAAAGAAAATGGAGGGTGAACTAGAAGATCTAAAGGCCAATCTTGAAGAAGCTTTAAAGATAGTTCCTCCCCCTCCTTTTCAAATTGAGGCCACTTCTTAGCTAGAAGCAGAGGATCCTGACAGGCCAGCTGAAGATCTAGAAAAGGTGAACCTAGATGCAAATTTGAAGACCATGGTGGATGTTGTGCAACATAGACAAAAAAAAATAAAGGAGAAGATGGACTTAGTCCATCAGTCAGTTGTCTTGTTACATAAGGAAAATGAGAAATTAAATGAGTCACTGGCTACTTTGGAGCCACTTTACAGTATCTCATCTGGGAGAAATTTGTTATTTGAAAAGCTTGATGCCCTGTAGCAACATAAGCTTGATATCCCTAAAGTGGTGATAGATGTATATGAAAAGATTGGGCTGGTTAGTGTTGTTTCAAAGTTCTTCAAATGTAAGTCAAATCAAATATAGGCCAGGATGGAAATGTTTGATAAGGATTATAGTAAGTACTTGTGCTCAATGTACAATGATGATGGACACATGATCAGTGTGGATGAATGGAGACTAAGCATGGGCCAAGTAATAATTAAGAAAGAGGATTTCCTTGAGGGTGACAATTCTTTGGACTTACAAGGCTGTAAAAACATAATTGATAACTTGATAAAAGTTGAGAATGATTGCACAAAGTTTGTTACAAATGTGAAAGGAATAACTGATTTCAAGTGGGAAGTGTAGTTGAAGACACTGTAAGAATTGTAGGGCTTTATTTGGCCATCTGATGATGATGTGGTAGCCTGGGACAAGAGTACCAAGAAACCAAAGAAGAGGTCAGCTACTTTAGAGCTAGAGGCAGAAGAAGAAGAATAGAGTACACCCGACACCTGATCCAGAATTCTAGGGAGAGTATGTGTCAAACAAAGAATGATGTAAGTTAGCATATAATGGTGGTCATCATTCATGCAACCAACTTAAGCAAGTACTCTAAAATATCCTTAGATAAAGGTGCTAGCTGTGAACATTCCATTTGTTTGGAAGTTGTTTTATTTCTCTATTCTCTTTGTCATAGTTGTTTGTACTTTTTATCTATAGTGCAAGTCACTATCTTGGCCATCCAAAGCTTGTTGCATCCTTTCTTTGAGGATTCCAAGATGACCAGTGATATAAATAGCATTTTTGCTTCTTTTGTAAGGGTGGTTGAAGTCTTTTTGTAAAGAAAGTGCTGAATATAGGATCTGACTTCTTTTAAGTCTCTGTTAAAGTTGTACAAAGATAGTTGAAAATTAATACAAAGATATTGGAATTTCATTGCTATCTCATGTTGTCTTTATGTATGGATGCTTTATTTTTCTTATGTATTAAATTGTAAGACTCTTTAATGCATTGTTTACAAGGTAAATATAGGGGTTGAGCTTAAGTCGCTTTCAAGGAAAGAATAAGTCTTAAGGGAGGTCTCTAGGAATTAAAGATCCATATATGAATTTGATGCTAGGGTTAGGAATTGGGAGAATGGATTTTTAGGCATTTCATTTAAGTTTCAATATTTTTTCTTTGATAGGATTTTGTTGATGTAGGGTTTGACTATGGCCCAATGAATAAGGCACTGGTTTTAACTTGATTTGCATTTTTTCACCACCAAAACATCAAAATCTGTTCAATTTACATTTATTGTATGTTTTTGAATTGTATCATCTATGTCAAGCACATAGATCATTATTTTAATGCTTTGTAGAAGCCATTGAGAAAGGTAAACCCACCTAAGTTTTACACTCAAAGTGAAGAAGGTTCAAAACCTTAATACCTTAGCATTTGGATTGTGCTAGATCCAGCTATTGGGAATACATGAGTCTTGATTTTAGAAGTTTTCTAAATCTCTTTAATCATCTACAGGTTTAAGTGCTAACAAAACTGGTGACTCTGCTAGGGATTCATACAAGAGTACATAGTGGATTTGTGTTTTTTCTTATATACCATCCATTGTGTTTTTTGCAGACCAGCTTTATATTTTCTATTCCCATTTGTTAGTGGGCGGTGACTCTGAAAGTCTATTTTCACTTGTTGTTGGTATCCATGCCAAGATTTTTCATGTCTTATTGTAATATGTCATGAGTTGGCAAATATTTACTAGGTCTTATTTTAAAGACCATCTAGAGAGTAATGTGGGTGATGAACTTCACACTCCTAGTAGGAAACAATGGTCTAGGAGAGGTCATTTCACTACAAATTCTCCTAGACCCTCTAGAGAAAGAATTCATACACCCATTCCTCATGAAGCCTCTTCTTCCTCTGATGACCCATAACTTATTAGGAAGTCAAGCCTAGTGCTAATAATCCTTCCCAGGAAGAAGAAGCCACAGATGTAGGTTTTTTCCCTACAACTAAAACTCTTGAATAGTTAGGGGAAACCTTAGAAGTAGAAACTGCCTCATATGATTCAGAAAAGTTGAGGGAGGAAGTAGAAGCCTTGAAGAGAAAATAACATGAGCAATTAAAAGAAATTGGTGAAAGAATGCAGGTATGAGAACAACAGATTTATGATTTGTTAATCGAAAGATAGGATCTCATAAGGAAAAAAAAGTGTTAGGAATGGGAACACTGATTCAATGCCCCCCTCTCAGTGTTCCCATTCCTAATAATTGGTATTAGAGCTCTGGTCCTCAGCAAAGAAGTCTAACCACTTGAGGAGATCATGGACAAAGCAGATATGAAACATCTAAAGAAAAATCTTGAAGCCGCTCTTGAAGACTTGGACAATGCAGAATGGTGACTCATGTCAATGCACTAAGGAATAATAGACCTCTAGTCATTTTTCACTCTTGTAACAAGGCTGGACATATCTCAAGGTTCTGTAGATCAAGGATGCAAGGTCAAGAAAGCCCTAAAAAGACCAAAGAGCTAGTTTTGGATCCTGAAGCCGAAGTCAAGTTTGTAAATGCCTCAAAGGATGTGAGCTTGATTTGGTTAGAAGGAAAGAAGGAAAATGTTGATGAGAATGTATTGGATGAATCCCAAGTGCACGCACCCTCTACATCTACATAAATGTCCCTCAGGGTCATAGTGGGAGCTAATTTAGCTCTAGACCCCTGCGTGGCTAGTATACTCATCCTCAAAGTATGCACCTTTGGACTTAAGCTTTTGGAGTGTGTAGGAACCTTCGTGCAAGAGTGCACATGATGATTGTTTGTAGAGCTCAAGTTTGGAATTTTGAAGTGACAACCTAGTTTACGCGACATCCATTAATGGTGGATTTTTCACTTTAAAGAACACATAAGTCATTTGATTGCTCATTGCATTCTAATTCAAAGTGATAGAGAGTAGAAGGAGCCTTGGAAGTTGTTGTGAAGTCTTAGAGATTGAATCCATCAGAGATTTGTTGCAGTTATCAGTGCATTTGATCAATTGTAGTAACCCTAGCTCGTTGCACCGATTTGAAAGCTGTGAGATCATCTCCAAATTAGATACCAATTGAAACCTTTATTTAAACCTTGGATGTCTTGATTCAGACTCTTAGCTTGGATCTCATTATTCTTTGTGTTGGAAAGTTGTCTATACTAAAGTATATGACTAGATATAGTTTTGTCATTATGGAGACAAAGTCATATAGCAGTTTGGAGACTAGTGTAAAGATTAGAATCCAGTTAAGTGTTGAAGACTAGATAGTATATAGAGTTACTACAACTTAGAGCATTAGCGTACATGTGTATGGATGAATTATGGTATGTGCCCTAAAAGTTAAGCTTGTTAAACTATACTTATGCTTATACTATGAGCGCATAAGTAGATATGCAAAGATGTGAAAGTTATAGTTAGTTCAAGCTGCATAGCCAGTGTGTGCTAGTAGAGAATGGAGCTTGGAGCTGACAGTTAGTTTTTTGGTTTTTGATTGTAATGTAATATTCTAAAGGCCATGTGCCTATTGTATTTAGGTTTTCAACTTATGTACATGTATAATTTTAAGCACGCTTAAGCCAATTCATTTGGAAGCATTATTTTTAATTAGTTATAGGGCCGGCCTAATTGTATAATATGTATGAGTGCATAAATATAAGGTGTGCCCATTTTATTTGGTATGGAAGTGAAAATAGAGATGTGATAAGGAGAGTAGAGGTATGCAAAGTGAGCATAAGATTTATTAGAGCTTTGCTAGAGGTCAAAGCATCAGTGCACCAAAGGAATTGATCTAACAAGAAGTGTCACAATGAACAGTTCACCTGTAGATAGTGTGTATCTAAATCAGAAGGTTGTAGCCTTCACCATTTGAGTAGTGAGCTCTAGGACAATGAGTCCACTCCCCTAATAGGGTCTAACCCTTAACAAGTTCTATTGTACTTAAAGCATTGTAAAGATACTCCTAACAGGGTAAAGGATCTTCTAACAAGGATCACAAAACACTAGTGTAGATTATTAGTGGGTATCAAGTCCCACTGAGGTTTTTACCTATTTGGGTGTCCTTGTAAACATATTGGTATCATGTGTTGATTTCATGTTTCATGTTTATGTGAATGTTTAATTCAGTTCTTAACCATAAAGATTAAAGTAAAAAGTTAATTGTAGTGAACACTGATTCACCCCCCCTCTTAGTGTTCCCATTCCTAAAAATTGGTATCAGAGCTCTAGTCCTCAAGAAAGAAGTCTAACCACTTGAGGAGATCATGGAAAAAGTAGATATGAAACATCTGAAGAAAAATCTTGAAGCCACTCTTGAAGACCTAGACAATTTAGAAAGAGAAATTGAAGAACTAAAAGAAAAATTCAGTGATGCTCAATTAGTTATCAAAAGACTAAGAAAGGATTTGAAATGACGCTCTAATAGTGAACTTGAAGAAAAAGTCAAGAAGTTGAGTGAAGAAAATGTATCCTTATTAAGTCAGCTTGAAGAATTTGATGACAAACTAATGAACAATCAAGATGTCTACAATGAACAAATCAAGGAGAACCTTCAACTCAATGAATAATTAAGGGAAGCCAATTTGGAAATTTTGGATCTAAGGAATTACAAAGAAATATTGGAGTTTGAATTAAAAGAAGCAAAGAATCATATTGACAAATTACGCACCAGTGCTGATTTGGTAGAATCTCAGTTGTATGCAAGAAGAATCAAAGGAGACACTAGCTGCATTGGATATAATGAAGCACAAAATTAGATTGACAATATGCGAGCAAGAAAGGATTCATAAAAGAACTCTACTGATGATGAGAAGACTAAAGATCAAACCATAGTCAATCATGGTCCTCCTAAGATTGAGCACAAGCAAGTAGAACACACTTGTTTTGCATGTAACAAGCATGGACACATTGCAAGAAACTATACAGAGGTAAAAAAATTTAATGGCTACTATTATTCATGCAATAGATTTGGTCATAAAGCTATGAATTGCAAGACTAGCAAGAAGACCAGGACTGAGCAAGATAAGAGAAATCAAAACCAAACAAATGTTAGGAGTACTCAGAATGTTACATGCTAGATATGTAACTATGATGGTCACATAGAAAAGCTCTAATACATCTTATGCTCACTTTGCATACCTTTGCTCTGCTTATCACATCTCTATTTTGACTTCCATACTGAATACAATGGGTGCACCTTATATTTATGTGCTCATACAAATTATACAATTAGGTCATCCCTATAACTAATTAGAAACAATACTTCCAAATGAATTGGCTTAAGTATTCTTACAATTATACATGTACATAAGTCAGCAACCTAAATACAATAGGTGCATGGCCTTTACAATATTACATTAAAATCACAAACCAAAAAGCTAACTGTCAGCTCCAAGCCTTGTTCTCTGCTGGAAAACACTGGCTATGCAACTTCAACTGACTGTAACTTTCACATCTTTTCATATCTACTTATGCACTCATAGACTAAGCATAAGTATAGTCTAACAAGCTTAACTTTTAGGGTGCATACCATAGTTTATCCATACACATGTGCGCTAATGCTCTGAGCTACAGGAACTCTGTATACTATCCAGTCTTCAACACTTAACTGGATTCTGATCTTTACACTATATCTAGTCATATACTTCAGTATAGACAACTTGCCAACACAAAGAATAATGAGATCCAAGCTAAGAGTATAATTAAAGACGTCCAAGGTTTAAATAAAGAGTTTTTTTGTGATTTGGGAGCTTTGAGAAAGAAAATGGATGGTAATAGACCTGATCCATAGAAAGAAGAGTTTTCTAAAGAAGGTCATGTTATTAGGCAACTACATCCATTTGAGATTAAGAGGAATGAAGACCTTAAATATGCCAAAAAAGATGTCTCTGATAAGGGAAAGAAAAATATTGTTGGTATAAATATTAATGAGCCTAAGAAAAATGTTGTTACTTCTAATATTCCTTCCCAAGAAAGCCTGGAATTGGAAAAGGCTCGAAAGGCTAAATAATATCTAGTTCTCTAGCTTGAGAAGTTGGAAATGGAGGCTGCTGTAGAGGAAATGAAAATAAAGATAACATTCTTGCATGCTAATATGAATATGACTGCTAGTAGCTTAGTCCCTATTAATTTAGGAACAATTCTTTCAAATCAGCCCTGTAATACAATTCCCAGTGCCCAACTCTCAAATCTCAAACAAGTTTTACCTAGATATGTGTCAAACACCCACCCAATAGTTCTTGTGATTGGTGGTCAAGTTACAACTATACCTAGTCAAAATATTGGAATAACAACTCAAATCCCACCAAATTTCCAAAGCAGACTAGTTCACCTGGATAGGTATAGGCCTTTTTTTTTTGATGGTATCCTTGGTCAGCCTAATGTTATCCCAAATGAGATCTAAGAAAAAATCCCTAAGTTCACTAGAAATAATGTGATCACATGTGAAAAGCATCTAAACTTCTTCATAGATAAAATCAATAAATATGAAATTGAGCATGAGGATGTTGTAGTGAAACTCTTTACTCAGTCATTAATTGAAGATGCCAGCGATTGGTATAGAGGTTTTCCAGAAAACAACATTGCATCATGGGATAAGTTTGTGAGAAGTTTTAAGGAACAATATTCAGAACATGTTAATTCAAGTTACATGCTCAATGAGTTTAACAATATCAAAAAACATTAGAATGAGAGTATGTTAGAGTTTAATGGTAGATTCCAAAAGGCCATGTACAAATTGTTCCAAGTATTGAGACTGGATAATGATGTTTTCTTGACTACTTATTTCAATGCCTTGGATGGAAAGATGTCATACCTTCTTAGAGATAAGAGTCCTCATACTTTGAGAGATGCCTTTAAATTGGCTATAAATATTGAGAGCAATAGGAAGGCATCTGTTCAAATGTACAAAAGGGATGAAGGGAGATTGTGGAAAGAAAGTAAACCACAAGCTACAATGCCACCCAAGGATGAAGACAAAGTTGATAAATTAGCTAGTGCAGTCAAGGATCTCTCAAAAAAATTTGAAAAGGGTGGGAGAAATTTTCAAGATGCTAGACCACCTTATCAAAGGTAGGAAAGAATCCCTAATTTACATGATATGCCTTATAAGACCAATTGGAAAGATGGGAAGCCTATCTTTGATAACAATGAGCCTCAAAAGGGGAGAGATACACTAGAACATTTGAAGAAAAGTACAACACACAATGTGGAGAGAATTCCATGGTGTGTGGTTTATAGCATGCCTCATTCACCTTACCAGTGTGTTGTAGCTCAGGCCTTAGGGGATGAAGCTGACAACTCACATGTAGGAGATTATGAAGAATCTGAAAAGCCTATTGTCAATATGTTTACCACTGAAATGGTGGAAGATCTCTTGTCTTTAGATGATGAAGAAATTTGTGTTGATGTTGATCATAAGAGGAAGATTCTCTTTGATTATGAGGATCAAGTATTTACTTACTCTGATCATGATGAATTTGATAATGATACATGTAAAACTAATATGGTTGGATTAGGATCAAATGTGAAACAATGGAGAAAGCCCAGTGAAGAGGAGATTAGAACTTTAACTGTGGCTGCTATAACACAAGCTAGGTCCTCATAAAATTTGAGGAATAGAAGGGTAGATGCTAATCAAGGAGTACCAAGGTCAATATTTGTTAAGGATAAACCTCAGAACAAAGATTCCCCTAAGCCAAGTGTTGTTAATAATAAGAAGGAAGGGCCTATTGCTGAAAGAAAAAAGAATGAGGAAGTTGTTGTTAACAAGGCTAAGAAGAGGGTTGGTAGACTAAGAGATTCTCTTGATCTTTCTACTGATCCCCCTACTTTTGATATGAGACATGCCCTATCTCAAATGAAGGTTTCTATTCCTTTATTGGAAATGCTAAAAATCAAAGAGCACAAGACAATACCCCTGGCTCTCATAAGTGAACAAGGAGTGGGTCCTCTTATAAAAGAAAAGGGGAATGTAGTGGAAGGGCCCAATTCAATTAAGGACATTTCTGATGTGTGTGCTGGAAATATTGTGACACAAGAGACTTCTTTTATTGATCCCTTTTATGTTACATTAATTATGAACAATTTTCTGCTAAAAAATTATATGATTGATTCTGGTGTTGCTACCACTGTAATGTCCTATCATGTGATGAAGGAGCTAGGATTGAAAGTAGATACATCCAATGGTAGATGTTATGTCTGTTAGGAATGAATGCTAAATGTTTGGCAGCCATTCTATAGAAGTTGTTGTTGCATTCATGACTATGATTGTCATTGATCTCAACACAGTGATCTTCTAGAGACTTGCAAAGAAGAAAAATGAGTTTGAATTAGCTATGCAATGTTGAGGATATACTCTTTTATATGTTAAATGTCTATGGTTAAGAACGCAGATAGTAATTCTTTTATTCATGGAAGTTATGAGCATTTTGGTGGAGGCAGTATCCAGGCAGTGTCCTTGAGTAGCGGTTTATGGAAATCAGATGATATCTTCTAATCAGGATGGAATCTAGTTTTGTTTAGTTAAAGGGAAGTTGAAGACACATTTATAGTGATGTGGATGATAGTGCAAACATCAAGGTCACACGAATGAAGATTTATTGTATTTGGAAGCTGATAGTTTTGTGTAATTTTGATGTAGTGTGTGGAAACTTTTATTTTGTAATTGTATGGCAACTCATTTGTAATTATTTGAGTGTGGTATAAAGGAAGGAATGTGTTTCCTTGTTGTATGTAGAAGAGGATAGTAGTGTATGAATATGAAGTGAAGAAAAGAGCCAAATGTGCAAGTGAATTGTGAAGGAAGACATGCGAAGTACATAGGTTTGAAATTGAGATCTAGTGTAATAGTGAGTGCAGTTTGGCATAGTCAGAGAAGAGGTAGCATATTATTATGTTCATTAATACAAAGATTATTTAGACAGTTTGTTTAGTGATCTTACCCTGAAGCTATTTGGGCAATGGGTCCTTCTGTCTTCCATAACTCTTAACAGGGTTAGAATCTTTTAACAAGGATTCAAAATCTCTTAATAGGGATTCATATGTACTAAATGTATTTCATAAGACTCCTAACAAACTCCATCCTTTCATAGGGAATATTCATGTTAGTGCATCTTTTGTGGGCATCACTCCCACCGGGGTTTACTCTTTGATCAAGAGGTTCCCTAGTCAACATATCTTGTGTCATTATGTTATTGTGTATGAATATCTTTCTATGGTTGGTTATTATATTGCTTACATGGTTTAATGTTGTTGAAGTTGATAAAATTTATAGTTATCTAATAAATAATTCACTCCCCCCCCCCTCTAAGTTATCTTTGTGGACTTTACTTTCTAACAATTGGTATTAGAGTGGTAGGTCCTTGAAAAAGAAGTTTAACAGCTTAAGGAGATCCATGGAAAATTTTAGGAAAGAAAGCCCTAAGTTTGATGGAGTAAATTTTGACAGCTGGAAAAAAAAGATGAAGACACACCTACTATGTTTAGGACTAGGTTATTGGTTAATTACAAAGAATGATAAGACTATCATTGAAGAGGAAAATCTTGAAACATGTACTATTCATGAGAGCGATCTATTCATCTGTAACATACTTGCAAGAGAAGCAGTTTTGATAGCCCTTCCAAAGAATGAGTGCAGCCAGGTAAAATGTTTGAAAAATTCTCATGAAATTTGGAA
This sequence comes from Chamaecyparis obtusa, assembly GCA_027943335.1. Taxonomy (NCBI): domain Eukaryota; kingdom Viridiplantae; phylum Streptophyta; class Pinopsida; order Cupressales; family Cupressaceae; genus Chamaecyparis; species Chamaecyparis obtusa. The sequence continues at coordinate 593,829 of BSBK01003571.1, forward strand.
AGCTTTACACTCTACTTTTGAAGGTGATGAACATGAAAAAAGAGTTAGATTACATAATTGGATATGTGCATTTGAAGATATAAGAATGTTGGAAGATGAATCTGTTAGAAGCTATATTGGTAGAATGTCAGAAATTGTTATAGGTATAAAATCTTGTGGAGGAACAAAGACATAGAATGAAGTGATATGGAAAATTCTAAGGACATTGACTCTTTTATTTAAGTAGACAACATAGATGAGTGAACAAGTTATACCTTGTACTACAAAATTTACAAGAGAGACTCTTCTTGGAAGATTGGAAGCAGCAGAGATGAACCTGAGGTTATCAGGAGACTTACCTAGAATGGAGACAACATTTAGTGCTCTTAGTGTTCACCCTACTTTGTTAAGAAGCATCAGTGTGAGCAGAGATTATGCTGGTAGCAGTAGATCTAGAAATGAAGAAGACAAGAAGATTGAAGAAGGTATTGTCTTGCTTGTGAAGAGAGAACCAGACGGCAAGAAAATTTTTAAATGTTAGACTTGTCAAGAATATGGTCATTTTGCATCTAAATGTCCTAAGAGAGTTAAAAAGTACAGAAAAAATTTCAAAACTAGAAGATCTAAGGAATTTTATTATGCTAATGATGAAGATCTTGAAGCTAGTATAAAGAGAACCCTAAGTGAAAGCAATAATGAGAATAATGATGACATAAGATTTGTTGCAATTAAAAAAGAAAATTTTGAAACTGATATCAAGAAAGAAAATCCTTAGTTTCTCAAGTTGAAAAGAAAGCTAATTGAATTATAGATAGTGCTTGTTCACATCATATAACTAGAGACATGAAAAAGTTAATAAATTTAAATGAATATGATGCAGGAGTTGCTAGAGTTGGAAACAATGCACCTTGTTTGATTAAAGCTATAGGATCTATTACTCTTGATGGAAAGACTAATACTGCTGATGTTTATTTTGTGGATGGATTGAAACATAATCTTTTGAGTGTTCGATAGTTAGTTGATAAGGGATATCAAGATTGGTTTACTGAGAAAACTTGTGTGATAAAGGATAAAGATGGAAATCTAATTGGAACTGGATCTAGAACCAGAGGTAATGTATTTTAGTTGAATCCTACTGAGATGACATGTTTGATTACTAAAATTGATGATAGTTGGTTATGGCATAGAAGGTTTTGTCATATAAACTTTGACAACATTGTGAAAGTAAGTACTACACTTGCAGTAAGAGATTTGCCTAAAATTATGAAGACTACTAACATGATTTACAAAGAATGTGTGATGGCTAAACAGAAAAGAAGTTCTTTTCCCAGTAAGAAGTTTACATCTGCAAAAAAGATGGAAATTGTTCATACAGATTTGAGCGGTCCTACCAGGACTAGAGGATTCTATGGAGAATGGTATTTTATGATTCTTGTTGATGATTTTACAAGAATGATGTAGACTTCTTCTTCTAATTCATTTATACAAGTATAACTTATAATCATCCTGGAAGGTACTGCAAGTTATACTTAAATGTTATACTTGTATAAATCCTATTTTCCTCGGTCAACACTAATCTACTCGGTTGATACACTTTGGTTAGTTGACACTACTTTTCTTAGTTTAAACAGTTTGGTTGGTTAACACTGGTTTGGTTAGTTGATACAATCTTGGTCGGTTAACACTAGTTTGGTCAGTTGATAGAGTTTTGGTTAGTTAACACTAGTTTGGTCAATTGACATAGTTTTGGTCAGTTAACACTACACCAACCTAGCTTGGTTGACACTAAACTAACCTTTCTTGGTTGATACTAAACTGACCTTGCAAAGTTGACACTAACAACATGTTTCTATTGATTGTGGGAAATGACTGTCAACTCCAACTTGCGGGTAAAACTAGGCATTATGGGGACTACGGTTGCCTAATCTGGGCATGAACCATTTGAGATCTCCTAGTTTCCCTTTAGAAATGGCCCATCCATCCTATCTATCTAACAAATCTATTCTAGATCTAGACAAAGAAAGGTGGTGCAAAAATAGATATGAAATTGTAGGGTTGAAACATAAGTTCTAAAGCCTCAAAGAACTCATGGACATTCTGGATAAGAAAAGAGATACAAGGAGAATGCTAAGGACCCTACATCCTCTTACAAATGCAGAAATATTCATATACATACAACATGAAAAAATATTTAAATATAATCCCAAACTCCAAATCACTAATACAGGCACAACAAATATATGTATAACATAATCATTCTAAAAATTTACATAGACAATACAACACACAGAGAACACATTCATACACAAAGAGGAAGAATGGAGATTCTTCCTAGTTTAGACCCTACCTTAGGTCCTGCGGAGAATCCTCTTCCCTTGGCTGGAGTTTCTCTGTGGAACTTCAATCCTTGAGTAGATATCCCTATGGAAATCTTCCTTTGACAATCAACTCCAAGCAATCCTCACATAGATGACTTCACCAACCAGAGACTCTCAAAGTCACATAAACTTTCACCAAAAAGTTATGGAGAAATCAATTATAGACAACTCAAAAGAAACAAAACCTCCAAAAATTATCATCCTGCCTGCACAAAAAAAATTTCAATTATTTATCCTCTAACTATGTGGTTGGAGGAGTTGCTTTACGGGAAGCAACTTCTCCAACTTCCATAGTTGGTTGGAGGGCCAACCAAATAATTTCCTGTAAAAGACTTAATCAAGGTTTTTAATAAATTTAGTTAAAATATCTTTTAAATAAAATCATAACAAGAATAATAGACAAATACCTTTCAAGAAAAACACATAGCACAATAGGAAAACAAGTAGCCTAACTTCTAGGAGGTCTTGAGTTCAACTCCCTCCTAGATAGCTAGTTTTACAACAAAGGGCATTTTCTTTTTATTATTATTATGTTTACTTTTTATTTAATACATTCATTAAATATAATTTATTTCACCCACTTTATGTACTTATTATAAATAACATACCATTTACACAATTAATGAAAACATAGAATTATTATTATTATTGATATAAGCATGGATATATGCATGTGCACCCACATATGCACACACCTATATAACATATAAACAATTATAACATATTTATATCATAATTATTATACATATAAAATTTATTAGTTCTATTTCATAACATAAACTTAGATCAACATCAAATCAAGTCCATAACATAAACTGCATTCCATTTTCCCAACTAGGATAACTTCCTAAATAGAATTCTAAGTCCATGGGTAACCTCGAGATTAACTTGGTTAAATCTCCACACATCAATAGTTCAAGGATTTTGAAGGCACGCTCAAACCTGTGTAGCCAGGTGGAGATGATGTCTAGTACCTACATCCTACATCATGAACTGATATGCATATACATATACATATGAACATGCAGTGACAAACAAGAAGGGAGAGTACGACATCATGTGGACCTCCTATAGGAGTAACTATGACTGCCCCTCCTCATCCTACACTCACATCAACCAGTAAATGTCAATCCATAATAGGGTCAGTAGGGTTAGATCATAATATAAACATCATAACACAAATCAGTGTAAAACACTTTACTGATAGTTCATTTCTAGCCATTCCTCATTAAATTATAACTCATTTAATATGTCCAAATAAACTACAGTAACCAAATATATGTTAGAAATAGAAAATACTGAGAGGGGGGGGTGAGTTAGTATTTCACAAAATTTTACTTTTTCCTACTTATGGATATACCGGATTACTTTAATGCATACAAAGCATAAGAAACTAAATAGCATATATAATAGTAAATGTAAAGAGCTCATAACACATGATATGTTCTCGAGGAAACCCTAGCCAAGGGAAAACCCCAGTGAGGATGGTACCCACAAAGATCCACTAATCAAAAGATATCTGGTTAAGGATGTTGACCCTGTTAGGAGCCTATTACAATCATATAGTGTATTAGTCCTAGTTAAGGGACTGTAGGCCTTGTTAGAAGCCTCAACCCTATTAGGAGTTGTAGATACAAAACCTGATTACCAAATGAGCTCACTGCCCAAACAAGTAATACAAATGTTTACTGATTACAATATGGTACTGCTTACAACTTTGCATCAACAACTTTCACTGCTATCACAATTTACATATATTACATGTTACATTTCAAGTATGTTCGATACATCTTTATTTATACAAGATACAAAACATAATATCTTTCTCTTGTCATATTGCATATATTTATCCAAGAGTAAACATCTAGGATGTCATCTCTTTATAATATTAATTCATTATTTTGACTAGCAAAATAATCCCTTAATTCATTTATTAGTTCTGTCTTCAAAACTGCACTGTTGGCTATACTCTGTCATCGGTAAAATAGTCATAACTTTGTCTGTACTATCCATACTCTTTTGCACACTGAGATGGGGTATCCTTAGACACCATAGAGTCTATGTTCAACTATGCAAACTTTGATCATGCTCCAATGAATGTCACCAAAACAAAGTGTATCAGGTGCTCTATCAAAATCACTATTTCATACTTAGACAATTTTAGTCTATGATCTTCCCTACTTACTTTCCAGCTTATGTGCTCTTCATAGGGAACATATGTTTCCATAATGACAACATCTAGGTACATACCTCAACCAAATTGCCAACAATCTCCCGCTTTGTCATTGGTGGCAACATATGAGAAAATTGGCTAAGTGTACAAGTCAAAATCTCAAAATTTTTATCAAAATTGTGGCCATAGTATAAAATAAGTATACTATCCTTATATCTCCTCAAAATATACACATAATCTATAAAACTTCATAATACTCCATAGAACTCCCCCTATGAGTATCCTTCCTTATCAAATATAGACAATTTTCTAAGTATCTCTCCCCCTTTGACAACAATGACAAAATAAAGGGTGGAAAGGGATATACAAAAAATTGTGTCAAAACTTTTACCTTAATATCTTATTGTAAAGCTGGTAGGCTTGCAACACAATCTGAAAAATCTATCTTCCAAGTCTCAAAATCTTTCTCCCATGCCTTCTTTATTGATTTTGCTACATTGAGTAAAGTACTCAATCCATATGCTGCAATCTGACAAGCTTGGAGGGACTCAAAATTGAATTTCTGAAATGTTGTCTTAGCAATAAGACAATCATCTAGCTGCTCTTCTATTATAGTCAACTTGATTGAGACATGCTCTCTCAAGATATTTATTCTAATAATTTTCTTGTTCTTCTCATCATTCAAAGTCCTTATTTCATCACATAATCTTCTAATCTTATTCTCAACTGTTCTGATCTTTATGTTTAGGCTGGCCAAAGAGTTTGTCTCTGCTGCAATTTCATCTTGCTTCTCTTTTATCTTCTTTTCATCCTTAATTAAAATATTTTCAGATTTTGTACACTAAATGTACAAACACTTTCCAATCTCAAGATGTTTCCTTAAGTCCTTAATGTGTCTATCAAGTCTATCAATGTCATTTTTTATATTCTAACTTATGTTCTACAACATCTCAGCTTCATAAGCTGCCTGAGCCTTAACCTTAGCAATATCAGTTAAATTAGTGAACTCAACATCAAAAGATTTAATTACCATCTTTGCTCTTTCAAGTGGATCTGATTCAAAGACTTTTGTAGATATGACACTTTGTAGCTTCTTAGTCAAGTCTTTCAGACTACCTTCCAAATTAGACTTAACTTTCTTGTTCTTTCCAATAATTTTGTTTAAAGAAGTGATCAACTCTATTTGATCATCATCATCAACTTCCTTTCTCAAATCTTCAATCAATGTTTCTATTCCTTTCTCCTTTCTAGTCTTAGGAGTAAGACTGATTTCTTCTTGTGGTTCAATAGGTGTATTGGCCTCTGTTTCCATTTGCACTACATCATCTAAATCTAAAGTAACTTTAGTTCCTTTAATGTCCATAGATTTTGTGCCAATGTTTATGGAAGAAGAGGGAATATCTTCAAATTCAACTACCTTAGCTGCTACCTCTGCTTGTTCTGAACTTTGTTTCTCTACTGGTTTTGCAACTGCTTGAACTTTTCTATCTTTTCCAGCTACCAAGTTTGCTAGCACTTGCACAACTGCCTGTTCAGTTTTAGTCTTTACTTGCTCATACTGTCCTCCCATTATTTGTATAATTCTTCTTTTGGTTCTTAATAGGGTTTCAAGTGGCTTGAGGATTTGTTTAAGATGGTCATCATCTCTTATCTCACAGAACTATCTAATCACATTTTCTCTCATTTTGGCATTTTCTTCTTGTTCTCTCATCTTTCTTCTCACAAGTCTATTGTACAAATCTTTTGGTATCTTTCCATGAATAGTATCAAATTTCTTGTTTAACAAAATCATGTGTAACCATTGCATTCTCAAGATTCAATCTATCAAAGGATCCATATAAATCATAGTATTTGTTTATTTTGGTAAAGTCTCCATGTTGCATTATATCTTCATTAACTCTTTCTATCCTTGGTTTCCATGATTTCTTCTTTGTTGTCACTTCATCATCTTTGATCTCTGCAACTCTTCTAGGTACTGGTGGAACAATTGTTTTATGTCTTTTACCTGGTCCTGAAGCACTTTCCTTCATTCTTTTTCTCGGTGCTAAAGAAAAGGGTTTCTCTATCTGACTAATTTCATGTTCCTTCTCAGGTTCTTCAGCCTTTACCTTTACTTGAATAGGTTCTGCACTTGATGCCAAAGGTGGGACTGATAGTATCTCACTTTTCCTTATTACTTCTACAGTCTTCTTTGCAATATCAAATTCCTACTCACTCATACCCGATTCTTTTAGAATTTTCTTTATTGTAGACTCCACTCTCTTCTTTGATTGTTTCTCTTCCTTAAGTGTCTTTATTGACCAAAGTTTTCATCATATGTTCCAAATCTGTTGCTATGAGCATCAACTTTACTTTTCAACAATCTACTAACATAACCTTCTATTTCAACTTCAGAGATTTCATAGCCAAGAGGGTCTATGAATTCATGTCTAGGTTCTATTGCCTCAATGTAAGTGAAATTAGTATCAACCATAAAACATATATCATCTTTGTATTTCTCAACTAGGGATGGAGGAATTCTTGATCTATTTACCACAATGTTCTGAAAAGTTTTCAACACTAACTTTACACTGTCATTAACCTTCTCAATAAGATGTTTCATGTAAACTTTATTGATTCTTTCCATAGTATTCTCACCATCATTCCATTCAATAGTGTAAGGAAATCTTCTTAACAAGTGGAAGAACATGTAAGTAACCAATGAGGAAAATCTAAAGTGAGTGTATTTAGCTTTCTTTATCTTTTCCAAATTCTCAAACAACTGTATTCTCATAATTTCACACATATCCACAAGCTTCTTCTTCACACACATCAAATAAGCAATGTGTACCATACTTGCTGGCATATCATCTTCTTTAGAGCTTCCACACAAATTTTTTGTCAAAATCTTACACAAGTATTTTTCATCATCTTGCTTAATCTTACTAATGACTATACCTCTGCCATTGTATACTGAACCGATGTTTTCAATCACAATCTTTCTCATGTTTTTCTCATTCAATGGAATTGCACCAACTTTTGATAATCTAGTCACATCATGAATTAGGTCTACAGTTATGTCTATAACTATCTCTTCTAACCAAAATTTACCATTATGTATCCTACTCAAAATGATCTCTGTACACTCCTCATCATCAAATTCATATTTCATAGAGTACTCAGTGATTTCATTGTTTTCAAGATGTTCATAACCTTGTTTCACTGACATATCTGAGTTGTAAAATTTCTTATATTCACCATTAAAATCACTCTCCCTTAGGGTTTCATACTTTTATCCAAGATAACTTTTAACATTCTCTAAATGAAGAACTCCGTTTGGTACGGATGATAAGGCTAAACTAGCATCTCTTTCTCAGGGTTCAACTTGATCTTTCTTATTTCTAGATCTATTCTTATCCTTAATGTTGTGATTCAATGACACATCCATGATTATATCTGATTACTTTAGCTGATTCAAGATCGTAGTCGGATAAATACCTTAAATTCACAAAATTAGGGCTTTCGCTAGATCGACACTTCAAACTTCTGCAAATTGCTTCCAAACTTCTCTCTTCACTTCCAAATAACTTCTAATCACTTGATAATCATAATAACTTTGATTTCAATCTTTTAACACTTAGCATTTACTTGATCTAACATCACATTCAATTATTTTTCTGCCAAAATGTCAAAAAGATGATTCTGTAAACCTGCAACCATAAATCTTCTTGTGACCTCGCAAAACACAATATTTATTTTTGTGCACTTAACCATAGCATTAGTATAACATAAAAAACCTTCATCTAACTACGCAAAACTTAACTCATTCAAAATCTAACTCTATACTAATTCTAAGTTCCTAAACTATAGAAATTTACATAATTTAAGTGCTTCAAGAAGGGTTAGGTAAAGAATCATTCTTACCTTTAGATACATTACCTTCCTGATTACCTTCAATGTTGAATATACCTCCTTGATTTGTCCCTTTAACAAATTTTACTTCATCTTCATTGCTACATCAACCTTTCTCTTTGTTTCCTACATTTTCATTCCTTCTTGCATAGTTTCTAGGGTTAGGGTTATGATGATAACCTCCATTGTTCATTGTGCAAAATCTTGTTGTGTGTCCAATCTTGTTACATATCTAACAAGTGATTCCATTGGTTCCATATCTAGGTATTTGCTGATTGATTTGTGTCCTGCAATTTCTAGCAATATGTCCAATTTTGTTGCATCTAAAACATACTATTCCATTTCCTCTTTTCATGTCTTTAGTTGATCTCTGATCTGCATTGTTAGTATTTCTAGGCATTCTTCTATTGTAATTATTCTCAATAACTTTACGTCTTCTACATTCAATAGCTCTATGTCCAAAACCATGACAATTATAACAATAACCATTTAGAGGTTTGAATTGTTTACTTATACAATCTCTCTTCATATGACCAATAGTATTACTAGTAAAACATCTACCTTTGAATTCTCTTTTCATACCTTTGGATGATTCTTCTTGCTTCAGTGGTTCTTCTTGCTTTGGTGCATCTTCAGATTTGTTCTCATCTAACTTATTTTCTTCACTGCTTTCACATTCATTTAGATCTGGTTTATTGCTTTCACTAACTATCTTCAATATGTTAAATCCAAGACCAATTTTGTCATAAAATGGTTTTCCATAAGATACTTTCTTATCAATCTTTTCACTATTTCAATATAGCCTCTCAAGTTTTTGTTTGGATTGAGTCAATTCACCTTTCACAATTTTGTTGTATTTCTCAAGTTCATCATACTACAATTTGACTTTATCAAATTCAGATGTTACCTTGCCAAGTTTAGATTTCAGATCTTCATTTTCATTCTTTAAACTTTCATTCTCAGATCTCAAATTGTCATTTCCATCTTTCAAGCTAAGCTTCAGATTTTCTATCTTCAATTCATGTTTAAGGATCACATTTTCTTTTTCTAAGTCTTCACAATCTTGAACAAGAATTTTAGATTCCTTCTCAGATTTTAGATCTTCTATCTTACCTTTCAATTTGTCAATAAGATTCTTTGCATCATCATACTTTCTTTTCAAAGCATTTCTTACATCAGTAAGAATATCAATTTGCTCAAGAGCTTCTTCAAGATTCTTCTGTAATTGATCCATATCCATAGAGATCTTACTCAAGCTACTAGGCTTTCCTTGAATGTTTCTTCTCTAAGTAACTGTGCTTTGATACCAATTGTTAGAAATAGGAAATACTGAGAGGGGGGGTTAATTAGTATTTCACAAACTTTTACTTTTGCCCACTTATGGATATAACAGATTACTTTAATGCATACAAAGCATAAGAAACTAAATAGTATACATAATAGTAAATGTAAATAACTCATAACACATGATATTTTCTTGAGGAAACCCTAGGCAAGGGAAAACCTTGGTGGGGATGGTACCCACAAAGATCCACTAATCAAAAGATATCCAGTTAAGGATGTTGACCCTGTTAGGAGCCTGTTACAATCATATAGTGTATTTGTCTTGGTTAAGGGACTATAGGCCTTGTTAGAAGCCTCAACCCTATTAGGAGTTGTAGATACAAAACCTGATTACTAGATGAGCTCACTACCCAAACAAGTAATACAAATGTTTACTGATTACAATATGGTACTACTTACAACTTTGCATCAACAACTTTCGCTACTATCACGATTTACATATATTACATGTTACATTTCAAGTATGTTTGGTACATCTTTATTTATACAAGATATAAAACATAATATCTTTCTCTTGTCAGCTTGCATATCTTTATCCAAGAGTAAACATCTAGGATGTCATCTCTTTATAATATTAAGTCATTAGTTTGACAAGCAAAATAATCCCTTAATTCATTTACTAGTTCTATCTTCAAAACTGCACTGTCGGCTGTACTCTGTCATCGGTAAAATAGTCACAACTTTGTCCATACTCTCTATACTCTTTTGCATAGTGAGATGGGGTATCCTTAGACACCATAGAGTCTATGTTCAACTGTGCAAACTCTGATCATGCTCCAGTGAATGTCACCAAAACAAACTATATCGAGTGCTCTGTCAAAATCACTGTTTCATACTTAGACAATTTTAGTCTATGATCTTCCATACTTACTTTCTAGATTATGCACTCTTCATAGGGAAAATATTTTGCCATAATGACAACATATATGTACATACCTCAGCCAAATTTCCAACAATATATATGCTCAAATGTCTCATAAAATGCTAACTAAATAATAATCATAGTCCATCATAAAATCCAAAGTGTCGAATCAAAAGTCCTGTCAGCCTAACATAGGAAGATGCTAGGGTGGGCATTACATCTTCTCCCCCTAGGATTAGTCTTAATCCTAGAAGCCTACAAATCAGTATGAATATGCAGATTTGAGTCTACTAGCATCCTCCCAAGTAGTAGAGGTATCATCATTGGGGTCCCATTAGACCCTTACCTGCTCTATGTTGTGACCCTTGAGGGTCAAAGTCCACTGCTAGAGTATACATACTAGCTCCAAAGCTAGCTACCCATCCTCTATCTATAAAGTGTTCCAATCCAAAAGATGAGTCAAATCAGGAATATACTTTTTAAGTAAGGATACATGAAACACATCATGCACACATGCAAGGCTGGGTGGCAGGGCAAGTCGGTAAGCAACCAGTCCTATCCTCTCAAGGATCTCAAATGGACCTACAAATCTTGGTGCCAACTTAGAACCTTTTTCATAATAGATTGGGCTCTTACATGGGTAGGCTCTCAAAAACACCTTATCTCCAATAGAGAATTGTCTATCAATCCTATGAGCATCAGCATACTTCTTTTGCCTATCCTGATCAGTCAAAAGATGTTCTTTGATCCTTTGAACCTATTGCTCCATTTCTTATAACATCTTAGGGCCAAGTAATACTCTATCCTCTAAGTGATCCCAACTCAGAGGGGTAGGACAAGGATGACCATAAAGAGCCTAAAATGGTGACATCCCCAAAGACCTGTGATAGCCATTATTGTAGGCAAACTCCTCTAGGTACAAGTAATCTTCCCAATGGGTTTGTCTATCCATCACATACATCCTAAACATGTCCTCAAGAACCTAATTAACTCACTTTGTCTGACCATCGATCTCCAGGTGGTATGCAAAACTAAAATTTAGCTGAGTCCCTAAAGCATGCTACAAAGAGGTCCAAAACTCTGAAGTGAATACTAGCTCTCTATCAGAGATAACCTTTCTAGGAACATCATGTAATCTGACTATATCCTTCATGAAGACTTTGGCTACTGAGGTAGCTGTATAAGATGACTGCATAGGTGAGAAATGTGCTACCTTGGTTAACTTATCCACTGTGACCATGATAGCATCATGTCTTTGATATGTGACTGGTAGTCCCACAATGAAATCCATAGATATCATATCTGATTTCCATTTGGGAATCAAATGTGGTTGAAGGAGGCCTGCTGGGTGATGATGCTCGGCCTTGACTCTTTGAGATTCTAGAAACCTAGCCACAAAATTGACTATATCCCTCTTCATGCTTGACCAAAAATATAGTTGTCTTAGATCTGAATACATCTTCTTAACACCTGGATGGGCTGAATAGGGAGCACGGTGTGCTTCCACCATGATGAATCCTTGAAGATCACCTAAAAGTGGCATGTAAATTCTACCTTGATGTCTTAGCAGTCCATCTGACTCTAAGGAATACCCTAAGAACCTTCCTTCTAAGGTCCTTCCTATCTCAATTTCAACCTTAACTTCTAGATACAAGGTATATGAAGAAAGTTCTTGCAAGATCTGACCTCTCAAATTAGTCAAAAGGGAAAGCATGGATATTTCATGTCTCCTTTTCCTTAAAGCATCTACCACCACATTTTTCTTACCTTGGATATATCTGACCTCAAAGTCATACTCACACAGGAATTCCATCCATCAACATTGCCTAGCATTGAGATTAGGTTGAGTAAATATGTATTGAAGGCTTCAATGATCAGTGTGTAACTCAAATTGATGTCCCAATTAGAAGTGTCTCCAATGATTCAGGGCATGAACTACAACTACTAACTCCAAATCATGGGTGGGATAGTTAAGCTCATGGTCCTTAACTTTCTAGACTCATAAGCAATAACTCTTCCCTCTTGCATCAATACTACCCCTATGCCTTCCAAGGAGGCATTAGTACAAACTACAAAATTTTCAACGGGGTCAGGTACTACCAAAATTGGGGTACTGGTCAACTCTGAAAAGATTCTAAACATTTCTCAGTCCAAATGAACTTCTTCCCTTTCCTTTTCAAGGAAGTGATGGGGTGAGCTATTTTGGATAATCCTTGGATGAAGCGTCTATAGTATCTAGCTAAACCCATGAAACTATGAACCTCTGAGACATTGGTGAGGGTTGGCCATTCAACTATAGCTTGTATCTTGGTGAGATCAACTGCTATACCTTCTCCTGAGATAACATGACCAAGATACTTAACTTCAATTTGAAAGAAATCACACTTCTCCAAGTTTTCAAATAACTAATTCTCACAAAGGCATTGTAACACTTGTCGAAGATGTTGCTCATGTTCTTCCACTATGTTAGAATACACCAAAATGTCATCTAAGAAAATTATGACAAATTTATCCAAGAAGGTTCTAAATACCCCATTCATAAGACTCATGAATACTAATGGTGCATTTGTAAGACCAAAAGGTACTACGATAAATTCATAGTGTCCATATCAAGTATGAAAAGTTGTACGATGAATGTCAGCTTCCTGAATCCTTAACTGATGATAACCCGACTTCAAATCAATCTTGGAAAACATCTTGGCTCCTTTCATCTAGTCAAACAATTCATCAATTCTTTGCAAAGGGTACTAATTCTTAATGGTTACTTTGTTGAGTTGATGATAGTCAATGCACATGTGTAATGAACCATCCTTCTTTTTAACAAAGATAACCAGAGCTCCCCAAGGTGACACACTTGGTCTGATAAAGCCTTTTTCTAAGAGTTCTTCTAATTGAACTTTTAATTCACTCAACTCTTGAGTGGTCATGTGATAGGGAGCTTTAGAGATAGGTTCAGCTCCTGGCACTAGTTCTATGTGGAAATCAATATCCCTTTTGGGAGGCATTACCAAAATCTTAGTTGGATATACATCTGCAAACACTTGAAGCAAAGGGTGCTCAAGTATAATTTCTCTATCTTCCTTTTTCATCAAATCATTAACTAAGACTGCAAGAAGTTGGCATCCTTTCCTCATGCATTTCTTAAGTTGCATAGCCAATATCATCCAGAGTGAAATAGGCTATTGAATTCCCAAAATTGTGTTGGGCTTACCTAAATCATCCCAGCAATGAATGAGCTTTTTTCTGCAATCTATCTTAGCTTCATGTGCTATCAACCAATCCATTCCTAGGAAAACTCCATACGATCCAAGAGGAATAATTCAAAGATCAACATTGGTAGAAAAAGGTCCTAATCCCAAGTTGCAACCTTGAGCACACAAATTTGTGGTCATTTTAGCCCCTGAGGCTAGCTCTACCTACCACTTAACTCCTTTCCCTAATACCGCTAGCCCACACTTTTCTATCAAAGAAGAAGATATGAAGGAGTCGGTTGCTCCTGAGTCAAAGAGAATAGAAATAGTTTTACCCTTTAACAAACTTGAAGTTTCTATGCCAGTGTTTTTGTGATCAACTTGTCTGTATTCCACTATAACAGGCATCCTGTGAGACTAACTGGCATCTCCTACTATTGGTTCTGAAACTGCTTGATTTTGATTATTGAGATTTGTGTGTTGAGGGAATGAACCACAATATGTCCTTTTTGTCCACAAGAATAACACCCGGTATTCCTTCCCAAGTTCTTTGCAGGAGGTGCACTGGATTGTTGATAACCTCCTCTATTGAAATTTTGATAATTATGGGATTGTGGAGGAGGAAACCTTTGTTGTGCTTGGAAGTTGTTACAGTTTGAGGTTGTTGAAACTTCCCATTACTTTTGTTATTATTCTGAAACTTCTTCTTAGGGAAGTTTTGTCCACTTTTGAAAGATGACTATTGGTTCTTAGTGTTGGAAATTCCTTGATCAAAGTTCCCCTTAGAACCTGATCCAGCATTGAAATTTTGGCCACTAGCATAGCCACCTCTTCCTTTGACCTTCCTTTTAGCAAGGTATGCCTTAGTGATGGCATCCTAGAGGTTTTGGGGTTCCAAGACTACTACCTCTCCTAATATTCAGTCGTTCAGACCTCTAATGAAATGTTGGACAAGTATGGGTCCATCATCTCTAAAGCCTGAGAAAGGCTTAAGTTCATAGAACATTCTTTCATACTATTCCACTGACAAGTTGGCTTGCTTGAGGTGGTGGAATTCTTCTATCCTACCTTGCCTCCACTGATCAGACATGAATCGATCCTAAAAGCTTTCTAGGAATAGTTCCCATGAAATAGTGTTGATGGTGACTTGAAGCTTGTCTTCTTCCATATGCCACCATGTAGATACAAACTTCCTTAGATTCATAATAGCGCATCTAACCTTAACATTGCTACTAAAAGGGTTCATAGAAAAACACCTCTCAAGGTCAAAAAATTAGGTTTCTGCTAAAGAACCCCCTTCATTGCCATAGAAGAGGGGTACCTTGACTTTGAGAAAGTCCCTCATATGAGCGGTATCCCTATCTTCAGATTCTTGCCTAACTTTCCTTCTCCTAGGGCTTCTCTCTCTTTCCCTATCTTGATGTTGAGCTTGGTTTCCTTTTTCAAAATTGACTCTATTTTCAAGGTTGTCAAGTCTATGCAGAAGTTGTTGCATAAGTTATCTAAGTTGGGCTCCTTCTAAGTCATTACTCTGACTCTCATTCCTATGGTTATCTTGAGTTTTTTCTCCCTCATGTTCCCCATGGGAACTCTTTGGGTGAGATCTAGAGGAAGACTGTTGAGTCCTGTCCCTAGCTCTTTCGCAGGTAATGGGAGGCATCCTAGGAGGGGGGTGCAATATTAGTTTTAAGCGCACGTTTAAAAGTAGCATTCAATGTGTTCAAAAGTATTGAGTTTCAAATGTAAATAGACCCTGACCTCCCTGTGTAGAAACTAGGGCTATGATACCAAATGTAATGTCTCCACCAAGGAACCCATAAGGAATTAGGTCTTATGACCAAAAATTGCAACTAATTTTTTTTTCCTAACATTACACCATTACTACTTCACATTTACATTCATTAAGGTTCCCTTAATGAATTCATTTACTACCATATTTACATTACTTATCCAAATTGAATTTCATTTCCTTTCTTTACTTTCACATTTTAGAACTTAAGAGATAGGATAAGAAAACAACATTTCATTTACAATTATATTTCTTACTTTACATACTAATTTCATTTCTCCTTCCCACACATTGAATAACTATTCCTTACAAATTACATCTTAAACTTAGCATAATAAAAAATTTCTTTCATTGCAACATAGGAGAGATAGAAAAGATAATTTTAACATGACATAATATATTTCCAACTTTGATCTTTCAAATAACAACCCTTGAAACAAAGCCTAGAACTATCCCTCCCAATTGCATTGCTTTTCTTTTCAATTACATCTTTCTGATAATAGATCTCATAATAACAGGTATGTGAATGGCCCAAAGGAATTACAACATATCTTTTCATCTTTCCTTTCAAAATACATAATACAAAATACAAATATCTACATCAATACATATATTTGAATGCATCCAAGTCACGAACCACGAATAGGACCTCGAAAGATTTTTGCCACCCAACCATGTGGAACTGCTGAGGTTCCACCCCCTATGCTAGGAGATAGAACCAAGATACTCACAAGGCCCTAAGCAATCTAAGGCTACACAAAAACCTAATCTGAAAGAAATAACATAACAATATATCACTTTACTAATCACAAGGGTTAGGTTCCTAGTATAACCTCTAGGTGAGTGTCATCACATATCCTAAATTTTGGGATCCTTCCTGGCAACCATGTAACCCCAGTCCCCTCTTTATGAATAGGGATCCATCCTAATAGTTATCCATGGTCCCATAACTCCAATAGGACTATGTGGCCATTAATATATTTTCTTTCATTATCTTTTGTTTCCCCCCTTACCCAGATTCATTGTTAGGTTATCACTTTTTTACTAACCCACCCATAGGATCATCTGGTAACCACTTTAGGGTTCCAACACCTATGGTGAGCCACTGACCTAGGGTACCTGGTCCCCTACCCACACACACAAGCCATGCAAACATTAAGTTCTTTAAAAAAAAACCATATCATATGTCTGGGGAGCCTTTTGATGCACTCAGGCAACCTGAACAAGTATTGACCTTACATTATGGACTCTACCAAAACCAAGTATGAACAAAAGCTTATAATCAAAACCAAGTATATAAATTCATAATACATGACATAAAACTTCCCACATGCATTTACACAACATTCCATAGCTTATTTCAAAAGTCTAGGGAAATCTCATGTGCTTGAAATTTGGCTAAGTCTAAATTTTTAAAAAATCTCAAAATTAGAAGTTGCATCTTAACTCCTATGAAGCTGAAACCTATCCCAATCATCCCAGAAGGTACCTAATTCCTTTATACAAGTATAAATTATAATCATCTCAGAAGGTACTATGAGTTATACTTAAATGTTATACTTGTATAAATCCTATTTTCCTCGGTCAACACTAATCTGCTCAGTTGATACACTTTGGTCGATTGACACTAGTTTTCTCAGTTCAAATAGTTTCATCGATTAACACTGGTTTGGTCAGTTGATATAGTCTTGGTCGGTTAACACTAGTTTGGTCAGTTGACATAGTTTTGGTCAGTTAACACCAGTTTGGTCAGTTGACACAGTTTTGGTCGGTTAACACTACACTGACCTAGCTCAGTTGATACTAAACTGATTGTAGGAAATGACTGTCAACTCCAACTTGCAGGTAAAACTAAGCATTATGGGGACTATGGTTGCCTAATCTGGGCACGACCCATTTGAGACCTCCCAGTTTCCCTTAAAAAATGGCCCATCAATCCATCTTATCTATCTAAAAAATCTATTCTAGATCTGGACAAAGAAAGGTGGTGCAAAAATAGATATGAAACTATAGGGTTGAAATAGAAGTTCTAAAGCCTCAAACTCATGGACATTATGGATAAGAAAAGAGATACAAGAAGAATGCTAAGGACCCTACATCCTCTTACAAATGTAGAAATATTCATATACATTGAACATGGAAAAATATTTAAATATAATCGTAAACTCCAAATCACTAATACAGGCACAACATATATATGTATAACATAATCATTCTAAAAATTTACATAAACAATAAAACACATAGAGAACACATTCATACATAAAGATGAAGAATGGAGATTCTTCCTAGTTTAGACCCTACCTTGGGTCCTGTGGAGAATCCTCTTCCCTTGGCTAGAGTTTCTTTGTGAAAATTCAATCCTTGAGTAGATATCCGTTTAGAAATCTTCCTCTAGCAATCAAATCCAAGCAATCCTCACACATATGACTTCACCAATCAGAGACTCTCAAACTCACATAAAATTTCATGAAACATTTCTAGAGAAATCAATTATAGACAACTCAAAAGAAACAAATCCTCCAAAAATTATCATCCTCCCCACACAAAAAAATCTTCAATTATTTATCCTCCAACTATGTGGTTGGAGGAGTTTCTTTACGGGAAGCAACTTCTCCAACTTCCATAGTTGGTTGGAGGGCCAACTAAATAATTTCCCATAAAAGACTTAATCAAGGTTTTTAATAAATTTAATTAAAATATCTTTTAAATAAAAGCATAACAAGAATAATAGACAAATACCTTTCAAGAAAAAGACATAGCACAGTAGGAAAACAAGTAGCCTAACTTATAGGAGGTCTTGAGTTCAACTCCCTCCTAGATAGCTAATTTTACTACAAAGGGCCTTTTCCTTTTATTATTATTATGTTTACTTTTTATTTAATACATTCATTAAATATACGTTATTTCACCCACTTTATGTACTTATTATAAATAACATACAATTTACACAATTAATGAAAACATACAATTATTATTATTTATATAAGCATGGATATATGCATGTGCACCCACATATACACACACCTATATAACATACAAACAATTATAACATATTTATAACATAATTATTATACATATAAAATAGATTAATTCTAACTCATAGCATAAACTCAGACCAACATCAAATCAACTCGATAACATAAACTGCATTCCATTTTCCCAGCTAGGATAACTTCCTAAACAAAATTCTAAGTCCATGGGTAACTTCAAGAGTAACTTGGTTAAATCTCCACACATTAATAGTTTGAGGATTTTGAAGGCATGCTCAGACTTGTGTAGCTAGGTGGAGATGATGCTTAGTACTGGCATCCTACATCACCAACTAATATGCATATACATATACATATAAACATGCAATGACAAACAAGGAGGGAGAGTGCAACATCATGTGGACCTCCCGTAGGAGTAACTATGACTGCCCTCCTCATCCTACACTCACATCAACCAGTTAATGTCAATCCATAATAGGGTCAGTAGGGTTAGATCATAATATAAATATCATAACACAAATCAGTGTAAAACACTTTACTAATAGTTCATTTCTAGCCATTCCTCATTAAATTATAACTCATATAATATGTCCAAATAAAATGCAATAACCAAATATATATGCTCAAATGTCTCATAAAATGCTAACTAAATAATAATCATAGTCCATCATAAAATCCAAAGTGTTAAAGCAAAAGTCTTGTCAGCCTAACATAGGAAGATGCTAGGGTGGGCATTACACAAGAAGGAGACATGGTATGTAAACTAAAGCAAGCACCTAGAACTTGGTATGCAAGATTGGACAAGTATTTGTTAAAGTTGGGATTTACAAAAGGAACAGTTGATAGTAATCTATACAAAAAAGATATTGAAAATGGTTTGTTGGTTATAGTTATTTTTGTTGATGACATTATTTTTGGAGGAGAAGATGAAGCTAGTGACAAATTTGCTGATGAAATGAAGACTAAATTTGAAATAAGTATGATTGGTGAAATGAAATACTTTTTGGGATTATAGATAACATAGAGAAATGATGGTATCTTTGTAAGTTAGACAAAGTATCTAAATGACTTGTTGAAAATATTTGGAATGGAGAATTGTAAACCAGTTGGAACACCTATGGTAACTGGACATAAGTTATCTAGCACTGATGAGACTCTTGTAGTAAAATAGAAGAATTATAGATCCATGATTGGAGGACTAGAGTATTTGACACATACAAGACCTAATATAGCACATTCAGTTGGAATTGTAGCAAGATTTCAAGCTAAACCTAGAGAATCACATTATGCAGTAGTAAAGAGGATACTGAGATATTTAAGAGGCACAATGGACTATGGAGTATGGTATGAAAAATCTAATGATTTTACCCTATGTGCATATACAGATGCTAATTGGGGAGGCAGTGTTGATGATAAGAAAAGCACCAGTGGTGGAGCATTTTTCCTTGGAGGAAGATTGGTTTCTTGGCTAAGAAAGAAGTAGAATTGTATCTCACAGAGCACAATAGAAGAAGAATATGTAGCAGCAACAAACAATTGTAACTAGATAATTTGGATGAAGAAAATGTTGAAGGATATTGGAATAAAGTTTTTTGAACCTATTTTCATACATTGTGACAACACCATCATAGTTAGTATGTCTAAGAATCTTGTATTACACTCTAAGAAAAATTATATAGAGATCAAGTATCATGTTGTAAGAGAGAAAGTTGATGAGAAAGAGGACACACTTGAGTACATAAGTACAAAGGAGGAGATAGTAGATATATTCATAAAGCCTTTGCCTAAGGATACATTTGAGTATCTAAGATGTATGCTTGGGGTTATGCCCTAGCCTACTTTTGAGAATTGATGCAGTTGGTTGCATCTGTCCAGTGGTATATGAGCCTTATCTTTCTTCTAGACTAGATGTTAGTACTTCCTCTATGGGGGAGTATGTGTATCTGAGCTGAGTCATGAGGACTCTAGTGAATGTATTTTTTGAATAGTGTCTATTGACATTGGTGTTTTTGTTGACATAGTAATGAAATTTTTGTCATTGATGTCAATGGGGGAGAAGTGTACATGAAAAAATCTATTTGTACTATATGAATAGGAAAACGAAGCAAGATTTGATTGATGAAGAGGATTTGAAGTAGCAGTGTTGCACTATTGGATTTTTGGAACATTGGATGTTTTTCATCTATGTTGCCATCAATGCCAATGTGGGAGATTTTTAGGAATGAATGCTAAATGTTTGGCAGCCATTCTGTAGTAGTTGTTGCATTCATGACTATGGTTGTCATTGATGTCAACACAGTGATCTTCTAGAGACTTGTAGAGAAGCCGACTGAGTTTGAATTAGCGCATGTGGGTTATTGTAGTTGGAGCTATGAAATGTTGAGGATGTACTCTTTGATATGTTATATGTCTATGGTTAAGAGTGCAGATAGTAATTCTTTTATTCATGGAAGTTATGAGCATTTTGGTGGAAGCAGTTTTCAGGCAGTGTTCCTCACTAGCGGTTTGTGGAAATAAGATAATATCTCCTAATTGAGATGGAATCTAGTTTTGCATAGTTAAAGGGAAGTTGAAGACACATTGATAGTGATGTGGATGATAGCATAAACTTCGAGGTCACACAAATGAAGATTTATTGTATTTGGAAGTCGACAGTTTTGTGTAATTTTGATGTAGCACGTGGAAACTTTTATTTTGTAATTGTATGGCGACTCATTTGTAATTATTTGAGTGTGGTATAATGGAAGGAATGTGTTTCCTTTTTTTACATAGAAGATGATAGTAGTGTATGAATATGAAGTGAAGAAAAGAGCTAAATGTGAAAGAAAATTGTGAAGGAAGACATGTGAAGTACAAAGATCTGAAATTGAGATCTGGTGTAATAGTGAGTGCAGTTTGGTATAGTTAGAGAAAAGGCAACATATTATTTTATTGAGTGATAAAAAAATTATTTGATAGTGTGTTCAATGATCTTACCCTGAAGCTGTTTGGGCAGTGGGTCCTTCTATCTTCCATAACTCTTAATAGGGTTAGAATATTTTAACAGGGATTTAAAATCTCCTAACATGGATTCATATGTATTGGATGTATTTCATAAGACTCCTAAAAAAGTCCATCCTTTCACAAGGAATATTCATTTTAGTGCATCTTTTGTGGGCATCATTCCTACCAGGGTTTACTCTTTGATCAAGAGGTTCCCTAGTCAACATATCTTGTGTCATTGTGTTATTGTGTATGAATATCTTTCTATGGTTGGTAATTAAATTGCTTACATGGTTTAATGCTATTGAAGTTGATAAAAGTTATAGTTATCTTGGTGGACTTTACTTTACTTTACTTTAGACTTGAAGTGAAGACTTTGTTATCTCTATTGAGCATTTATTGTCACTTAGTATCAAAATCATTAGTCGGTGAAATACTGGACCAGTCGGTAAATACAAGGAGATAGGAACAGTCAGTAAAGCTTAGCAAAGCAAGTTAGTTGACTATATGCATCGATGTATCTTATAGTCTACCAAGCACACATTCACACTGATGGATAGTTTACACTGAAGTCTTCTAGCATACACCAAATAGAGTAAACAAGCACTACCGAGGATAATAGAAATGACTTATGAATCAATGAAGGCACAATTTTCAAGATAGATAGTTATAATAGACTGATACATGTGTAAGCTAGATTATTTCAAAATCAGTGTAAAGATATGAAAAGTAATATAGTTTGTTACAAGATCGATGGCTAACAAAATTCAAAGAAGATCTGATGGTGATACATCAACCGAGAAAGGTAAAGTGGTATAATCTATGAACATGGTTAAGCGGCATAATCTAATGGATGTAAATCAAATGGTTTAGCAAATCTAGAACACTATAAATATATCATTCTAAGAATGATGAAGATGATGAGACTAAATTGATACAAGCACTGAATAGACCAAACCGAGCAAAATTGTTTACAGAGAAGTATTCAAAATTGACAAAGCAAACCGAGCATCACAGACCAGAAAATCTAGACAAGAAAGGTGATATTTATATAGTACTTATATGATCTATTATCAGACAATCTAGTTGTCAATCAGAGCAGATACATTTTCTATTGCTTTCTAACAATTGTAATAGAACTATCAAAATCTCTTAACTGAGTGGATTTAATAGTCCTATTGTAAATCTCTTAACTGAGTGCACACTTAATAGTGTTGTCAAAATCCTATAACGAGGTAGATCTAGCTGATCTTTTGTTACTCCTAATAGGGTAAGATCACCAGAAGTGATCAAAATTGTAGCCTTAATAGGAAAACTCTTTCTATCTATAGACTAGTAAAGATTTGTGGGTCTCATCCCCACCGCAGTTTTACCTTCTAATAGGGGTTCCTGTGTAACCAAATACTTGTGTTATGTGATTGCATTGATGGTATAATGATTAGTTAGTTTCATATATGATTGTTTACACAATTTGATGCAAGTTATTTGATCAGTTAAAGTACTGAATGTTAAATCAAAATGAAGGATTTAAATGAAAAGTTTTAGTAGATACTAATTCACCCCTCCCCTCTCAGTATCTGTCTCTCCTAATTTCCAACAATTGGTATCAGAGCTAAGTTCTCTTGTTGAATAGTCTAACCACTGAAGGGTAAAGATCTAAAGACATGGAGAGATATAAGCTTGATAAGTCTATTGAGAATCAGAAACTTTAATTGCAGATGTATGTGGAATAGTACAAGAAAGCCAAGAGTGAATTAAAGGATTTACTGGTACAGAGAAAGAACATTGCAATTGCACAAGGTGAGATCGGTTATCATGAAGAAATTTTTGAAGATGCATTTGATCATAGTGGATCTAGCTTGGGAAGCATCTCTGATGGATTTGATAGTACTATCACTGACCTATCTGAAAGGAACCAGTAGCTATCTGATCAAGTGAAGGCTTTACAGATTGGACAAGAAACACAAATGGTAAGAATGGTAGAAATATTGAGCAATGCAAGACAAGTTGAGTAGGACCGTAACCTAGCCATTGAAGATAGAAGACTGATGACTTAAAAATTACAAGCCAAGGAAAGTGAAATACAAAGAATTACTAATCATCACTTTCAAGTGTCTAATCAGGTTCTGATTGCAAATCAAGAAGTAAATCGGATCAATGGTGAACTATCAAGGAATCTTGAAGATACAACAAGATTGAGAGAAGAAAATGAAAAGTTGAGGAATGACCTAAAGAATCAACAACATAATGAGATGAAAAAGTTGGCTGAAGAAAGTTCAAAGAAGATTGATGATTTCTTGGACAATCAGAGAAGATTTGGAAGCAGAGCCAGTATAGGTTATACTGGTGAAGGTGAATCATCAAAACATACTGAAAAGATCAATAACAATCAAGGTCAGAAATCTAAAGTACTGACTTGCTATCACTGTGGAAAACCTAGACACACTTCTAATGTATACCAAAGCAAAGCTAAAGGGTATCCTCCTATTACTACTACAAGATTTGATGGTTACTGCTATTACTATGGAAAGTCTGGACATCAAGCATTTGAATGTAGATCTAGACAAAAGGACAATATCAAAAAGACTACTACAGGGAAGATATGTTACACATGTAACAAGCATGGTCACATTGCAAGTGAATGCAAAGCTAAGATGAAGCAAGTCTAGACTCCTAAGCAGAAAACTCAGAAGAAGTCATATCAACCAAAGAGGGAAGGTAATGCATATGTATGGAATTATAATACATGGACTAGTTGCACTTCTTGTGGCTGGTATGGACATATTGCAGCTAACTGCTATAGGGCACATCGCATAAGAAATTCAAGATATTGGGCAAGCACACCGATGGCCTGTATGCACTATCACAAAGTCCGTCATGTGAGCAAAGAATGTAGAGATTGAGTACTGGATGAGAACCATGTATTTGAGAGTGGATACACTATTGTAGATATCATGAAGATGAGGAATACTATGTGGAAGAAAGTAGAGAAGGTGATTGCTAAATTTAGTAACACTATCGGTGAAACCTCATCCTCTAGACAAGGTGACATCGGTAACTCCACTTAAGGTGACTAAGGTATGTATGGAACTGATACTTTGAAAGATCATATTTTACATATAGTTCCTTATACTTGAAGAGTTAATACCAAATCTGCATGAATTAAGATGCACTATGGTTATATTGTGTGAGCTAACAATGTTATACAAGTCGGTAAAGGCAAGGTTAACCAAGGAAATAGTGTAAACCAACAAAATTGGGTGTCAACCAAATAAGATGGCTTTAATACACTATCAAGTTAGGTCGGGCATTTATTGCAAATATTTGAGTAGGGAATTTTGGAAAAGTCTATAAATACACTAGAATCGAGTTCATTATTTACATTGCGAGCACTAGAGAATAATTTTTTTAGAGCAACCAAGAGTTTGAGCTAAAGATTTCTATAGAGATTCAAGGCACTTTTGTCTCGAACCGACAACTAGTCTTCGACTATCAAGTAGGTTTTTCAGATATACTTTTAACTTGTGCTCATTGTAATCACTGAAACCCTAGTTTTCTTGATGGCATCCACATCTACCACAACTAAATCACAACAAGGTGAAGAAGAGGTTGAATTCATAGTTAGGGAATATTTTAAAGAAGATAAATTCAAATCACGCCCTAGATTTACATCATAGATTGATCTAATGGGAGCATTCTCTAGCATTCCTAAAAGGGTTTAATTAACTGAAGATGTTAGAGCGTATATCCACTGCAAGATCAGTGAGGTAGGAATGTATGAACTAATTGTTGCACTTCAAGGGGTTTGTGACCTAAACGGATAGTTGAAACCAGAGTATAAACACCTGGAAGATGTAGGGTTAACTGAGATTCGATATTTTCCTCAAGATTTTAAGAATGAATGGATAAGAATTGTGTTGAGCCGATATCACGACCACAAATTTTGGTTGGACAGCAAGCCTATCAAAGTAACAAAGAAGATGATAAGCATTATTACAGGGTATCCCACTATTGATAAAGTGAAAGTGTTTCACAGCTCTGCTAGACAAGAAGTTGAACAAAATATAGGTGCAGAATGGGATGGAAGAGCGCTGAAAATAAACAAAATCAAAGATCCTGCTGTAAAATTTGTAGCTCATGTTATCGAGTATAAGATATTTTAGTCGAGTTGATTGAATAGTGTACCAAAAAATGCTATGGATATGGCCTACAAGATTGTGAAAAAGAATCACCAAGTTGACTTAGCAGACTTCATGTTCTGATAGCTGGCAGACAACATGAAGGTCATAAGATCAAAGAAGTCTAATACATGTAAATTCGGTTCTTTACTTGTATGTTTATTCTTGTATATACAAAGGTTTGTACCTAGCATTGGAAAGGTTGTATGGAAGAAGGACAAACCTATTGCATAAGAGATTAGTGATCATATGAAATCTCTCGGAGATAATGTGAATAAGGAATTTGATCTATACTTTAACAAATTCAAGGAACAGATGCATAAGAGAATCCAAATACCTGGTGAGTTAGTAAAGAAATTTGAGAATGACATATGTTTTGTTGTTAGCATAGATCACTACTTGATCAAATCTGTTACACCGAGAATCAAGTGGCTAGCACGTATGGGTTACAAGATAAGCCATGATTTCACATTGAAATCCATTACCACCTTGGTAGCATTTCCTATTGACATTTCTGCAAGTAGATTTGGAACATATGAGGAAGTTAAATCAAGACAAAGACTGATATGTCTATCGGTAAAATGACTAGAAGAGGAAAGAAGATAATAAAGAATCTTGAGGCTACACTAAATGCCTCCTAATTACCAGATGATTTATCGGAGGAATCACTGGTTGTTGCCACAACCGAAGGGCTATTGGAGCTTGCAGATAAATCTTATGATAGTGAAGCCACCAAGTCAGATGATGAAAAGGGCACCTCATCAGTTCCTCCTACTAATGATATAGAAAAGGAGATGATTGTAACTAAGAAACCAAGGGTAGCAACTCCTACTTGAAAATATATGAAAAGAAAGACAAAGACGATAGTAGACTTACCGAAAAAGAAAGTGAAACAAAAAAAGGTTACCGAAGGTAATGACAAGTCTAATGAAGAGAATAGATACAAGGTTGTAAAACACAAAGATAGTAATATTGAAGAATTAATTGAAGATATAATGGAAAATGGAAATTTGAATGATCCCACTTTAGGAAAGTTTGACAACATGAGTGCAGAGGATCAAATAAAGATTGAGAATGCGGTTGTATAGAAAATGATCAAATTCAAGAGAATACTAATTGAAACTTCTTATAGCTTACCAAAGGCACTAGATGATAGAATTGCTACAAGATGGATCATGGCAATGGAGATAGAAAAGAACAAAAGAGAAAGATCATTGATGAGGTTAGCAACACATCTAAGCATGACTAAAGTAGAAAAGTATTTATAGAAGTATCAACAAAGATTTTTGATAGAACACAAAACCCTCATGATTATGGATGAAAACATTGGTGACATAGATGCCGAGTATACATCATTATGGGATTTGATATTGAAGGAAGAAGCAAAAGCAGAGAAAGTTGCTTATCTACAAATGTCAAAAAAGGTGAAAAGGTCAAAAGATAAAGGTATACTTTTGGGTGATACAGACAATATAGATAAGGACACCGGTACATAGGATACCAAGATAATCAGCATAACCAAGGACAAATCAAAGATAAATGTAACACAACAGGCACTGAAAAGAGTTGAAATTCAACTAAAGAAGAAAATAGATGAAGATGTTCTTATTGAGGACATAACACATGGTGACCCTGATAATAATGATGATGAAGATGTACAGATAATATCTTTGAAGGATACTGACATAAAATCACTACTAGGCAATCTACCGATGATTGATGAGGCATTGGCTATTATAGCATAGATTGAACCCAAGGAGAAGAAACAAGATGAGCACAAGGATGCTGAGGAAACACTAGAAATAATGGTACCTTCAGATACAAATTTGCCTATTCTAGAGGCACAGTCCATTATTGCACCATAGGATATTGAACAAAAGGATACAAAGGAGAAAAAGGAAGGTGAAGAATAGAAAGAACAAGAAGAAACTACTGAGGTGAACCAAACTAACATTGCTACTGAAGCTCAACCATCAAGCACCGATGAGCATCAGAAAGATAAAAGCATGTCAACCAGCACTGAGACTCCAAAAGATAAGAGCACTGCTATACTATCGAGGAGTGGACTTCTCAAGAAGAAGAAACCAAGAAAAGGAGCCATAACATTACAAGAAATCATTGAAATACCGAATGTTGATCCAACAACATTGAGCCCCTCTGAATTGCAAACATATGGTGAGCTTTGTCAGAGGAAGGAAGCTCAGGAAAGATTAAAGAAAACCTATAAAAGGAATGAAATACTGACAAATGTTAGAGATGTATATTACAACAAGTCATTCCTGATGTTGATGTTGATGTCAACAAGCCCATACTAGATCAGCTAGCATACTTATCACAACAAATACAATAGCTCGATGTTGATATAGAAAAGAGAATGGAAGAAAGGGCAGAAAGTAGAGTATAGGAGAAACTTGCACAAA
Source organism: Chamaecyparis obtusa (assembly GCA_027943335.1). Lineage (NCBI taxonomy): Eukaryota > Viridiplantae > Streptophyta > Pinopsida > Cupressales > Cupressaceae > Chamaecyparis > Chamaecyparis obtusa. Next base: position 622,009 of record BSBK01003571.1, read on the forward strand.
AGTTGTGTGTAGAAGTTTCTTTGAACAAGTTAGAGTTATCCAAGGTAATATCTGATTGTTAGATTATTACAACTTATATATTTCAAACCTTGATGACTTTGTGTACTACCAACATGTTCACTTCTGAGGTCGGTGAACAAATTAAGAAACTTAAAGTAGAAATGCAGACATGTACACAAGCTGCATCAATCGAGCTGAAAGATTTAGGCATGCATATCCTCTGGATACATGAAATTAGGTAGTTGATTAAAGATCTTAATTAGAAGAAAGAGAGCATAATAGATCAGGTTACAGAGTTGCAAAAAGAACTCATCCTACACCTAAATGTTTTTGAATAGCATATGGATAAAGCACGCACACTGGTCTCTACACCTAACATTTCAATGTTGAATAATGTTATGGACATGAGAACTCAAGTGAGTTATGAGCACCTCGCTCTTATAAACTTAAAGGAGGAATGGGACAACCTCCTAGAATCACTAAAGAAAACCCATCAGCACATTTTTGATAATCTGTAAGTATACATTCTACATTTTTGGCATTTATATCAAAAAGGGGGAAAGAAAATGTATGACAGGGAAGGACTATTTTGCTATCTATTTTTCTACGTGTACCTTACACACTACTGAGAATATTAAAAGGGGGATTATTTATATACTTAGACATTTTTGTATATGTATATACATTCAAGAGATATAAGGATGTAAGAATCTACTACCTATACATTTTTTTTTTGATACTAATGCCAAAGGGGGAGATTGTTATCTCTATTGAGCATTTATTGTCACTTAGTATCAAAATCATTAGTTAGTGAAATACTGGACCAGTTGGTAAATACAAGGAGATAGGAACAGTTAGTAAAGCTTAGCAAAGCAAGTTGGTTGACTATATGCACCGATGTATCTTATAGTCTACCGAGCGCACATTCACACCGATGGATAGTTTACACCGAAGTCTTCTAGCATACACCGAATAGAGTAAACAAGCACTACCGAGGATAATAGAAATGACTTATGAATCAGTGAAGGCACAATTTTCAAGATAGATAGTTATAACAGACTGATACATGTGTAAGCTAGATTATTTCAAAATCAATGTAAAGATATGAAAAGGAATATAGTTTTTTACAAGATCGACGGCTAACAAAATTCAAAGAAGATTTGATGGTGATACATCAATCGAGAAAGGTAAAGTGGTATAATCTATGAACATGGTTAAGCGGCATAATCTAACGGATGTAAATCAAATGGTTTAGCAAATCCAGAACACTATAAATATATCATTCTAAGAATGACGAAGATGATGAGACTAAATTGATACAAGCACTGAATAGACCAAACCGAGCAGAATTGTTTACAGAGAAGTATTTAGAATTGACAAAGCAAACCAAGCATCACAGAGTAGAAGATCTACATAGGAAAGGTGATATTTATATAGTACTTATATGATTTTTTATCAGACAATCTAGTTGTCAATCAGAGCAGGTACATTTTCTATTGCTTTCTAACAATTGTAATAGAACTATCAAAATCTCTTAACCGAGTGGATTTAACAGTCCTATTGCAAATCTCTTAACCAAGTGCACACTTAACAGTGTTGTCAAAATCCTATAATGAGGTAGATCTAGCTGATCTTTTGTTACTCCTAACAGGGTAAGATCACCAGAAGTGATCACAATTGTAGCCTTAATAGGCAAACTCTTTATATCTGCAGACTAGTGAAGATTTGTGGGTCTCATCCCCACTATAGTTTTACCTTCTAACAGGGGTTTCTACGTAACCAAATACTTGTATTATGTGATTACATTGATGGTATAATGATTATTTAGTTTCATATATGATTTTTTATGCAATTTGATGCAAGTTATTTGATCGGTTAAAGTACTGAATGTTAAATCAAAATGAAGGATTTAAATGAAAAGTTTCGGTAGATACTAGTTCACCCCTCCCCTCTCAGTATCTATCTCTCCTAATTTCCAATAGATTTTTGCCTTCTTGGAGGCCACATACAAGGTGAATGTGGTTATTGTTGATAAAAAACCCCATTATGGTATGCTTCTGTGAAGAAAGTGGGCTGCAAAAATTGGAGGAAAATTGTGATTAGATCTGTCATATGCCACTATTCCAGTCAATGGAGCTGAAGTAAAGTTGAATAGAGAGCCCCATTCTTCAGTAATGGTTGAAAAGGTTACACCAAAGGATTTAAATTTTTTTGTGGACATTGACATGGATAATTTCATGGTTGAAGAGATAGTGCCTCAAATGAAGAACACATATCCAATAGTGGATGAATTAATATTATAGGAAGATGAGCTCTAGCAAATGTATTTTGATGGTGGATTATCCAAGGAAGGTTTAGGAGTTGGTGTTGTGTTTATTTCCCCTTCAGGTACTACTTTCAAATACTCATTCTTATCAACCTTTGATTGCACTAATAATATTTTTGAGTATGAGGCTTTAATATTGGGTTTAGATCTTTCTATATAACATGGTATCAAATGCTTAAATGTTCATGGTGATTCCCAATTAATTATAGCTCAAGTTAGATCTAAATATGCTACTAAGGATAATAGATTGAAGTTGTATAAGCATTATGTCTGGGATAGATTAGAATTCTTTGAAGCTTTCAATATGCTTTGGGTAGAGAGGGAAAATGATGAAGGGTGCTCCCATAAATACCACAAACACATAACAGAAATAGAGAAACAACAACAATAATATGCAAGAATAGAAAATTGGCTTCTTATTATCTCCACAAATGTGGAATTACAAACTTTTAGAATTACAATATGCAAAGCCACATGGGCATTCCTTACAATATTCTGTAGGACAAAGCCTCGAACTATTACCCAGATCTACTACCCAGAACTATTCTGAACTGCCTAAGACAATAATACAGCCTTTCTTATATAGGCAATTTTCCACCGCCTGGGAAGGTTCCAGAATTTTTAGCCAATAAGGCCAACTAAACTTAGCATTATTTTATTTTACATTTTATTACATCATAGTCAGCTCAAGATAACCTTTAAAACCCAAACAGAAATTTTGAAGAAAATTATTTTTCGCCATTTCAAGTGACCCAACTTCCGAAGACCATAAGTCATCACCCGTTGACCCGCTCGACTATTATAACCCCATTTCGGAAATGCCACAAAGCGCTCTACAGGCTTGACCGGCGCAAGCGCTCGTCACCCAAATTTTTGACCTCATCTGGGGCCTCTAAAGCCTTCAAAACTGAGTTCAAAGTTTCTGTACCCTGCTGCCAATACTGAAAATCTTCAATATCTTCCAACATACACTTGATCTGGCAATGAAACTTTACTGGCAGACTTATATGACCAAAATGAACCTCCAAGAAAGAAATCATATCCTTCTGAGCACATACAAAAATTACCAAAAATAGTAACTTTCCATAAATAGCAGCTCTGCACAAAATAAACCTTATTGAATATAAAAACATAAATATTTTTGGGTGATGCAAGATTGCTCTTACACCCAGGATGCTCCTGCATCAGACACCCAAGGTAATTTGAGAAGTGACCCTGTCATGACTTAGGTGTGCAGAGGAAAACCAAGATGGTTAACCTCTTCCTTTGTTAGCCATGATGAATCTTCAACAGGTTGTCCTTTCCACTTGACCAGATATTCTTCATATGTCCTGTTCCTTGTGCTTCTGCCAACATGACTATCCAGTATATCTTCAATCTCCTTAGTGTCTGAACTAGTTGCTGGAATACTCCACTGTGCTGCTGTGATCTCATCTTCAACACCTCCTTCGTGATACTCTGTCAAATCTGAAATGTTAAACACTGGTGAAATATTCAGCTCAGTAGGCAATTCTACCTCATATACATTTCCTGAATCATGCTTCTTCAGTATCTTACATGGCCCAAACTTCTTCATTTTCAGCTTGTTATATGTACCAACTGGAAACCGCTCCTTCCGCAAATGAACCATGACTTCATCACCAACCTGAAATTCCTTATGCCTCCTTTTCACATCTGCCTTAGCCTTATATTGTGCATTCATCTTGGCAATATGCTTCCTCACCTCCTCATGGATGTTCTTCAAATGTTCTGCAAAATCTTCAGCTTCAGCACTACTTATTTCTCCTTTATCTATCTTTCTCAATTCAGATGCATTTCTTGGACTACTTACATATACAATCTGGAATGGTGATTTACCAGTGCTCTTGTTGACAGAATTATTATATGCAAATTCCACCTGTGGTAAAATCAAATCCCATCCTGTTGGCTTATCTCCAACCAAACATCTCAGCAAATTTCCCAAACTCCTATTCACCACCTCTATCTGTCCATCAGTCTGTGGATGATGTGATGAACTAAACTTCAAATCTATCTTCAACTTCTTCCACAATGTACGCCAGAAATATCCAACAAACTTAGTGTCCCGATCTGAAACTATGGTCTTTGGCAAACCATGAAGTCTCACTACTTCTCTGAAAAATAATTCTGCTGCATGAACAGCATCGTTAGTCTTCTTGCAGGGAATGAAATGTGCCATCTTTGAAAATCTATCAACCACCACAAAAATTGAATCATGTCCCCGCTGAGTCCTCAGTAAACCAAGAACAAAGTCCATGCTGATATCCTCCCAAGGCTTCTCTGGTATAGGTAATGGCTGATACAACCCTGTATTCTGCTTCACTCCTTTCACCATCTAACATACTCTGCAACTCTGTACAAACTTCTTCACATCTTTCTGCAACTGTGGCCAATAGTAATTCTCACTAACCAAAGAAAGGGTTTTGTCACGACCAAAATGTCCAGCCAATCCTCCGCTATGCTTCTCCTTGATGAGATTCTCCCTCATAGAACTTTGTGGAATGCACAATTGACTCCCTTTGAATAGCATATCATCCTGGATGATGAAATCCAATCATTTCATCCTGTCTAGAGTAACAGGTTCTGTACAAGCTTTCCAAGCTTCACCAAAATCAGGATCCCCTGGATACAAATTCTTGAGTTCCTTGAACCCAATCACCTTAATCTGCATTTCTGTCAGCAATAGTTGCCTTCTGCTAAGAGCATCTGCAACCCTATTAGACTTTTCACTCCTGTGTTTCAAAACAAATGTATAACTCTGCAAAAACTCAACCCACTTCAAATGCCTTTGATTCAATTTTCCTTGACTATTCAAATATTGCAAAGCTTGATGATCAGTATACAAAACAAACTCCTTAGGAAGCAGATAATGTCTCCACTTCTTTAATGCCTGAACTATAGCATAAAATTCTTGATCATAAACAGAATATTTCTTCTTGGCATCATTTAACTTCTCACTGAAATAAGCAACAGGTTTACCTTCTTGGCTCATAACAGCTCCTATTGCAGTACCACTAGCATCACAATCTACTTGAAACACCTTATTAAAATCTGGAAGTGCTAAAACAGGTTGTTCTGTAACTTTTTGTTTCAACAATTGAAAACTCTTTTCTGCCCCATTAGTCCACTTAAATTCTTTTCTATCCCCTCTCATTGTTTCAGTTAATGGTCCACAAATACTGCTAAAATTTTGGATAAACTTTCTGTAAAAGCTAGCCAAACCATGAAAAGATCTTACCTCAGTAGCACTCCTTGGAGTAGGCCATTCAAGGATAGCATGTACCTTCTCTGGGTCCATTTTTAGACCTTCTGCTGAAACTACAAATCCCAAATACACTAACTCTTTCTTCACAAAACTGCACTTCTTCAAATTAATCAACAATTTCTCATCTCTCAACTTCTCAAATACCATATGAATATGCATCATATGTTCCTCCAATGTTTTGCTAAAAATCAAAATATCATCTAGGTAAACAATGACAAACTTACCTAGAAATTCTTTCAGAACCTCATTCATGAGCCGCATGAAAGTACTCGGTGCATTGGTTAGCCCAAAAGGCATGACTAACCACTCATATAGTCCTTCCTTTGTCTTGAAGGCAGTCTTCCATTCATCTCCTTCTCTGATCTGAATCTGATGATATCCACTTTTTAGAACTATCTTTGAAAAATACACAGCTCCACTCAAACAATCCATAATATCATCCATTCATGGCAATGGAAACCTGTACTTGATTGTAATCTTGTTTATTGCCCTAGAATCTGTACACATCCTCCATTCTCCATTGTTCTTTGGTGCTAATACCGCTGGTATAGCATAGGGACTCAGACTCTCACGGATCAATCCTTTCTGTAACAACTCATGTACTTGTCTGTTCAACTCCTCACTTTCTGTAGGTGTCATTCTGTGTGCTGCCTTGTTCGGCAAACTCGCTCCTGGGATCAAGTCCATCTGATGGCTGATCTTCCTGACTGGTGGTAATCCATCAGGCACGTTATCGGATACAATATCCTGAAACTCATTCAACAAATTTGCAACTTCTACAGGAACATCTTCTACTTCCTCTTTACCAGCCTTTGGAATTAAAGCAAAACATACATGCTCATGCCTCATACCATCTAGGAAATTTCTTCCATCAACAAAAGTTATCCTTGCAGTACCACATACCTTTTCTTCAGTCTCCTTCAATGGTTTTAGCTTATGTCGCACTCCATCCTTTGTCAGGGAATAGGTATTCGCATGACCATCATGTACAGCACATCTGTCAAACTGTCATGGTCTACCCAACAACATATGACATGCATCCATAGATATGATATCGCACAATACCTCATCTTGGTATCTGCCAACCTTGAACTTCACTAGGCATTATTCATTGACCATGACCTTGTGGTCATCCTATACCCAGGCAATCCGATATGGATGTGGGTGTTTCTGTCTCTTGAGCTTCAACTTTGTCACCATCTCTTCTGACACCAAATTGTCAGTGCTTCCACTATCAATAATCACATCACAACATTTACCTTCACACTTGCACCTGGTGCAAAATAGGCTCCTTCTTTGCTCAGGTTCATTCTCACCACTCAACAGGACTCTTCTGTTAATCAATGTTTCTCCTCTTTCAGCATCTTCAGAATTTGATGATCTGGCATCTTCATCTACATGTGCAACTCTGGCCTGGCCTTCATTTCTCTTGTCTGTTCTTCCTTGGCGCTAAGGACATTCAAATGCCCTATGACCTTCTTCTCCATAGTGAAAACATGTTCACGGAAGCCACCTCTTCCAGATCCTTGTCCTCTTCCTCTTCCTCTCTGATCTCTATTATTCTGATCCTGGAAGCGATTGGAATTATTTCCTCGCTGATTCTGACTGCTACTGGCCTCATCCTTCTTTTTCAGATCTTCATTTTGGCCACCATATGACCATCCACCAGATCGTCCACCGCGACCTCTTCCATTTTGTCTACTCTCAAACTTCTTGTTTAGCTTTTCCTCTACTTTTAGGGAAAACTAGTATGCCTCTTCAATACTGTTCATTCGAACTAGATTCAGCTCCTCCTGAATGCTTGGCCTTAACCCATTAAGGTATCGGGCAACTTTCTCCTTATCAGCTTCTGCATGGCCTGTTCTGATGAGAAGTCGATAGAACTCCTCTGTATACTCCTGAATAGATCTTCCTGCTTGCTTCAAACTCTGCATTTTCTTCAGTAGGTCAAGCTCATAATCAACAGGAATGAACTGTCGCTTCAATTTATCCACCATCTGATCCCATCTTGTGATTTTATCTTTCCCTCTTCTATTTCGCTCCAACTGAATTTCTTGCCACCAGATCTTCGCATGACCTTTCAATCTGGCCTTCACAAATTTGACCCTATCAGGATCATCAACATCTTCGTACTCAAAATATTCCTCACATTCATTGATCCAGTCAATCAATTCCTCTGGGTTAAGATTTCCAGAAAATGTAGGAACCTCAATCTTAGGTCTTTTCCCAATCTTAGAAATGGCCCGAAAAAGTCTTTCTTCCTCCTGGTTCACAATTTCGGCTTCTCCTTCTTGATATTCTTCTTCGGCTTCATCCTCACTTTTGTCTCTAACATTGAGATTCATTCCTCTGCGAATCTCTTCTTGCAATGCTCGCACTTGTCTCTGCAGCTCCCTAACCTCAGGTGTCACAGCACCAACTCTTCCGCCACGTTCTCGTCGTGGAGGCATTTTCACGATGCGCGCTGAAACCCTAGCCACGGTCCTGGTGCAAACTGCCTCACAGTCGGCGATCTGTTTACACACTCAAGAACTCCTTCTCTGATACCACTTGATGAAGGGTGCTCCCCTTAATACCACAAACACATAACAGAAATAGAGAAACAACAACAATAATACGCAAGAATAGAAAATTGGCTTCTTATTATCTCCACAAATGTGGAATTACAAACTTTCAGAATTACAATATGCAAAGCCACATGGGCATTCCTTACAATATTTTGTAGGACAAAGCCTCGAACTATTACCCAGATCTACTACCCAGAACTATTCTGAACTGCCTAAGACAATAATACAGCCTTCCTTATATAGGCAATTTTCCACCGCCTGGGAAGGTTCCAGAATTTTTAGCCAATAAGGCTGACCAAACTTAGCATTATTTTATTTTACATTTTATTACATCATAGTCGGCTCAAGATAACCTTTAAAACCCGAACAGAAATTTTGAAGAAAATTATTTTTTGCCATTTCAGGTGACCCAACTTCCGAAGACCATAAGTCATCACCCGTTGACCCGCTCGGCTATTATAACCCCATTTCGAAAATGCCACGAAGCGCTCTACAGGCTTGACCAACACAAGCACCCGTCACCCAAATTTTTGACCTCATCCGGGGCCTCTAAAGCCTTCAAAACTGAGTTCAAAGTTTCTGTACCCTGCTGCCAATACCGAAAATCTTCAATATCTTCCAACATACACTTGATCTGGTAATGAAACTTTACTGGCAGACTTATATGACCAAAATGAACCTCCAAGAAAGAAATCATATCATTCTGAGCACATACAAAAATTACCAAAAATAGTAACTTTCCATAAATAGCAGCTCTGCACAAAATAACCCTTATTGAATATAAAAACATAAATATTTTTGGGTGATGCAAGATTGCTCTTACACCCAGGATGCTCCTGCATCAGAAAATAATATTACAGCTAACTTCCTTGCTAATGTTGCTCTAAAAAACAATGATATTACCTTGACTAGTGTATCTATGTTAGAAGTCAAAAGTAGGCCTGTAATACTAGACAATGTGTATAACTTGCAAGTCTTTGAAGATGACTTTGATATCCTTAGGTTTCTTCAAGGTTTAGATCATTATGATGGGCAAAAAATAAATTTCAGTAATTTATAGTAGACTATTGATGGAAAGTAGTGTGTTATGGGAAATGAGATAGTCCAGTTACCCACCAACCATATACCAAAAGGGTTAGTGGAATTAGAAGGTATGTTTAAGATAAATGATGGATATCTATCTCAAAAGTTTAATACCAAAATGGAGGACCTAGAGGAAGTAAACTTAGGATCTAAAATATCCCCTCAAATGGTATACATTGGGAAAAAGTTGAGTAGAGAGGTTAGGGGAAATTTGATAAGATTGTCAAAAAGGTACAAGCATATGTTTTCTTGGTCTTATGATGACCTCAAATCTTATAGAGAAGATCTTTTTCAACATGAGATTCCCTTTAAGGAATATACCAAACCATTTAGATAGAAATAGAGGCCCATCAATCCCTTATTAGCCACAAAGATACAAGCAAAATCGACAAAGTTAAGAGATGCTAGGATTATTGAGCCTATTAGACATTCCTCATGGGTCTCTAATCTTGTGCTAATAAGGAAAAAGAATGGTGATATTAAACTCTGTGTTGAATTTAGGAATTTAAATGTTGCTTCACTCAAAGACAATTATGGGCTGCCAAACATGGAGGCTATGTTGCATAGGGTAACTGGTTGTGAATTGTTGTCTATGATGGATGATTTTTTAGGGTACAATCAGGTATTGGTCAAAGAATCTAAATAATTCAAGACAACATTCACCACCCCCTAGGGAACTTATGTATATGCCTAAATGTCATTTGGTTTAAAAAATGTTGGGGCAACCTTTCAGAGGGAAATGGATGTTGCTTTCAAAGATCTGATTAATATCCTAATGGTTGTTTACCAAGATGATTTAACTTCATACTCTAAGAAGGATGAGGATCACTATAACCATTTGGAGAAGGTCATTGTCAAGGCTTTGGAGTTTGATATCTCACTGAATCCCAAAAAGTGTCAGTTTGATGTGACTAAGGGAAAATTGCTTGGTCACATAGTATCAAAAGAGGGAGTTAGAATTGACCCTAAAAGATTTAAGGCAATAAAAAGGTTCCTCCTCCTAAGAATATCAAGGGTGTACAGTACTTTTTAGGGTAGATTAATTTTTTCAGGAGGTTTATTGCCATCTTTGTAGAACTAGTCAAACTCATAGTAAAGCTCTTGAAAAAGGATGTAAAATTTGATTGGAACTGTGATGCTCATCAAGCTTTTGAAAAGATTAAGAAAGCAATCCAAGAGGCTCATGTCTTGATATCTCCTAGTTATTCCAAGCATTTCTCTTTAATTTTCTTTGCATCTTTTCACACAATTGCTGCTATTCTATTACAGAAAGATGAAGAGGGGTTTGAACATCCTATTGCCTTCTTTAGTAAATCAGTACAATTTGCTGAGCTTAATTATGAAGTGATGGAGAAGTAGGCATATGCACTAGTAAAGGTGGTCAAGGCTTTTAGACCTTATCTTGTTTGTGCTAAAGTGAATGCATATGTACCTCATGCAGTAGTAAAAGACATCTTAAGTTAGAGTGAGGTCACTGGAAAAAGATGTAAATGGATTAATAGGATCCATGAATTTGATATAGAACTCCACATTACCAAGCTTGTAAGAGGTTTGGGGCTTGTAAACTTGATGACAGAGGAGAATATGGATCTTGTACAAGTAAAAAATGTGGCCAATGGTGAAGGATATGTAACTAGCATTGAAATGCAGCCCTGGTATAAAAATATTGTTCATTTTCTCAAGCATGCTAGCTACCTAGAGGATTTGAATGACAATCAAAGAAGAAGCTTAAGATTGCAGGCTCAAAGGTATGTGTTGATACAAGGTGATTTATTTTGGAAGGACAATAATGGGATACTGCTCTTTTGTTTAGACAAACACCAATCTAAAAAGGTTTTGCAAGAGATGCACTCAGGAATGTGTGGGGCACATTATTCAGCTAGGTCTATAGCTCATAAGATTTTGAGAGATGGATATTATTGTCTAGTATTGTTCAAGGATATCCATTCATATGTTAGGAAATTTGAATCATGTCAGAGATTTTCAAAGAAATTAAAATTCTCAGGTGCCTTGCTACTGAATCATGTGGTTGTGGAAGCCCATTTTGCTATGTGGGGCACGAATTTTATTGGGGAATTCTCAGAGAAGTCTAGTGGAGGGCATAGTCACATTTTGGTGGCTACTAATTATTTTACTAAATGGATTGAAGCCATTCCAACCAAGAAAGCAACAAGTGTAGTAGTAATTGAATTTCTAATGAACAACATAATTACTAGGTTCAGTGTACCCATGAAACTGGTAATGGACAATGCTATGAGCTTTAGGTCACAATAATTCACTGAATTTTGTTCTGAAATGGGAATAGTTCCATCATATTCATTCGCATATCATCCACAGGCCAATGGGTGGGTATAATCTAGTAACAAGAGAATTCTACAAATTTTGAAGAAGACCTTGGAAAAAAAGAAAAAGGAGTTGGCATGCAAGATTAAAATTGGCACTATGGGTTGATAGAATTGTTGAAAAGAAGGCAATAGGAAAATCCCCTTTTGAGATGGTTTATGGTGTAAAGTCAAGGCTTCCTATGAATAATTTGTTTCCTATTTACCAGTTCATAAGAGAAGAAGAGATGGAAATCAGTGATCCATTGTAGGATAGGATGATTCAATTAGTGGAGTTAGATGAACTCAAGAGAGAGGGTCAAAAAGAAAATGTAAAGTTGTAGCAGAAAATGAAATATCTTTTTGACAAAAGAGAAACTACTAGAAAGTTCCAGCCCAATGATATGGTTCTTCAGTGGAATGCCAGGGCTGAGGACAAAGGAAAGAATAAAAAATTTGAATCCTTATGGTTAGGACCTTTCATTATTCATCAAATTCATGGAAAGGATTCATATTTCTGAAGAAATTTGAATGGTGAAGAATAGGAATTGCCAGTGCATGGACAATTCCTGAAGTATTTCTTTAATTGATTCTCATTTTCTTCCATGCACAGTAGTTCACTATATATGTATAGGTATGTTTTCTTCTTGCCTTAGGTTAGGGGTTTTTGGTCTCCCACCTAGAGATTCATGGTTTCTTGCTATGAACTTGCATTCAAGTATCCTCAGATAGAGCCACTGTTGGGTATATTTTAGGTTTTGTGAGGTTTTTGGTTCCAAGTCCTTGTCCTGTGTCTTTACATATGTCTTCATTTGGTTTAGGGTTTAAAAATTCCTCAAAATCTATCATATTTGTATTAGAAAACCCTCTCCTTATGTATTTTTTCCTTAGAGTGATCATTTCATTGGTTAGTTTTGAGTGTGCCCTAGTTCCTTCTATTTGTGCATTACTTTTTGGTCACTTAAGTCTTCCAATTGGCATGTGGTCAATATTTTCCTTGTCTTCATTTAATCACACAATTTTTTTCCAAGTCTTCAAGTCTTTTAGTGAACTAGTGACAGTGGCAAGTCCTTTATTATCTTTCTCCTTATCGGTGAATCTCCCAATTTATATCACGGTTAGTCTTAACATCCAGCAATTCAACAACTGCATAGTCTCATGTTCTCTCATTTCTTGGTAGTTTTCTCTTAACATTCAATGAATGGGTGTAGTGGTCATCTCTTGATCACTAAATTAAGTGGTCTTACTCTTTGTTATTTGGAAAGTTAGTGAAGACCATTGATAATCTTCTAGATCAATAGTGAAGGTTTAATCTCATGATGAATGAACCCTATCGCATTCTATTCAATGATTCAACAATTAGTTCATGGTCTCATAACTCACTAAGTTTGGTGGCTCCGATAAAGTATTTTAACAAAGGATAAAGTTCTTCTTAGTCACTTGATCTCAAGAAAAGATGGTGAAGCTCCAAATCATTTGGCGATTAAGCGAGTTATGTGTTCACTAAATCTCAGAATCATTTGATAAAGTCCCAAGTCTTTTGATGATCTGGTGAATAAAGAAAAGTTAAAGGTGTGTTTCCTTCAGTCGCATGTTCTCAAAATGAAATGATTAAGGTTTTAAACCTTGCGAGATTAAGTTAATGTTGTGTTTGTTGAATCTCATAATTAAAAGGCAAATGTTTAATGGATTGGGCAGCTCGGTGACAACCACTGATTATTTTTAAAATCTATGGTCAATGTGTAATTTAAAAATGTAACTTGAGGTATGAAAGGTATTCACTAAATGGTATATATGGGTTATTCACTCAATCTCAAAATCTGACTATGGTTAAGCATTTCTTTTTGAGAATGTGAGATGTTCAAGTTCATTGAATTGCGAGATGGAATAAGAGTTAAGCATAGCTTTCCAAGCTTAAGAGATTTAGTTGTTTGGTAGATCTCTAGATGTTTGTTGAGTTAAGAAAAGGATTGTGAGAATTGGTGAAGTCTTTGGTCTCTTATTCTCTGAGTTTAATTATGGTTGATCCAAGTGCTCCAAGAACTAGAGATTGCCTTCAGTCACCCAATCTCTGATTACGGTGGGGTTATGATGGATTTTAAAAGATAGTCTAAGGACTGTATATCATCTTTGGGATCAACGGTGGTAGCTAAATCTCCAAGTAAAGTCATGAGTTAAGAGATCACTCCAAGATTTCACAAATGGCCTTATCACTGGATCTCCAAACTTAACTCTGAATTAACATTTCTTTCAGAGATTATGAGATCCTTTGTTCACCAGATCTCTGAATCAAGTCTGGTTAATTTTTCATTCTAAACAATGCTATGATCCATTGTAACATGGAAAGGTACTCTTCCAAGATGGAAAAAGGTAAAATGTCATCCAATCAGGTTTTAACAAGGGTTTTTATCAGTAATTAAGGGTTTTAATGCCAAAAGCCATGATCATTTCTCTTGTGCTCTATTTTTTTATTTTTTAAATCTTCCTGTCAACATCCACACCATGGCTAGTCTTGATTTGAAGGTTGGTAATATGCATAATTAAATGCAGAAGTGACTAAGGTAGTATTTTCTATGATTTAGCAATTATACACATTCAATTCTTAAAGGTATATAGGAAGGAATTCATTTCTATTTGTGCTTAAAGCTATTCTAAAGATAATTGAGATTTTTGGTGCTGAAGTAGTGAGTGAGAAGTAAAATAAGTTGTAGAACTATGGGGTTTTTGTTAGAAATATTCAGGAATTAACCGAGTTACTGAGAGGGGAGGGGTGAATCAGTAACTCCAAATTTTCTTTCAATTACAGATGTATTAACATGTAATTTACTTTAACCTTTGCATACAGAAAGCATGAAACTTAAAAGCATTCACAATAATGACACATAGATTTGGTTACCCAGAAACCTTCCAAAAGAAAGTAAAACTAGGGTGGGGATGAAACCCACAAGGCTTTAGTACTGTAGAATAAAGTTGGCTGGTTAAGGCTTACAATTTGATCACTTCTGATGATCTGCCCTGTTAGGAGCAAAAAAGGATTGCTAGATCCACCTTGTTAAAGGATTTACAAACATACAATGAAGTATGCACTCAGTAAAGAGATTTTACAAAAGACTGTTAAGTCTACCCGGTTAAAGGATTTAGTACTGATTCACCTGTTAGGATGAAACAATAGATCTCTTGCTTTGCAACTGGATTGCTAATTGAGATTCGCTGATGTACTGATCACCTTTTGTGATGAATTTGTCTTTGCTATTCCTTATACTGCTGAAGCCCTTTGTAATTCTCTTATCTCTGCCTTTCTTTCTTTTTCACATACATGCTTATTACATACATCTTGGCATTTTTACAACATTGTTTATATACAAGTCTTAAAAAATTAATTACAATTACAATTACAAAGTCAGCTTGAAAAATAAACATAAGTGCTACTAAGTCGGCCCAAGTATGGTTACATGGTTCCTGCAAACTAACTCGGTGACTTTTTGATACTCGGCATCCACTGCATTACTCAGCATCATCATGCACTCGGTAGAAGTGAAGGCACAGTTCATACTGACCACTTGATAGGTTTTGAACTTGGTAAATACTGGTGACTCGGTAGACATGATGTTACTCGGTTTATACTGTCCTGCTCGATTTGTACTAACTTGCTCGGTTTGCACTGTCTGCTCGGTTTGCACTATTTTCTCAGTTTGTACTGTTTGCTCAGTTTGCACTGTCTGCTCGGTTTGCACTGTCTGCTCGGTTTGCACTATCTACTCGGTTTGCACTCAGAATGCAAATAAGTGTTGTCACTAGTGGCAATTCTGCTTAATGCCAACAATCTCCCCCTTTGGCATTAGTGACAAAAACACTTATTGGCCAAAACTTATATACATGAATCATGCTGAGTTTTATTTTGATTTTTCAAAATTTGTCTTTGTTATAGGGCTTTATACATTGTCTCCCCCTTTCAATGTGCTAACTTTTTCTATACAAATCTTCTTCTATACATATATCTCCCTCTATACATATCTTTGATCTTCTATACATATATCTCCCTCTATACATATCTCCCCCTTTTTGGTGATAATGCCAAAGAATCATATACAAGTGATTTACAGAGAGAATCCAAAATTTGATAGAAAATCAGAATGTACCTTCATTATTAGTGCCAGGGTTCTATCCCAACTTTCTTACAGAATCTTGCATGTTTGGATTGCAATTTGAACTTCTGCAGAGAGTTCAATCATGTGATCTGCAATAAAGAACTGATTGTCATGAATCAATGTTTTGGAATGTTCAATCTGCTTATACATTGTATTCATGATGGGAAGGATCATGTGTTGGATGTCTAGCAGTGTGGACCGGATCCTTGTGTCTTCTTTCAGTAGATCTAACTGCATATTTGATAGATATGAGACTTTCATGTGATGAGCAGAGCTTGAACTTGGTTCAAGTTGCAGCTTCTGTATGCTAATCTTCATATCCTCATCCGTTTTATTCATTTTATCCTTAACATCCTTTGTGAACTTGGCAATATTGCACAATCTGGCCAAAAGAGAGGTAGCATTCGAATAGGTAGATTCAATGTTTGACAAAACTGAAGACAATTCTACTTGGTTAATAGCTATGTGCTGAGCAATGTGCTCAAGCACTTTATTGTTGAATCTCTTCTCGGCTCTTTCAACTAACTTTTATGTCCCAGATGAGTCCTCATTGTATTTATTAACTGCTTCTGCTAATTGTAGCAAAACATGTTGGGAGGAGTCTACTTTAATACCTAATGCATCAGACAAAATGTCCTTAGCATCCTTGATGATTTGATATTCCTTGTCTCTCTCCTCTTTAAGCTTCTTTTGCTTTGCTTTCCTTTGAAGGATTTCACCTATATTTTGCATTTGGTCCGCTGATAGATTTGCAAAATCTAATGTTGGAATCTCTATTTCTTCATCTAGGTCTATATCCTCTACTATATTCTTACCCAAAAATCTTATGCTCGGTTGAGCTTTAGGCTTATCTGTGCTTAATGCCTTAGTAGTAGTGACAATAGACATAGTTGGACTGGCTATACAGACTGGTATACTTTCTACTAGAGAACTTAAAATATTTACACTTGTAGATTCAAAAACTGGAAAACTTACAGCTGGAAAACTTGATGATGTGGGAGACTGCAACTCGGTAGAAGAAATGGTAGTTGCTTCTATTGTTGCTATAGATGATTGGACAAATGTTGAAGTTGTCACAACCATGCTTGAAGGTGTCTCCGGGCTAGATGTAGAAACTTTTACTTGAGAGGTAGGAAGGGATGCAATGACTTCTGCTGCTATCCTCACAGTATCATCAACCTCAGTGGCTTCTTCTTGTTCATCACTGTCATCTTCAATGTCTTTTATTATGACTATTTCAATACTCGGTTGGTGAAGGTGGTATATGTTCTTCCATGTGGCATTTGCATCCTTCACAACCGATTCGATATTATTGATCAGAATCAAACAAGTATTGAACCTTAATGTCATCTTATTTTCATTGTTCTTCAATGCCTTCTTTACTTCATCATTTTTCAAGCTCGGCATTAACCGTCTTAGGGTTTGATCAAATATTTCTATCACAGTTTGCTTTGCATTGCTCCATCTCATTTTTATTGGATTTAATAAGACAGCTAGAACCTGTGGGGCTATGTCATCAGGAGAGTATTTCCACTGTCCCATCTTTTCAATAACAGCATCTTCTATTTCCTTCTGTTCTATTTCCGATCTGGTTTCATATTTAAAAGATTTTATGTTACTTACTCCAGATCCTGATCCGTCTCTAAAGAGTTTGATCCTTTCTTGAAAGTTTAGAGGAGGCCTTTTGAATACTATGTCTTTATCTGCCTTGTCTACCTTGTCTGCCTTACCTCTTGCATTTCTCCTTGTAAATACAGTAGTGGGAGGCTTAGGTGCCTTAGTGATGAATACTTTCCTTTCTTCTTTGTAGGTTCTAGTTCCTCTATTTTCTCATCCTTTTCCTTTTCTTCTTCATCGATATCTTCTTTGTCCTCGGTTATCATTTGCATTTTGGCTATCCTCTTCTTTCCTTTGTTTACCGCCTGTGGAAGCTTTATGCTTAGTTCAATTCTCACCTTAGCTTCATCATATGTTCCAAAATATAGAGCTTTGGGATTGACAGGCTGATTAAGAAGAGCTTCAATGATATTCTTGGTTTCATCAATATTTACCTCATAAGGAAGAGTTTTTACATATACAGTCCTCAGTTTGGCTGCTTGAATATATACATTGTCACAATCCACCATAAAACAAATGTCATCCTTGTAATCTTCCACCAACTTCTACGGAATCCGAAATCTGTCATTCATTTTCTCTTTGAAAGACTCAAAATAATTATCCATGATGCTTTCAAAATTTTCACCCATTTCTGAGATGTATTCATTTATTTCATAAAGGACTGGCACATCTTTTCTCCATACAACTTTTCCTTTAGAAGGGAAGAATTTCTGAGCATAGAAGAATGAACAGACCAATAAGGATCCAAACTTACATGGATTGTTTTTGGAAGTTTGAATGCTTTCCATGTTTTTGTTAAACTACTTTAACAATAAGTCTGCTAGGTCAAATGTTAAGTTGTTCTTGACCACTTTGTATGCTAGGTCAATAGCTTCATAGGAGACACTATTCTGTCGACTAGAACTGTAAATCTTATGGGCAATTATGTGTGTACCAAACTTTAGTTCAGCATCGGTAATGCTGCTAACTTTCATGCCTCTACCGTCCCACTCGGCTAGGGTTTTCTTCTCTAGTTCCGTCTGACCTAGGGTTTTGGTATTTTTTACTTTGTTCAACATGGGAAGACCGGTGATTTGATGAATCATCTTCTTTGTGATCTCTATGGGTTGCTCCAGCCAAATCTTGCCATCATGTACATGGCTGAGAATGTATCTAACCCATTTCTCCCGAAAGTTTTGAGGTAGATGTGCAATGTGAACTAAACCTTTATCTTCCAGATGTTTGTGCTTGGGTTTCAGAATACCATCCACACACAGTTCCTCACACACAATATCTAGTTCTAGGTTCCCCATTTCATGAATTGAACAGTTGAAATGATTGTGGATATCGTTAATAAGTAGTACCTTAGGAGAAATCTGAGATTGAGCTCCGTTCGGATCTAGGGCTGCTGCAATTGTGGGCACGATCTTGAAATCTGGTGCTTTCCATTCCCCTTGGACTAACATATCAGATCCTTTCTTCACTGAAGTGCTAGATGATGCCATGGTAGCTCACAGAAAATTCCTTTTGCAAAAGTATTGAATCACTGGGTTGCTCTTGAAATTTTTTGCTCTCAAAGTGCTAAAGGTTCGCGGTGAAGAATGAGTTTGATTACTTGCCTTTTGTTTACAACTCTGTCATTAATGCTCAGTACAAATTAGGGTATGAATTCTAACAGACTGTCACCCACTAAGAATTAATTTCTCGGTAAAGACTTTGCAACTTGGTGAACTTGAGAATTCATATTGCTCCGACCTCGCTCGGTAAAGACTAGTACTGACCTTGCTCGGTAAAGACTGATACCGACCTTCCTGTGATCTTACTACATCTTGCATGCTGATTTAGATCTTTCTTTTAATTTGGTTCTGGAACTGCTTGAGATTGGTCTGTAAGAATATAGTTCCAGTGCTTTCTTGGAAATTTAGTTTGAGTCAGTAGAGCCACCCATTCCATTACTTGGACTGGTTAGCTCGGTAGATTTAGGAATCCATTTTTGTCTCACCTATTTCCTGACCTTAGTTGCTTCATTCTTCTTTCCATCTTCAACTTCACTAGCATTCATGTAGTTTCTAGCTATGTGACCGAGTTTAGTGTATTTGAAGCATCTTACAGTAGTATCTCTTTTCCTTAGATGATGTTTTAAGCAATTCATGCCAATGTGTCCATATTCTCCATAGTAATGACATCTACACCAGGTGTTGTAGTCCCATCCAAACATTGCTTTCATAATTTGTTCTACTGGATTGAATATTTTTGATCTGCACTCGGATGCCTTGTGACCTTGTTTGTTGCATTTGTGACAATTATCTCTGAATCTTGGTTTTTTCCTGCATTCATTTGCTTTGTGACCATGTTGATTGTAGTTGTAGCATTTTCCATTGAATTCTGCTTTTTCACTGTTCCAACATTTATTTGAAGTATGTCCTATTTTACCACAGTGATTACAAGTAGGTTTCTAATTCCTTTGAGTACCTTGCTTAGAAGATTCACCTTCTCCTTTGTATCCAAGTCCTGCTTTTCCTTTTTGCCTATGAAGATTTCGCTCATACAGCTGATTCAAGTCTTCTTGACTTTTCAACATTCCTTCATTGATTTTTTTTTCAGCGTTTAGGTCATCCACCAATCTTAGATTGATTTCCTTTTTAGATCTTAGTTCTTCTCTTGTGTTTTCTCCTCATTTGTATGAGAGATCTAATCAATTAGGTTTTCTAGCTAAAGGGTTTTATTTTGGACTTCAATGTTCCTTCCATCTAATTCATCTTTCAACTTGTTTCTTTGTTCCAAGATCTCACAAAATCTTTTAGAGTGTAGCTCTTGTTCTCTTTTTAATTTTCTCACTTCTTTCTACAGAGACCCATTCTTTTCTAGGACTTCTTTGACAGCATTGTTTGCTTCATCTGAGCTATTTGAGAGAAAAAGATCTTCAATCTTTTCTTCAATGTAATTCTGATCATTCATCTGATTTGCAAGTTCCTTCCTTCTTCTTAGGGATTGGGAAAGATGTTCTTTTTCTTCTTTAAGTTTAGCTATGGCCATTTCCAGATCTAGCTTTTCATTTTCAATCACCTTGTTCAGTTTGAATACCTCCATTGTCCTGGATCTTTGCTCAAGCTAGTTAAGCTTTGTCTTGAGAACCAATGCTGCTCTGATACCAATTGTTGGAAATATTCAGGAATTAACTGAGTTACTGAGAGGGGGGGGGTGAATCAGTAACTCCAAATTTTCTTTCAATTACAGATGTATTAACATGTAATTTACTTTAACCTTTGCATATAGAAAGCATGAAACTTAAAAGCATTCACAATAATGACACATAGATTTGGTTACCCAGAAACCTTCCAAAAGAAAGTAAAACTGGGGTGGGGATGAAACCCACAAGGCTTTCGTACTGTAGAATAAAGTTGGCTGGTTAAGGCTTACAATTTGATCACTTCTGATGATCTGCCCTGTTAGGAGAAAAAAAGGATTGCTAGATCCACCTTGTTAAAGGATTTACAAACATATAATGAAGTATGCACTCGGTAAAGAGATTTTACAAAAGACTGTTAAGTCTACCCGGTTAAAGGATTTAGTACTGATTCACCTGTTAGGATGAAATAGTAGATCTCTTGCTTTGCAATTGGATTGTTGATTGAGATTCACTGATGTACTGATCACCTTCTATGATGAATTTGTCTTTGTTGTTCCTTATACTGCTGAAGCCCTTTGTAATTCACTTATCTCTGCCTTTTTTTCTTTTTCACATACATGCTTATTACATACATCTTGGCATTTTTACAACATTGTTTATATACAAGTCTTAAACAATTAATTACAATTACAATTACAAAGTCAGCTTGACAAATAAACATAAGTGATACTAAGTCGGCCCAAGTATGGTTACATGGTTCCTGCAAACTAACTCGGTGACTTTTTGATACTCGGTGTCCACTGCATTACTCGGCATCCTCATGCACTCAGTAGAAGTGAAGGCACGGTTCATACTGACCACTCGGTAGGTTTTGAACTTGGTAAATACTGGTGACTCGGTAGACATGATGTTACTTAGTTTACACTGTCCTGCTCGGTTTGTACTAACTTGCTCAGTTTGCATTGTCTTCTTAGTTTGCACTGTCTGCTCAGTTTGCACTGTCTACTCGGTTTGCACTATCTGCTTGGTTTGCACTCAGAATGCAAATAAGTGTTGTCACTAGTGGCAATTCTACTTAATGCCAATATTTTTTGTTTTGTCAAGTTGAGTCATCTAGAGGCAAGTGTTGCATCATCCAGTGGAGCGAAAAAATAGAAGGTGTTGGAAAGTTTTCTATACTAAGATATATGACTAGATATAGTATTTTTATTAAGGAAACAAAGTCATATAACAATTTGGAGTCAGTGCACTGAGTGTAAAGATCAGAAATCAGTTAAGTGTTGAAGACTGGAGAGCATACAGAGCACCAGAGACTCAGAGCATCAGCGCACATGTGTATGGATGAATTAAGGTATGCACCCTAGAAGTTAAGGTTAATAGACTATACTTATGCTTAGTCTAAGAGAACATAAGTAGATATGCATAGATGTGAAAGTTACATTCAATTAAAGTTACACAGCCAGTGTGTGCCAACAAAGAATAGAGCATAGAGCCGACAGTGACAATTTTGGTTTGTGATTATAAATTACTATTGTAGTGGCTATGTGACCATTGTATTAGGGTTGCAGACATAAATAATTGTAAGCATTCTTAAGCCAATTCTTTTGGAAGCATTGTTTGTAATTAGTTATAGGGCCGACCTAATTATTTTGTTTGTATGAGCATATAAATATGAGATGCACCCATTGTATTCGGTATGGAAGTCATATGAGAGTTATAAGAGAGTTGTGATAAGTAGAGAAGAGGCATGCAAAGTGAGCATAAGAT
Source organism: Chamaecyparis obtusa (assembly GCA_027943335.1). NCBI lineage: Eukaryota > Viridiplantae > Streptophyta > Pinopsida > Cupressales > Cupressaceae > Chamaecyparis > Chamaecyparis obtusa. The sequence continues at coordinate 644,230 of BSBK01003571.1, forward strand.
GTATTAGAGATTTTTTAGAGGTCAAAGCATCATCACACCAAAGGAACTGATCTGATAAGTAGTGTCATAGTGATAGTTCACCTTTAGATATAGTTTGTATCTGATTGATGTAGGGGTAGGGTAGATACAAGAAAAATCAAGCAGAATTGAATCCACTTGAATCCACAAACAATCCCTGCTTAGAGTTACACAATGGAAGAAGTATAACATTAAATGAAATTAATTAAATAAAAATTGATATGAGACAATCAACTGGCAGCAACAATAGAGAATTATATTATTTCTTTCAACGTGCCTGATTGTGAGGCCTTCCAGGTTTCGGCCTTATACAATGAGAATTATGAATTCAGAATCTCAGCTCACATCCTACCTTTGTCTCCAATGATATATCTTGATAATTCTTCCTATATCTCACTCCTCATGATCTCTTCATGCCCTACTACATCAATCTAGACTTTTTATATAGCCAGTTAAGCCACAGGTCAGCTAGTCAGGCATTTAATTACATTATAGGTCCAGTCTGGAAGATTTAAACCAAAACTAATGATAGAATGAATATAAGTTGATGTGAATTTTTATTTAGGTCCTCACATGACCCAAAAACATTCCTTTAATTGTGCAAGGTCCCATGTGATCACACATAAGTGCGCAAGAAGAAACACCACATGTTTCACTCGAAAACTGGCAGAAAATTGGTCCTGGGCAAAAATGGGCATAACATTTTACTCATAATGAATTAGGTCTTGTGCTCTTGGGAAATGATATTAATTTAGGTCCTCTAAAATTCATTAAGAGATAAAATTCTGATTCCTTATGGATCAAGGTCACCAACATGAACAATCAGCACCAAAACTGCAGGAAAATGCAGTTCCGACGGCAAGGAAAATAGCTATAACTTTGAAACAGTCCATCCAAACTTTTTATGCTCATAGGAGAAGGTTCAAAAATAGTTCCTCAGAATAATTTAAGATTCACACACCATTAAATGAACAAATACAACAATTATGAAGAAAACAACAGCAAATAGGTATAGAAATCAGGAAATGTTTTTGGTTGATGCAAGATTTCTCAAAGACCTAAGATGCTCCTACATCAGACACCTAGGGTAAATAAAGAATGGATGTCCACATCAAGAACTACTCATATTCTAACCTAAATCATAAAGATCCAACTCAGCTTGTGTAATCCATGAACTTTCTTCAACTGGCTTATCTTTCCACTGAACTAGATATTCCATGTAGTCTTTTACTCTTGTACTCTTGCCAACTCTGCTATTCAAAATCTTCTCAATGTTGTCTTTGTTCTTCTTAGGATAGTCCAGATCATCTTCAATGTCATCATTTGCTTCAAAGTACTCAAATATATCAGTAATGTTGAATATAGGTGATATATACATGTCCTCTGGTAATTCCACTTCATAAGCATTTCCACTGTCAAACTTCTTCAAAATCTTACAAGGTCCAAACTTCTTCATTTTCAGCTTGTTATAGGTACCAACTGGAAATCTATTCTTCTTCAAATGAATCATAACCTTATCTCCAACTTCAAAAGATTTATGTCTCCTTCTGTTGTCTACTCTCTATTTATATTTTAGAACACTGTCCTCCAAATTCCTTTTGACTTCATCATGTAAAGTTCTCATGTATTCTGCAAAATGATTAGCTTCAACACTTCTTCTTGTTTTAGTAGGTAAATCTCTCAGCTCTGTGGTTCCCTTAGGATGAAATCTAGTAAAAATCTGAAATGGTGTCCTCTTAGTACTTCTATTCATAGAATTATTATATACAAACTCTACTTGTGCCAAAAGTAAATCCCAATTAGCAGGCTTATCTCCAACTAAACATCTCAACAAGTTTCCCAAACTTTTGCTCACAACTTCAGTCTATCCATCTATCTGAGGGTGAAATTTAGAACTAAACTTCAAATCAGTATTCATCTTCTTCCAAAGTGTTCTCCAAAAGTAACCAGTAAACTTAGTATCTCTATCTGAAACAATAGACTTAGGTAAACCATGCAATCTTACCACTTCCTTGAAGAATAATTCAGCTACATGCAATGCATTAGATGTCTTCTTACAAGGTATGAAATGAGCCATCTTAGAAAATCTATCAACCAATAACAAATAAGAATCATTACCTCTCTGAGTTCTAGGCAATCTAGGAACAAAGTCCATAGTCACATCTTCCCAAGGTCTATCAGGTATAGGCAAAGGTGTATACAATCCCAAATTTTGACTAGTTCCTTTTACTAATTGGCAAATTCTGCAACCTCTAACCATTCTCTATACATCTCTATAAATCTATGGCCAAAAGTATCTCTCTAAAATCAAATTCATAGTCTTATCAATCCCAAAATGTCTAGCAAGTCCACCACTATGTTTCTCCTTCATTATGTTCTCTCTCATAGATCCTCTAGGTATGCACAACTGAACTCCTTTAAACAACATGTCTTCTTGAATGAAATAATCAGTCCACTTATCACTCACTATGTATTCCTTACAAGCTTTCCAAGGTTCTACAAAATTAATGTCAGTCTCATACAAACACTTCAAATCATCAAAACCAAGTACCTCAACTCTCATCTCTGTCAGCAAACTTCTTCTTTGGCTCAAGGCATCAACAACCTTATTTGACTATCCACTCTTATGCTTCAATGAAAACCAAATATTTTGTTCTTTCTTTTCTCCTGTAAATGTTTTATCATCAACCAAGCATACTCTGACTATAGTACAGTGACCTTCATCAAACTTCTCTACTAAAGGCAATAACACTTGTTTCTTTCCATCCATCCAAATAGTATATTGATTCAATCTACCATCATGCAAAGCTTTCCTATCATACTGCCAAGGTCTACCCAAAAGAATATGACAACAATCCATAGGCATAATATCACACAAAACTTCATCATGATAATTCCCAATTTTGAATTTAACAAGGCATTGTTCACTTACAAGTAGTTTATGCTCCTTTTGGATCCAAGCAATATGGTAAGGCTTAGGATGTTTCAATCTCTGCAAATGCAATTTTTTAACCAGCTCTTTGGATGCCAAATTATCAGAACTTCCACTATCAATGATTACCTTGCAACATTTATCAACGATCTTACATTTGGTTTTGAACAAACTTTTCATCAAAATAGGTTCCTCATCAGCTTCTTCATTCCATAAGATCCTTCTTAGCATCAAGTTCTCACCATGTTTAGGTTCATTAGACATTTCCTTAACTTCTTCACAAGCCAAATTATTTCTACCATTACCTACAGTCTTCTTTCTAGAGTTAGTACATTCAAAAGCTCTATGTCTTTCTTCACCACATTTGTAACAAGTACCTTTAAAGCAAGATTTCTCTTCTCCTTTCCCATTATTGTTATTCCTAGAGTAACCAGTATAGCTACCTCTAGAGTAATTACCTCTTTTAATAGTAGGGTCATCTTCCCATCCTTTATCTTGTACTGAGTTTTTAGATTTTCTACTTTCTCCATCAGATCTTTCTCTACTTCTCTAAAATCTGCCACCTCTTCCTCTTTGTCTTTGATCATGTTTCTTTGTCAATCTCTCTTCAACCTTCAAAGAAAATTGGTATGCTTCTTCCACACTATCAATCTTCACATAGATGATCTCATCTTGAATAGATGTCCTTAGGCCATTCAGATATTCAGCCACCTTCTCAACTTCATCATCCACATGTCCAGATCTGATATCCAAATTGTAAAATTTCTCAATATATTCTTTCACACTCATGTCCTTTTGTCTTAAATTTTTCATTTTTCTCATTAGAATAACTTGGTAGTTAGCTAGAAGAAACTTTTTCTTCATCTTTCCAAGCATCTTCATCCATGTCTTGATCTTTTCTTTTCCTCTCCTCTATCTCTCACTTTGCAAATGATCCCACCAAAGAGACTTATGTCCTTTCAACTTTGTGACTACTATCTTAACCTTCTTATTATTAGGAGTACCTTCATACTCAAAGTATTTATCCATCTCAGAGATCCAATCCAAAATTGCATTGGTCTCAAGTCTTCCATCATAGCAAGAAACTTCAACTACAGGTCTGGAGTTAGCCTTAGACAAAACTCTCAAAAGTCTTTCCTCATCTTGTTCAACTTCATGTTCAGCATTCAGTGTTGCTTCTTCTTCTTCATCACTAACATGTTAAAGATGTGCTCCTCTTCTCTAGGCTATCTCTACAGCTTCAAGCCTTGTTGCAATCTGCCTCAACATATCCATGATAGCATTATCATTTCCTCTACCATGAACCATCTTGACAATCAAGTTCTAGCAAGATCATAACCTTCTACAAGTTATAGGTTAGATCTCAGATCTACCACCCTACAACCAATCCAATAAGGTTCTCCACAATCCAATCCACAAGAAAGAACTCTCTCTGATACCACTTGACGCAGGGGTAGGGTAGATACAAGCAGAATCAAGCAGAATTGAATCCACTTGAATCCACAAACAATCCCTACTCAAAGTTACACAACAGAAGCAATATAAAATTAAATGAAAGTAATTAAATATCAATGGATATGAGACAATCAACTGGCAGCAACAATAGAGAATTATATTATTTCTTTCAACATGCCCGGCTGTGAGGCCTTCCAAGTTTCAACCTTATACAATGAGAATTATGAATTGAGAGTGTCAGCTCACATCCTATCTTTGTCTCCAATGATATATCTTGATAATTATTCATAGATCTTTCTCCTCATTATCTCTTCATTCCCTACTACATCAATCTAGACTCTTTATATAGCCAGCTAAGCCACAAGTCGGCTAGTCAGGCATTTAATTACATTATAGGTCTAGTCTAGAAGATTTAAACCAAAACTAATGCTAGAATGAATATAAATTGATTTTCATTTGGATTTATGTCCTCACATGACCCAAAAACATTCCTTTAACTGTGCAAGGCCCCATTTGATCACACGTAAGTGTGCAAGAAGAAACACCACATGTTTCACTTGAAAACTGGCAGAAAATAGGTCCTGGGGAAAAATGGGCATAACTGTTTACTCATAATGAATTAGGTCTTTCAATATTGGGAAATGATATTAATTTAGGTCCTCTAAAATTAATTAAGAGTGAAAAGGCTAATTCCTTATGGATCAAGGTTGCCAACATGAACAATCAGCACCAAAATTGCAGGAAAACACAGTTCTAATGATAAGGAAAATAGCTATAACTTTGAAACAGTCCATCCAAACTTTATGTGCTCATAGGAGAAGGTTCCCAAATATGTCCTCAGAATAATGTAAGATTCACACACCATGAAACCAACAAATACAACAATTATAAAGAAAACAATAGCAAATAGGTACAAAAATCAGGAAATGTTTTTGGTTGATGCAAGATTGCTCAAAGACCCAAGATGCTCCTGCATCACTGATTTAGAAGGTTGTAGCCTTCATCATTTGAGTAGTGAGCTCTAGGAAAGTGAGTTGACTCCCCTAACATGGATCCTTGTAAAAGACTCCTAACAAGGTCCAACCCTTAACAAGGTCTACTGTACTAAAAGCATTGTAAAGCTACTCCTAACAAGGTAAAGGATCTTCTAACAAGGATCACAAAACACTAGTGTAGAATATTAGTGGGTATCAAGTCCCACTAGGGTTTTTACCTATTTGGGTTTCCCTGTAACCATATTGGTGTCATGTGTTGATTTCATGTTTCATGTTTATGTGAATGTTTAATTCAGTACTTAAGCATTTATAATTCAGTGTTTAGATTAAAGTGAAAAGTTAAAATACAATGAACACTAATTCACTCCCCCCCCTCTTAGTGTTACCATTCCTAACAATTGGTATCAGAGCTTTGATCCTCAGCAAAGAAGTTTAACCACTTGAGGAGATCATGGACAAAGTAGATATGAAACATTTGAAGAAGAATCTTGAAGTAGCTCTTGAAGATCTGGACAATTCAGAAAGAGAAATTGAAGAACTAAAAGAAAAAGTTAGTGATGCTCAATTAGTTATCAAAAGACTAAGAAAAGATTTGAAAGGATGCTCTAACAGTGAACTTGAAGAAAAAGTCAAGAAATTGAGTGAAGAAAATGCATCCTTGTTAAGTCATCTTGAAGAATTAGATGACAAACTGATGAACAATCAAGATGTCTATAATGAACAAGTCAAGGAGAACCTTCAACTAAATGAAGAACTAATGGAAGCTAACTTAGAAATCTTTGAGCTAAAGAATATCAAAGAAAGCTTGAAATCTGAATTGAAGAAGTCAAAGGATCATATTGACAAATTACACACCAGTACTGAGTTGGTAGAATCATAGTTTTATGCAAGAAGAATCAAAGGAAACACTAGTTGCATTGGATACAATGAAGCACATAATTAGATTGATAGTATGTGAGCAAGAAAGGATTCACAAAAGAACTCTAATGATACTAAGAAGATTGGAGATCAAACCAAAGACAATAGTGATCCTCCTAAGAATGAGTGCAAGCCTATAGAATGCACCTATTTTGTATGTAACAAGCATGTACACATTGCAAGGAACTGTATAGAGGTAAAACCTTTTAATGGTTACTGTTATACATGTAATAGATTTGCTCATAGAGAAATAAATTACAAGACTAGGAAGAAGAACATGATTTAGCATGATCAAAGAAATTAGAATAAGACCAATACAAGAAGTTCTCAGAATGTCACATGTCAGATATATAATAATAGTGGTCACTCAAATAGAACATGTAGAATGGTGACTCATGCAAATGAGCTGAGGAATAATAGACCTCCAATGATTTGTCACACATGTAACGAGGCTAGACATATCTCAAAGTTTTGTAGATCAAGGATGCAAGGTCACAAAAGCCCTAAAAGGACCGAAGAACCAGTTTTGGATCCTGAAGTAGAAGTCAAGTTTGTAAAATCCTTAGAGGATGCAAGCTTGATTTGGTCATAAGCAAAGAAGGACAATGTTTTTGAGAATGTATTGGATGCATCCCAAGTGGACGCACCCTCTACATCTACATAAATGGCCCTCAAGGTCATAGGGGGAGCTAATTTAGCTCTAAACCCCTACATGGTTGGTATACTCATCCTTAGAGTATGTGCCTTTAGACTTAAGCTATTGGAGTGTATAGGAACCTTTGTGCAAGAGTGCACATGTTGATTGTTAGTGGAACTTGAGTCTGAAAATTTGAAGTGACAACCTGGTTTATAGGAGTTGCATTAATGGTGAATTTCTTAATTTAAGTACACAAAAAGTTGTTTGTTCACTCATTGCATTCATACTCAGAGAAATTGGAGATAATATTGAGTCTTGGAAGTTTATGTGAAGATTTGGAGATTGAGCTATTAGTAATGGCAGTGCATTTGATCAGTTGTAAGAAACCCTAGCTTGTTGGACCGATTCAGAAGACATCAAAACATCTCAGAGATCATTTGGAAAGTGAATATCAAGTAAGTCATGGTCACTCCTATTATTTTTTATGTTGCTAAGAAGAAGAGGTATGTTTTCAAGAGGCACCTAGTTAAATCAACCCTAGATGATTTAGAGGGAGCATTTTCCCACACGTCGATGAGCGTCATGCATGTATAAGACATAAGGGATTACATCTATTGTAAGAAGGAACCTGTTGGACTAGATAGGTTAAGGGCACACATGGACACAATGTTGAAACTTGACAAAATGTTCATGGATGATTACACAAAATGGAATGATCACCCCAATGTTGAATATGCCATGGCATATGAATTCTATGAAATTGAATGGATTTAGATATTGTTGAGAAGAATCCATGATGATTTGTTTTGGATTGGAGATGTACCAATAAGAATCATAGGAGACCTGATTCATGAGATGGCAGGCCTTTCTAAGATAGGCACCATCCTTCCTATGGGCAAGGATGTCAGGAAAATAGTCAAGCAAATGTGTAAATCTAGAAGTGATTCTTGGATACAATTGTCTGAAGGACATTGTTGGATTAGCTATGTTTTGTCTTTGATGTCACACAAATGTCATATCAATTATCTCTCTCAGTATCTACCGAGCTCAGTCAGTCAGCTAGGCAGTTTTTAGTTTCTACTGACTTCTCTCAGGTGTCTAAAGGAAACATGACAGGGTAACAGTGTTAACTGAGCCTCCTCAATTATTGAAGGAAAATTAGTGGTTATCGAGCTCTCTCAGTCTCCAAAGGATGTTGCAGAATTTGCTATGGTTACCAAGTTCTCTCGGTCACCGAAGGAAATCTTTTCAGGATTAATGTTTACCGAGCAAGGTCGGCCCTTTCAAAAAAAATTGTTATTATAGTTTGTTTATCCCAGCCAACTATTATAATAATTATTAGTACTGACTTGACAATCTAAATGATTATGAAATGGCATATATATATATATAGAAGGTCAAGTGGTGAATAAAAGATATACAACATGTAGAAATCATTTTGAAGAAAGGTGTGTGCGAATTTTGAAGGATGGTTAGATATCCTTGAGGAGTAGCAAAGATTTAATTGATCAGTAAGGATCTAGTGAAATAGAACAGAGATCTATATTCAGCAATTTAGTTGTAGGTCATTTCATTGTTACTCTCTAGTAATTTTAGCAATGATATCAAAATCTCTTAACCAAGTTGGTTTAACAACCATTTTGTAAATCCTCTAACAAGGTAATAGTTCTATTGAATTGTTTCAAGACCTCTTACAAGGCCACTCCTAGCAGGGTGATTAAATCCTCTAACAAGGTCACACCTAACAGTGTGTTTTGTAACCTTTTACCGGGTTGGCTTCTAACCGGGCATCACTTTAGAAGAGTGAAAAATAGTAACTAGTTACATTGGTGGTTTTTCCCATATTAGGTTTCCACGGTAAATCTAGTGTCTCTTGTGTTCATGTTATTTTCTTTATTCATGTAAGTTAATCAGTAATGAATGCTTAAGAACAGTTTAATTATTACACACTTCAAGGATCAAGTTTTCAGCATTTCTCTATATATATACCGAGTGGCACAGTAAATAATTTTTTAAGATATTTAAGGGATCAGTGGTAATATTTTTGTGGTTAACTAATTCACCCCCCCCCCCTCTTAGTTACTATATCTATATTTCCAACAGTTGGTATCAGAGCTTTTGGTGCTTGCAGGAAGGGTTTCAAGGACCTGAGCTAAAGATCAGGATGTCTTACAAAAGAGAAATTCCAAGGCTTAATAGAAATAAATTTTCAGCATGGCAAGGTCTCATGAGACTACATCTGGCTTCCATTGGTGATTCAAGATGCAAATATATTGATCAAGAATATACAATTCCTACTGGCACATTAACTGTTGAAGACATTGCAGAGAAGAAGAACCATAACACTATGATGATAGACATTGCATCAGCTCTTAGCTATGAAGAATTTGATGAAATCAAAGACTGCACAACTACTCATGAAATGTGGAACAAGCTGAAGAAAATCTATGGCGGTGATGACAAAGTGAAGAGAGCTAAAGCAGAGAGCCTAAGAGGATAGTTTGATCAAATGAAAATGAGAGAAGAAGAAAACATTGCAAAATATGTTGAAAGGATCAAGACAAGTGTTAGTGCAATCAGAGCTTTTGGAGGAAAAATTGATGATGAAATGATTATAAGTACAGTTCTTAGAACATTACTCCCTATTTATGCAATAAGAGTTTCTGCTATTCAAGAAAGAAGATGTGAAGAAAATCACAATATAACTTTGGATGCCTTAGTTGGAAGATTGACAGCCTTTGAACTGGATAACTATGACAACTATGTTCCAACTTCTAAAATTATTGAATCAGCTTTTGAGGCCAAACTTTCACTCAAGAAAGGGAAGAAAATCCAATCAGAAAGTGAAGAAGAATTAGAGGAAAGATTTGATAGTGATCTTGAAGTTATTGAAGCATTACTTGCAAAGAAATATTCAAGAGGTAGAGGAAAATACAAAGGTAAAACTCCCTTAATCTATTTTTCATGTGGAGAAATTGGTCATATTGTAGCTAGGTGTCCAAACAAGCAAAGCAAAGATGAGAATAAAAATTACAAGTACAATGGCAAGAAAAATTTCAAATCATTCAAGGATAAAGGTAAGAAAACATGTTTTTTAGCTAAAGATTCGGATGATAGTGAAGAAGAAATTATTTTCATTGCTATAAAAGATGAATCTGATAATGATGAAGATGAGATGGCACTTATCTCTCATATAAGCAAGAATGATACATGGATTATAGATAGTGGATGTTCACATCATATGACTAGTGACAGGACCAAGTTTGAACACTTTAAAAACTTTGATGGTGGTAATGTAAGCTTTGGAAATAATGAACCCTGTTGTATAAAAGGAAAGGGATGAATTTCATTAACCAAAGAACTTATATGTGATAATGCATATTGGGTCGAAGGACTAAAGCATAATTTTCTAAGTGTAGCATAGCTAATCAACATTGGATTCAAGGTTGAATTCATGAATGGCAAAGCAAGACTGCTGGATGACAAAGGAAAACTGATAGGATCAGGTAAACAAACCAAAGGTAACCTATTTTATCTTGATCTTGGTGATTACTCATGTTTTATTGCTCAAATTGAGGAAATTTGGTTATGGCACAAAAGGTTATGTCATGTAAATTTTGACAACATGATGAAAATAAGAAAATTCAAGAAAGTAAGAGGTATTCCTACTTTGAAGAAACCTAATTTTGGTCTATCCAACAATTGTCAAATTGGTAAAATGGGAAAGTCTAGTTTCAAAAGTAAAAACTACAGTCTGAAGATATTTTGAAAATTGTACATACTAATTTATGAGGACCTATTGGAATTTAGAGCTATACTGGAGAAAAATTCTTTATTCTCTTTGTTGATGATTATTCTAGAATGATGACTGTTATATATTTAAGAGAAAAGTCTGAAGCATTTGAGAAGTTCAAATGGTATTTAGCAAGAGTAGAAAAGGAAACAGAAAAAAGAATAAAATGCTTGAGATCAGATAGAGGTGGTGAATTCATCTCCCATGAATTCAATAATTTTTGCATTGAAAGAGGAATCAAAAGATAGGTATCAGCCTCGAGAACTCCTGAGTAGAATGCAATAGCCGAAAGAAGGAATAGATCTATCATGGACTGTGCAAGGACTCTAATGATTGAAAAGAACATTGCTATGAAATACTGGAAGGAAACTATCAGCACTGTAGTTCATACCTTGAACTGAGTACAGCTGAGAAAAGACACATTCAAGACTGCATATGAGCTATGGTATGGCTACAAACCAAATGTAAGTTACCTAAAAGTATTTGGTAGTAAATGTTACATCTTAAAAGAATCTAGAAAAGGAAAATTTGATGTAAAAAGTGATGAAGGAATATTTTTGGAATATTCTTGCAGAAGTAAGGCATATATATGTCTAAATTTGTCTACTCACAAAATCATAGAAAGTGCACATGTGAGAATTGATGAGTTTGTAGAAAATATTGAAGAAGAAAGCAAAAAGGAACCAGAGGACTACAAAAAATTTGTTTACATCGAACTTGATACATTTCCAGACACATGTAAGGAGACTAAATCTACCGAACCCAGTACAGTAACCGAGTCACGAGAAGAAGTTCAGACCGAGTCACAAAGTACCGAGTCTCAGTCTGAAGCTATCGAGAAAGTATCTATCGAGCCCCAGCAATCTGAACTTGAAGATGAAGAAGATGACAATGTAACTCATTCAGGAAGCAAGGAACTTGTATTAGCCAAGTACGACAAAAAGCATCATAAACTAGATCAAATTATTGGAAACAAATCAGATGGTACTATGACAAGAAGTAAACTAAAAGGTACATGTTTATTTGCTGATTTTGAACCTAAAAATGTCAAAGATACATTAGAAAATGAAAGTTGAATGAAGATGGTCAAGTATCAAGAAACAAAGCAAGATTGGTGTGTAAAGGATATTCTCAAGAAGAAGGAATAGATTATGGAGAGACTTTTTGTCTTGTTGCAAGATTAGAAGGTGTGAGGACTTTACTTGCATATGCAGCACATAAAGGATTTAAGGTATATCAGATGGATATCAAATCTGCTTTTCTCAGTGGTATTCTTGAGGAAGAAGTCTACATTGAGCAACCTAAAAGTTTTATTGATCCAGAAAAAAGGGATATGGTCTACAAATTACACAAAGCATTGTATGTTCTGAAACAAGCTCCTAGAGCATGGTATGAAAGATTACATAACTATCTTACTCGGATTGATTTCAAAAGGGCTAATGACAACAACAATTTATACATGAAAGAAGGATCAGATAACAAAATTGTTTTGGCAAAAATATTTGTGGATGATATTGTGTTTACAAGAAATGATGATTAGTGCAAAGAATTTTCAGAGCTTATGAACAAAGAATTTCAAATTTTTATGTTTGGTCAGATAAAATTCTTTGTTGGACTTCAGCTTCAACAGAACAAAAATGGTATCTACATTACTCAGTGTAAATATATCAGGGAAATACTTAAGAAATTTGGTATGGAAGATTCAAAACTAGTTGGTACACCCATGTGTACTAGACTGAAGCTTACCAAAGATGATGATTCAAAAGAAGTAGATCAAACCTTATACAGATCAATGATTGGAAAATTATAGTATGTAGTACACACAAGGCCTGATATTGCCTTAGTAGTTGGAATAGTGGCAAGATTCTCAGCTAAACCCAGAGAAAATCACATGATGGAAATCAAAAGAATCTTGAGGTATTTAAGGGGAACTAAATATTATGGCTTGTGGTATAAATTTGGAGGCAATCTAGATTTAAAAGTGTTTACTGATGCTGATTGGGCAAGAAACATTGATGACAGAAAGAGTACAAGTGGTGGAGCATTCTTTCTTGGCAAGAGGTTAGTATCTTGGACTACTAAAAAGAAAAACTACACATCTCAATCCACATCAGAAGCAGAATATGTTGCTGCAGTAGTAAACTTCTCTAATATTGTATGGTTTAAACAGCTTTTGGAAGGCATGAAGGTTGAGATCAAAGAACTGGTTTTTATGTTTTGTGATAATACAAGTGCAATAAATATTTCAAAGAATCTAATAATGCATTCCAAAACCAACCACATTGCAATTAAATATCACTTTGTCAAAGAATTGGTGCAGGACAAGGAAATTAGATTGGAATATATTCATACAAAAGAACAAATTGCAGATGTCTTCACCAAGCCACTACCTAAGGATGCATTCTTGTATCTAAGAGGCAAGTTAGGGGTCACTCCCCTGTCCCAGGTTCACTAAATAAAGTTTTAGTGATGCATCAACTAGAACATGTTGAAGATCAATCAGTTGATGCAGCATAGTCAGGAAATCATTGCATATGAATCAGTACATAAGGTACATTGATATTTACCGAAACTGTGTAAGTTGTCTTTGGCATGTGTTGTCAAAGAGGGAGAGTTTGCTGTCATTTCAAGAAATTTCTAAGAAGAATAATTTAAGAAGTTAAGAGGGAGAGTTCTCAGTCAGAGAAAGAAGTTTGAAGATGATGGGAATTAGAATGAAGCTAAGGATATGTTTCTTACTCTTGGTTTCTCTATGAAATTTCATTGTGATATGACATGTTGTGTTTCCATCAATGCCAAAGAGGGAGATTGTTGGATACAATTATCTGAAGGACAGTGTTGGATTAGCTATGTATTGTCTTTGATGTCACACAAATGTCATATCTATTATTGCTCTCAGTATCTACCGAGCTCAATCAGTCAGCTAGGTAGTTTTTAGTGTCTACTGAGTTCTCTCAGGTTTCTAAAGGAAACATGACAGGGTAATAGTGTTAACTGAGCCTCCTTAGTTATCAAAGGAAAATTAGTGATTATTGAGCTCTCTCGGTCTCCAAAGGATGTTGCAAAATTTTTTGTGGTTACCGAGTTCTCTCGGTCACCAAAGGAAATCTTTTCAGGATTAATGTTTACCGAGCAAGGTCGGCCCTTTCAAAGAATTTTGTTATTATAGTTTGTTTATCCCAGCTGACTGTTATAATAATTATTAGTGCCAACTTGACAATCTAAATGATTATGAAATGGCATATATATATAGAAGGTCAAGTGGTGAATAAAAGAGATACAGCATGCAGAAATCATTTTGAAGAAAGGTGTGTGCGAATTTTGAAGGATGGTTAGATATCCTTGAGGAGCAACAAAGATTTAATTGATCAGTAAGGATCTAGTGAAATAGAATAGAGATCTATATTCAGCAATTCAATTGCAGGTCATTTCATTGTTACTCTCTAGCAATTGTAGCAGTGATATCAAAATCTCTTAACCAAGTTGGTTTAACAACCATTTTGTAAATCTTCTAACAAGGTAACAGTTCTATTGAATTGTTTCAAGACCTCTTACAAGGCCACTCCTAGCAGGGTGATTAAATCCTCTAACAAGGTCACACCTAATAGTGTGTTTTGTAACCTTTTACCAGGTTGGCTTCTAACTGGGCATCACTTCAGAAGAGTGAAAAATAGTAACTAGTTACATTGGTAGTTTTTCCCATATTGGGTTTCCATGGTAAATCTGGTGTCTCTTGTGTTCATGTTATTTTCTTTATTCATGTAAGTTAATCAGTGATGAATGCTTAAGAATAGTTTAATTATTATAGACTTCAAGGATCAAGTTTTCATCATTTCTCTATATATTTACCGAGTGGAACAATAAATAATTTGTTAAGATATTTAAGGGATTAGTGGTAATATTTTTGTGGTTAACTGATTCACCCCCGCTCTCAATTACTGCATCTATATTTTCAACAGTGATAAGTGTGGCATGACCATTGAGCCTATAGAGAAATCAGACATCAAGTTGATATCAATGATATTGGGTTATAGATTTCATCATACCAACAGGGTGAATAGTGTGTCTGCGGGCACTATTCTAGCAGCCATCCATCTTGTGCAAGAAGATGGAGAGTTCAACTTATGTGAGATCTTGCACGCATAGTTGATAGACAATATCAAAGCTATCAAACATGATAAGACTAAGGTATTCAGGTTTGGATCCCTAATCATCTATATGTACCTTCATATAGTTGGTAAAGTGTCAGACTTGTATCTAGGCAAGTCCATTCCTACCATGCCATAGATATCAAACAAGGCATCCATAGAAAGTACACTAAGAGATTACATTACTTTGGAATTGAAGACTTTTAGAGTAAGAATGTAGATGAGGTACAAGATTCCTGAGAGTATTGTAGAGAAGTATAAGGATACAATATGCTTCATGGTGGAGATTGATACTACATGTATGGAAGTTGTGGAACCTAGAACTAAGTGGATTCATCTATAATGACCCTCACCAATAGGATCACAAAATCCCTCAAATCTGATCCATGGCAATTCATCGAATAGTTGGCATGCACTGAATGTTCTTGTTTCAAATGATGTGTTCAGATTGATATTTTTTTTTGGGCATCAAATGTTATTGAGATAACAATACCAATGTAGCAATGAAATACAATAGAGCAACAATGAAACACACACTATTCAAATGGTCACTGTTTTATGACAACCAATGTAAAAGCAACTATATCAACCCAGCTACAATATATGATTTCAAATGACTATTCTCAAACTGTGACAATAATATTCAGATTACAATGTAATGACCCTTACAATATCATGACAATATGATCAATGCCTTGCTTGCATACTAAACAAATAGAATCATTTATAGTAATATCTAAGAATGATGGACTGAATACAAGGACTGTTCTCTGAGCAAATGAGTGGGCTATTTACAAACAGAGATTTTCCCTTTACCAAATACAATAACTTGTAACTCTTTCACAACTCAATTACAATGCTAAAGATAGTGACAATTCTGGACTACTATGACAGAGATATATGAATGATTTTAATAACCAAATTAATGCAATAACAGTGTGTTTCAGATCTGACTGTTACATACCAGTCATATACAGATTTTGACATTCAATAACATCAAACAATGCACCTGGAAACCGCTCCAAATCTCTGATATGCAATGTTGTAGAAGACCAACGCTGAACAGTCCCAAACTAGTCCCCCAAACTGACCTTGATTCCTAATATATGCAGCCCAGTACTAGGCCCTAATATTGAAGAACCGAAAATGTGCCAATTTGTCTTCAATCAATCACCAAAATGATTCACCAATGCAAGAGTGAATCTCAAACCCTTATCCCATCAATTTCAAGCCCTCGAATCAATCCTCAAATGAATTTTTTGGGTCTGCTTTTTCGGGTCTGCTTTTTCGGACCTGCTTTTTCAGACTGCTTTTTCGGACCCGCTTTTTCAGACTGCTTTTTCGGACCCGCTTTTTTTTGCTTTTTCGGACCTTCTTTTTTCGAATTTTCTTTTTCACTCTTGCAACCAAAAAACTCAAACCCTCAAGAAAATCTGAGGATTCCAAATAAGCTCAACATGAAATGGTTGAATACCACTTCCAATGTGCAACCCTTCAGTAGATATTTCACTACCTCAGTTATGCCAATCCAAGGGAGTTATTGTTCCCAAAGATCAAATAGTATTTGCAGACCACAAGGCTACAAATTGCTTCACAATGAAGAAGTAGAAGAAATCCCAAATCCAAGCATGTTCAAATGAGAGGCCCAACCCTCTATTTATTCACTTTTTCTAAGAAGTTGCTAGAACTTCTAGAAACATCCTTTATAAAATCTCATTATAATGCACTTTATAATAAAGTAACTTTATAATATAAAAAAGTGCAATCTCAACTTAAAATTATAACAAGTGGGCCCCGCTAACACATAATAATAAAATATAATCTCTTAACCACTTCTCCAAGAGCAAATATGACCATCTGATCTGCAAAATGACTCTCTCTACATCGCCACCAATCTATGAGAGCCTGTGATAGACTGATCTGGCATGCTAAATGATGTTAGCCAAAATGGGGACATGACATCATCCACTTGGGTATGATATTGAAGAACAAGTTCTTGAAGCTTGTGCATAGGTATTGCTATCAGCCCCTAAGGATGACAATGAACCAAGGTGGGGAACCTATGAAGAGAAGACTAGAGAAGCTGATGCTAAGTTGAAAAGTGTTGCAACTAAAACAAAGGTTGCAAAGGTCACATTAGAGATCCTAAGAATACATGGTGTATCACAAGTAGACCTTGATAAAGAAAGGGATGAGAAGATTTCCCTAGAATTGAAGAGCACAGTAGAAGAACAAGAATATCCCAAGATGAAAAAGATAAAAATTGGGAAAGATGACAGTCAAAAGGATAAAGGAGATAGTACTCCTTCTACACCCAAAGATACTCCTCTAGAGTATAAGCCTTTATTCAAAAGGAAGAAAGAAGCTAGCACCAGTAATCCATCCTCATGAGCATTAAGGAGCAAGAAGAACACTCAAGCACCTCCTCAGGCAAGATTTAGGCCTAGCCTCAAAGTTCTAAATACAAGAATTGTTGATGAGGGAAGAATTGATCAAGTGGGAAAGTTCTATGAATCTTATAGTGAGATTGACAAATAAAAAATTCATAGTATGATTGTCAAACATTTGATCAAGTTCAAGAAAATAGTTCTTGAATTGAAAACAAAAATTCCAGATAAAGTATGGGATATTTTGGAAAATCTAAAGAGACAAGTTAATGAGGAAGATCAAAGAATAAGAGAAAAAGTATTAGAAGATTATCTTTCTGTATTTTCTAAAGAAGGAGTGGAACTTATATTGAATTTGGTGAAGCCGCACATAAGGACTAAAATGAGAACTCTTCATATCATGAACAAAGATTATGAGTTGATAACAAAGGAAACAAAAAAAGCATTTGAGAAGGTGTAATTCTCCGCCAAGGAAACCTTGGCTCAAGGACATTATACTCATTAAGTCATCAACACTATACAATTTTTTTTCCAATAAAGTAGTAGAACATAATCTAATTTGATTTATTTAATGTTACTAGAAGTCAAGAAAAATGAGAGATCATACTACTTGTCCTTCTCAATTAACAAATTATTATTCTTGCATACCTGAATATCGCTAAATTTCTTTTACATGATGACCACCATGTCAACCACCTATAACTACACAAATGTCTAAACATCTAGATGCAAACATTAGATAAAATTTCATCATAAATAAATTCTTTATTGATAGTTTAGCTATGAGAATCATTATTAAGAAGAAGTGAAATCATTGCATTAGAAACTTAAAGACAAACCCTAAGGGACTAGACCTAATCCTCGAGGGCTCATCATCGATGGCCTTGCCTATGTTAACACTTAGAGACTTCATAGTTTGAATCTCCCCATTCTAGACTATCTATTTATAAAATCAAGAAAGCGGGTACGTAACCCTTTCTAGGGTCTTGTTCCCCAGACAGTTTTCCCTTTGGCTGCCACCCACTTACGTGGAATAGGGCCAAAGTCCTATACTTAAAATTGATAACTAATTCCATAACTAAAAAAAATAGATTTTAATTCACACTAATATAATATTCATGAAACCTGCTTAATTATAGTATTTACTAAAGTGCCTTCCAAGCAAACATAGGAATGAAATACAACCAAATCTTAGGATAATCATAATTTGGTACATTAAAATCATCATCATAATTAAAATCATTAAATTAGGATAATCATTATAAACATCACAATCCCTAAGTACATGTAAAATCCCATGAAAACATGACATACACCAAATACCTCTTCTATTCCCAATGATCGACCTAGTTATGATGATATGAAATCGAATGAATAACAAGTTATCCACAATTAGACTAAGAATGAATAAGAGAACCAAGGACATGTCTACAAGTGCACAACCATAACCATAGGCATCTACAAGAAGGAATGACAAACATATAATTTTCCATTCAAACTTGTAACAACT
This sequence comes from Chamaecyparis obtusa, assembly GCA_027943335.1. Taxonomy (NCBI): domain Eukaryota; kingdom Viridiplantae; phylum Streptophyta; class Pinopsida; order Cupressales; family Cupressaceae; genus Chamaecyparis; species Chamaecyparis obtusa. Next base: position 663,023 of record BSBK01003571.1, read on the forward strand.
ACTAATTATGTATATTTCAATTAGAGGTACAAATATACATGTCCACGTAACCTCACTCAAGCATATAGTGTAGTATTATAATTACCATGAGGCACCATCTTCATCTTCTAAACTCAGCACATTTAATACATCCTTTCCATTAAACTTAAGTGTCCTTAATTGAATATTTGATGATTAATTCTAATCTTAATAATATAAAATTTATTTATTATTAATTCTTATAGAGATCTTGATATTCAACTTCAATAAAATTTACCTCTATAGAAGTTTGGTATTTAACTAACTACTCACACTAATACACCATTGCACCCTCTAGAATTGCATGACACTTGAATAAGATTCTAGGTAATGATTAAGGTTTTATCAAAGTGTATTTAATGTTTCATTTATTCACTTTCAAGTAATCTTTAAATTTCTTAAACAATATTGATCTAGAAACTTTTTTTTTTTTAAAAAATATAATTAATATTAAATCATACTCAAAATAAAAATTATCTTTTCTAACTATTTATTTATAACCAACCAATACTCTAAAGAAGTTTTCAATTTAATATAATTTTAACCAAATCACAACCATAAAATTATTTAAGTACATAACAAGTTAAAGATTCTAAATAGGAAGAGACACAATAATTTTTATTTTAATAAAATTTATCAAATCAAACTAAATCTATAACTTTCTTTATAATCCTTTTTCTTTTTTCCTAGAGAAAACTTATATTAAAACATGATTACCATAAAAATAAAATAAAAATAAGAAAACAAACCATAGTTATAGTGCAACCAACAACATTTATAAATAAAATAAACAAACACAACGCTTAAATCAAGAAGCATATACACCAATCACACATAAACTTATAGCCATAATATTATCCAAAAGATAATATTTCTTTTTATCTAGTGTTAAACAAAATAACCATGTTTCTAAATATTCATACTCTATTAAAATTTGTGGTAATTATTAAATTTAGAAATTTTTGTTATGGACAACTACATTTGCAACTATACTAGATAAATATCTAGTTGTTTATACATTTCAATAACATAACACTGACTTAAAATAACTATAACTTTCACATATGTTAACCAAATTAAAAACTTAAATATCTTTCGAATAGTGGAGAATGTGAAGAAGATAAATCTAGAATTAATTTTTAGAATATCAATACCAAGTGTGAGCATATTTCTCTGCAACAAACTCACTTATTTAATCCGAAAGACAATTCATTGCAATATCTAAAACGTAAAGAAGTAGTGCTCAATAAAATTAAATTATTAAATTACACAAATTAACAATAAGACACCGATAGAAATGCAAACAAGTAAACAAATAGAAGGATCATCTCCAGGATAGATCCTACCTGGAGTCTTGTGAGCAACAATTGTTGGGGAGAGGAAGATCCAAGCGGCCTTAGCCCAATTCAATCACTTCTTCAGACTCCTTCTGCAAACAAACTCCAGGCTCTTCAGGAGGCAATCTAATTCATGATCCTCTCAGAGAATAATAAATTCTCTCTTCTCAAAACTATAGCTTTCTTATTCTATCCAAAAAATATGGCCTCTCCTCAAATTAAATTTCCTATCTCAACTCCTCTCTCACACAAGAATCTCTCTTATAAATAGATTGGAGGGAGTAGTTGCACGGGAAAATCAACCGATGCAACTATCCCAACTATCTATTAGTTAATAGTTTAGGATAAATATAATTAGTAGATCTATTCCCATGAAGGGATAACTGGTATTAATAATATTTTTATATTTATGTCTCCTTAATTCAAGGAAGACAATAGATAATTTAAGTTTAAGAATAAATTTACTAAGTTACTTAACTAAGGTAATAGAATTTACCAATCATATTTACCATCCATGAAAATAACATTGTTTCATTATTATCTTATAATAATTTCCTTCACACATATAATTATATAAATATATATGTAATCATAGGCATATGTGTGCACCCATATGCTTATGTATACATATAGCATAGTACGACACATTATTTTTAATATTACAAATATTTACATATTAGGAATATTATTATTTAAATCAAATACATTATAATTTGAAACCACTTTTTAATTCATATTTTTCACAAAATATAATAGTGATATATATTAGGTAACTACTAACATAAGTTGGAATTGACCACCATTATTAAAATATTATTAATATTATAAATTTTTAATTATTATTGATATTAAAATCACATGATTAAATCACATACTAACTTATTCCTAACAAGATACACTTGTACAAATAAGTAACTACTAATAAAGATAAATTACTAAATCATACCCTCAAATGAACAATAATTCACATCAATAATCTACTAATAAAAAATGAACATACCATGAAGACCATTAGAGCTACCATACTCAAAACCTCAAACTCCATAAATGCAAGAAGCAAGCAACACACTCCACATAATCTAACAGATTAAGATAACATGATAATTCACTATCAGCACAAGGACTGACTCAGAAACTCCCCACCTAAGGGACATAAAAGGGTCAGAGGTAGGATTTACCTCTTGCAGAACCTTTGTGATATCTCCATAACAACAAAAACGATCATAGATTTTGAGGGCTCACTCAGACCTATGGGACTAGGTGGAGATGATGCCTGGTACCTACAAGCTTGCATCACCGAGAAGAGATACATGTGCATATGGACCTCAACTAAGTGAGTAACTAGGACTTCATCCTGAGTCATGAAAACACATCAATCACATATACATTAAGCATGAGGCATCACATATATATAATGGTTAGCTTCCAAATCCTTGGGTTAGCTCTTTAAATCGTATATACAAGATGAATGATTTCCAATTTAATAAACAATAATCATAGCTGAGTATATCTAAATATCTGATAAGCATATCATCATAACATAAATGTGAATTCATAGCTCTAATCATCATAATGTAAAATGTCCAAATCAAACAGTCCAAGTATAATCATCGAAGAGGGTGTTACATCCTCCCCCCCTAAGATGAGACTTACTCCTAGAAGTCATCAAGTTAGAAATGGAAATACATCAGACATTATCTCCTACACACATTTTAATTGATATCCCATGCATAACTAATCTTTGAATCTATGCACTAAAAAACACATGAAATATATATTCCAATCAATTTTACTATCACCAACAAGGATAACTCTATCTTGATCAAATATCAATATGAATAGAATTTTCCCTTTACTTAGAAAGTAAGAACCAAGGTAACTAGCTTGAACCACTCAATTTTCCTTAAAACATATCAAGGTGTTACAAATTCCTTCTCTTTCAATACATGCAAATAAAATTTTTACCTTCATCCAACACAATGATATATTTCAATCTAATAAAAGACATTGAACATATCCAAATGTGGCTCATAAACAATCATCAGTCCACATCATTAGGATTACACATCAAAGGATTAGGATTGGATATGCCCCTTTGGACAAACTCTCACTCTGGGATACAATACCAATCTCTTCTATATCCAAAATCCATAATCAATACCTCACATAGTGGCTTGATGGTGTCTTGGGCCTTTGTCATGAAGACCCTCCATACAAGTCCACCTGTCATATCCCTTGTTTGTGTATGGTGGTTAGCCTCCAAGGAACATACACCACACATACGAAGGTAGTGGATACTAGCTACATAACAACCTCACATACCCCCATCCTCAAAGGTTCCCTATGTCTACTTCCTCATATACACTCAATAAGTCCACCTCATGCATCCTTAGTGAGGAATCACAACACAACACAAGACCAACATTACAAAAGGAGATAGTTTAGCCATCAAATCTCAACAATAATATTAAATAAATAAATCAAATAGAATTATCAATCTCAACAATAAGATAAGAAGGATCCAAGATAAATTTCATAAGTTTTGGCTAAACTATTATAGAAAAAGATAAGAAAACTATTGGTCTACACAACCAAAGATAAAATAAATTCATCATAAATTGCACATCACATCACTATGTGGCTATATCTAGTCACCTCACAAGGAAGGATGGAACAACATCTAGCTATTGCAATAGCCCATCATGTGGTTGGGCCCAGGAAACACTACCCACATGGCATAGGAGGTTCACCTCAGCAACGCCCCTACATCGGTTGGTGCAGAATAAGCATGCCAACCCACCCAACATGACCATACACCAAGTGGAGTAAGTAGACTCTAGTCGTATGTTGCATGGAAGTGTTCCTTGTGGAGTAGGCACACATTGGACACACCTCGCATAACAATGGCTCTCATAGATCACCATCATAGCCATAGGTATACATGGCTTGGGCCCACCCATATGCCTACTACGTCTACAAATCAAGCATCCATGGATGCCCCTCTACAAGCATGCAAGCATCACCAATGCACTCTACATCAAGCAGGACACAAAATACATACATATACTACACCTTCATGTAATCATGTATGTGGCATCATGTTCTCAAGCTCAACTCTCTACCATCAACAACACAACATCATCACCTCACACTATGTCAGAACAATAGTGGGGTGTGGCATCATATTCATTGCATCATGTTGAAACATGTGAGAATATGGTATCCAGCATAGCATGGGCTAACAGAATCTCCCTCCACATGCTGGACCACATAGAAATGTACATATCCATAAATCATATATCTCCTCATAGAGGTTCATATCCAGTACTGGTATTGTGCTCAAGAACTATGGAAATTAGGATAAACACTTATGAACCAAATATTTAGGTTCATCATAAGGGGGAGCATATTTTACTCTTTTCCCTCAAGTAGTGGAAGCTAAGGTCACTTCCCACCACCATTATATGTATTACACATAAATACTTGAGGAAATGGTGCTACTACTACCCCTCCACATACTAAATTACCAACACTCATGGGTTGGCACTCAGTAGGGTGACAAAAAAGAAAGAAACACATGAGTGGTATGGTTCTCCCACACCCTTATCCAAAACATAACTTTCATGGATGACACTTATATTACACCACTCCATGGAACTCAAATAATTACTGGTTATACACAACACCCAACATAATCACTAGCACTAGTTTTATCACATTTACAAGGAAGTATACAATAACATCACATAGTATCCATATATTCCAATTTTTTATTTTATTTTATTTTCACAACTCACTTTTTCTAATTGGTACAAAATACCAATGACATACTTAATCACATTTCACCTCCTCATGGGAATATGCCAATATCCAATGAACACATATCAATCTCTGCCATTCCCATAATATGAGACAATAACATCTATTTTCAAGATGACTTTAACTTATATAAAATAAGGCACAAGGAAAAATGATACACTATATTTCTTCAAGAGTCATCGAATCAACACATATTTGTTTTAATTAAGGAAAGGAAACAATAAACTTGTACTACATACATTTATTAGTCACATAATAAATTCACAACTAATCATCATAAACCATTATGGATATTTACTTTTCACCCAATCAAGGACACTAAGAGTTGACCAAGTATCATCTTTTCAAACAAATGAATTAGCTAGGTACTTTCATTACACATGATAAATCCCTCCAATAAAGACACAACACACCATATAGACATATCAAGACACTAGTTTTCACTAACATAATGACTTCAATACTAATAAGGAAATACATTGAATTCTCAATTGCCTAATATTGCAATTTGGGGAGGATAATCACATCATTACTAGACTTACCATAGCATTCATATTTCATCTAAATATTACCTATTCACCAAGTCAAGAACAAACAATTTCAGAAAGATAGTCAAGAAAATATTACATCAACCCTACCTATTCCTTCAATCATTGTACAAAAAGAACACATATTCCTTTCATTATGAAAAAATCCTAATTTCATCTCTATGGTTAATCTCTACATAGGCTTCTAGTCACAAATGGACCTTAGGTCTTTTAGCCAAGAATTTCCAAAATCAACAAATTAAATCATATTTTTACTTTTTATAGATAACATCATTTGTGTTAGGAATGAATGCTAAATGTTTGGCAGCCATTCTGTAGCATTTCTTGTTGCATTCATGACTATGATTGTCATTGATGTCAACACAGTGATTTATCGGAGACTTGCAGAGAAGCAGACAAAGTTTGGATTAGTGCACATGGGTTATTGTAGTTGGAGATATGCGATGTTTAGGATATACTCCTTGATATGTTATATGTCTATAGTTAAGAGCACAGACAATAATTCATTTATTCATGGAAGTTATGAGGATTTTTGTGGAAGTGATATTCAGGCAGTGTTCCTCGGTAGTGGTTTGTGGGAATCGGATGATATCTCCTAGTTGGGATGGAATCTAGTTTTACATAGTTAAAGGGAAGTTGAAGACACATTGATAGTGACATGGATGACAACACAAACTTCAAGGTCACATGAGTGAATAATTATTGTAGTTGGAAGCCAAAAGTTTTGTGTAATTTTGATGTAGCATGTGGAAACTTTTATGTTGTCATTGTATGCCGACTCATTTGTAATTATTTGAGTGTGGTATAAAGGAAGGAATCTATTTCCTTATTTTAGTGTGGTTGGGTGTGATGTTGTATGCATGAAGTGAGGAAAAGATCTAAGTATGAAAGTGAATCTGTGAAGGAAGACATGCGAGGTATAGAGATTTGAAATTGAGATCTGGAGTAATAGTGAGTGCGGTTTGGCACAGTCAGAGAAGAGGTAACATATTATTTTGTTGAGTAATACAAAGATTATTTGGATAGTGTGTTCAATGATCTTACCTTGAAGCTATTTGGGCAGTGGGTCCTTCTATCTTCCATAACTCTTAACAGGGTTAGAATCTTTTAACAAGGATTCAAAATCTCCTAATAGGAATTCATATGTATTGAATGTATTTCATAAGACTCCTAATAGAGTCCATCCTTCACAAGGAATATTCATATTAGTGCATCTTTTGTGGGCATCATTGCCACTAAGGTTTACTCTTTGATCAAGAGGTTCCCTAGTCAACATATCTTGTGTCATTGTGTTATTGTGTATGAATATCTTTTTATGGTTAGTAATTATATTTCTTACATGGTTTAATGTTGTTGAAGTTGATAAAATTTATAATCATCTAATAACTGATTCACCCTGCCCATCTCAGTTATCTTGGTGGACTTTACTTTCTAACAATTGGTATCAGAGTGCTAGGTCCTTGAATAATAAGTTTAACAGCTTAAGGAGATCCATGGAAAATTTTAGGAGAGGAAGCCCTAAGTTTGATGGAGTAAATTTTGACAGCTGGAAAGAAAAGATGAAGACACACCTACTATGTTTAGGACCAAGTTATTAGTTGATTACAAAGAATGATAAGACTATCATTGAAGAGGACAATCTTGAAACATGTACTGCTAATGAGAGAGATCTATTCATGTGTAACATACTTGCAAGAGAAGCACTTTTGATAGCCCTTCTAGAGAATGAGTACAGTCAGGTAAAATGTTTGAAAAAATGTCATGAAATTTGGAATGCTTTACACTCTACTTTTGAAGTTGATGAACATGGAAAAATAATTAGATTACATAATTGGATATATGCATTTGAAGATATAAGAATGTTTGAAGATGAATCTATTAGAAGCTATATTGGTAGAATGTCAAAAATTATTACAGGTATGAAATCTTATGGAGGAACAAAGACAGAGAATGAAGTGATATGGAAAATTTTGAGGACATTGACCCTTGTATTTAAGCAGACAACACAAATGATTGAACAAGTTATACCTTGTACTACAAATTTTACAAGAGAGACTCTTCTTGGAAGATTGGAAGTAGCAGAAATGAACCTAATATTATCAGGAGACTTACCTAGAATGGAGACAACATCCAGTGCTCTTAGTGTTCACCTTACTTTGTCAAGAAGCATCAGTGTGAGTGGAGATTATGCTGGCAGCAGTAGATCTAGAAATGAAGAAGACAAGAAGATTGAAGATGATATTGCCTTGCTTTTGAAAAGAGAACTAGCTGGTAAGAAAATATTTAAATGTTGGACTTGTCAAGAATATGGTCATTTTGCATCTAAATGTCCTAAGAGAGTTAAAAAGTATAGAAACAATTTCAAACCTAGAAGATCTAAGGAATTTTATTATGCTAATGATGAAGATATTGAAGCTAGTATAGAAAGAACTTTAAGTGAAAGTGATACTGAGAATAATGACGACATAGGATTTGCAGCAATTAAAGAAGAGAATCCTAAAAATGACGTTAAGGAAGAAAAAGCCTTAGTTTTCCAAGTTGAAAAGAAATTTGATTGGATTATAGATAGTGGTTGTTCACATCATATGACTGGTGACATGAAAAAGTTCATAAAGTTTAATGAATATGATGGAGGAGTTGTTAGAGTTGGAAACAATGCACATTGTTTGATTAAAGGTATAGGATCTATTACTCTTGATGGAAATACTAATACTGATGATGTTTATTTTGTGAATGGATTGAAATATAATCTTTTGAGTGTTGGACAGTTAGTTTATAAGGGATATCAAGTTTGGTTTACTTTGAAAACTTATCTGATAAAGGATAAAGATGGAAATCTGATTGGAATTGGATCTAGAACCAGAGGTAATGTATTTCAGTTGAATCATATTGAGATGACATGTTTGATTACTAAGATTGATGATAGTTGGTTATGGCATAGAAGGTTTTGTCATATAAATTTTGACAACATTGTGAAAGTAAGTACTACACTTGCAGTAAGAGATTTCCCTAAAATTATGAAGCCTACTAACATGATTTGCAAAGAATGTGTAATGGCTAAATAGAAGAGAAGTTCTTTTCCTAGTAAGAAGTTTACATCTACAAAAAATCTAGAGATTGTTCATACAGATTTGAGTCATCCTACCACGACTAGAGGATTCTATGGAGAAAGGTATTTTATGATTCTTGTTGATGATTTTACAAGAATGATGTAGATTGCATTTCTTAAAGAAATATCTGAAGCATTTGATAAGTTTAAGATTGTTAAGAATAAAGTTGAGAATGAATCTGGAATGAAGATCAAATGTTTGAGATCTAATAGAGGTGGAGAATTTACTTCTAGAGAGTTTAACACCTTTTGTGAAGAAAATGGCATTAAGAGATAATATTTAGCCCCTAGAACACCTGAACAAAATGGCATTGCAGAAAGAAGAAACAGATCAGTGACTGAATTAGCAAGAGCTATGTTATTTGAGAATGATTTGGTGAAGATATTCTAGAGAGAAGTAGTGAACATAGCAGTGTATACAATGAATAGAGTACAAATCAGAGTAGACACAGACAAGACACCTTATGAATTATGGTTTGGACATGCACCCTCAATTAAGTATTTTAGAATTTTTGGAAGCAAATGTTATATAAAGAGAGATGATGATATTGAAAAGTTAGATCCTAGAAGTGATGAAGGTATATTTCTTGGATATTCTTTGAAAAGAAAAGCCTATAGATGTTACAATAAAAGAACTAAGACTATTGTTGAAAGTACAAATGTTAAAGTTGATGAAAAGTTCAAAATTTAGGAAAGAATGCTTGATTATGAATTAGATGAAGAAGCTCATCCTAAACCTAACACTAGATCTACTAAATTATTTTATGAAACTGACAGTGATTTGTTGAATGAAAGCCACAGTGAAGTCATTAAAGAACCTACATCTAAAGTGAGATCTAAGACAGTGACACCTAGCAAGAGTTTGTTAAGAAATCATCCTATTGGAAAAATTATTGGAAGCATCAAAAGAGGAGTTCTAACATGAAATAAGGTACAAAAATAGTTATGTTTGATTTCTCAAATTGAACCTAAGACTACTAGTGAAGCTTGTGAAGATTAAAGTTGGACTAATGCTATGAAAGAAGAACTAGATCAGATTGAAAAGAACAAGACATGGGAATTGGTCCCTAGACCTAAAGACAAGAATGTTATTGGAACTAAATGGGTATTCAGAAACAAGATGAATGAACAAGGAGAAGTAGTAAGAAACAAAGCAAGATTGGTATATAAGGGATACTCACAGTAAGAAGGAATTGACTATGAAGAAACCTTTGCACCTGTTGCAAGAATTGAAGCAGTAAGAATGTTTTTGGCTTATGTAGCTTACAAGAAATTCAAAGTATATCAGATGGATGTGAAGTTAACATTTCTGAATGGAGAATTGGAAGAAGAAGTCTACATTGAGTAGCCGGAAAGTTTTCCTTTAACTCAAGGAGGAGACATGGTATTTAAACTAAAGAAAGCTTTATATGGACTTAAACAAACACCTAGAACTTGGTATGCAAGTCTAGATAAGTATTTGTTAAAATTAGGATTTACAAAAGGAACAACTAATAGCAATCTATACACAAAAGAAATTGAAAATGGTTTGTTGGTTATAGTTATTTTTGTTTATGACATTATCTTTGGAGGTGAAGATGAAGCTAGTGACAAATTTGTTGATGAAATGAAGACTGAATTTGAAATCAGTATGATTGGTGAAATAAAATACTTTTTGGGATTGCAGATAACAAAAAACAATGATGGTATCTTTGTAAGTCAGACAAAGTACCCGAATGACTTGTTGAAAATATTTGGAATGGAGAATTGTAAACCAGTGTGAACACCCATGGTGACTGGACATAAGTTATCTAGCACAAATGAGACTCCTACAGTGGAACAAAAGAAATATAGATCTATGACTAGAGGATTGTAGTATTTGACTCATACATGACCTAATATAGCACATTCAGTTGGAATTGTAGCAAGAATTCAAGCTGAGCCTAGAGAATCACATTATGTAGCAGTAAAGAGGATACTGAGATATTTAAGTGGCACAATGGACTATGGATTTATGGTATGAAAAATCTAATGATTTTACCCTATGTGCTTATACAAATGCTGATTGGGGAGGCAGTGTTGATGATAACAAAAGCACCAGTGGTGGAGCATTTTTCCTTGGAGGAAGATTGGTTTCTTGGCTAAGAAAGAAGTAGAATTGTATCTCATGAAGCACGATAGAAGCTGAATATGTAGCAGTAGCAAACAATTGTAACCAGATAATTTGGATGAAGAAAATGCTGAAGTATATTGGAATAAAGTTTGTTGAAGCTGTTGTCATACATTATGATAACACCAGCATAGTTAGTATGTCTAGGAATCTTGTATTACATTCTAAGAAAAAGCATATGGAGATTAAGTATCATGTTGTAAGAGAGATAGTTGGTGAGGAAGAATTTAGACTTGAGTACATAAGTACAAAGGAGTAGTTAGAAGATATATTCACAAAGCCTTTGCCTAAGGATACATTTGAGTATCTGAGAGGTATGCTTGGGCTTATTCCCTAGCCTATTTTTGAAAAGTGATGTAGTTGGTTGCATATGTCCAGTAGTATATGAGCCTTATCTTTCTTTTGGACTGGATGTTGGTACTTCCTCTATGGGGGAGTATGTGTATTTGAGCAGAGTCATGAGGACTCTAGTGAATGTATTTTTTGAATAGTGTATTTTGACATTGGAGTTGTTGTTGACATAATGATGAAATTTTTGTCATTGATGTCAATGGGGGAGAAGTAAACATGAAAAACCATTTGAAACATCTATTGGAGAGAACTGAATAGGATAACGAAGCAAGATTTGATTGATGCAGAAGACTTGAAGCATTTTCAGAGCAGCAATGTTGCAGTATTGGATTTTTGGAACATTGGATGTTTTTTCATCTATGTTGCCATCAATGCCAATGGGGGAGATTGTTAGGAATGAATGATAAATGTTTTGTAGCCATTCTATAGAATTTTTTTTTTTTGCACTCATGACTATGATTGTCATTGATATCAACACAGTGATTTACCAGAGACTTGTAGAGAAGCAAACAGAGTTTGGATTAGCGCACGTGGGTTATTGCAGTTGGAGCTATGTGATGTTTAGGATATACTTCTTGATATTTTATATGTCTATGGTTAAGAGCACAAATATTAATTCATTTATTCATGGAAGTTATGAGCATTTTTGTGGAAGCAGTATTCAGGCAGTGTTCTTGAGTAGTGGTTTGTGGGAATCAGATGATATCTCCTAATCAGGATGGAATCTAGTTTTGTGCAGTTAAATGGAATTTGAAGACACATTGATAGTGATGTGGATGATAGTGCAAAATTTGAGGTCACACGAGTGAATAATTATTGTAGTTGGACGCTGACAGTTTTGTGTAATTTTGATGTAACGTGTGGAAACTTTTATGTTTTAATTGTATGCCAACTCATTTGTAATTATTTGAGTGTGGTATAAAGGAAGGAATGTATTTCCTTTTTTTAGTGTGGTTGGGTGTGATGTTGTATGCATGAAGTGAAGAAAAGAGCTAAGGATGAAAGCGAATTTGTGAAGGAAGACATGTGAGGTACAAAGATCTAAAATTGAGATCTGGTGCAACAGTGAGTGCGGTTTGGAATAGTCAGAGAAGAGGTAACATATTATTCTATTGAGTAATACAAATATGATTTGGACAGTGTGTTCAATGATCTTACCCTAAAGTTGTTTGGGTAGTGGGTCCTTCTATCTTCCATAACTCTTAACAGGGTTAGAATCTTTTAACAGGGATTCAAAATCTCCTAACAAGGATTCATATGTACTGAATGTATTTCATAAGACTCCTAATAGATTCCATCCTTTCACAAGGAATATTCATATTAGTGCATCTTTTTTGGGCATCATGCTCACCGAGGTTTACTCTTTGATCAAGAGATTCCCTAGTCAACATATCTTGTGTCATTGTGTTATTGTGTATGAATATCCTTTTATGGTTAGTAATTATATTTCTTACATGGTTTAATGTTGTTGAAGTTGATAAAAGTTATAATCATCTGATAACTAATTCACCCCCCCCCCCCCTCTCAGTTATCTTGGTGGACTTTACTTCCTAACAATTTGATGGTCATTCATCATGAATACAGAAGAGATATTTATTTTTAATTTGTGGTTATTATTATCAAATAACCCTAATTTAATTCATGTAAAAATTTAGTTGTTATAAAAATAAAATCAATCATGCATCATGTCACATTATCATTTTCATATAAATCCCAAGAGAAATACTCACAATGTTAATTTAGTAGATGTTCCCCACTATTTGTAATTCTTCAACAACAACATGACCAAAAGGATTACCCAAGAATTCCAATGTTGCAACATAATTAATAAGGTCCTAAATTCATATTTTGTACAAGGATTTAGTTTTCAATTCTATTCTAAAATAGGCAAAAAGAAAGAGAGAGACACAATATTTCAGTCCTTACAATATCCTATAATACGTATGCAGTAACTTCATCATTTGAATCTATAATAAGGAGAACTGCCATGGTAACATCATTAACTAGATTCATTGATCACACATAGCTATTATGATATTTAAAATAGAATAAGGTGTTAAGCCTTTTCAAGTCAATCAAGCAACCTATAATCGCTATAACAAGCACTCATGATGACAAGTTTTAGAGGAGATATGGTTGGCTACTATCAACACTTATGGTACAAAATAACTTGTAATACTAATTTGAGTCTTTCTAGGAGTACAAAAAAAAGGTGACATAAAATATGAGGAATTAATTAACATGTATTTACTAGAAAGATATTCACTATCTGAGAAAGTACTTAGGAGGCTCATTCATTATTTATAGAATGCAAAATAGAAGTAATTTATGTAAGACAACCTAATCTTAGAAGAATGGGTACACTTTTTTAAAAATACTATAGCATGAATAACAAGAACATAGATCCTATATCTAGGATCTTATCCTATAATGATAAACCAAAATTAAACTATGCAAAATATTGAGCAATAAGTGAGCTAAGAGTCCCAGAGTTCCCAGTGTGGAAACCTAGGGCTCTGATACCAGATGTAATGCCCCACCAAGAAACCCTTGGCTCAAGGACATTATACTCATTAAGTCATAAATACTATACAATTTTTTTCTAATAAAGTAGCAAAACATAATCTAATTTAATTTATTTAATGTTACTAGAAGTCAATAGAATAAATAGATCATACTACTTGTCCTTCTCAATTAACAAATTATTATTCTTGTATACTTGAATATCGCTAACTTTCTTTTACATGATGACCACCATGTCCAACATCTGTAACTACGCACATGTCTAAACATGTAGATGCAAACATTAGATAAAATTCCACCATAAATAAATTCTTTATTGATAGCTTAGCTATGAGAATCATTATTAAGAAGAAGTGAAATCATTCGATTAGAAACTTAAAGACAAACCCTAAGGGACTGGACCTAAGACTTGGGGGTTCATCATCGATGGCCTTACCTACGTTCACACTGAGAGACTTCATAGTTCAACTCTCCCCATTCTAGACTATCTATTTATAAAATCAAGAAAGAGGGTACGCAACCCTTTCTAGGGTCTTGTTCCCCAGATAGTTTTCCCTTTGGCTACCACCCACTTAGGTGGAACAAGGACAAAGTCCTATGCTTAAAATTGATAACTAATTCTATAACTAAACAAAATAGAGTTTAACTCACACTAATACAATATTCATGAAACCTGCTTCATTATAGTATTTACTAAAGTTCCTTTCAAGCAAACATAGGAATGAAATACAACCAAATCTTAGGATAATCATAATTTGGTACATTACAATCATCATCATAATTAACATCATTAAATTAGGATAATCATTATAAACATCACAATTCCTAAGTACATGTAAAATCCCATGAAAGCATGACATACACCCAATACCTCTTATATTCCCAATGATCGACCTAGTTATGATGATATGAAATTGAATGAATAACAAGTTATCCACAATTAGACTAAGAATGAATAAGAGAACCAAGGACATGTCTACAAGTGCACAACCATAACCATAGGCATCTACAAGAAGGAATGACAAACATATAATTGCCCATTCAAACTTGTAACAACTACTAATTATGTATATTTCAATTAGAGGTACAAATATACACATCCACGTAACCTTACTCAAGCATATAGTGTAGTATTATAATTACCATGAGGCACCATCTTCATCTTCTAAACTCAACACATTTAATACATCATTTCCATTAAACTTAAGTGTCCTTAATTGGATATTTTATGATTAATTCTAATCTTAATAATATAAAATTTATTTATTATTAATTCTTATAGAGATCTTGATATTCAACTTCAATAAAATTTACCTCTATAGAAGTTTGGTATTTAACTAACTACTAACACTAATACACCATTGCACCCTCTAGAATTGCATGACACTTGAATAAGATTCTAGGTAATGATTAAGGTTTTATCAAAGTCTATTTAATGTTTCATTTATTCATTTTCAAGTAATCTTTAGATTTCTTAAACAATATTGATATAGATACTTAATTTTTTTTTAAAAAAATATAATTAATATTAAATCACACTCAAAATAAAAATTATCTTTTCTAACTATTTATTTATGACCAACCAATACTCTAAAGAAGTTTTCAATTTAATATAATTTTAACCAAATCACAACCATAACATTATTTATGTACATAACAAGTTAAAGATTCTAAATAGGAAGAGACACAATAATTTTTATTTTAATAAAATTTATCAAATCAAACTAAATCTATAACTTTCTTTATAATCCTTTTTCTTTTTTCCTAGAGAAAACTTATATTAAAACATGATTACCAAAAAAATAAAAAATAAAAAGAAAACAAACCATAGTTATAGTGCAACCAATAATATTTATAAATAAAATAAAAAAACACAATGCTTAAATCAAGAAGCATATACACCAATCACACAAAAAACTTATAGCCATAATATTATCGAAAAGATAATATTTTTTTTATCTAGTGTTAATTTATATTAAACAAAATAACCATGTTTCTAAATATTCATACTCTATTAAAATTTGTGTTAATTTTTAAAGTTAGAAATTTCTTTTATGGACAACTACATTTGTAATTATACTAGATAAATATCTAGTTGTTTATACATTTCAATAACATAACACTGACTTAAAATAACTGTAACTTTCACATACGTTAACCAAATTAAAAACTTAAATATGTTTTAGAAAGGGGAGAATGTGAAGAAGATAAATCTGGAATTAATTTTTAGAATATCATAACCAAGTGTGAGCAGATTTCTCTGCAACAAAATCACTGATTTAATCTAAAAGACAATTCATTGCAATATCTAAAACATAAAGAAATAGTGCTGAATAAAATAAAATTATTAAATTACACAAATTAACAATAAGACACCAATATCAATGCAAACAAGTAAACAAATAGAAGGATCATCTCCAAGATAGATCCTACCTAGAGTCCTATGAGCAACAATTGTTGGGGAGAGGAAGATCCAAGCGGTCTCAGCCCAATTCAATCACTTCTTCAGACTCCTTCTGCAAACAAACTCCAGGCTCTTCAGGAAGAAATCTAATTCATGATCCTCTCAGAGAATAATAAATTTTCTCTTCTCAAAACTATAGCTTTCTTATTCTATCCAAAAAATATGGCCTCTCCTCAAATCCAATTTTCTATCTCAACTCCTCTCTCACATAGGAATCTCTCATGTAAATAGATTGGAGGGAGTAGTTGCACGGGAAAATCAACCGATGCAACTATCCCAACTGTCTATTAGTTAATAGTTTAGGATAAATATAATTAGTAGATCTATTCCCGTGAAGGGATAAATAGTATTAATAATATTTTTAGATTTATGTCCCCTTAATTCAAGGAAGACAATAGATAATTTAATTTTAAGAATAAATTTACTAAGTTACTTAACTAAGGTAATAGAATTTACCAACCATATTTACCATCCATGAAAATAACATTATTTTATTATTATCTTATAATAATTTCCTTCACACATATAATTATATAAATATATATGTAATCATAGGCATATGTGTGCACCCATATGCTTATGTGTACATATACCATAGTAAGACACATTATTATTAATATTACAAATATTTACATATTAGGAATATTATTATTTAAATCAAATATATTATAATTTGAACCCACTTACTAATTCATATTCTTCACAAAATATAATAGTGATATATATTAGGTAACTACTAACATAAGTTGGAATTTACCACTATTATTAAAACATTATTAATACAATAAATTTTTTATTATTATTGATATTAAAATCACATTATTAAATCACATATTTGTTGGATACAATTGTCTGAAAGGAATTGTTGGATTAGCTATGTGTTGTCTTTGATGTCACACAAATGTCATATCAATTATCGCTCTCAGTATCTACTAAGTTCAGTTGGTCAGCTAAGCGGTTCTCAGTATCTACCGAGTTCAGTCGGTCAGCTAGGTAGTTTTTAGTGTCTACCGAGTTCTCTCAGGTGTCTAAAGGAAACATGACAGGGTAATAGTGTTAACCGAGCCTCCTCGATTATCGAAGGAAAATTAGTGGTTACCGAGCTCTCTCAGTCTCCAAAGGATGTTGCAGAATTCGCTGTGGTTACTGAGTTCTCTCGATCATTGAAGGAAATCTTTTTAGGATTAATGTTTACCAAGCAAGGTCAGCCCTTTCAAGGAATTTTGTTATTACAGTTTGTTTATCCCAGCCGACTATTATAATAATTATTAGTGCCGACTTGAAAATCTAAATGATTATGAAATGGCATATATATATAGAAGGTCAAGTGGTGAATAAAAGATATACAGCATGCAGAAATCATTTTGAAGAAAGGTGTGTGCAAATTTTGAAAGATGGTTAGATATCCTTGAGGAGTAGCAAAGATTTAATTGATCAGTAAGGATCTAGTGAAACAGAACAGAGATCAATATTCAGCAATTCAATTGCAGGTCATTTCATTGTTACTCTCTAGTAATTGTAGCAGTGATATCAAAATCTCTTAACCGAGTTGGTTTAACAACCATTTTGTAAATCCTCTAACAAGTTAATAGTTCTATTGAATTGTTTCAAGACCTCTTACAAGGCCACTCCTAGCAGGGTGATTAAATCCTCTAACAAGGTCACACCTAATAGTGTGTTTTGTAACCTTTTACCGGGTTGGCTTCTAACCGGGCATCACTTTAGAAGAGTGAAAAATAATAACTAGTTACATTGGCAGTTTTTCCTATATTGGGTTTCCACGATAAATCTAGTGTTTCTTGTGTTCATGTTATTTTCTTTATTCATGTAAGTTAATCAATGATGAATGCTTGAGAATAGTTTAATTAACACACACTTCAAGGATCAAGTTTTTAGCATTTCTCTGTATATTTACTGAGTGGCACAGAAAATAATTTGTTAGGATATTTAAGGGATCTGTGGTAATATTTTTGTGGTTAACTAATTCACCCCCCTTCTCAGTTACTGTATCTATATATCCAACAATTGGTATCAGAGCTTTTGGTGCTTGTAGGAAGGGTTTCAAGGACCTAAGCTAAAGATCAGGAAGTCTTACAAAAGAGAAATTCCAAGGCTTAATAGAAATAACTTTTTAGCATGGCAAGGTCTCATGAGACTACATCTGGCTTCCATTAGTGATTCAGGATGCAAATATATTGATCAAGAATATACAATTCCTACTGGCACATTAATTGTTGAAGACATTGCAGAGAAGAAGAACCATAACACTATGATGATAGACATTGCATCAGCTCTTAGCTATGAAGAATTTGATGAAATCAAAGACTGCACAACTGCTCATGAAATGTGGAACAAGCTGAAGAAAATCTATGGTGGTGATGACAATGTGAAGAGAGCCAAAGCAGAGAGCCTAAGAGGATAGTTTGATCAAATGAAAATGAAAGAAGAAGAAAACATTGCAAAATATGTTAAAAGGATCAAGACAAGTGTTAGTGTAATCAGAGCTTCTGGAGGAAAAATTGATGATGAAACGGTTATAAGTAAGGTTCTTAGAACATTACTCCCTATTTATGCAATAAGAGTTTCTGCTATTCAAGAAAGAAGATGTGAAGAAAATCACAATATAACTTTGGATGCCTTAGTTGGAAGATTGACAGCCTTTGAACTGGATAACTATGACAACTATGTTCCAACTTCTAAAAATATTGAATCATCTTTTGAGGCCAAACTTTCACTCAAGAAAGGGAAGAAAATCCAATCAGAAAGTGAAGAAGAATCAGAGGAAAGTTTTGATAGCGATCTTGAAGTTATTGAAGCATTACTTGCAAAGAAGTATTCAAGAGGCAGAGGAAAATACAAAGGTAAAACTCCCTTAATCTATTTTTCATGTGAAGAAATTGGTCATATTGGAGCTAGGTGTCCAAACAAGCAAAGCAAAGATGAGAAGAAAAATTACAAGTACAATGGCAAGAAAAATTTCAAATCATTCAAGGATAAAGGTAAGAAAACATGTTTTTTAGCTAAAGATTTGGATGATAGTGAAGAAAAAATTGTTTTCATTGCTGTAAAAGATGAATCTGATAATGATGAAGATGAGATGGCACTTATCTCTCATATAAGCAAGAATGATACATGGATTATAGATAGTGGATGTTCACATCATATGACTAGTGACAGGACCAAGTTTGAACACTTTGAAAACTATGATGGTGGTAATGTAAGGTTTGGAAACAATGAACGCTATTGTATAAAAGGAAAGGGACAAATTTCATTAACCAAAGAACTTATATGTGATAATGCATATTGGGTCAAAGGACTAAAGCATAATCTTCTAAGTGTAGAACAGCTAATCAACATTGGATTCAAGGTTGAATTCATGAATGGCAAAGCAAGACTGCTGGATGACAAAGGAAAACTGATAGGATTAGGCAAACAAACCAAAGGTAACCTATTTTATCTTGATCTTGGTGATTACTCATGTTTTATTGCTCAAATTGAAGAAAGTTGGTTATGGCACAAAAGGCTATGTCTTGTAAATTTTGACAACATGATGAAAATAAGAAAATTCAAGAAAGTAAGAGGTATTCCTACTTTGAAGAAACCTGATGTTGGTCTATGCAAGAATTGTCAAATTGGTAAAATGGGAAAGTCTAGTTTCAAAATTAAAAACTATCAGTCTGAAGATATTTTTGAAATTGTGCATACTGATTTATGTGGACCTATTGGAATTGAGAGCTATACTGGAGAAAAATTCTTTATTCTAGAATGATGACTGTTATGTATTTAAGAGAAAAGTCTGAAGCATTTGAGAAGTTCAAATGGTATTTAGCAAGAGTAGAAAAGGAAATAGGAAAAAGAATAAAATGCTTGAGATTAGACAGAGGTGGTCAATTCATCTCCCATGAATTCAATAATTTCTGCATTGAAAGAGCAATCAAAAGATAGGTATCAGCCTCGAGAACTCCTGAGCAGAATGGAATAGCCGAAAGAAGGAACAGATCTATCATGGACTATGCAAGGACTCTAATGATTGAAAAGAACATTGCTATGAAATACTAGAAGGAAGCTATCAGCACTGTAGTTCATATCTTGAACTGAGTATAGCTGAGAAAAGACACATTCAAGACTCCATATGAGCTATGGTATGGCTACAAACCAGATGTAAGTTACCTAAAAGTATTTGGTAGTAAATGTTACATCTTAAAAGAATCTAGAAAAGAAAAATTTGATGTAAACAGTGATGAAGGAATATTTTTGGGATATTCTTGCAAAAGTAAGGTGTATAGATGTCTAAATTTGTCTACTCACAAAATCATAGAAAGTGCACATGTGAGAATTGATGAGTTTGCAGAAAAGATTGAAGAAGAAAGCAAAAAGGAACTAGAGGACTATAGAAAATTTGTTTACATCGAGCCTGATACATTGCCAGACACATGTAAAGAGACTACATCTATCGAGCCCAGTATAGTAACCAAGTCGCAAGAAGAAGTTCAGACCGAGTCACAAAGTACCGAGTCTCAGTCTGAAGCTACCGAGAAAGTATCTACCAAGCCTGAGCAATCTGAACCTGAAGATGAAGAAGATGACAATGTAACTCATTCAGGAAGCAAGGAACCTGTATTAGCCAAGTACGTCAAAAAGAATCATAAACCAGATCAAATTATTGGAAACAAATCAAATGGTACTATGACAAGAAGTAAACTAAAAGGTACATGCTTATTTGCTGATTTTGAACCTAAAAATGTCAAAGATGCATTAGAAAATGAAAGTTGGATTGAGGCTATGAATGAAGAAATAGAGAAAATAGAGAAAAATAAGACATGGACTCTTGTACCTAGGCCTAAAGATAAAAATGTAATTGGGACAAAATGGGTATTCAGAAATAAGTTGAATGAAGATGGTCAAGTATCAAGAAACAAAACAAGATTGGTATGTAGAGGATATTCTCAAGAAGAAGGAATAGATTATGGAGAGACTTTTCCTCCTTTTGCAAGATTAGAAGGTGTGAGGACTTTACTTGCATATGTACCACATAAAGGATTTAAGGTATATCAGATGGATATCAAATTTGCTTTTCTCAATGGTATTCTTGAGGAAGAAGTCTACATTGAGCAACCTGAAGGTTTTATTGATCCAGACAAAAGGGCTATGGTTTGCAAATTACACAAAGAATTGGATGGTCTGAAACAAGCTCCTAGAGCATGGTATGAAAGATTACATAACTATCTTACTCAGATTGATTTCAAAAGGGCTAATGACAACAACAATTTATACATGAAAGAAGGATCAGATAACAAAATTGTTTTGGCAGAAATATTTGTGGATGATACTGTGTTTACAGGAAATGATGATCAGTGCAAAGATTTTTCAGAGCTTATGAACAAAGAATTTGAAACATCTATGTTTGGTCAGATAAAATTCTTTGTTGGACTTCAGATTCAGCAGAACAAAAATGGTATCTACATTACTCAGTCTAAATATATCAAGGAAATACTTAAAAAAAATTGGTATGGAAGATTCAGAACTAGTTGGTACACCCATGTGTATTGGACTAAAGCTTACCAAAGATGATGATTCAAAAGAAGTAGGTCAGACCTTATACAGATCAATGATTGGAAAATTATAGTATGTAGTACACACAAGGCCTGATATTGCCTTAGCAGTTGGAACAGTGGCAAGATTCTTGGCTAAACCCAGAGAAAATCACATGATGGAAATCAAAATAATCTTGAGGTATTTAAGGGGAACTGAAGATTATAGCTTGTGGTATAAATTTGGAGGCAATCTAGATTTAAAAATGTTTACTGATGCTGATTGGGCAGGAAACATTGATGACAGAAATAGTACAAGTGGTGGAGCATTCTTTCTTGGCAAGAGGTTAGTATCTTGGACTAGTAAAAAGAAAAACTGCACATCCCAATCCACATCAGAAGTAGAATATGTTGTTGCAGCAATAAACTACTCTAATATTATATGGTTTAAACAAATTTTGGAAGGCATGAAGGTTGAGATCAAAGAACTAGTTGTTATGTTTTGTGATAATACAAGTGCAATAAATATTTCAAAGAATCTAGTAATGCATTCCAAAACCAACCACATTGCAATTAAATATCACTTTGTCAAAGAATTGGTGCAGGACAAGGAAATCAGATTGGAATATATTCATACAAAAGAACAAATTGTAGATATCTGCACCAAGCCACTACCTAAGGATGCATTCTTGTATCTAAGAGGCAAGTTAGGGGTCACTCCCCTATCCAAGGTTCACTAAATAAAGTTTTAGTGATGCATCAACCAGAACATGTTGAAGATCAATTAGTTGATGCAGCATACTTAGGGAATCATTGCATATGAATCAGTACATAAGGTACATTGATATTTACTGAAACTGTGTAAGTTGTCTTTGGCATGTGTTGTCAAAGAGGGAGAGTTTGCTGTCATTTCAAGAAATTTCTAAGAAGAATAATTTGAGAAGTTAAGAGGGAGAGTTCTCAGTCAAAGAAAGAATTTTGAAGATGATGGGAATTAAAATGAAGCTAAGGATATGTTTCTTACTCTTGGTTTCTCTGTGAAATTTCATTGTGCTATGACATGTTGTGTTGCCATCAATGTCAAAGAGGGAGATTGTTGGATACAATTGTCTGAAGGACATTGTTGGATTAGCTATGTGTTGTCTTTGATGTCACACAAATGTCATATCAATTATTGCTCTCAGTATCTACTGAGTTCAGTCAGTCAGCTAAGTGGTTCTTAGTATCTACTGAGTTCATTCAGTCAGCTAGGTGGTTTTTAGTGTCTACTAAGTTCTCTCAGGTGTCTAAAGGAAACATGATAGGGTAACAGTGTTAACCGAGCCTCCTTGGTTATCAAAGGAAAATTAGTGGTTACCGAGCTCTCTCGATCTCCAAAGGATGTTGTAGAATTCACTATGGTTACCAAGTTCTCTCGGTCACTGAAGGAAATCTTTTCAGGATTAATATTTACTGAGCAAGGTCAGCCCTTTCAAAGAATTTTGTTATTATAGTTTGTTTATCCTAGCTGACTGTTATAATAATTATTAGTGCTGACTTGACAATCTAAATGATTATGAAATGGCATATATATATAGAAGGTCAAGTGGTGAATAAAAGATATATAGCATGCAGAAATCATTTTGAAGAAAGGTGTGTGTGAATTTTGAAGGATGGTCAGATATCCTTGAGGAGTAGCAAAGATTTAATTGATCAGTAAGGATCTAGTGAAATAGAACAGAGGTCTATATTCAGTAATTCAGTTGCAAGTCATTTCATTGTTACTCTCTAGCAATTGTAGCAATGATATCAAAATCTCTTAACCGAGTTGGTTTAACAACCATTTTGTAAATCCTCTAACAAGGTAATAGTTCTATTGAATTGTTTCAAAACCTCTTACAAGCCCACTCCTAGTAGGGTGATTAAGTCACACCTAACAGTGTGTTTTGTAACCTTTTACCAGGTTGGCTTCTAACTAGGCATCACTTCAGAAGAGTGAAAAATAGTAATTAGTTACATTGGTGGTTTTTCCCATATTGGGTTTCCACGGTAAATCTGGTGTCTCTTGTGTTCATGTTATTTTCTTTATTCATGTAAGTTAATCAGTGATGAATGCTTAAGAACAATTTAATTATTGCACACTTCAAGGATCAAGTTTTCAACATTTCTCTATATATTTACTGAGTGGCACAGTAAATAATTTGTTAAGATATTTAAGGGATCAGTGGTAATATTTTTGTGGTTAACTAATTCACCCCCCCTCTCAGTTACTACATCTATATTTCCAACAATATTAACTTATTCCTAACAAGATACACTTGTACAAATAAGTAACTACTAATAAAGATAAATTACTAAATCATACCCTCAAATGAACAATAATTCACATCAATAATCTACTAATAAAAATTGAACATACCATGAAGACCATTAGAGCTACCATACTCAAAACCTCAAGCTCCATAAATACAAGAAGCAAGCAACACACTCCACATAATCTAACAGACTAGGATAACACAATAATTCACTATCAGCAGAAGGACTGACTTAGAAACTCCCCACCTAAGGGACATAAAAGGGTCAGAGGTAGGATTTCCCTCTTGTAGAACCTTGGTGATATCTCCATAATAACAACAACGATCAAGGATTTTGAGGGCTTGCTCAGACCTATGGGACC
Organism: Chamaecyparis obtusa; assembly: GCA_027943335.1. NCBI lineage: Eukaryota > Viridiplantae > Streptophyta > Pinopsida > Cupressales > Cupressaceae > Chamaecyparis > Chamaecyparis obtusa. The sequence continues at coordinate 687,528 of BSBK01003571.1, forward strand.
AAGTGGAGATGATGTCTGATACCTACAAGCCTGCATCACCAAGAAGAGATACATGTGCATATATACATATATATAAATAAATATATATATATATATATATATATATATATATATATATATATATATATATATATATATATATATATATATATATATATATATATATATATATATATATATATATATATATATATATATATATATATATATATATATATATATATATATATAAAATAAGACATTTGCAAATAGATGATCAGGATCAATACATCATGTGGACCTCAACTAAGTGAGTTACTATGACTTCATCCTGAGTCATGAAAACACATCAATCACATATACATTAAGCATGAGGCATCACATATATATAATGGTTAGCTTCCAAATCCTTGGGTTAGCTCTTTAAATCTTAATAAGTATATACAAGATGAATGATTTCCAATTTAATAAACAATAATCATAGTTGAGTATATCTAAATATCTGATAAGCATATCATCATAACATAAATGTGAATTCATAGCTCTAATCATCATAATGTAAAATGTCCAAATCAAATAGTCCAAGTATAATCATTAGAGAGGGTGTTATAGAAGGTGTTGTTAGAACAATAGATGAAACCATCGACTATGCCCATCACTTGTGCACCCATCAATGAAGATAAAGTGGAAGAGTGCACTAATGTACCAATGATAGGTCCTTAGGACTCAGCGCCCATAGCAGAAACTCAAACAGAAGCAGATCAGTTTGTGCCCATGATAGAATCACCCAAACACAACACAATTATCATAGACAATGTGGAAATAGCCATGTGGCTACTAATAAGGAGTTAGATAAGTTTGAGGAAGCATTTGTTAGCATTAAGGAAGCAGAAATCCTATGCAGCAATATCCCTCCCACTCAGCAAGAAGAAGTAATCATAGAAGATATATCTGAAGAACAAAAAAAAGTAGGAGTAGAGGTGGAAAAGAAAGATAAATCTTCTATTGATCTGGTCAAGTTTAAGCAAGAGGTGATGGATAGCACTCCCATTACTCCCTCCTCAACATTGTTGTCAAGTTTCACACCTGACACTAGCAGTTTGGACTCCTGGAAGGAAGAAGAGCTAATTAAGTTCAACATGCTAGCTATAAAGAAGACCAAGGAGAAGAAAGTAATGAGGTATCATCTCCTACTAGAATCAGTAAATATTTTAAATAGTTTTCTACTAGAGGATAAGAAGATGGTAAATGTACATTTAGTTGATGATGTGAGCACAGTCATCTCTCAGTTCAAAGTCAATTTTTCAAGCCTAGAAGAATCTGCAGCCATAGTAGCAGAGGAGAAGTACTTAAAGAAGAGACTTAATGAACTGATGAATAATTTTTCACTAGACTTTAACTCTCTTAAGTCTGGTCAGGCATCATTGAAGGAATTTGCAGATCAAGGAAGGAAAGTCATTGCAGAATCCATGGATCAAGATAAGTTCACTGGTGCATGTCTTAAGAAGATTAAAGATGCAAAGACAATGATTGAGAAGGTGATGATTTCAGTGCTAGACACATCCATTGATGTAAACATGTGCAACAATGTCTATTAAGGATAGTTGGATATAATTGAGAAGGTAGAAAAAGAAATGGAGAAGATAAGGTCTAGATAGACTCAATTGATGCTCTTGCACCCTCTCTAGACATTCTCAATCAAAACATAAAGGATATTGATGCGACCATGTTAACCAATGATCAAGGTCCGAGCATAGAATTGGAGAAGATGGAGAAACTTCAATATGCACTATTGGCCCATCTATAGATAGTCAATTCTCTGATAACCTTTTGGAAGAAGGAGATCCAGAAACTCAAGATTGCATATCCAGATGTTTTCCCTCAGTAAGTGTATGTAGATAAAGTTTTTGATGCACCTTTGTCATTAATGTCAAAGGGGGAGTTGTATAGAATATGGAGTACATATATGTATAGGGAGATATAAGAGTTTGTATAAAATATATAAAAGACAAAAAGTTTTGTGTAAAGGGACAGTTAGAGACTTGGCCATATTCCTTTGTTGCCATCAATGAAAAAGGGGGAGATTTTTGAAAAGTTGTCTATACTAAGATACATGACTAGATATAGTGTTTTCATTATGGAAACAAAGTCATATAATAGTTTGCAGTCAGCACACTAAGTGTAAAGATAAGAAATCAGTTAAGTGTTGAAGACTGGACAACATATAGAGCACCAGAGACTCAGAGCATCAGCACACATGTATACGGATGAATTAAGGTATGCACCCTAGAAGTTAAGGTTTTTAGACTATACTTATGCTTAGTCTAAGAATGCATAAGTAGATATGCAAAGATGTGAAAGTTACAGTTAGTTAAAGTTACACAGCCAATGTGTGCCAGTAGAGAACAAAGCATAGAATTGACAGTGACTATTTTGGTTTGTGATTATAAATTAATTTTGTAGTGGGTATGCACCCATTGTATCTAGGTTTCTAACATATGTACATAAATAATTTTAAGCATGCTTAAGGCAATTCTTTTGGAAGCATTGTTTGTAATTAGTTATAGGGCTGACCTAATTGTTTTGTTTGTATCAGCATATAAATATGAGATGCACCCATTGTATTCGGTATGGAAGTCATATGGAAGTTATAAGAGAGTTGTGATAAGAAGAGTAGAGGTATGAAAAGTGAGTATAAGATGTATTAGAGCTTTTCTAGAGGTCAAAGCATTAGTGCACCAAAGGAACTGATCTAACAAGCAGTGTCACGGTGATAGTTCACCTATAGATATAGTGTGTATCTGATTTAGAAGGTTGTAGCCTTCATCATTTGAGAAGTGAGCTCTAGAACAGTGAGTCCACTCCCCTAATAGGGATCATTGTGTTAGAATAATTGAGAGGGGGGTGAATCAGTTATCCAGTGTCCCAAAACAAAAATGTATAATCCAAAAAAAATTCTTCAACTTCTGCTACTCAGTAAACATAAAATACTTTCACTGTCTTTGTTTTTACTGATTGTCAGTCTAAAACTTATAGTAGTTACTGATCAAATTTAACATGTACTATGAAAAGTATGATAACAAGAAAATATCAAAATCAACACATAACACAAGAGATTTAACGTGGAAACCTTATAAAGGGAAAAACCACCTGGGACCGACAACCCAAAAGTGTTCACTCTTTTAAAGTGAGGTCAGTGAAGACCCAACCCTATTAAAGGTTTAGAAACACACTGTTAGGTGTGACCTTGTTAGAGGATTTTAGACCAAAAGTTATCATCCAACCAATAGTCACTCTGGGGTTGACAGGATAACAATGTTCACTCTATGAATGAAACATCAAAAAGACTTTCTTAGTCCACTCGGTTAAGAGATTTGACTATGTACAATGGTTAAATATGTTATAGTAGATGATCTACCTTGAAACAACTTCAATTGTAGTTTACAGATCAATGTTTAGCTCATTAAAGTCTTTATGATCAATATATCACTTTAGACTCAATATTATATCAACTTACTATCTGTCGGTAATTACTCTCTGTAGCTCGGTAATTGTTCTGCAGTTTAGTTCTCACTAACCAGTATGATTAGAATGCATGAAAAATCCTTCACGTGATAATTCTATAATATCTTCTTCTTCCAGCGTCTCTCAACAATGAAACCAATGTCTCTTATATAGATGAGTAAATCATTTTCTTTTTCTCCATCAGATTTTGCCACTTAATCTTGTTCATTGATTTTTTTGCTTTAACCTTCTTCGGCTGATGTGTGAGTAACATATTTCAATCTTCTCCATTAGATCCTTCTTGAATTATGTTAGCCGTCGATCTTCATAACAAACCTTATCTGTTACCTCGATTTCATACACTTTACAACTCATCACTTTATCAGCTAAACTAATTATTTAATTCCTTTTTGTTTTGATTAGTTAACAAGAAATGCATCAGTGAACACAAGCTTGGTTAACACTATGCTTGGTATACACTATACTCTGTCGGTGTATATTGGAATGCTTTATTTACCGACAACACTGCTTTGTGTCTTTCAACTTTATTCTTCATCATAGATGAATGCAACATAATAAAGTCAATATCATCAAGTCATAGACTCATTAACAAGTTACTCAATGTATTCCTTATCCTCATTTGACATATACATCTTCCTCATGTAGATATTTCCATTCTTCATCTCTTTCACCTTTCTTCAGATGTGTCGGTATAGTAACTTACAAGATAAGTATGGTCAAACTAGTTGACATGAATGACAACATAATACTAATTTAATCATCTTGCATATCTAATTAGAAGCTCCTCAATCATTTTAAATTATAAATTCTTCATTCAAGTTCTAAATCAGTTATAGTTCATCAATCTCTCCCTTTGGCATTGATGGCAACACAAGTAATATGAAGTGTACCATACACATACCAAACATGTATTCTACAACTTCTATGTAGTGTAAGCTCTCCCTAGCTTAATATGTTTAATCACTACATTACTAAACGACATTATAACATAGAGCTTTGACATTCTACAAATATGATTATTTCAGCTCTTAGATTCCTTCTTCTATTCCTTTTAGATTATCTCTCCCTTTGATAGTTCTCATCAGTGCATATTGTTTCATATTATTTATCTCTCCCTTTGACTTTTCATATTATTTATCTCTCCCCTTGACAAAAATTCCAAAGAAACAAATAAATAATCAGCTCTGTAGTAGCCAAGTAACTATTTGTTATCCAATACAATCTCTGTATCTTTATATACTGATATCCCAATCTATTTCAGTTCTTCAAACTTAATCACAACCTTGAACATTATCCAAAGTGTGAACTATGCTGCATCAACATGTGTGATCTTGTGATAAGTGTAAGCAGATGCAACATCTAGATCACATTAGTGACTGATAGATAGGGGACAGACCCCAATTCTAGTCCTCAAATATTCAAATGTGTCCTTCGGTAGAGGCTTTGTAAAGATATCTGCAAGTTGTTATTTAGATATAACAAATTATAACTTCACTTGCTTCTCTTGCATTTGTTCTCTTAATTAGTGATACTTAATTGATATATGCTTTGTCTTAGAGTGCATCACTAGATTCTTTGAAATATTGATAGCACTAGTGTTGTCATAGTATATAATCATCGGGTCAGTGATTACCTCATTCATTCCTTCCAACACTTGCTTGATATATCTGATGTTTGAGAAATTAGTAGTAGCAACAACATAATATGCTTCAGCTATAGACTAAGAAATACAAGCCTTCTTTTTACTTGTCCAGGTTACAAGTCTTTCACCAAAGAAGAATGCTCCTCCGGTGGTGCTTTTTCTATCATCCATATTTCTAGCCCAATCAGCATTAGTATAGACCATCAGTTCAAATTTACCTTCGTTAGGATACCATAAACCATAATCCTCTATCTTTTTTAGGTATCTTAAGATCCTTTTTGTATAAATCATGTGTGATTCTCTAGGGTTAGAAAAAAATCTAGCAACAATTCCCACATCATGTGCTATATCTGGTCTATTGTGAACTACATACATTAGCTTACCAATCATGGATCGGTAAAGTTTCTGGTTTACCTCTGTAGTTTCATCTTCCTTTGTTAGTTTACATCTAGTAGCCATCAGTGTTCCCATAGGTTTAGCATCTTCCATGCCAAATGTTTTCAAGACTTCCTTTATGTACTTGGACTATGTGATGAATATCCCATCACTCTGTTGAATCACTTGTAATCGGAGAAAGAATGTAATCTCTCTGAACATAGACATTTCAAACTCATTCCTCATGTCATCAGCAAAAGATTTACATACATGATCTTGACCTCCAAAAATAATATCATCAACAAAAATTTTAGCAATAAGAATAGTTTCATCAGTATCACCTTTCATGTACAAATTGTTGTTTTCACTAGTTCTTACAAATCCAATACTTAACAAGTAAGTATGCAACCTTTCATACCACGCTCTTAGTGCTTGCTTCAAACAATATAAAGATTTTTGTAATCTACATACCATGTTTTTTTTGTCTAGATCAATGAATCCTTCAGGTTGTTCTATGTAGACCTCTTCTTCAAGTATACCATTCAGAAATGTTGACTTCACATCCATTTGATAAACCTTAAATTTCTTATGTGTAGCATATGCAAGTAGCATTCTAACTCCTTCCAATCTAGCAATAGGTGAAAATGTCTCCCCATAGTCAATGCCTTCTTCCCGTGCATATCCCTTGCATACCAATCTCACTTTATTTCTTGTCACTTCACCATTTTCATTTAGTTTGTTCCTGAATATCCACTTAGTACCGATAACATTTTTATCTTTAGGTCGGGGTACTAAGGACCAAGTTTTATTCTTCTCTATTTTTTTCTATTTCCTCTTTCATTGCATTAACCCATTCTTCATTCTCTAATGCAACTTTCACATTTTTTTGGTTCAAATTCACAAACTAGACATGTACCTTATCTTGCTTTGCTTCTTGTCTGCATGCCAGCTTGTTTGTCTCCAATAATTTGTGTCTCAGGATGATGTCTTCTGACAAAAATAGCTAGTACTCAGTTTCTCCTTTCTTGTTCATCCTATTTAGGTTCATGTACTTTCTCGGTAGCTCCATCTTGTTTGATGGTTTCCCTTTCCTGTTCCTCAGGGTTATTTTCCTGTTGACCGATTATCAAAGGTTGTGACTTTGGTAGATAGTCAAAAAGTTTAATGTAAGTGAATCTACCATAGTTTTCTAGTTCCTTTCTTTCTTCCTCTGTGTTCTTGTCATCAAACTCATCAACATAGACATTAGTACTTTCAATCATCTTATTTGTAACCTTATTCAGACATTTGTATGCTTTTCTCTTAGTAGAATATCCTAAGAATATTTCTTCATCACCTTTAGAATCAAATTTCTCATTTCTCTCATCTTTTAGAATAAAACATTTGCTTCCAAAAATCTTGAAATAACTTACAGTAGGTTTGTGTCCAAACCATAGCTCATAAGGTGGCCAGTTGGTGTCCTTCTTCAGTTGTACTCGGTTAAGCACATATACAGTTGTACTGATAGCTTCCCTCTAGTATGTCTAAGAAATATTCTTTTGTAGCATTAGTGTCCTTGCACAATCAATGATTGACCTATTCCTTCTTTCAACAATCCCATTTTGTTGAGGTTTTCTCGGTGCAGAGACCTATCTTTTGATGCCATGCTCATTAAAGAAATTAGAAAATTCATTAGAGATAAATTCACCTCCTCTATTAGATCTTAAGCATTTAACTCTTTTCCAGTCTCTTTTTCTACCTTAGCTTTATACCATTTGAACATTTTAAAAGCTTCATATTTTTCTTTTAAGAACATAACTGTCATCAGTCTAGTGTAGTCATCAACAAAAAGAATAAAGTATCTATCACCATAATAACTTTGAGTTGTCATAGGACCACATAGGTTGGTATGAACTAACTCAAATATCTTCTTTGTTGAGTAGTCTTTTCTTTTAAAAATATACTTAGTCATCTTACCTTTCTGACATTCATGACACATTGCATGATCTAGTTTTGATAAGTTAGGAAACCCTCTAACTCTTTTCCTCTTACTAATATTGATCATATTATCAAATTTCACATGGCATAACCTCTTATGCCACAACCATGCATCTTCATCCTTCATTAATAAACAAGAAGACTGATCAATATCAAGATAAAATAGATTACCTCTAGATTGTGTACCGGTTCTGATAAGTCTTCCTCCATCATCATAGATTCTTACCTTTCTACTCTCAAAAGCAAGTCAGTGGCCTGAGTTATTCAGTTGTGCCACATTTAACATATTATAGTTCAGTCCATCTCCCTAGTATGCATTTTCACATTTTATCCTATCATTAATCATCAGTGAACCTTTACCTCTTACCATACAGGGTGCATCATTTCCCATCCTTACAAAGCCTCCATCATATTCATCAAGTAGATCAAATTTATCTATATCACCAGTCATATAATGTGTACAACCACTATCTATGATCCATGTATCATTTTTTCTTACTTTAGAGATTAGTGTTGTTTCTTCATGTTTCTCTTCTTCCTCCGAATCATCTTTCATAGCAACAAATACTACTTCTACATCATCATCAATGTCAAATTTAGATTCAAATTCTTTAGCTATGTAACATACCTTTTTCCCTTTGTCATAGCTATCTTAGTTATCTCTATTGTTGTGTCAGTAGCCTCTGTTGACTCTTCTCCCATAGCTTCCTTCGGATCAGTCTCTAGATCTATCATCATCTTTCTTATTTAGACATCTAGCAGTGATGTGGCCAACTTATTTACAATTAAAGCATGCCAAAGGTAGCTTACCTCTATACCTTACTTTACCTTTGGGTAATCTTCTAGCCATAAGAGCTTCAAGCTCATCAAGCTCATCATCGGTACCACTATCACTATCATTATTCTTACTATTCCCGCTACTAGACTTACCGATCTTCAAAGAGGACATGAAAGTAGATTCAATAGAAGGTACAACACTGTTGTCAAATTTATTCAATTCAAAGGTTGTAAGCTTACCGATTAGTGTGTCAAGAGTAAGGTTGGATGTAGCCCTTGTTTCATGAATTGTAAAGATCTTGATCACATAAACTAGCAGCAAAGTTCTGAGAATCTTTCTTATCACTATTTCATTATCAATAACTCCATTAGATGCTCTAATAGCATGTACTACCTCTTTTAGTCTATTTGTGTATTGCACAATGTTCTCACCTTCTTTCATCTTCATATCATCAAATCGATCTCTTAGGATTTCTGCTCTGGCTCTCTTAACATTCGCATCTCCACTATATATTAGAGTCAGTTTATCCCACATGGCTTTGGCAGTTTTGTATCCCTTAGTGTCTTCAAATTCAACATCGGTATAGGTAGCAGAAATCTCCATCATAGTAATATTGTGTTCATTCCTATCCTTTAGTTGATCAAGTATCAGGGGACCTAGTGTCAATTCAATGTAGCCATTCTCCATCAGTTATAGTGTAGAATTCCCAATTCCAGATATGTGCAACTTCGTCTAGCTCTGCCATACTATGAAGTTCTCTTTGTTTAGCTTTGGCACTTCCCTCTTATACATTTTAAGACCTTTTTGCTGGAGTCCTTAAAAATCTGTTCTAAGAAACCATGACTCTAATACCAATTGTTAGAATAACTGAGAGGGGGGTGAATCAGTTATCCAGTGTCCCAAAACAAAAATGTATAATCCAAAAAAAATTCTTCAACTTCTGCTACTCGGTAAACATAAAATACTTTCACTATTTATGTTTTTACCGATTGTCAGTCTAAAACTTATAGTAGTTACTGATCAAATCTAACATGTAATATGCAAAGTATGATAACAAGCAAATATAACAATCAACACATAACACAAGAGATTTAACATGGAAACCCTATGAAGGGAAAAACCACCTAGGACTGACAACCCAAAAATGTTCACTCTTCTGAAGTGAGGTCGGTGAAGAACCAACCCTGTTAAAGGTTTACAAACACACTATTAGGTGTGACCTTGTTAGAGGATTTTAGACAAGAAGTTATCATCCAACTAGTAGTCACTCTAGGGGTGATAGGATAACAATGTTCACTCTATGAATGAAACATCAAAAAGACTTTCTTAGTCCACTCGGTTAAGAGATTTGACTATGTACAATGGTTAAATATGTAACAGTAGATGTTCTTCCTTGAAACAACTTCAATTGTAGTTTACAGATCAATGTTCATCTCATTCAAATATTTTTGATCAATATATCACTTCTAACTCAATATTATATCAACTTACTATCTATCGATAATTACTCTCTATAGCTCGGTAATTATTCTATAGTTTGGTTCTCACTAACCAGTATGATCAAATTCATGAAAAATCCTTCACGCAATAATTCTACAGTATCTTCTTCTTCCGACGTCTCTCAAAAATGAAACCAATGTCTCTTATATAGATGAGTAAATTGTTTTCTTTTTGTCCATCAGATTTTGCCGCTTAATCTTGTTCATTGATTTTGCTGCTTTAACCTTCTTTGGTTGATAAGTCAGTAACATGTTTCAATCTGCTCCATTAGATCCTTCTTGAATTATGTTAGTTGTCAATCTTCATAACAAAGCTTATCTATTACCTTGATTTCATACACTTTACAACTCATCACTTTATCGGCTAAACTGGTCATTTAATTCCTTTCTATTTTGCTTAGTTAACAAAGAAATGCATTGGTGAACACAAGCTCGGTTAACACTATGATCAGTATACACTACACTCCATCGATGTATACTGGAATGCTTTATCTACTGAAAACACTGCTTTGTGTCTTTCAGCTCTATTCTTCATCATAGATGAATGCAACATAATAAAGTTGATATCATCAAGTCATAGACTCATCAACAAGTTACTCAATGTATTCCTTATCCTCATCTGACATATACATCTTCCTCATGTAGATATTTTTGTTCTTCATCTCTTTCACCTTTCTTCAGATGTGTTGGTATAGTAACTTACAAGAAAGTACTGTCAAGCTAGTTGACATCAATGACAACATAATACTAATTTAATCATCTTGCATATCTAATCAACAACTCCTTAGTAATCTTAAATTATAGAATCTTCATTCAGGTTCTAAATCAATCGTAGTTCATCACATTGTAAAAGACTCCTAATAGGGTCTGACCCTTGACAAGGTCTACTATACTAAAAGCATTGTAAAGCTACTCCTAATAGGGTAAAGGATCTTCTAACAAGGATCACAAAACACTAGTGTAGAATATTAGTGAGTATCAAGTCCCACCGGGGTTTTTACCTATTTGGGTTTCCCCATAACTATATTGGTGTCATGTGTTGATTCAATGTTTCATGTTTAATTTAGTACATAAGCATTTATAATTTAGTATTCAAATTAAAGTGAAAAGTTAAAATATAGTGAACACTGATTCACCCCCCCCTCCTCTCAGTGTTCCAATTCCTAACAGAAGGGTGGTGAAGACAAAGGAAAGCTCTATTATTCAGACAAGCTCCTCAAATTGCTTCCCAGGTCTAATCAAAATAAGAAAGCCATTGATACATCTTTTGAGGATCTCATGGACAAGTGGAGGGAACTTATCACTCCTTCAAGCTCAGGTTACACAATCTTCTCATACTTTTATAATAATAGGCATAAGGCTATACCTATTTGCAATGTTTGGGTTCTGGGGATGGCAAAGTTAATTGTGCCTGATGTTTTCTTAGATGTTGATTTGATTATTGAGTTGGCTAGGCTATATGATCCTATCTCTAGAACTATTAGGTGGGAGGACCAATCTATCTTTATTAGCTTGGATAGGGGATCGTTCATGAAGGCATTTGATTTCTTTTGCTCCTCTTCCACTGAAATTGATTTGAAAAGGGAAAGGCATAAATATGGAAGTAATATTGGATCAGTTAAGAGCCAGATAGTGTTGGAAATTTTTTTGAGTTGATTACATAGATGTTGTCATTATGGAAACATATGATCTACATGAAGATCGCATAGGTCAGAGAGCTAATATGATAGAGCGCAATGCAAAATTGTCTAAGTATGAGACAGTATTTTTACCAATGAACCTGGACACAATTTTCTTTGTGATGTTGATTGGAGTAATTTCAGTGCTTGCACACTTGAACATAGACTCTATGATGACTATTGAAGACCCATCTCAAAGCGCAAGTTAGTATGACATGTACGAAAGAAGTTATGACAGTTTTACTAAAGATAGTGTCAAGCCGACATGATAGAATTGGTAAAGAGTTAAGAGATTATTTTTTTTTATCAAAATAATGAATTAACAATATAAAGGGACAACATCTTAGATGTTAGACCTTGGATAAAATCATTTGTATAAATGTAATTTTAATTGTAAGAAAAGTAGAGAAGTAATGTGATGTAATGAAGTAGTGACATGATGTGAAATATATGATGCATATGTAATAGCGATAGTGAAAGAGTAGCAAAGAGATATTGATGCAAGTAGTATAAGGTTATGTACCTTAACCTTCTTTTGTAATCGGTTTATATTGTACATTACCTTTTTGGGTAGTGGGCTCATCTAGTAATCACATTTTGTACTGCCAACTCCTACCAGGGTTGAGGCTTCTAACAAGGTCTATAGTCCCTTAATCAGGACTGATACACTATATGCATGTAATAGAATCCTAACAGGGTCAACATCCTTAATAGGATACTTTTGATTAGTGGATCTTTGTGGGTACCATCCCCACCAGGGTTTTCCCTTAGCCAGGGTTTCCTCGAGAACAAATAATGTGTTATGAGTTCTTTAGTTTTATTGCTATGCATATTGTTTAGCTTCTTATGTTATGCATGTGTAAAGATAATCTGTTATATCCATTATTGGGAAAAAGTAAAATTTTGTAGAATACTGATTCACCCCCCCCCTCTCAATATTCCCTATTTCTAACAATTGGTATCAGAGCCTAGTTACTCAGAAAAGAATCATTCAAGGAAATCCTAACAGCTTGAGTAAGATCTCTATGGATATGGATCAACTACAGAAGAATCTTGAAGAAGCTCTTGAATAGATTGACTTGCTTACTATTGAAAAAGACACTTTGGAAAGAAAATATGATGATGCAAAGAACCTCATTGAGAAACTAAAAAAAAGTTGGAAGATCTGGGATCTAAAAAGGAATCCAAAGTTTTTATTGAATATTGTGATGACAATTTAGAAAAATAAAATGAGATCCTTAAGCATGAACTGAAGATAGAAAATTTGAAGCTTAGCTTGAAAGATGGAAATGGAAAGAATGAAGCAAATCTAAAATTTGAGAATGAAATTCTAAAGACTGAAAATGAAGGACTAAAATCTAAACTTGGTAAAGTAACATCTAAACTTGAGAAAGTCAATTTGCAATATGTTGAACTTGAGAAATACAATAAGATTGTGAAAGGTGAACTGACTCAATCCAAACAACTACTTGAAAGGCTATATTCAACTAGTGAGAAGATTGATGAACAAATATCTTATCAAAAACCATTCTATGATAAGACTAGTCTTGGATTCAACACTTTTAAAGAAAATGATGAAAGCAAGGAACCAGATCTGAAAATATCTAAAAGCATAGATGAGAAGAAGTCTGATGAGATTAACAAGTTTGAAGATACACCTAAAGAAGAAGAATCACCTAAGCAAGAGGAATCACCCAAAGGTATGCAAAGAGAATTCAAAGGTAGATGTTTTTCTTGTACTACTATTGGTCATATGAAGAGAGATTGCATAGGTAAGCAATTTAAACCTCTTAATGGTTATTGTTATAATTGTCATGGTTTTGAACATAGAGCTATTGAATATAGGAAACCTAAATTTATTGAGAATAACGATGGTAGTAGAATGTTTAGGAATACTAACATTATAGATAAGAAACCTACTAAAGATATGAATAGAAGAAATGGAGTAATATGTTATAGATGCAACAAGGTTGGACACATTACTAAAAACTACAGATCATAAATCAATCAGCTTGGACCAAGATATGGAAACAATGGAATTGTTTGTCAGATATGAAACAAGATTGGACATACAGCAACTTTTGCAGAATGAACAATAGAGTTTTTCATCCTAATCATAACCACAGAAATCATGCAAGAAGAAATGAAGATGTAAGTAATAGTCAGAAAGGATGTTGTAGTAATTTAGATGAAGTGAAGTTTATCAAAAGCACAAATCAAGAAGACATATTCAACATTGAAGATAATCAGGAAGGTGAAGCATTAAAAGGTAAGAATGAATCTTTACCTGACCCATCTCAAAGTAATTAATTTATGAAAATTCTAGTAGAATAGGAACTTATATTAGTGTAAAAGTAGATATATGATGAACTGAGTCTTGCATAGTTAATGCAAGGTATTATATGATGTTCTAATTCTATGGTTAAGATCACAAAGAAAAATATTATGTTTTGCAAGATTGCAAGAAGTTTTAAGTTTTGCAGGTTAGCAGAAATAACTTTTTGGAAAGAAGTGGAAAAACAATTGAATGCGATGTCAAATCTTAGTAAGATTGAATTAATAAAAGGTCATGATCGGTATTATTTGATCATAAAAGAGAATCTAAGTGTTAAGAAGATCAAAGAGTAGTGATTGGAAGCATTTTGCAAGGATTTGGAGAAGAATTTTGTGTCGAATCTACGCAAGCCCTAAAATCATGAAATCAAGGTATTTTACTTGATAGATCTTTAAATCAGTGAAGGAATTACAAGAAATCATGGATGTTTCTTTAATACACAATGTTAGAGATAAGAATAGACCTAAGTTGAAAAGGGAACCAATAGAACCCTTGGAAGATGATCCTAGGTTAGCTTTATCATCCGTACTAGACAGAGTTTTAGACCTAGAGAATGTTAGAAGTTATCTTGGATGCAAACTAGAGACTGTTAATGATAGTGATTTCACCAAGGAATATCAGAAGATCTACAATCAAGACATGACATTGAAAGAAGGATTTGAACATTTGAAAGATAATGAAATCATTAAGTATGCATTATAGTATGAATTTGACAATGAAGAATGTAGTAAGATTATCTTAAGCAGAATTCATAATCGAAAGTTTTGGTTAGAAGATAGAGTGATAGATATCACAGCTAATTTGATTCATGAAGTCACTGGATTATCTAAAACTAGAACCATTCCTTTAAATGAGAAGAACATTGTGTGCTATAATTGTGTCACACTTCTATGAATCATTACATTTAAGAACACTCAAGAACGAGGTCTCAAAAATTGATCCATAGCTCCCTAGGCATAGAGTGCAAGGGTTTTAAGAATGCTCTCAGCTAGAGCTATTTAGCCTATAACCTTGCTAGTAAACCATGCAATGGGAGATTCAATGAAGACAAGGGAAAGAATGCCAATATCCTCAAGAATCAAATGAGAATGCAATGCAATGCTATGCTAGAAATGGAAATGCAAGCTAAGCTATGAAAATGAAAGATGCAAGTATTACAAAGCCTCCTAGTTAAGCTAGATGAATTAATCTAAAGCATAAAGGAAATCTAAGCTAAGAATGCCATGAAAATGCAAGAAATGAAAACTATGATAACATGTAGATGCAAAAAGCCAAGAATGCTCCAAATCTTCAAAAAGCACCAAATGTACCTAGGAAAACCCACATCATAACATTAGCATAAAAAGTTGGGATATAGAATGAAGAAGAGAGCTCTCCTTTTAAAGGAAGTGAGAAAGAAAGGACCATGGAGATTAAGAGGCAAAAGATTTAATCAATGGTGGAGCTTGAAAGAGGAGCAATCCATGTGCACAAATATCCTCCAATGAGAAAATAAGAGTTGACTTTTGTGTCCATATGAGACAAAAAGTGTTTTTTCCCTTTTTATAAAATAAGAATAATGCTTTATTTGTGCAACTTAGGATAAGAGGAAAAGTGGGGGCTTTTTATTTAATAAAAGGGGAGGAAATATTCCTTTTAATTAAATAAAGACTTAGGATAAGATGGTTAGCCCATAGAAAATAATCAAATAAATGATAGAACTAGGATTTGATCAAGAACAAGCAATTTATGATTTAGCAAAAGGGGCTAATAGTCTAGATGACCATTTTTAGGTGATTACATTTTCCCCTCTTTGACTAATGTGTGATCCATCTAGGAACACATTATGTCAAAGAATAGATTAGCCAAGAAGGCAAGAGATAGCTAAGAAGGCAAGCAGATAGCGATCTGACTCCAAAGAATGAAGTGCAGAGAGATAACAAATCCTCCATGGTCAGCTTGGTAGTGACAGTACTAAACACTTAGGAAGGAGATAGCCAATAAGATATGATGTGTCTACCCCCTCAGGATCAAAAGTGAAATCTAGGTAGAGGGAAAGTAGAAGCAAGAGCAACATGATCAAATCACTAGAAATCATAATCGAAGAGAGAGAATAGAATAACCATCAAGCAATGAAGATATGCCCCACACACGGGACATGGGGCATGAACCTATCGGTCCCTCAACCCGTAAACACCACGGAGGGGGGATTTGAACTTGGGATTTGAAAGTGAATGAAAGACTGGAAGGTTTAAAGAGATGGAGATGGGGATTTGGTGCCCATCATGGGGTAGAGTAGACTAGCTTTGTCTTTTCTTTTTCTGCATTTTCATCATTTTTCATCAATTTTTTGGCAAGTTTTTAGCTTAATTTTCGGTCTCTATTTTTATGTCTCAGACTATCGTATGATACTTTCCAGAAGTATCATGTGATAGTTCTCTGTATGCGCATGTGATACTTCACCCGTTAGAAGTATCACCTGGCTATTGCAGAGAATATCGCCTGGTCTCTGGTGAAGTATCACCTGGTGTCAAGTGAAGTATTGCACAGACTAATATTATCGCCCCTGTATACTGAGAAGTATTGCATGATAATTCTGGTGTCTGTAACTATCGCCTATACCTGGCAGTGAACTTTTTTTGAGTTATTTTATCTATCTTGCAAGTTTTGGGTTCTCTGCTAACTTTTTGAAATTTTCTAAAAATTTTAGTGTTTTCAAATTCGTGCCCTGGAAAACAGGTGCCCATTTTTGAGAAATTTTTGAAAATGGTATCGAAAATCAAAGTGTTATATATCGTTGTAAAGGTCTTTCCATTCCTAATCCAACCATGATGGTTTCATTTTCACATTTTGTCATTTGATCAGTTATTTTTTTGCAGATTATCTAATTTTTCATGTGCTAACCATTGTTAGATTTTGGATTTTGCTAACCTTTTGTTGGTCTAACAAGTTGTTTTGAAGGTGCTCTTACTTTCATGGAAAATGCTTAAAATTGCTTGAGGTACTTTGTTCCATCTCTACAACATTTGGATTTTGGGATTAAAATTGAACCTCTCATGTGTTTGGCTTGAGTGTTTACATGCTTTCATAGAACACATTTCAATTGATGCTCTTAATGGGAAATGAAAGAACATAGATTTGTTTTTACAAGTTTGTGTAAGTGAATGCTTTTGTTTAAACCTTAAGTAATTCTTGGTTCCAATATCAAATATCTCATTGAGTGATTAAGGGCATGGATTCATTCCTTCTTTACATAGGGAGTTAAATGCACCACTTTGTGGACTCACTCTATGTTTTCTTGAAAAGTTAAATATTCCATTGATTCAACCCTTTGTCATTTGTGAGTAGTATTGATAAGCAACTTTAGATTGCTTTTGATTGATCTTGTTAGCTAAATTGGGTGCTAGACTTGCTTATTTCTAATCGCCCCTCCTTACCGCCCTTTGGATGCAAGGTCAGCATTCATACATAGGGGAGGGGTCTACTTGAAAAGAGTGTTAGGTGTTCCACAAAGTTCTCCCTTTTATGCTTTCTTGATCTCATTAGTTTTCTAAGGTGTGGACTCACTTTTAGTTTGTGTGAGGAGTTAAATGTTCCACTTTTGGACTCACTTTGAGTTTGTGTGAGGAGTTAAATGTTCGACCTTGTGGAATCACTTCACATTCACTTCAAGAGTTAAATGTTCCACTTTTGGACTCACTTCACATTCACTTGAAGAGTTAAATGTTCCACTTTTGGACTCACTTCACATTTACTTGAAGAGTTAAGTGTTCCACCTTTAGTGCTTTAAATACTTTTGATAGTGAATTACTTACTTTTTATTTCTAGAAGGCCTGCTTGGGGACACACCACCTTAAGAGATGACCTTAACTCCTATGTTTTGGTAGAATGTAAATAGCAGGAGGTGAATCAAAAGACACCTCTCTTGGGAATTAAGTTTGATATCACTTTTGGCTAAGCCTCAAAGAACTTTATACCTTTGAGAAGTGAAGGAGGAGATTTGGGTTACCATCTCCCCTCGACTGTGTGATTTCAGATTCTTCTCATCTACAGATTTGGACCTCATGTACCTTTCATATATCAAGGACTCCCTTTAGCAAAGCTATGTATATCTTTGTAGATAGCTTGATAGGATGTTGTTGTGTTCTAAGTGCCTGCTAAAACATTCTCAAGAACATACACAAGTAGAATCTTTAAGGAGTAGAAATACTAAGTCACTATTCTTGTTCATGTGCAAGGTTGTTTTTAGCCTTTCTCATTGTTTGAAGACAATTGCTTTCTTGAAATCCTTGATTGCAATCTTATGTGCTTGATCCATGATAAAAATCTGTTGATATGCAAACTTGGTCAAAACGCTTCAAAATTGAGATTTTTATGTTCATTGGTCATAGAGTCGTACGACCCTGCAAAAGTGTCACCTTGCTATAAATTGTCACCTTGTCTACCTAGAAAGTGTCACCCAGAACCTTTTTGCTATCTTGTTGCTATTGCAATCCGGAGCTACTAAACTTGCATTTTAACCTATTGTAGAGTGTCTTTTTCTATTCTTACCTGAAGCTGGACTGTTATCTACATGCTTAGACTTGTTCTAGACTGAAACAAATGAGCTAAAACTATTGGATTTGAGCTTAACGAATTCTACTTTTGATCACTTATCGCATCACGGTTACCTCTCTAGCTAGTTTCTTATTGAGCTTCTTGCTCATTGCTTGGCTTTAGTCAATTGATTGCTGTAAGTGCTTGAGCACTTTTGATGAGCCATCTCTCTATTGTTCTACTTTGACAAGTGATCTTTATTAGCTTTGCTTATCTCAAATCTAAGAAACTTTGTCTCATTCTATTAGTCAACCAACATCTCTTTTCATGTCGGTTACAACTCGGTCTTAATTTGAGTAGGAGAGTCATCCTCCATTCAATTATACACAGTTACCTTCTCCAACTAGATGCTCACGAGACCGCATTAGCAACAATAGTTCTAGTTCTAACCAATTTGAGGATTCTAAGGCTACCCTATGGTACAAAGGAAGTTTCCTCTTTTCCCCATTCAAGACCCCCAAAAACACAGATAGTGTCTCACTTACTTTGATTGAACAAGAAAAATTTCAATGCTTGCAAGAACACTTTGAGCATAAGGATAACCAAGTGCGCTTAGACAAAGAACACAATCAACAAAGGATGGATGTTGTTAGGTGCATGGCTTATAGAGGGACATTTCATGAGCAACTTGAGACTAGTAATCATGAGCATAGATCTCTTTTTATCAATGGCAAAAATGGCAACAACACACCACCAAGATCTCCTCCAAGACCCACTTTTCGTATGCCTTCTTCACCTCCTAGACCTCCTCCCTTTCAACATGAGGCAGAGGCTGATGATGAGATTTCTAGTGAGGATCTTATGAGATTTGAACAAGATGTGGTCTCCCAATGAATGATGCATAAGTTTTTAGAGCGTAATGGCGATCAATATTTTTAATATATGACTTCTAGAGGATACAAGCTTCCTCCCAGCTATGATGTCAGACAAATTGTCCAACAAAGAGTACCAACTAAATTGGAAGTCCTTCAGGAAGAATTGCATCGGACAAATCAATGCCTTACCCAAATGTAAATAGAAAGAGAACCTCCAAAGGTCTCTTTTGTCGAATCAATTTGTGCTCTTCCCTTTGATAGGAGTTTATACATGGTCCCATTTCCTAGGGATATTGAGGTTCCCAAATATGACAAGTATGATGGAAATGGTGATCCCCATGACCATGTGCATCACTTTTATGATCTTAGAATGGACTTTCTTCATGAAGACACATTTATTCTATGATTATTCCCTCAAAGTTTAAGAGGCCAAGCTTTGGAATGGTTTGCAAAATTGACACCACCTCTTAAGACTTTTGATGAGTTGGCTCAGCAATTTACCTAGCATTATTCTTACAACATCCAACAACCTATCACCATGATAGATCTCAAAAGTCTAAGACAACATCAAGGTGAGCCATTTGCAACTTAAAATGTTGGAGGTTATTGTATTCTAGGTATCCTCATCCGTTACCTGAAAGAGAAAAGATTGACATTTTTGTCAACACTCTTGTGCCTGAGTTGTATTATGATCTAAGGAAACAAGTGTTCTCCTCTTTCAATGACATGGTTGAAAGTGCATATCAGATTGAGGATGTAGCTATAAGAAAAGGGGATATTTTTATTAATAAAGATGCTAAAGGCAATGGCAAAGACAAGAACAAACCTTGGAATAAAAACAAGTATGTTGTTAATGATGGGGTTGCTGACGCTCCTAAAGCTAAAGAGCCTGATTTCAATCTCTCCAATGCTATTTATGCAGCAAAAAAACAAGAAGCTACCAATGCTCATAGTGCTCCTAAACCTCAATATGTAGATAAGCCTAAGAAGTCATTTCGAAAGTGAGTCTATACCAAGTTGGCAGAACCTTACGATTTGATCCTTAAGACTTTGGTTGACAATGGATATCTTACACTTCCTGGTAAACCTGGTAACTAGGATCCGATAAATAGGTCTAATTGGTGGCAAGAGGATTCTTATTGTCATTATCATAGAAACAAGTGACATTCGAAAGACAATTTTTTTAAGCTTAAGGATGATATTCAAGATCTTATTGAGAATGGCACAATCTCCACTGATGGCTTAACTAAAAATTATGATCACACAGCTTTCAAAGATCCTCTACCTAAGCATGATAAGGTGGAAACCTCTCAAGCACATAAGAAATCATGATGCTAAGATCAACTATACATATACTTCTGATACGCCTGTGACCAACATGATAGATCCCATTGAGAGTGTCCTAATGTTGAGGTCTCAAGATGATAATAAAGTCAGTCATGGTAAGCCAAAGTTGGTCTTGCAAACACATGGTAGTTCATCTTCCTGAAGTGAGACACTGAATGCTATTACTAGGGGGCATGCCAAGATTGTCCTTAAAATTGTGCAAGATCCCAAGCAAGCTTTTCCTTCTAAACAAGTGGCTCCTTCAGCCACCCCTAGCTATGATCTTGTCCAACATTTGCAAAAGACACTAGCACAGATATCTATCCTTGATTTGCTTCAGTTATCCCCTTCGAATAGAGAGATTCTTGATGAGGCTCTACATACAACATGTGTTCCCAATGACATTGATCTAGATCAATTCCAGGCTATGGTCAACCACATTTCATCTCTGCTATCTCTCTCCTTTTCTGTAGAAGATGACATATCTATTGCTCACCCACATAATCTAGCTTTACATATTGAAGTTCTAGTCTACAATACCTGAGTCCACCAAGTCCTGATAGACAATGGTGTAGGGTTAAATATTGTTTCTTTCAATGTCATACAACAATTGGGTTTTTCAAAATTTGTTATGGATTCTAAGAAGAAGATTACTATAAAAGCTTACGATGAAGTGGAAAGATCTTCCAAAGGTCTTGTCACACTGCCTATCTGAGTGGGCCCTATCATGAAAGATATTAGCTTCCAAGTATTGGACATCCCAATTGCATATAACATTCTTTTGGGTCATCCTTGGATCCATGACACGCAGGCTATTCCTTCCACTTATCATTAGTGCATCAAATTTACGTACAATGGCACTAAAGTTGTGATTCCTGGAGACCATACTATTACTATTAGTGCTCTTGCTACTGCTGAAATTTTTTTTCCTCATAATGAACCTTCTATTGATGCTAGTACATATCTAGTTGCTGCTAAGAAAACACTTAAAATGATGAGCCTTGGCATGGGTGAATATATGCTGGATTCTTTTGCTTCTATACTTGTCTCTCCTAGGTCATATGGGAAACCTCCTGATTAGATGAAGCCTTCCACTTCTGCTATGATGATCTTTGATACTTTTGTTCCTTCATCCATTCCTTTAGAAGCAAAAAGAGAAGAACAAGCTATCCAAGAGTGGATCTATAGAGAAGATGAGGGTAGTACGACAAATGCCTTCCTTGATTATTCCAAAAATACTCCCATGCTCAGTAATTCAGACACAGATACAGATGAGTCACCACTACACACTATGGCTCAAATGGGAGATGATCGTCCTTCTACTTCACTTCTTTGGGGAGAAGCGTGTATATCTACTGATGATATAGCTGAGGCCTTTATGTCTAGAACCTATGTTCCTAAAGAATCATTGCACTATGATAGAAAATGTCTCAAAATTGCACGACTACTACAAAGAGGTGATCTCTCACATAATGACATGAGTATCTCTACTTCTCATCATCATAAGCATCTTTTAGAAGATTCTTCCATGATAGATATGGATGTTGATGTAGTTCATACCTCTCATAACCAACCTGACATAGTTGATGAGTCTCATGCAGGGTCTGATGAGTTTGTTCCCCGTATTGCCTTAGTGGACTACGTTGGTCCTTCTATGATGAATCTAGATCTAGCTACTTTTGGATCCTACCCTATAGGCTCAACCTCTCTTGTCACCAAAGATGACACCCCTCACATAAATGTTGTTGAATCAATCACTTCATTTCATCTCACATCAACACTTGTTACTTCTTCCACCAGTGAACTAGCAACAAAAAAGATTGAATCGATAATCAAGCATCACAGTCATCAAGTCAAAAGAAAAGAGAAATGGTCGGATAGTGAAAACCACATTGTGGCGGTATCTAAACCTAAGAAAAGTAAAAATAAAAATCTGCTCAAAAATAATGATTCTCAAATAAAAGATGACAAGTTGATTCTCTACAAAAACATGGGGCACTACTTCAAGCATGATCTCATATCTGTTACACTTCAGCCCATTCCTAGAGCTGAGAACAAAGTTGGTAATGCCTTGGTTACTTCGACATCCATCTTACAAATGAAAAAGTATAAATTTTGCTTCAAGTTCCTGGTGGATGAATTATGCTATCCTGCTCACAAATCTTACAATCCTACCATCTTTTCATATCTTCCACCTCATATTCCTCTTGCAAATCTCCCATGCCATTCTTCCCACCATCCCTTACACTTTTCCTTTGTCTCTGGTGACTTGTATCGGAAGGGTCTAGATGAAACTCTCCTTAAGTGTCTAGAAATAGAGAAGTTGAAAAAAGTGCTAGCTGAAATCCACGATGGCATATGTGGATCACATTCTAACGATCCTCTGCTAGCTCAGACATTGCTTAGGACTGGTTATTATTGGTCAAACTGGTTGAGACCTCTTATCATCACAGCTACAGCATTTGGGCCTGGGGCCTCTCAGTTCTCTGCATTAGAGGAAATAGATTCTTGATGCCCGCTTCTGTATGGGGCATTCTTTGTACATACTTTATTGATCCTTAAAAAAATACCAAAAAAATTCATATATGATGCTGAAAAAATCCTTAAAAGCATAAAAAGTACTAAAAAAAAGAGCATCCTAGTGAAAACCTAGCAATAGGCGCTTTGATGTCTCACCAAAAAAAAATCAAAAAAATTAAAAAAAAAAATAAAATTGAAAAAGTGCCTTGGTGAAAACCTGGAAACAGGTGCCTTGGTAGCAAAAATACAAAAAAATTATAAAAAGTCCTAAAAAAAATTGCAATAAATCTATCAAGTGGTGAAAACCTAGAAACATGCACTACTTGAGACCCTCTGCACCTATGTCTATCAGTCTTGCGTGGCGCTCCTTCACTCCACTTCTCGCTCTGCCTCTCCTAGCCTAGAATTGACTCTTGTCTTAGTCTAGGGGGCATACATTGTTTTAAGCTTATCTTGGGTCTCTTTGTGCATCTGGGTTTCTTAGGCACCTCACAAATGGTGTTTTTCAACACCACCCCAACTGTATTTTTCAACACTACCCTAGCATCAAGTGTTTCTCAACAATTATCAGATGTCCTACCCACAATCTAGATGATGCGATATTTCTCATTGGTAGATGCAATACTCAAAGTTTGACTCTATGACCTACACACACGCACTTGACTCGTTGAGATTTGTTTGACTTTATTTCTTTGTGTGCTATCTATGATGATTTCTTTGATGAGTGTTCTCCCCCTATGATCATTTTCAATGATGCATAGCTAGAAGACTGAGGGAATGAGAACATGTTTTATTTCTTTATCTGCTTGTGGGATCTACAAGGTATTATCCTTGACTATTTTTGTGAGTGCATGCTTATAGCCATCCTGACTTTCTTATGTCTTGATGCGAGCATAATCTTGCTATATCAAACTTAGGTAATCTCACTACACTAGTCATCTTGACCTGCATGTCTTTGATGCCTAGGTGGGATTTCCACATTTCTATCTGATATAGATCATATTCAGATCCACATAGTTATGCTAGTGTGTATTGTATGATCTTGCGATGCTCCTGATAATGCTCGATGATGAATATTAGATGTCTATTAGCTTTGTAACCTTGCAAGTAACCCACTTTTCATAGTAGCTTGCATTCTTAAGTTCATGTTAGTTTAGTTTTGCATCTTACATATGGAGAGAGCTCTCCTTTTCATCTTTCACGGACTTGTTAATCAACTGCACTCACCTTTCACTTCTTCTTGATCATGTCTTTTGTTTCTTGTCTTTCATATCCCATCATTTTCTCTTCATTTCGAGATCGAAACCAAAATCCACGTTCACCTTTCTTCTTCTTTCGTGCAGTTGGCTGACCTTTGGAGGCCTAATCCTTTGATCTTCGCTGGGGCATTCTTCACCTCTTCATCCCCATCTCTTTCAACCTTTGATTATTTTCTATAGGCTAACCATTTTATCCTAAATTTTTATTTATTTAAAAGGACTATTTCCTCCCCTTTTAATAAATAAAAAGCCCCCACTTTTTCCTTTTATCCTAAGTTGCACAAATAAAAAATTATTCTTATTTTATAAAAAGGGAAAAAACACTTTTTGTCTTATATGGACACAAAAGTCAACTCTTATTTTCTCATTGGAGGATACTTGTGCATATGAATTGCTCCTCTTTCAAGATCCACCCTTGATTAAATCTTTTGCCTCTTAATCTCCATGGTCCATTCCTTTTCATTTCTTATAAAAGGAGAGCTCTTTTCTTCATTTTCATATCTTAGGTTTTTATGCTAATGTTATGCTACAGGTTTTCTAGGTCATTTTGGAGCTTTTGAAGATTTGGAGCATTACTGGCTTTTGCATCTACATGTTATCATAGTTTCATTTTGTTGGTCCATTTTCCTATCAATGCAAAATATTTTGAAAATGGCCCATTTCCTTGCAAGTTTTCTTGAAGTGTCCTGCCCTATGTTCTTCATTGTGTCACCAAGCTCTAGTCCAAATTGCACGTGCTGAATCACAAAACCCAGGGAGATATTCAAGTTTTAAGGTCTACAGGAAATAATTTTAAAATTTACCTAACTGTCGAAAACCAACAATGTTTTGGAAAATCCATGATGTTTTGAGTCTATATGAAAA
Organism: Chamaecyparis obtusa; assembly: GCA_027943335.1. Taxonomy (NCBI): domain Eukaryota; kingdom Viridiplantae; phylum Streptophyta; class Pinopsida; order Cupressales; family Cupressaceae; genus Chamaecyparis; species Chamaecyparis obtusa. The sequence goes on from BSBK01003571.1 coordinate 712,676, forward strand.
CCTTCATTGTTTTCAACATTATGCCTTCCCTTTTTTGTGCACTTGTCTTCTGGCATCAAAAACTCTATGTGTTTTCAGTCTTTCACTGTATCAAAAACTTTGTGTGTTTTTGACCTCAGTCTTAATTGTGCAAGTGCGATCATTGGTGGGTCCCAGTTCTTCCCATTGCCTAGTGTGATTAAAGTTCAGATAAGATCGGTGGTTGTCATATGTTCGTATGGTAAAGATGCACGATGTTTAACCTTCACATTTTTGTGACAGGCCATTGGATTTTCCTGTATGGGCATGTCGTCAGCCCATTTGTGGGGTTTGAGTAGTTCTGTGGTCCCAGAGGTGGTGATGTGGTAGCCTGGGGTTGGTTGTCACATGATCGTATGTCAGAGTTTTCTAATATGCAATCATGTGACTGGTTGACACGTGTCCCTGGGGCCTGGTGGTAGGTGGTAATGTGGCGTCTGTGGTGGTGAGGTGTCAAATTTCTATTGGGTGCCATGTGGTGCTGCAGTGATGGTCATGTCTAGAAGAAAGGGGGTGCGGGGCCAACACTCTTGGTGGCATGGGCACTTTTCATTGGCTGGCGGGTGACAATGTGGGGGTCTTATGGCCTTGTTGCATGATCGCAAGGGCCATTTTCATAGCTTGTGACCATGTGACAAGTTTCTTCCTTGTTGGGGCCCAGTAATAGGTGGTGGAGTGGGCATTCTCGATTGGTCAGCATGGTGGTAGTAGTGGTGAATGTTGGCAGTTAGTCGCATGTTCGCATAGCCTTTTTCAAGGCTATGCGATCATGTGACTGACACTTTTTGTTAGCAGCGGCGGTGGTTATGCGTCAAGGTAAAGGTCTGCAGGTTGTCACATATTCACATAGCCCATTTCCTGGCTATGCGATCATGTGACAACTATTATGAATGTCACCATTGCAGAGTTAAAGGTGGGTCCATGGTGCTACTGCTGCTGAGGTGTTAGATCCTGATTGGCTGTTGAAGTAGTGATGTGGACTTGGATTTTTCATGGGCTTGTTGACCATTGTGGACCGCCTGATTTGCCAAGAAAATGTAATACCAATGACTGTGATTTAAAGGTTGACCGGCTAGCCATTGGTACCCAATTTCAAATGTGATTGCAGGGTTTCTTGCCAATTTTTGGCAGTAGGTAGTGTGCGATGAAGGGGGTTTCTCAGAATTAATTTTTGCAGGACAGTAGCAGTTGCGAAGTTGGTGATGGACAAATTTTGTTACTCGAGGCTTTTTGCAGGTCTATTCAGTTTGATTTGCATGGTAAATTTATGATCTTCCTATCCTTCTCAGAGATTCTTCTCAAGTGTAAAGATCATCCTTGGTCTGACAAGCTGGTGCTAGTTTTCCCTCTAGTGATTTTTTGGAGTTTTGTTGTGGTTAGCCATTGTAACCCTAGCCCTAGTCACCCTAAGCTTGTTGCAATCTCTTTGAGATTCCCAAGGTGGCTAGTGGTATAAATTTTTGAGTTTTTGGCTATGTAAGGGTTCCATTCTATTTGGTTCCTCTGGGAAGTAGTAAACTCTGTCACATTGTAGGAGGCTGAATAGAACTTCTTTGCATCTTTTGCAGGTTATTAAAGTAGTAGTCTCATTTTTGGTATAGACATGTACATGCCTCATCATACTTAATATAACTATTCTCATGCTTTCAAGTCTCTCCTTTGTGTCAGTTTTAAGAGTTTTGGATTTTCTAGTCCATTGCATAGGGTTACTATGTGTGTGAAAATTTTACCTGATCTGTAGACACAACACTTAGTAAAACATTAGAGGTTAGTGATAATCAAAATCATGCAAAATTGAAATCTAATCTAACCAAGCGATTTACTACCTTCTAGTAGGTGCGAGATTAATGTTCTCAGATTGTAATCAAGATCAGTGACCTAGACGACACCTAAATGAAGGATTTGAATGCAAAAGATGGATATAAAATTGAATGCAACTAAGCTTCTTTTTTTTTTGGATTTTATGATGCAATAAGGAATGAAAACTTGATATGAATCTATGCTAGATAAATTTGATATGCTATGAATTGATCTATCTAACAATGATATGCAAAGCTATGAAATTCTATGCTATGATATGAAAAATATGCAATTGAAATTGATCTCACAAAGCTTTGAATTTGCAAGTTGATTCTTTCAAGCTCCAATTGTGCAAATTTTCCAAATCTGATATGCTATGATTCCTGTAGAGTAAGTTTTCAATTTGTGAGATGATTGAGAGATTTTAGAGATGAGCTATGAAGAGCTGAGCATTGTTTTTATAGAAATCCAAGGCTTTGGAGGTGCATGAAAAAAAGCCATAAATCGCTCAAATAACTCAGGTTGATTTTTGAGTTATTTTATAATAAAGATAATTTAATTCACAAAAACATGCAAAAGCTAAGTTTTAACTAAAAATAGAGTTTAGCTTTAATTGATAATTGATAGTTGTCTACTTTTATGATTGTGCATGTTTTATTTATGAATTAATTTAATAATAAAGTGATTTATTTCCAACTTAACTACCTTTTGAAATAAAATAATTAATTTATTGGTTAATTAACTATTTAATCAAACTTTTATTAAAAACTATATTATTAAATAATGACAACTTCCTTTAATTAATTAAATAAGAATTTAATCAATTATTCATAAGATATTGGATTTATTGTCAAAATTAAATAATACAATTAATAATAGATAGAATTAAATTTAATTACACAATTAAGTGGCAAATATTAAATCTAATTAATTAAATATGAAAATATTCAATTAATCAAACTTTAGGATAAATGTGATTTATTGCCAAATAATTATAAAATTAAAGATAATTATGATGATTAAGAATATTACTAAGAATATTCCCCGATGTAGAATTTAAGATAATCAATTATGATTCGATGATGTTTAGATGTGCCTTAGGTTAGGACTTTGATGTCGATTTCATTTGATTTTTCGATGTAGGAGGTTAATGAACATATAGCCCATTTTTGGGGTATTACAGTTACCTTTGCATATGTTCTAGTCTTTAGTTCTTGATCTAGGATCAAGTGAAAAATACTTTGGATAGGGCATAGATTCATTAGAGTTTTCTACAGAAGGATCTTATAAGTAGTGGATGGGCTGGAATAGTTGTATTTATGGCTTTGAGTCTTTGACAGTAGTTGGTTCATATTTATATACTTGCATTTGATGATTTGCCCAATGGATAATGGCACTGATCAAGAAATAGTACATTCAATTGAGTTCAGTGTTTGATGGGTTTGGGCTATTTTTTGCATCTTTGAATATCAATACCATTTCAAGTCTTTACCCTTCACAAGGCCATTTTACCCTTCATAGCAATAGAGATTCAATAAATGTTTGGTTAGCATTTAGTAGTCTCTTTCTATCATCTGCTTTGTTTAATCTAGTCCAAAGTTCTAAAATGTCATAAGTCACTGGATTAGGTACACCAGCCATGGTTTTATAGAGAGAGAAGTGAAGAGGGCAGTCTTGTCCCTATAGTTGGTCCAGTTGCCTTGCAGAGCTTTCACACTTGGATTTAACTAGTCCCAACATCAGTCTCAAGGCATATTGGTAGCCCTATGTGATGTAAGAGTTTTCAAACACCAACAAGATGGAAACTCTGCTAGGGATGAAATAAGTTTACCATTAAGAGTATCCCAGAGTCTTGCTATTTTAATTTTGGGGAAGAGTCTCATAAGTTTTCTAATCTAAAAATTGTCTTTTAGATTTACAAGTGTGCTACCTGGATTTTCTGATTGGGTTATATGTGACTTTGCTATGGAAGTGCTCAGAGTCTATCAGTGTTTCATGATAGATCAGTAAAGTTTGTGTCCTCTAAAGAGAGTTGGCGACTCTATGCTAGAAAGAACCTGAGTTGTGTAGTTTTGTTGGGACTTCATTTAGCTGAGAAGAAGGTAGCAACATTCAGTACGGTAATCCAAGTATTCTCCATCAAAATTTTATGTAGATGCATGGTCCTAATCAAATGATTATGTCATTAAAGGGATAGGACAAGTGTGAAGTATCTCAGAATAGCTAAGTGAGAGGTGGGAGTCATTTACAAGTGTTTTTATTCCCTATTTTTTATTTACAAAGAATCAAGTGTAAAGGCACAAGGTTGTATATCAGTGATGGATGTGCTTAGGGGTCCTATTGGTAGGGGTTATGCACCATTTTGTTATGATGGCATACCTAGTTTCCCCAACAAAGTCCCTAATGAAATCAGAGAGTATCTACCAAAGTTCAATAGGAATTAGTGTCCATCAGCAAGAAAACATGTGATGGCTTTTTCTGATTTAATGTGTGATTTTGATGTCTGCCATGAGGATTTGTGAATGAGGTTGTTTGTGCAGACTCTTGAGGGAGATGAAAGGGAGTGATTTTCATTTTTGCCTGCAGCCTCTATTTCTTCATGGGATGAGTTGAGTTCTTGCTTCATTGATTATTTTGATAGCTGGATAGATGTAAAATCAATGTTGGACAATTTGATGGGAATTTAGATTGAGGAAGGTGAGTTGATTCAAAGATTTAATAGCAGATTCACTAGGACATTATTGGATATCCCTAAAAACTACAGACCACATGATCAGATTTTTTTAGTTATATACTTGAGTTCATTTAACCAAAAAATGGGTTTCTTGCTGAGGGATAAACAACCACAAAGTCTACATCAGGCTTTTGAGGTTGCATTGGATATTGAGTGCAATCTGAAGTATGGAGTTATAAGAAGACATGCCTCTGCTAGTTTGCATATTCAGAGTAGGGTGAATGATTAGGAGGAGGTTGAGAAACATCAGTGCTCTCATCCCTCTAATTGTTGTATTAATCACAGTGTTGTATATGAAGGTGAAATGATTTCTACTACCAAAGATGCTGAGAAAAGTGTTGACTGTGGGAGCATGGATGAGGTTGAGAATGAATTACTTTCTGATGATATGCCATGGGGTTTCTCTCATATTGCAGAGGATTTTTCTTTGTAGTCTTCTATGCCAGTGGGTGGTAATGATGCTAATTATAAAGTCTTGAAGATTGAAGATTTGTGGGGAAATCCATTGAGTGGTACTTCTAATGATGATGAGATTGATTACAACACTGATTATTCATATGTTGACAGCAGTGATGGTGAGTCATGCTCTAGCTTTGACTCTAAATTTTCTTCTTCTTTTGAAGATGTGTATGATGATGGAAATAAAGACATATATAGTGTGGTTTCCAATGAATTATTTGATAAGGACACTAGTGAGAACCAGTTGGCACTTTGTCCAAATTATTATGAGAAACAATTCCATGTTGTTTCTAACCCACTATTTGAGGAGTGTGCCCAGAGGATGGAATTTTTTGAGGATTACTCACCTTTTGTACTTAAATTTTCACATACGGTTGATCTGGAGTCTCCCTCACAAATGAGGCCAGTTGAAAGAAAGGTAATGCAAGATGAATGTTTCTCTATTGATGAAGATGCATTACATTGTGACAATGTTTTTCTTCTGCCACCTAGCAGTGAAAATAATGGTGATAATTTAATTCATGATGTTGATCATGTGAATCATCCTTATGAGGATAAAGGTGTGATTTATCAAGAGAAATCAGACTTGATAAACCCGAGTAACTTGATATATGAGCATGTTTTAGTTGCCTTGGCTGAGGTAAGTGAAAGTGAGTATAGTTGTTTTTCTTTTGATATGCAAGAGTGCATTGGAGATGAGTTGGATGCTTGCAGCCAGAAAGAAAAAGTATCTGTTTCTTGTCCCCTTTCATGTGTTTCAATGCATGATGATTTTGATGATGTTTGTTTTCCAAATAGTGAGTTTGTGGGGGGACATGTGAAGGAAGGCATTGGTGATGATAAACCCAGGGTTGTTTTGGAGTTGATACCTGACAGTTTTTTCTATCATTGTGCATGTGGAAAAGGTTTCAGACCTTTGTTTGATTTTGTGAGCAGAAACCAAGTTTTTGATAGAGGAAAGGGTTGGTTTTCTTCTGGCATACCGATGTTACTTATGTATTTTCTATATATTTTGTACAAGTGGTGCTAGATTTTTGTGAGGAGCCAGTCTGTGATTTTTTGGATAAAGAGCAGGGAGAGGGCCTATTTTGTTTTCTCCAGTGGGTGGTCTACTTTTTCCCAGAGATCTGAGGTCCTCATTGTATCTGTAGGAGATACATGTCCCCAACTAGAGCCACTGTTGGTCCATTTTCCTATCAATGCAAACTCTTTTGAAAATGACCCATTTCCTTTCAATTTTTCTTGAAGTGTCCTACCCTATGTTCTTCATTGTGTCACCAAGCTCTAGTCCAAATTGCATGTGTTGAATCACAAAACCTAGGGAGATATTCAAGTTTTAAGGTCTACAGAAAATAATTTTAAAATTTGCCTAAGTGTCAAAAACCCACAATGTTTTTGAAAATCTATGATGTTTTTGGTCTATGTGAAAACCTTCATTATTTTTGACCTTATGCCTTCCCACTTTTGTGCACTTGTCTTCTGGCATCGAAAACTCTATGTGTTTTTAGTCTTTCCTTGTGTCAAAAACTTTGTGTATTTTCAACCTCAGTCTTAACTATGCAAGTGCGATCATTGGTGGGTCCCAGTTCTTCCCATTGCCCAGTGTGGTTAAAGTTCAGACAAGATCAGTGGTTATCGTATGTTTGCATGGTAAAGATGAATGATGTTTAACCTTTACGATTTTGTGACAGGCTGTTGGATTTTCCTGTATGGGCATGTCGTGGGCCCATTTGTGGGGTTTGAGAAGTTCTGTGGTCTCGGAGGTGGTGATGTGGCAGCCTAGGGTTGGCTGTCACATGATCGCATGTTAGAGTTTTTTGACATGTGATCATACGACTGGTTGACACGTGTCCCTAGGGCCTAGTGGTAGGTGGTAATGTGGCATCCATGGTGGTGAGGTGGCAAATTTCTATTGGGTGCCACATGGTGCTGCAGTGATGGTCAAGTCCAAAAGAAAGGGGGCATGGGGCCAGTGCTCTTGGTGGCATGGGAACTTTTCATTGGTTGGCAGGTGACAATGTGGCAGTCTTATGGCCTTGTCACATGATCACAAGGGCCATTTTCATAGATGGCGACCATGTGATAATTTTTTTCCTTGCTGGGGCCCGGTAATAGGTGGTGGAGTGGGCATTCCTGATTGGTCAGCATGGTGGTAGAGTGGTGAATGCTGGCAGTTAGTCATATGTTTGCATAGCCTTTTTCAAGGCTATGTGATCATGTGACTGACACTTTGTGTTAGCAGCGACGGTGGTTATGCATCAAGGTAAAGGTTTGCGGGTTGTCACATGTTCGCATAGCCCATTTCCTGGCTATATGATCATGCGACAACTGTTATGAATGTCACCTTTATGGAGTTAAAGGTGGGTCCATGGTGCTAGTGCTACTGAGGTGTTAGATCCCGATTGGCTACTAAAGCGGTGATGCGGACTTGGATTTTTCATGGGCTTGTTGATTGTTGTGGACCGCCCAATTTGCCAAGAAAATGTAATACCAGTGACTGTGATTTAAAGGTTGACTAGCTAGCCATTGGCACCTGATTTCAAATGTGATTGCAAGGTTTCTTGGTAGTTTTTGGTAGTAGGCTGTGTGCGATGAAGTGGGTTGCTCAAAATTAATTTTTGCATGATAGTAGCAGTTGTGAAGTTGGTGATAGAAAGATTTTGTTGCTCGAGGCTTTTTGTAGGTCTATTTAGTTTGATTTGCATGGTAAATTTATGATCTTCCTATCCTTCTCAGAGATTCTTCTCAAGTGCAAAGATCATCCTTGGTCTGATAGGCTGGTGCTGGTTTTCCCTCCTGTGGTTTTTTGGAGTTTTGTTGTGGTTAGCCATTGTAACCTTGGCTCTAGTCACCTTAATCTTGTTGCAATCTCTTTGAGATTCCCAAGGTGGCTAGTGGTATAAATTTTTTATTTTTTGACTGTGTAAGGGTTCCATTCTGTTTGGTTCCTGTGGGAAGTAGTAAACTCTATCGCATTGTAGGAGGCTAAATAGAACTTCTTTACATCTTTTGTAGGTTATTGAAGTGGTAGTCTCATTTCTGGTATAGACATGTACATGCCTCATCATACTTAATATAACTATTCTCATGCTTTCAAGTCTCTCCTTGGTGTCAGTTTTAAGAGTTTTGGATTTTCTGGTCCATTGCATAGGGTTACCTTTGCATATGTTCTAGTCTTTAGTTCTTGATCTAGGATCAAGTGAAAAATACTTTGGATAGGGCATAGATTCATTAGATTTGTCCACAGAAAGATCTTATAAGTAGTGGATGGGCTGGAATAGTTGTATTTATGGCTTTGAGTCTTTGATAGTAGTTGGTTCATGTTTCTATACTTGCATTTGATGATTTGCCCAATGAATAATGGCACTGATCAAGGAATAGTACATTTAGTTGAGTTTAGTGTTTGATGGGTTTTGGCTATTTTCTACATCTTTGAATATCAATACCATTTCAAGTCTTTACCCTTCACAAGGCCATTTTACCCTTCATAGAAATAGAGATTCAATGAATGTCTAGTTAGCATTTACTAGTATCTTAATATCATTTGCTTTGTCTAATCCAGTCCAAAGTCCTAAAATGTCATAAGTTACTAGATTAGGTACACCCGCCATGGTTTTATAGAGCCAGAACTGAAGAGGGTAGTCTTGTCCCTATAGTTGGTCTAGTTGCCTTGCAGAGCTTTCACACTTAGATTTAACTAGTCCTAACATCAGTCTCAAGGCATATTGGCAGCCCTATGTGGCATAAGAGCTTTCAAACACCAACACATTTCTTGCATTATCATGGCATTCGTAGATTAGATTTCTTATATGCTTTAGATTAATCCATCCAGCTTAACTAGGAGGCTTTGTAATACTTGCATCTTTCATTTTCATTGCTTAGTTTTCATTTCCATTTCTAGCATAGCATTGCATTGCATTTTCATTCTTGATTCTTGAGGATATTGGCATTCTTTCCCTTGTTTTCATTGAATCTCCCATTGCATGGTTTACTAGCAAGGTTATTGGTTAAATAGCTCTAGCTGAGAGCATTCTTACAACCCTTGCACTCCATGCCTAGGGAGCTATGGATCAATTTTTGAGACCTCATTCTTGAGTGTTCTTGAATGTAATGATTCATAGAAGTGTGGTCATATTTTCACCATAAAATGGTCATCTAGACTATTAGCCCCTTTTGCTAAATCATAAATTACTTGTTCTTGATAAAATCCTACTTCTATCATTTATTTGATTATTTTCTATGGGCTAACCATCTTATCCTAAGTCTTTATTTAATTAAAAATAATATTTCCTCACCTTTTATTAAATAAAAAGCCCCCACTTTTCCTCTTATCCTAAGTTGCACAAATAAAGCATTATTCTTATTTTATAAAAAGGGAAAAAACATTTTTTGTCTCATATGGACACAAAAGTCAACTCTTATTTTCTCATTGGAGGATATTTGTGCACATGGATTGCTCCTCTTTCAAGCTCCACCATTGATTAAATCTTTTGCCTCTTAATCTCCATGGTCCATTCTTTCTCACTTCCTTTGAAAGGAGAGCTCTCTTCTTCATTCTATATCCCAACTTTTTATGCTAATGTTATGCTGCAGGTTTTCCTAGGTACATTTGGAGCTTTTTAAAGATTTGGAGCATTCTTAGCTTTTTGCATCTACATGTTATCATATTTTTCATTTTTTGCATTTTCATGGCATTCTTACCTTAGATTTCCTTTATGCTTTAGATTAATTCATCTAGCTTAACTATGAGGCTTTGTAATACTTGCATCTTTCATTTTCATAGCTTAGTTTGCATTTCCATTTCTAGCATAGCATTGCATTGCATTCTCATTTCATTCTTGAGGATATTGGTATTCTTGCCCTTGTCTTCATTAAATCTCCCATTGCATGGTTTACTGGCAAGATTATAGGCTAAGTAGCTCTAGCTGAGAGCATTCTTAAAACCCTTGCACTCCATGCCTAGGGAGCTATGGATCAATTTTTGAGACCTCATTCTTTAGTGTTCTTGAATGTAATGACTCATAGAAGTGTGACACAATTATAGCACACATTTCTGGCACCCCACGGTGGGTGCCAAAAATGTATGGTGAAAATGTGACCACACTTCTATGAATCATTACATTCAAGAACACTCAAGAATGAGGTCTCAAAAATTGATCCATAGCTCCCTAGGCATGGAGTGCAAGGGTTTTAAGAATGCTCTCAGCTAGAGCTATTTAACCAATAACCTTGCTAGTAAACCATGCAATGGGAGATTCAATGAAGACAAGGGAAAGAATGTGAATATCCTCAAGAATCAAGAATGAAAGTGCAATGCAATGCTAAGCTAGAAATGGAAATGCAAGCTAAGCTATGAAAATGAAAGATGCAAGTATTACAAAGCCTCCTAGTTAAGCTAGATGGATTAATCTAAAGCATAAAGGAAATCTAATCTAAGAATTCTATGATAATGCAAGAAATGAAACTATGATAACATGTAGATGCAAAATCCAAGAATGCTCCAAATCTTCAAAAGCTCCAAAATGACCTAGAAAACCTATAGCATAACATTAGCATAAAAACCTAAGATATGAAAATGAAGAAGAGAGCTCTCCTTTTATAAGAAATGAAAAGGAATGGACCATGAAGATTAAGAGGAAAAAGATTTAATCAAGGGTGGAGCTTGAAAGAGGAGCAATCCATGTGCACAAGTATCCTCGAATGAGAAAATAAGAGTTGACTTATGTGTCCATATAAGATAAAAAGTTTTTTTTCCCTTTTTATAAAATAAGAATAATTCTTTATTTGTGCAACTTAGGATAAGAGGAAAAAGTGGGGGCTTTTCATTTATTAAAAGGGGAGGAAATATTCCTTTTAAATAAATAAAAACTTAGGATAAAATGGTTAGCCCATAGAAAATAATCAAATTAATGATAGAGCTAGGATTTGATCAAGAATAAGCAATCAAAGATTTTAGCAAAAGGGGCCAATAGTCTAGATGACCATTTTTAGGTGTATACAAACATGAGGAAAATAGTCATTGACAACACAAATTCATCCTATAATGGTAGAGGAATTGTGATTAGTAAGATTCAACAAGATGATGTTAGATACTTATGCAAGATCCTAACCACTAAGTTTTGTGCAAATTCAAGAGAGCATGACATGGCAGCTGGAATGATACATGCAGCTTATCTAATGTGTTTTGACAAGGTACAAGTTGATATGTGTGAGATTATGAGAATTCAACTATCTAAGAATTTGGAAAAGATTAAGAAAACTAAGTATACACAGTTTAGGTTCTCATCCTTAATCACCTATATGTTTTTTCATCTATTGAGAAGATTTCCTTACACCATTGGAAATGATTGGAATGATGGCCAAACCACAATGGAAAGGATTAACCTAGTGTACAGAAGGCATGTTATTGATAAAGAAAATGAGAGTGTAGTATTGGTAATCAAGACATTTCAGGATATAGTGTCTAGCAGATCAAGGATCCCACAGTCTCTTGTGGAGAAGTATAAAAATGACATATGTTTCATGGTTGATACTGACTTTACCTACATTGAAGTAGTAGAACCTAGAATAGAGTTCATAGACCCTCTTGGCTATGAGATATCTGAGATAGATATAGAAGAGTATGTTAGCAGGTTACTTAAGTGTAAGTTGGACACTCATTGTAACGAGTTTGGAACCTTTGAGGAGAACTTCAACTCCACAAAGACCTTACTTGAAGAGAAACAATCAAAGAAAAGAGCTGAGAGCACTATAAAGAAAATTCTCAGACACAGGGATGACAAAGCATGAATTCTTAGTAGAAAAGAAAACAACAATAGCAATTAGAGATACTAGACAAAAAGAATTTTTTTCTATTCTACCTTTATCATCAATTGCAGCACAGCAAGAAGTAACACAAGTGAAGGTGAAAGTGGAAGAAATTGAGAAAGATCAAGAAGAAAAGATATCCACTAGATCCACTTCCTCCACACCTAGAAAAAAAGTAAAAGAGAGTGCTACTGGACCTGGTAAGAGATAGAAAACTTTAGTGCAACCAGTTCCAAGGAAAATTGAAAAAATCAAAGATGATGGAACTTCTATTAAGAAGAAAGCTTGGAAACCTAAAGTTGAGAAGCTTAATGAGAGGATCATTGAGGATGGATACTTTACAAGAATGAACAAGTATTATGAAATTTATGATTATGCAGAGAGACTAAATTTGGAAAATACAGTGGTAAAGCATATGATTTTGTCTAATAAGAAGTTTGATACAATTCAGGGTAAGATACCTAATGATTTGTATAATAAACTTGTGAATAGGAAGAAGAGAGCATCAGAGGAAGACATAGCTATTAGAGAAAAGCTTGTAAGGAAGATTTATGTAATAAGAGATGAAGAACATTTTAGTTAGATCATGAAAGCTTTAAGCACCCATCTGAGAACCAAAAAGAGAACCATTTAGATTATGGGAGGAAAATATGAAGAAGTTAATTCTGAAAAAAAGCAAGCAATAATCAAGGTTATGTCAGAAAATGTTGGAGAACCATCAGTTGCAGCAGAGCAAGCAGGTGTAATAGAACAAGATGACATTCTCTCTCCACTAGCCATTAACATTGAAGATGAAGTCATGAATGTAGAAGGAACAAAGATCACCTCGGATATTGATGATAATGTATTCAAGAATTTGGAGAACATTGTTGACAATTTCGCTTTTGAAGAGCAAGAAACTACAAAAGGAGGAGACAACAAAGACCACAATTGTAGAACCCTCAATAATAGAAAAATAAGTACCCATTCCCACCAAAGAAGATATCAGTCTTACTCCTGAGACTGGAAAGAAGAATTAGATTGAATCTATGATTGAGCATTTGGGAAATGAAGTAGATGATGATGATCAGTTGGAATTGATCATATCCTTGAACAAGATCATTGGCAAGAACAACAAAGTAAAAAGTCTTGAAGGATGCATGAAGGAACTTACTGAGAAGTTACAAAGCATTGTAACTACAAAAATTGCAGAAGCTAAACCTCTGGAGAAAGAAAAGAAAATAATGAGCACTTTTGACAATGACTTCAAAAATCTATCTGATATAGCAAAAGTGAAAGCCCAAGCAGCATATGAGGCTAAAATGCTTTTGAACATTAGCCAGAATATCACGAATGGTATCAACAATCTTCATATTTGTATAAAGGACTTGAGGAAGAATTTGGAAATAGGAAAATGGTATATGCAAGATCATGAGGGGCCAAACTATGCCCTTAAGTGGCAATGAAAAATCAGCAAATCAGGGTTAGTCAACTTGACGCAAAAATTTCAACTAGCTATGAACCTAATATCAAAAAGTTGAAAGAACAGAATCTATAGAAAATTGAATGCAGTTTCTAAACTACTAGGCCTTTTTTGAGAAAAATTTAGTATGATTGGTGAAAAGTATAGATTTCAATGCAGCAGTACAAAAATTTTAGGAAAAAAAAAGGAGTAGGTGTATGTCTGACCACCTTAATCATAATCAAATGATAATATTTTATTATAAGATTTTATATATAAGTAGTAGACTCATGCTTGGATGCGACATATATTTTTTTGTAATTTTTTTCCAAAAAAATAATTAATTATGAATTTTTTGCTACAACATTTTCAAAATAAAAAAGCTCCCGTGTCTGACCACCTTAACTCATTCAAAACTTTACAAAATTCAAATTATTTTATTTTCCCTTATAGTAGGTGAAGCATAGAATGTGACACATTTTTCAGATTTCAAAAATGTTATACCATCTAAAAGTTATAGTCATTTTTCAATCAGTATATAAATCAGCACTTTAGAGGTAGCTCAATTAGAAAATAACTAATAATTACTTACCGAATTCAAAATTTGACAGCAATTATATCAATAGAAAGCTAATAATCTCCCTAAGATACCCTTTTCATTTTATCAAATTCAGGTGAAAAAAAGTTGTCAGCTACATTGTCAAAGTTTTGAACTGACATCACCACTTTTTGGCCCCTCATGATCTTGCACATACCCAAAATCTTTGTACATCCAGTGTACAAAATCAGAAACCCTAACAGTAGAAGAAGATCAGAAGATGAAGATGAAGGAAGCATAAATTCAGAATGAAACTAACTTTCTTTCTAGCCCCAATGTGAAGGTATTTGATGTTGAGAAGAAAATTCATAAGTTATATGATGAAATCAAAGTTTTGCAAGATGAGAAATATAGGAAAATGAAAAGATTCACTCTTTTAAGAGAGCACACCTCTATGAAGTTAACCATTATTGAAGAACGATTGGAAGAATGTCTTTCAGCTATGACATCTTTTCAAAAGTTTAACTTTGAGAACCTCCAAGCATGTGAAATAGCATCTTATGGACTGAGCGCACTACTCAATGTGGTAGATTCCATTAAGAAATCATGGGAGAAGGAGTTAGAAGCTATAAAGATTGATTTTGTAGATTGTGTTGCAAGCCTACTGACTTTGTAATAATTGAACTAAGGTATAATCTTTTTGAGAATACAGTTTTGTAACCCTCCTTACCTTTATTTTCTCATTGTTGTCAAAGGGGGAGAGATATATAGCAGAAAAATGATAAGGATATGATAAGGATTGATACTCTTAGGGGGAGTATTGTATTAGAGATAATATTTTTTTTGAGGAGTTATAAGGATAGTATATATTTTATACTATGGTCACAATTTTGAGATTTTGAAGTTGTAGACTTAGCCTATTTTCTCATATGTTGCCACCAATGATAAAGGGGGAGATTGTTGGCAATTTGGCTGAGTTTATTACATAGATGTTGTCATTATGGAAACATATGATCTACATGAAGATTGCATAGGTCAGAGAGCTAATATGATAGAGTGCAATGCAAAATTTTCTAAGTATGAGACAATATTTTTACCAGTGCACCTAGACACAATTTTTGTTTGTGATGTTGATTGGAATAAGTTCAATTCTTGTGCACTTGAACATAGACTCTATTATGACTATTAAAGACCCATATTAGAGTGCAAGTTAGTATGGCATGTACAGAAGAAGTTATGACAGTTTTACTAAAGACAGTGTCAAGCCGATAGGATAGAATATGAAGACAAAATTGGTAAAGAGTTAAGGGATTATTTTGTTTATCAAAATAATGACTTAACAATATAAAGGGATGGCATCCTAGATGTTAACCCTTGGATAAAATCATTTGTATAAATGTAATTGTAAGTGTAAGAAAAGTAGAGAAGTAATGTGATGTAATGAAGTAGTGACATGATGCGAAATATATGATGCATATGTAATAGTGATAGTGAAAGACCAGTGAAGAGATATTGATGCAAGCAGTATAAGGTTATATACCTTAAAATTCTTTTGTAATAATTGTATATTTTACATTACATGTTTGGGTAGTGGGCTCATCTGGTAATCACATTTTGTACTGCCAACTCCTAATAGGGTTGAGGCTTCTAACAAGGCCTATAGTCCCTTAATCAGGACTGATACACTATATGAATATAATAGACTCCTAATAGGGTCAACATCCTTAACAAGATACTTTTGACTAGTGGATCTTTGTGGGTACCATCCCCACCAGGGTTTTCCCTTGGCCAAGGTTTCCTCAAGAACAAATAATGTGTTATGAATTCTTTAGTTTTATTGCTATGCATGTTGTTTAGCTTCTTATGTTATGCATGTGTAAAGATAATCTCTAATATCCATAATTGGGAAAAAGTAAAATTTTGTAGAATACTAATTCACCCCTCCCCTCTCAGTATTCCCTATTTCTAACAAATAGTTAAGCATATGCCCAAGAAGGGTAAATACATAGCTCCTCTTCCTACAAGTATGAATGCTCCTTATGAATTTAAATCCCTCAATCACTACATGAAGTTCTTGTGTCATGGGTTGTGTAGGGTTATAGGGATAGATGGAGATGAAGAGAAAATGCCTACTGACCTATTGATGATAATTATAGATCTTCATAATTTTCATACCAACACTGACTATGATTACATCTAGTATGTAATCGATAGAATGCATGAGGGGTTAATATCTATTAAGGAAAGTAAGAGGCCTATTAGATTCATGCATTAGTCCCTCCTAATGCACTTGATTTTATACCACCATGTCAATTGTCTTGATGCAAGAATGTTGAAGTTGAGGACTACTTTTGAGGGCCATCCTAACCTAGTGCAATTTTGGTTAAGGGTGTGGAATTACACATCTAATGAGTATAATTTTTTTGTCTTTCAGAATTATTTTGTTTATCCAATTCTTGGGTTGTTGGGAACAAATATAGTAAGGTTGTCAACTAAGGTCTTGAAGGTGTCAAGGCCAATGTAGTATGAAGATAAGTGGTCAGGAAACCATAATTGGGGTGATTTCTACCTTGGGGCCAAATTCATAGCTCTTAGAGTTTATGGTTTCCCCCAGCCCCCACACTTGCTCCCTAAATTTGTGCCTCCTAGAGTTTCTATGATGGAATTTATATGGCAACTAATATGAATTGATAGAGAGCACTTAGCATCCCACAAGAAGGGTACCTTTACACCAAGGTAGTTTAGATTTGGCAATTTCTTGATTAGAAAGAGGGCACTAGACTAGGTTAGTAGTTGGCTCAATCATTTCAAGATGATTTCAGGCACCTACTAGTATGTTGATTCTAAAGATTTTATCAAGACTACTAGGATGACATTAATCCCCAACATTGGGACAGTCAGAGAGCATGAAGGATTGGATGAAGAGGATGTGATAAGAAACATTTTGGATTGGGATGAAGCCCAAAGAAGGTGGAGCAAGTATTTTGACCTGCTAGATTTGGAGGTTAGACTTAAGAAGGTCAGGATTCCTTTTAATGGCTATTTCCTGGAGCTCCCATACTTGAAAAGAATGGAGAAGATGATATAAATGCATGGCACCCTATGTAACTAATTGGAGGGGTTTATTGAGGATAAGTTGGATGTACCAAGAGACTACTCTACTTCTGAGCTATAGGAATTCATTGATGAATGACAGGAGTGTGATAGTCCACCTCAAGTTGGTGACTTGCCTATTATTGATTTGACCCAGTATCCATCAATAGGAGGGGATACTTCAGAGCCTCCATTGAAAAAGTAGAGGCTTGAAGTAGGTGAGCCTTCAAAGGAGAAAAAATAGAGAAAGGTACATGATAGAGCTTCTACTCTTGTGCCTAGTAACAAAGCCTACCATCATCAACTAATAAAGGCCATCAAAGATGGGAAAAAGATTGTGTCAAAAGAGGAAGAGAAATTTACCCTACTATTTGGAAAAAATGAAAAAGAGCTTTATCAAGAGGAGTTCCTCAGTGATGACCAATTCATCCAAACTAAATAATTTAGGGATTTTCTCATTTGGAGGAAACAAAATGAGGTAGCAAATTCCCTTCTTGAAGGGATGCAACCCAGTGAAGAGACTATGAGGGCTTTGACATCATATGACCCGAGTCTTGAAAAGATTAATGTGGAGGAGGCTAGAGAAATGGTAAAATCAAGTGGCATGCTTCTAATTCCTATATGGGACTTGACTTATGCCTTCATCATTGATCAGATCAAAAAGTAGCCAGAGGGTAGCCTATCATATGAAGTGCAAATTGAAGATATGATCAGAGGAAGTGGCTATGACCCTAAATCTCAAGATGTTGCATTATGGTCCCGGGCTCCTAGAACTCAAAAGCCATCACTAATAAGTATTGAAGATAAGATGGAAGGAGATTAAAAATTTTGGACTCTCCAAAATACCACTAATCTTGAGGTGTCCGAGGCAATAACACACTTTTCCCACCTCAATGAGGCAAAACAGTTTAGTTATCTGATAGGTATGACAAATTATTTGAGAATTCTATGAGGGTGGCTAAGGATAGAGACCTGAAGCTCATGATAATAATGAAAATGGAGGGTGAACTCAAAGATCTAAAGGCCAAGCTTGAAGAAGCTTCAAAGGTAGTTCCACCCCCTCCTTTACAAATTGAGGGCCCTTCTCAGCCAGAAGTAGAGGATCCTGACAGGCTAGCTAAAGATCTAGAAATGTTGAAGCTAGATGTAGCTTTGAAGACCATGGTGGATGTTGTGCAACATAAAAAAAACAAAATAAAGGAGAAGATGGACTCAGTCTATCAATCAGTTTTCTTGTTACATAAGGCAAATGAGAAAGTAAATGAGTCATTGGCTACTGTAATCACCTAAAAATGGACAAAGATCAAATCAAAGAAAATCAAGGACATAATTGAATCATAATGCATAATTAGCCAATCAAAATTATAATCAAGTCCTAATTCAAGATCAATCAAAATTGGGAGTGTTTTGATCAAATGCAATCAAATCAGAATACAATTAAATCAAATAATTGTATAGTCTTAGATTAAATTAAATTCAACCCATTCAAGGGGTACATGGCTAAAATAAATAAATAAAATCAATTAATAAATCTCAATTACTCTCAACAACCCAAAAGGAGAGGAAATCTTGGCAACCAATGAGATTTGAGGAAATGCATTCACATGGATCAAGCCAAATTCAATCTCAATCACTCAAAGTGAAAGAGAATCTTGACCATTGATCTTGTCTACTTGTCCCAAGCTTTAAGGACACAAACTTTGCATTGTCTTCAAAGGGTGGAACCAAAGACTCCACCAAGGTTTAATCATGATCAAACACAACTACACCCTCTACCATTGGAAAATCTATAAAAGGAAGGCCTAAATCCTTCATAATGATCAACCACATATCTGAGAATTGCATTGAACCTCTTGCAATTCAAGTTTATAAAGGAATTTGAGAGCTTAATTAGAATTTACTTTGATATAATTGTTAGCTTTAACTTGTTTATCTTATCATTCTCATTCTAGGACTGTCATTAATGAGAGCTTGCTGAGAGCTTTGTATTAACAATCTTAGTTAGAGAGCCATAGGATACTCAATTAATCATTATTTGCTAAATAGTTTTCTCTATTGATTTGTGGTTTAATTTAGTTACTATTTCATTTATTGGTTAGCCTTAATTCTATGAAGATACTTTTCTTAGTATACAAAATGGTGCCCACTGTGGGGCTCTAAGCCTCATTTCATCATTTTCATCATATTTTGTATGATTTTATCTTCACTTTTCGATGAATTTTATGTAGAAAATAGGTGAACTCATGCATACAAAAAATTCATTCATGCCTACTATCATTATAATGATGCTTGAGATCTCTGTTATGACACCTACTAGCTGATAACTCACGGCTGGTTGATCACTTCTATTCTGTCTTAAATTCTTTCTTATCACCTGTGAGATAGATGCTCACACCTGTGAGATAAATTGTTCAGCCTTTTCTTGGAAAGTCATGCTTGTGACTTAAGAAGTGTTGCGAATCTACTATTTTTGGTCGCCTGTGACTGAGCTTTGCTACGCACTTTGTAGAAATAGTCATGCCTAGTATTTGTTAACTCAAGCTTAATATTGTTAAATTATCACTTTCAGTGAATTATTTTACGCAATTTTCAATATTGTTTATGCTTAGCAATAAATTGTTCATGCTTAATTAACTTTCTATTGGAATTAGGAGAGATAGGTACTAAGAGGGGAGGGGTGAATCAGTGACTTCAAAACCTTACTTGTAACAACCTTTCTGATCTATAACTGAATACTATGATAACCAATCAAAATAACTTGAATCTAATTGCATAAATCAATCTAGTTAACTTAAGAAAGTAAACAACATGAAATAAATATGACAATCACATAACACAAGTATTTTGGTAATGCAGAAACCCTCGTAAGAAGGTAAAAACTACGGTGGGGATGACACCCACAAATTCTTCACTACTGCAGATAGAAAAGGTTTCCTTGTTAAGGCTACAAGTTTTGATCACTTCTGGTGATCTTACCCTATTAGGAGTAACATATTAGATCAGCTAGATCTACCTAGTTATAGGATTTAAATAACACTAATGAAGTGTGTACCCGGTTAAGAGATTTACATAAGATTGTTAAGTCTACTATGTTAAGATATTTATCAAAAACTCTATCACAATTGTTAGAAAGTAATAGGCAAGTATCTGCTAGTTCACAAATCAATTCTCTGAAATAGATCTATAAGTGCTTATCAAAATATCACCTTATCTATGATGGTTCTCTCCTCTGTTTTGCGTGGTAGCCTTCTCTGATTCTGCTCAATCTGATATCCTTTGTGCTATGTTCTGCTCAGTAAACTGATTATCTTGAAGATAGGCAATGTCTTCAAGTGCTCCTTGATTCATATATATTATTTCACCAACCACATAAAATGGTGGGAACATACAAAATATATAGTGTTCTATTTTGTCGCCTTAGCAAAAATTAGGTTACAAAAATAATCATAACCCTAAGATCTATGGTGCAAAATAACCTAGATCAACTATTACAATAAGATAAACATTACATTTAATGAGTATCTATTTACAATAAATGCTCCTTGATCTTGGTAAACCATTTTATGATATGTTGTAACCATTTGCATAGAATAATGTGCCATTTTAGATTACTATGCCATTTTCTGTGATCATCGGTAAACACTGTATAATCTGCTCAGTGTATTCTACAATGGTCAGTGTTTACTAACCATTGGTGTCGGTGTCACTGGTGCTTGGTAAACTATGTGATGCTTGGTGTAAAAGTCTTTACCGACTGATCTGTCTTACTTCTAGTTACCGACTGTCTCAATATAAGTAACTGATCGACCTATTTACTATCCTTTGATACTAATGACAACCTTAAATGCTCAATAGAGATTAACAATCTCCCCATATATTCCCTTTATCTCTGCCATATACATATCCCATATATATATCCACAACAAAAAACTTCTAAGTACAAAAGTACTCCCCCTCGGTGCATGCTCTCGATAGTATGTAATATACATATCAAAAAATATACTATTTGGCATATACATGTTTTCCCCCTTTTTGATAATAATGCCTAATACCCAAAAAGTATGTAATGTATACTTACATCTTATAAAAAATGTGCTGATGGGTTTTCCTTACAGACTCCAAGAGGTTATCCCATTCCTCTTTCAAGTTGGTAAGAGCAATATGCTCAAGACCGACTTGCGCATGCATGTCAAAGATATTATCCAACACCAAAATATCTAGTGTTACTACAAGTTGTTTAGCTTTGACAATATGTGTTTCAAAAATCTTCAGGTAAGGAATGAGTTCTTTTTGTAACTCTATAACCTGATCGGTGATGAGTACTTCTTGTTTCCTTAAGTCTGCTATCAGCCACCAGAGTTCCTAAACTCAGTTAATATGCTTTAAGAATGCAGTTGGCTCAGTGATAGCTGCTTGTGTACTCAACTTGATCTCTACTTCTAAACCTTTTATATTTTCACTGACTTCTACAGTGAAGGTGTCTGAAGTACAAAGCTTGATGAGAAATTGACAGATTATCTAGGTAATAGATTTTACCTCAGTAATGACCTCAGATAATTTTACCTTGTTCAATGCCACTTTTGTGCTAATCCTTACTGTGAATTTGTCCTGAATCTTTGATTCTTCCCTTTCTTCTATTCTTTTGTCTGCATCTATATCAGGGGCATTGATTTTTTCAATGAGTGTTGCAAGTTGATCTAAGATGGGAGTATTCTCATCAATATTTGTCTTCGGTACTATCTATTGTAGAATATCCCTCACATCATTTAACACTTCTTTATGTTTGTGTTCTTGCCTTAACTTCTCTTGTGCCACTTTCCTTGAACATAACTCCCCATATCTACTTAGTTCCTCAGGGCTTAGGGTTCTCAGGTCACATTCTGGTATAATGATGACTTCATCGATGGTGACCAGACCTTTGGCTTTCTTCTTCTTCTTCTTCTAGGCAAGAGGTGACTTCTTTTCACTTATGACAATAGCTTTTTCTTCACTTCTTGGAGTATCTTTCCTAGTTGACACTGTATCATCCTTCTTCTACTCCTCGATAGATGGTGTGGGAGTCTTAGTTGTAGTGTCAGGTGGGTTCACCTTGGTTGACTTTATTTCTTCTAGTTCCTTTGTTTCTATAGATTGTGCCTCTATTTTGTTAGGCTCATTTGTATCTATAGGTTTCTTGGGTGCTTGAATCTCAGTTGTATCTTTATTTGGCTCAGGATGGGACACATTGGGTTGTACTTGTGAAATTATTTCAACTACCTCTACAAGTACAGGTAGTTCACCTAGTAGAGATGTGGACACACTAGTAGTGTCTAGTGCTTCATCTTTGTATGGTGTAATTGTTACATCTTCATCATCCTCATCATTAGGATCACCATTAGTGATGTCCTCAATGAGTGCATCATCATCAGTTTTCTTTTGCAAGTGGATCTTAACTTGATCCGGTGCATCCTGTGAAATTTTGATTTCTTCCTTTTGTTTGATGATATCAATTACCTCGGTAACTAATATACTAGTGTCCTCTATTTTATTTCCTTTTTCATCATCAATGAAAATACCTTTATCTTTTGAACTGTGTCTCTTCTTAGACAGTTTTAGGAATGTTTCCTGTTTAGCTTTCTCTTCTACTTTCAAAATTGATGTCCATAGAGAATCACATATGACATCCATATCATCCACATTCTCATCCATGATCTGCATTTGTCTATTCTTGACTAGAAATCTAGCCTGATACGTTGTCATATATTCACTTACCACAACATAGCTAAAGTGTGAGGCTGCACAGCTTAGAGACCATTCTCTTTTTCTTTTCTCTGTATCTAGTGTAATAGCCCATCCCTCACTTATTTTGTCATCAAGTTCCTTTGGCAATTGACATGTGAATTCCATCGGCACTCTCTTGAATTTGATCATCATCTAGATGATATCATGTTCGATCTTTGTTTTGTCCTCAATTGACATTTTGCCAAATTTGCCTATGCCTAGATCGGTAAGATTTCTATTCTTAATTATCTCTTCAATTATTTCTTCTATAGTACTTTCCCTATTATGAACTAACTTGAATTGATTAGGATCATTTTCAGTGTCAGTCTCCTCTATATATTCTTTACTTCTTATGTATTTCCTCTTTTTCTTCAGTGGATCAGCTACCTTCTTGTTCTTTCTCTTTATGTATTTCTTTGTCAGTGTAGCTTCTCTTTTTTTTGCTACTTTTACTGCTTCTTCTTTCTTAGTGGATTGTGCAACAGTTGAAGAAGATATCCTCATTCCTTCAGGTTCTAGTAGCTGAATTTCCTCTTCATCATTGGTGGGAGGAACCAGTGTGTGATCCTTTTCTTTGTTTGACTTAGTCTCCTCGCTATCATACAGCTTGTCAGCCAACTATAACTGACCTTCAGTTTCCTCATCAACCAGTGACTCCTTAGGTGAGTCAAATACATTTCCATATTTTGCTGAGAGATCTTTTCTCATTTTCTTTGCCCTTCTAGATATTTTTCTAATCTCTATGTTCATTGTGATTCTAGACTTAGCTTCCTCATATACACCAAACCTATTGGCAGTGATGTCTATCGGTAATGCTAGCAATGCATTGATAGATTTCAAAGTGAAATCATGATTCATTTCATATCCCATCGGTGATAGCCATTTTGTTCTCGGTTCTATTGCCTTTATCATTGAGTGGTCTATGCTTACCACAAAGCATATGTCATCTTCAAATTTACTTACTAATTCCCTTGGAATTCTACTTCTTTGTTACATTTTTTCTTGAAATTCCTTGAAATATGCATTGAATTCCTTGTTCAGATTGTCTCCTAGACTTTTGATCATTTCATCGATTTGAGCAGTTATCGGTTTGTCTGATTGCCAGTTTACTTTACCGATACCCAATACATATTTTTATAGATAGAGAAATGTACAAACAAGTAGTGATCCATACTTACATGTATTGGACTTCTTTTCTTTTATTGTCTTCATGTTGTCATGTAGTTGGTGTAGTAGTAGCTCGGCAAGATCAACCTGGTGATATTTCTTCACAATTTTGTAAGCCATGTCCACAGCGCTGCAAGGTACACTATTTGGTCTACTTGATTGGAATATCTTGTACCCGATGACATGAGCTACAAATTTTACCGCTGGATCTTTAATAGTTGCAATTTTCAGTGCCCTACCATCCCATTGAGCTCCAATGTTCTTTTCTACATTGAGACAAGATGAACTTCGAAAAGCTTTGGCTTTATCGATTGTAGGGTACCCAGTAACCCTACTGATAATCTTCTTAGTGACCTCAATAGGTTTATCTAGCCAAAATTTTCCATCATGAAATCTACTTAGCATGATTCTTATCCAGTCAATGTGGAAGGATTATGGGAAGTATGTCAAACACCATAACCCTGACTCCTCAATCTTCTTATATTCAGGTGTAATCTTACCATCCGGTCCACAGACTTGCTGATAAGCTGCAATGGTCTCAAAATCACATACTTCACTGATCTTGCAGTGAATGTAGGCCCTAACATCTTCTGTTAACAAAACCCAATTTGGAATACTAGAAAATGTGCCCATATCATCTGTTTGTGTTGCGACCTTGGGATGAGGTTTAAATTTTTCTTCAAAAAAGTGTGCCCTAACAATTAATTCCACTTCCTCCTCAATGTTCTATGATTTTCTTGTAGTTGATGTCGATGCCATAAATTGTTTCTAGGGTTTTAGAAAATAATAGATAACCAATGTTGGGTAGGTAGATGAACTTACTCGTTATCATCAAAGAATTGTCATTGGTTCGATCTATAGTAGCTTTGAATCTATTCTTAAAATATTTAGCTTGAACTCTTCTCTGTAAAATCTCCTTTCTTCGAAATCGCAATGTAACAATGAACTCTATTTCTGTGTATTTATAGAATTTTTTTAATATTCCCGCTCAAACTTTGATGCATTAAATGCATGACCTAACTTTTGATATGAAAAAACTATCATCTTAGTTATGTCTACAGTTTCTTTTGCTCAGTTAACATAGAATTTCTTCATTGGTTTACACTATTGTCAGGTAACCTTGTATAGTGATTATCGATGGGTAACCAACTCACGTTTCTTGTTTTATCGACTATATGACATTTGTAAACTTATAACACATAAACCATAGTGCATCTTTATTCATGTAGATTTGGTATTTGTACATCATATATAAGGAACTGTATGTAAAATGTGATCATTTAAAATGTTAGTTCCATACATACCTTTGTCATCTTAAGTGGAGGTACCGATGTCACCCAATCTAGTGGATGAGGTTTCAACGACAGTGTTAATTGACTCAACATTCTCATTAGATGCCTTCTTCCACATTGTGTTCCTTAACTTCATAATATTTGCAATGTTATATCCACTCTCAAATATATGGTTTTCATTAGGTGCTTGATCTTTGTAGTTCTTGCTTACATGACTAACCTTGTGATAGTGCATACATGCCATTCCTGCATTTGTCCAGTTTCTTGATTGTCCAATCTGACTCTTTCTATAATAGTTTTCTGCAATATGTCCATACCAACCACATGCAGTACAATTAGTCCATGTATTATAATCCCAAACATATGATTTATCTTGTCTCTTCGGTTGATATGGTTTTCATTGTTGTTTCTCTTTAGGTGTCTAGAATTGTTTCATTTTCACCTTGCAGTTCCTTGCAGTGTGTCCATGCTTATTACAAGTATAGCATATTTTCTCCTTAGTAGTATTATTAGCAATGTCATTCTTCTTAGCTCTACATTCATAAGTTGGATGTCCAAACTTACCACAATAATAACAATATCCATTAAACTTAGGAATGATAGGAGGTTTACCTTGTGCTTTGCTTCTACACACATTAGATGTATGTCCTAGTTTTCCACAGTGGTAACATGTCATCACTTTAGGTTTCTAAGTTTGATTGTTGTTGAATTTTTCATCTTGTTGTGATGATTCTCCTTCACCGGTGTAGCCTACATCGGCTCTGCTTCTGAATCTCCTCTGATTAGTCAAGAAATCATCAATCTTTTTAGAACTGTCCTCGGGTATCTTCATCATTTCATTATGTTTCTTTTGTGTCTTTATTTCATTTCTTAGTTTTTCATTATCTTCTCTAAGTATTGTAACATCTTCAATTCTTCTTGATAATTCTCCATTTACTCAGTTCATTTCTTGATTAACTGTCATCATCTGATTTGATACTTGGAAGTGACAATCAGTGAGTCTTTTTATTTCACTTTCTTTTGCTTGAAGTTGTTCAGTCATCATTCTTCGGTCTTCAATAGCTAGATTCTAATCTTGTTTAGCTTGTCTAGAATTGTTCATGATTTCCACCATTCTCACCATTTGAGATTCATGACCGATTTGAAGTGCTTTCACTTGCTTAGATAGATGTTGATTCTTTTCAGATAACTCAGAGATTATGCTTTTAGATCTGTCAGAGATGCTTCCAGAGCTTGATCCAATATGATCAAATATTTCATCAATAGGTTCTTCATGATAACTAATTTCATTCAGCTCAATTGCAAGGTTTTTTTCTTTCAACAAGTAATTTCTTCAGTTCTTCCTTGGCTTGTTTATACTATTCCACAAACATCTGCATTTGTATCTTCTGATTCTTAATAGTCTTGTCAAGCTTGTATCTCTCCATGACTTAGATCTTTACCCTTTAGTGGTTAGACTATTCAACAAGAGAACTGTGCTCTGATACCAATTGTTGGAATTAGGAGAGATAGGTACTAAGAGGGGAGGGGTGAATCAGTGACTTCAAAACCTTACTTATAACAACCTTTCTGATCTATAACTGAATACTGTGATAACTGATCAAAATAAATTGAATCTAATTGTAGAAATCAATCATCTAGTTAACTTAAGAAAGTAAACAACATGAAATCAATATGACAATCACATAACACAAGTATTTTGGTAACACAGAAACCCTTGTAAGAAGGTAAAAACTATGGTGGGGATGACACCCACAAATTCTTCACTACTACATATAGAATTGGTTTGCCTATTAAGGCTACAAGTTTTGATCACTTCTGGTGATCTTACCCTATTAGGAGTAACATTTTAGATCAGCTAGATCTACCTAGTTATAGGATTTAAAAAACACTAATGAAGTGTGTGCTTGGTTAAGAGATTTACATAAGACTATTAAGTCTACTCTGTTAAGAGATTTATCAAAAACTCTATCACAATTGTCAGAAAGTAATAGGCAAGTATCTGCTAGTTGACAACTCAATTGTCTAAAATAGATCTATAAGGCTTATCAAAATATCACCTTATTTTTGATGGTTCTCTACTCTATTATGCTTGATAGCCTTCTCTGATTCTTCTCAATCTGATATCCTCTATGCTCTGTTCTACTTGGTAAACTGATTGTCTTGAAGATAGGCAATGTCTTCAAGTGCTCCTTGATTCATATATATTAGTTCACAAACCACATAAAATGGTGGGAACATACAAAATATATAGTGTTCTATTTTGCTGCCTTAGGAAAAATTAGGTTACAAAAATAATCATAACCCTAAGATCTACCGTGCAAAATAAACTAGATCAACTATTACAATAAGATAAACATTACATTTAATGATTATCTATTTATAATAAATGCTCCTTGATCTTGGTAAACCATTTTATGATCTATTATAACTATTTGCATAGAATAATGTGCCATTTTAGATTACTATGCTATTTTCTATGATCATCGATAAACACTGTATAATCTACTTAGTGTATTCTACGATGCTCGGTGTTTACTAACCATTGGTGTCGCTGTCACTAGTGCTTGGTAAACTATGTGATGCTCGGTGTAAAAGTCTTTACTGACTATCTCCATATAGGTAACTGACCGACCTATTTATTGTCCTTTGATACTAATGACAACCTTAAATTCTCAATAGAGATTAACACTTTCAATGTCACCTGTATCACTGGATAGTGATGCTTGCTATCATTAAAGTTATGCCTGCTAACAATTTGATCATGCGTATTAGCTAGACAATGTCACTTGCTATTTGTTGTCTTAGTTTTCTATCAAATTGATCAATTCAATTATCTAACTCTCTGTGTATGTTTTTACTGTAAATGAGAAGGCACATAAAGGTCCAAAAACTAGAAAGAAAGTTTAATCAAGAGGGAAAAGCTTTGGCTAAAAAGATCAAGAGGGAGAACTTTGAGCATATTAAAGTGGTTCTTAAGGAATCACAAGAGGAAGAGAACTGAGTATATCAAAATTATCTTAAGGTTGTAGATGCTTACAAGAAAAAATTTGTATCTCTTAATTTGATTTTTACTCAGTTCAATTTTTTCCTTAAAAATTTGCAAATAAGGTGCTTAAGGTTCAATACATAATTCTTTTCTTCTTCAATTTTGATTTGGTTGCCCTCATTGTGATTGGTTGTGTTGACTAACTTGCTGGTGGAAAAGCACATTTGTAAGGAGCTATTGCCAAGGTAATGATAAAAACAATGAAATCACTCAAAAATGCCCCTAACTTCGGTTAGCTACAAGAAAAAGGTAAGCCTTAACTAGTCAATATTTTCCCTTAAATTGTGGCATTGGTGCATTTCATAATCTAGTAATTTGGATAGCTTAAAGGAATAAATCAAACACTAAATCAAAGCCCCTTGTTTGTGGAAGAGAGTAGAAATACTCAAATCCCTATAGTTATTGGGTGAAAGAAATTGAACAAAATTGTCTATTATGTTTGGGAACTAAAGGAAAAGTTAGGGATATGCTCTTCACCTTTTGGTGAACCAAATTCCCAAAAGCTTGACCTTAATTATATTTTCCTTACTTTTTTTTTTGATGAATAGAGACCTTTCAATTAAAAGAAATTAAAGATACATATTCACAAAAAAAAGGCCGAGGGATATATTAAATCACCCCTTAGTGTTCAAACGGCAGAGCCGAAAATAGCAAGAACTATTCACCAAAAAAAATTGAAAAGGCCCTCAGGCCGCAAGAGCAGGAGCAGAGGGTGGAGGATCTTTGTCATCTGATCCCCACTTATCAATGGGATTGGCAGGCTCATCCGGAAGCACCCAACCAGCTTCATCAGTATTTTCTTTTTCTTTTTCTTCTTCCGCCCTAGGCGGGGAGATAGCAAGCACCAAGCGGTGGAATTTGGAGGAGGTGGCTGGAAGCCAATCTTGCCCACGGTGAGCACCAGAACTAGGAGGAGCACCAGAAGGGGCCGACTGCACCTACGCATGTGACCACCCAGACTACCACGGAGGCGGAGAAGCCAAACGGCACCGCCAACCATCTCTACCACCTCTCAGAGACTGCTGGCGAGGGGCCTGGGATTGTGGCATGTGGGAGCGGCGCAAAGAGGAGCTGCACCCATGGTGGTGGCCTCTAGGAGGTGTACCCTTAGTAGAGATAGCATCTGGAGGCACCCGAGCCACTGTACAGGAAGCATTGCCCCAATGAGAGATCAGCTCCTGCAGGTGAGCCACCTCTAAAGCCACTTTATTAGCTTGGACTTGAATCTGCATCATAACATTATTACATATGCAAGCTTTGTTAAACATAGCAACATTAGTATCAAGAGAGCTATGGGAAAATATAACAGCATTTCTATCTTTCCAAAGATTGAACAAAATCTCCATCCTGAAAGTATGCCAAATTTGGGTAAACTTGGAGGGGAGTCTGGGAGAGTCTCCTAAGACAATCATATGCCAAGAGAAGGGATCAGGCCAGAAAGGTTTGAAAAAATCATGGATCCACTACCAATACTGTTGAGCTCTCCTACAGAACCAGAAAATGTGAAGAAAGGTCTTAGGATGACCACAAAATAGACAGCGAGGGTCATGAACTCCCAAATGTTTAAGCCTAGGGCCAACTGGGAGACCCTGAAATAAAAGACACCAAGCAAAGAGAGCCATCTTTGGTTTTGTAATGGTGGTCCAGACAGTATGGAAATGAGAGCTCTAGTGGGAAGTGGCTGAATGAAGATGCCATCTCTGGTTTAGAATATCCACCATCAGAAGATGCAGGGATAACCACCTATACCCAAGCCTTGACTTGTAATTGCTGAAAGGCGTGGCAGGATACCATTTCCAATCCCTCCACCACGGCCTATTAGCCTGAATGCCAATCTTGTGGAGCAGATTGGTAGGAATGGCCAAAACCAAAAGATCAAAAGTCGGGCGATCAGAACTTGCCAGCCGAAATTGCACCTGCATATCCTCCCAAGATCGGAGCCCCATAGAGAAGAACTGGCAAAATGGCCATTGACCAACTGGGAAGAAGAACCAGGAAGGGAAATGCCCCAAACCAACCCAGCAGAAATAGAGTTGGCAAGCAAATACCCAAAGCCTTTGGTAGCAAGCACATACAAGGCAGGAGCCAGAGGACAACCTTGCCGGATGGAGTGAAAAAGCCCAAAAGTATCAGATTGGGCCCCATTGATGGTAATGCAAGTAGAAGCATCTCCAAAAAGCATTTCCACAGATTGAAGGAAGTGCAGCCCAAACCCCAGAGCTTGAAGCATAGCCAGAATGAAGGGCCATTCTATGTGATCATAGGCTTTAGCAAAGTCAATTTTGAGGAACAGAGCAGCCTTTTTGGACTGGCGAGCCCATTCCATCCCTTCCCAGACCGTTATGATGTTGTCAAGAATATACCTGGACTTAATAAACATGAACATGATAGAGAATTAGTGGGCTTGCCTCCCGAGTTGTGCCTTAATGAGGCTGGTGAGAGGGACAACCCAAAGTGGGATACACATGCATTTTCTGTGGGAATCCAACCCACTCTAAAATGAAATGCATGCATCCTTAATGGGGTGTGTGACAAATAGATTTTAAATTTTTTGAATTTCCTCTAGTAGTCCTCATTGATTGCACCAAATCATACTTTTGTGCATGTGGAAAACCACTTAACATACTTGGGGGATGAAAGTTTAAAGTCTATTTGACTGGAATCAATATTAAATCCTTGATAAAATAGCAAGACCACCTTTTAGAGACATGTTTACGAACCAAATCTTGTGCTAGGTAGGTGCTTGAAGTATCTTTTTGTACAAAACTCGTGACAACATTCTTCAAATCAAACATTTTGTGTTAAGTGGGTAAAAAGAGACAAGTGAATGCATGGTTGTTGTATTTGAAATACATAAACAAGTGAGAGATATATCCATTGAAAAATCATCTTATATTTTTAAATCTCTTCAATTAAAATCAATAATTTTTGAACCAAGGATCATTCCCAATCAAACCCTTGTTGGATGCCGGTTTCCATGCAGTCTCACACATATAGGGTATCATTACAAGGAGATAGCATACTTTTTGCAAACCAAGGGCAAGAAGCTGAATACCAAAGTCTTTACAAAGATCCTAATCAAGAAGAAATTTTTCCAAATCTATTTGAACAAAGACTTGGAGAGATGGCAGATAGAAATTTGGCATATCATAATCACAATACCAACAATGTCAATTATAATTCCAAAGAAACACTTGAGGAAAGGGTTGAGAAAGCTTCCCAAGACCTAGACTTCCTATAGATTATGGAGAAATTGATAGATAAGGATAAGGAGAACATTTTCCTAAATCTAGCCCAAAAGGGAGTAAAGCTGCCCTATGATTTTGACATTGACCAACTCAAGAAAGACCAACACCAAGATGACCCCATGAATGTTATGACTAGGTAGATAAAGGCCTTCCAAGAACAAATTGATAACATGAAGAAGGTAGCTGAACCTAAGGCCTTTTCATAGAAGCTTTGTGTCCTTTTCCTTTTGACAAAAGCTTAACAATGGTATCTTTTCCTTTCAATACCATTTTTCCTAAATATGATAAGTACATGGGTAAAATAGACCCACAAGATCATTTAAGAGATTTTTGCACTTTAAGCATAGATTTCATGCACAATGATACATATCTAATGAGACTCTTTCCTAGAAGCTTAGGAGGTCCTGCAATGGAGTGGTTTTCAAAACTAGCCTCGGGAATAAAGACCTTTGAGGAGTTAGCCTCCACATTTTTAACCCATTACTCTTATAACATTGAGTGCGAAATCAAAATGCTCAAGTTATGTGATACTAAATAGAAAGATGGAGAGTCTTTCTTAGGATTCCAACAAAGGTGGAGGACCATTTTCACAAGGTATCCATGAAGTATCCCTGAGAAAGAGAAGATGGAAATCTTCACTAACAATTTGACCTCAGAAATGAATTATAGATTACAACTTCAATGTCCCCCAACATTTGAAAAACTCATCGAAAATGGGATCAAGATTGAAGATGTTTTGGTCATGAGAGGTGAAGTCAAATTATTTAAATATAACAAATCCAACAATAACAACAACAACAATAATAATAGAAACAATAATAATTATGTGCCTAAGTATTTCAATAATCAAGGGTCCAACAATAAAAATGATAAATCTAAACCATGGATGAAGAATAACAACAAAAACCTTGTGAATGATGGAGTTGTGGAGGCCCACACCTTGAAGTCAACCCCTTTTATCCTACCATATGGAGCTAATTCTTCAAATAATGTTAATCAATCAAACAAAGCTCCATATAATTCCATTAATTCCAATAACAATTCCAACACTTCTAACAATAATGCTAATGGGGACAATTCCAAAAAAATCCTACTCCAATTATAATAAAAGGAAATTCACCTACTTAGGTGAACCTTTGGAGAATGTATTAAAGACCTTGGTTGCCAATAATGTCATCACATTACCCGATATGAAAGATTATGAGCCAGAAGTTAAACCTTATTGGTGGAATGCAGCCCATCATTGTGAATATCATTGAAATAGAGGTCACCCAAAAAATAAATGCATGAGGTTAAAAAACTTGGTGCAAGATTTAATTGACAAGTGAACTATTCAAATTGAAGGCCCTCAAAATAATGGAGATCATACGGCCTTCAAGAACCCCTTTTTGAACCATGAAAAGGGTGAGTCATCAAATACAAATCAAAATCAAAAGAAGGGCAATGAGAAAGTGAACTTTTATCATACAAATGATAACACTATAAATACTCTAAGAGAGGAGGATCAAACCATAAATGTTATCATAGTGAAATATAAGTCAAGGGAAGTATCATCAAATGTTGTCACTAGGGGGCAAGCATAAAAAATTATCCTACCTACCAATGCTCCAAAAGTTGTGATATCAAACCAAGCTTCAACATCATCATCAAAACAATACAACTTGGTTGATCAATTCCAAAGAACTTCCACTCAAATCTCTATTCTTGATCTACTCAAATTATCACCAATTAAGAAAGATATCTTGGAGAAAGCCTTATTGGAAACAAATTTTCCTCTAAACTTGGAGGTAGACAAATTCCAAAATATGGTAGGGCACCTAATTTCACCCCATTGCCTATCATTTTTTGAACAAGATGACATGTCCCTTAATCATCCTCAAAATCTGCCCCTACATATAGAAGTGTTGATCCATAAGCATAGGGTGAAAAGAGTCCTTATAGATGGAGGAGCTAGCCTAAACATTTGTACCCTTAGCTTGGTGAAAGCCTCAGGATTTTCTGAGGAGGCTATTGACCCTAAGAAAAAGATAACCATAAAAGCCTATCATGATGAAGAAAGAGCCTCAAAAGGAGTCATATTATTACCCATAAGAGTTGGTCCTATGAAAAAAGAGACCATATGCAAAGTTTTGGATCTAAAGTTGACTTATAATATCTTTTTAGGAAGGCCATGGATCCATGAAATGCAAGTCATTGCTTCAACTTATGACCAATGCCTAAAATTCCCATATCTAGGGCAAGAGATAATGATAAGTGGGGATCTAAACCCATTCCAATATTGTAATAATGTAAAGCCTATCAATGAATCCTTAGTTCCACACAATACCAAAGGGTCTATACCTAATCAAATGGAGCAAGGTCAAAGTTCTAAGGACACCCCTTTGTTGAAAGGAAAAGAAAAGATGGAACAAGAAGTTATTATTGAAGACACACCAAAACTCATTAACCAAACTACATCGACTAAAGGAAAAGAGAAGGTTAATGAGGATAAAATTATTGAAGAATCAAAAGAAAACCATACCAAAGCTACCCAAGTGTACACCAAAGAGGCCCATTATCAAAAGATGGACCAAATGATGAAGAATTTTGATAAGCAATGCAAGATTAAGAAAAAGGTGTAGGTGAATATTCCTTATCTATGATGAACCTACCTTTATCACCCAAGTCCTTTGGGAAACCTCAAAATATACCCCATAGAGATAATGAGAACTTTGTGAGGGAAAGTACATCATCCTCCATGGATGAAGAAGATAATGAGATCCTAAACTGGTTATACAAAGATGAAGAATCAAGTGCCCATGTCAAACATATTCAAAATATAACCATGCCCACACATCAAAATGGGAAAGGGTTTTCAATCATGCAAAAAATGGGGTACAAAGGTCAAGGACCTTTAGGCATAAATAATGAAGGGATCATTGAACCCTTAGAAAGTACATGGCAATATTCCAAGGAGAAAGTAGGAGTAGGGTATCTTGAGGAAGGATACACTCAAAAACATTATCCCAAGCTTTATAGCCAAATATTACAATTAGAATCTCATAGTGATGAGGATTCTAATGAATGGGAATGGGAGACCCTATCAGATGAGTCATGTAAAGATAAGGGTATTGATTTCATTCATACCTATGCTTCTACCAAAAATAAAGGACCAATAACAGAATCAACATCAAATCAAGCATCTAGTTCTAGCCAAGTGATCCTAAATGATGTGCCAAGCATAGAAATAGAGATAAATCAATGGGTAGGAAAACCATACATTCCTTCATGGAGACCTACTATGCAAGAATCAAATGTTAGGTTTAATCCACATGACTTTTATCCAATGGAAACCCAAGAGGATTCTAGTGAGGGGGACTTTGATCCTTCTTCTTTAGAACATTTAGAGGAAGCCCATGTTCAAGATTTTCAAGATACAATGTATGAACCCTCTAATAATGAGATATACACTTTAAATCCAATAAAAACAAACCTAAGTGTTGACCCATTGACCCTCATACACCTGAACTTAATTGAATGGAGTTCCATTGAACCAACTACCCTTCCAATTTTCTTAAATGACAACATGGTGTCCCAATACCTTAACATGGTTGAACCCTCTTCTATCAGTGAATATCAAGAAGAATTGATCAAAGGGAGCATCCAAACTTTCAATCTAAGAAAAAATGAAAAAAATTAAAAAGGAAAAGAATCAAGTGTTGAAAACCACGTTGTGGCAAAATTAGATCAAGAAAAAAATAAAGAAATAAAGGATGTTTCCAAAGGTGAAAACCCAACTGAGGCACCTAAGGAAGGGATTTTGGATGCTCTACAAGAACATTATGAGGAAAGATCTTTGATCTTGATTGAGCTAATAGAAAAGATAAATATTGGATCAGAAATAGAGCCAAAGATCATCCACCTAGCAGCATCCCTATCTAGCGAAAAAAGAATAGAATTCATTAAGTTCTTTAAGGAAAGACAAGTCAATTTCACATGGTCTTATGATGATATGTCAGGTTTAGACCCAAATCTGATAATGCATCATCTAAATATCAAGGAAGGAGCCAAACCTATTAAGAAAAAGCTAAGGAAGATGCATCCTCATATAGCACTACTTGTCAAAGTAGAGTTAGAAAAACTATTGAAGGTGGGATTTATAAGGGCCATTGATTATGAACAATGGATCTCAAATATAGTGCTAGTATCAAAAGTAGACAAATCCATTAGAATCTGCATGAACTTTAGAGACTTAATGTTGGCATGTCTTAAGGATGACTTCCCACTTTCGAGCATTGATGCCATTGTGGACATAATAGCAGGACACTCTATGTTTTCACTCATGGATGGATTTAGCGGGTATAACTAGATAAAGATAGCACCACAAGACCAAGATAAGACTGATTTTACATGTGCATGGGGTACTTTTTGTTGGAATGTCATGTCATTCAGGTTAAAGAATGTAGGAGCGACTTATCAAAGAGAAATGACCACAATATTTCATGATATGATGCGTAAGTTCATGGAGGACTATGTGGATGATATATTAGCTAAATCAAACTCAAGAAAAGAGAACCTTCCAATTTTGGTGAAATTTTTTGAAAGGTTAGAAGAATTCAAAGTAAGACTTAACCCAAAGAAATGTGCATTTGGAGTCCAATCCGACAAACTACTAGGCTATATTGTATTTGCAAAGGGAATAGATGTGGATCCTACTAAAGTGAAGGCTATCATGGAAATGGAAGCACCTAAAAACATTAGTCAGATGAGATCTTTACAAGGAAGGATCCAATCCATTAGGAGATTTATCTCCCAATTAGTAGAAAAATGTCATAATTTCACCCAACTTTTGCATAAGGATACAATTTTCAAATGGGATGAAAAATGTGAAGAAGCCTTTAATCTATTGAAGAAATATCTCATTAATCCACCAATCTTGATGCCACCTATCAGAGGAAAGCCCTTGATCATGTACATTTTAACAACGGAGAATTCATTGGGGGCACTTTTAGCACAAGACGATGAAATACGAAAATAAAAGGCAATTTACCACTTAAGTAGAACCTTAGTCAAATATGAGTTGAACTATACATTTATGGAAAGGGCATGCTTGGCTGTAGTTTTTGCTTCCCAAAAATTACACCATTATATGCTAGCCCACAAGATAAGGCTCATTGCCAAAATTGACCCATTGAGGTATCTACTTAGTAAAATGACATTGAATGGAAGGCTATAAAAGTGGGTGATGGTACTAAGTGAATTCAACATAGAATATGTTGATAGAAAATTAATCAAAGGAAAAGTCATTGCTGAACAATTAGCAGAAGAACCCCTTCAAGATGACCATCCCATCCAATTGGAATTCCCAGATTTAGAGATTGTGAAGGTAGAAGCAAAAACATGGCAGCTTTATTTTGATGGTTCCTACACTCATCATGGATCAGGAGCCGACATACTTCTCATCAATCCTCAAGGCTCTACTATCCCTAAGTATTACAAATTGCTATTCCCATGCACCAATAATATAGCAGAGTATGAAGCTTTCATTATTGGAATCAAGCTAGCATTAGTGTAATACCCCTCTAACCCTAATATAAGTTTTGTGTTTTTGAAAGAATTAAGATCTTTCGATGTTTTCTTACAGCTTCAGTTGTACATGATACTTGATTGATCTATTCCTATAGTTTGTTTATAATAATTTCATAAGCTAGTACTCAATGCTTCTAATATTAGACATACTATCTAAAGGTATCATTTTTGTATGTATTTATCTCCGTGTATGTATTGAGTACCTTCAAGACCTTTATGAACATAGTTAGGATGTTATATGATATGTACTTGATATATATATATAAGTGGTTATTTATATTTTCTTCTATTAAGGTTACTTTGGATGAATCTTGTATCTCACTTGATGATTTGATTATGTTGATTTATTATTAGTATTGATAAGAGACTAACACAATGCTTGAGATTCTAACCTTCGTTATGATGATACTACATGCTTTGAGTGTATATATAGACATGATGTGTTTTCATGATTCAGGATGAAGTCGTAGTTACTCACATCACTGAGGTCCACATGATGTATTGATCCTGGTCATCTATTTGGAATGTTTTCATTTATATGTATATCCGTGCATATGTATTTCTTCTTTGTGATGCAGGCTTGCAGGTCCTGGGCATCGACTTCACCTAGCTTCATAGGTCTGAGCATGCCCTCAAATCCTTGATGGTTGTTGTTATGGAGATAGTACTAAGGCCCCTACATGAGTCTTCCTTTGTCATTATTCCAATTTGGGAATATTAGGGTTCCTTCTTTGTCAGTCAACCTTTGGGTCAAAAACCCAGATCCAACGCACCCGGTTGGGCATGGTTGTAGTTAGTGCCTTGTGGCCACTTGAATTCATTTGGTTGTATGATTTGTTTACTCATTTTATTTATTTCTCCTTCTTGGTATGATTCTTAGTTAATCTTTCTATGTTGTGTTTCAAGAGTTTGGCTTGACTTTCCTTGTTGACTTTGGTTGACCTTGTTTGATCTTATGGTTTTCTCGATATGTTTCATAGATGATTTGCATGGCCTCTTTGGATGATTAGATTTATTTTGAGGCATGTGATTTTATTCTACCTCGGTGATTATATCCTATAGTAATTATAAATAGGTAATAATATTGTGATCTATTACTTCATAATCTTATAGATTATAGTGTTTGGTATTTGGCATGTATATATATATATATATATATATATATATATATATATATATATATATATATATATATATATATATATATATATATATATATATATATGGGTGCACACATATATGTATTTATATATATATAATTTATATGTGATTATATGTTAATTATTGTAGATATTGTTGATGGTGTATATTTTGGGATTAATGTAAAGTATAATATTCTTAATAATTAAATATTAAATAATGCAAGGTATATTATTCCCAATTGTTAATTATTAATAATGAGGATAGGTTATATATATAGATATTGATGTAATTAATGATGGAATATGAATATATGTTAGGATAATATTACATATGTGTATGAATGAATACAAATAATCTTTTATTGTATATTTGAGTAATATAGTTGTATGATATTAAGTCATTTTATAATACCCTTTAGTTAAGAGTTAGTCGGGAGTTGGTTACTTTTCCTCTCAACCTTTGGAAATCTATTTATATGCACTACTTTCTCATTTGAAGAGATGAGATTTTGGGGCTGAAGCATTGAGGAGAGGATGGCCTTACTTTTCATGGAGATTTTGGAGAGAAAACTTGGAGATGTGAGGGAGAGTTTGTAAGCATATGTCTTTAAGAATTTTTGGTTATCTTTGCTTTTGGGAGAGAGACATTTTTGTGAGAATTTTAGTAGTTGAGAGAGGGATTCTTTGCTATGGAATTATTTCTTTCTTTCATGGAGATTTCTGAAAGTGGATAGGGTTTGAAGGATGCATCTCAAGTTTGGATTTGTCTTCTTTTTTGTTTCCTTCCTTGTTCGATTCAACCTTTGTAGGACATGAGGTATGGATTGAATATTTTAGTTACTTTATGTCTCTGATAGATTATGGATCTATTTATATATTATCATTATTTTTTATATCTTTACTTTTCATTTCTATGGTTATTTTAAATTTTTGAGTTTTTATTTGTAAGAATTGGCATGTGTTTTCGTAGGGTTTTTAGCAACCCATTTTTGGAGATCTATTATTATAATAATTTAAATTGCATCTAGGGTTTTACTTAATTGATTTTATGAAAGTAAAATTCACATATCCCAAATGGGTATCTCTCTGATTTTATTTTTAGGGTCGAATTAATGCCTTATTTTTGACATTTTGGCAGACTATGCCTATCCATTATTGATTCCAAATTTTCTGTCAAATGTATTCGTATGCTACAGGCCGATATGATCATATAAAAGTTTGAATTTGATATCAAAGATTTTCCTAAGTCTTATATTTCATTTCCAATTGGTTTGGTGAATTTTAATTATGTTTTGTGAAAATTACAACCATTTTAGTGAAGGCAGGTCTGAACCCTAACCAGAATTTTCTATTTTAAACCAAAAGTCATAACTTTCTTTCCCACTGTTGGATCTTCCTAAAAATCAAATTGAGAGTTCATAATTATGTTATCTAAATATATACAAAAGTGATTTTATTTATTATTTTTTTTGTGGAAGATATGGATGACTGTTCTATGATGACTATTCTTTCCATTTAATCCTTGCTTGAAATAATTCAGTTTAAGAACATCATTAAGTTTTAGGGTTTTGTATGGTTACCATGGGCTATTAGAATTTTTTTTTGGTTAATTAGATCTATTTATACTTTTAATATGTTTATAATATCATTTGGATGTCTTCTTATATGTTTGGAACATTCTGAATGCCATATTGGGTTTAGGGTTGTCAAGTGGACTAGGGACAACATATGTTTTCCTAAACTCAATCAAATGTTGTTATGGAATTGATATGCATTATTGATTATGAATCTATTATGTTCTTATGATTTTTATATGTATTTTAGGGAACCTAAGTACACTAGGTGAGTGGCGCATAGTGAGGGGCTGGGGCCCTAAGTGGTTAGTACAGGATAATCTACTATGAGTTATTTAATCAAGTGATAACCTAAATAAATGAATTGGGAATGGGAGATTATTGGAATGGGAAATTACACACTAATCAAGATTAATTATGCCTCACCCATACCTTTAGTGCTAGTAAAGACTAAGGATGGGAGTGGGAGAAGGTACCTATGCATAGGTACGACAGAATGACCTTGTCTGTACAAGAGGCATTTGGGTCCACATGTGCCTACTTGGGGGCTGGGGCC
The DNA here is from genome assembly GCA_027943335.1 of Chamaecyparis obtusa. NCBI lineage: Eukaryota > Viridiplantae > Streptophyta > Pinopsida > Cupressales > Cupressaceae > Chamaecyparis > Chamaecyparis obtusa. Next base: position 752,922 of record BSBK01003571.1, read on the forward strand.
AAGAGTGGCTAGTACCAGGACAACCCAAGGGGTGAGGGCTATGTGATGACACTCACCTAGCTTGTAGCTTAGAGTCTCTACCAAATTTGATCATGCCTCTAGTAGTCCTTGTGGTCTTCTTGTCTTTTCTTTTGTGTTGTGACTTTGGGGAAATTTTATCACCACCTTAGGAATTTCATAGTTGTTACATCTTGTATGGGCCTTTGGTTCTATCTCCTAGCTTGGGGGAGTGGGCCTATTGGTTCCATGTGGTTGGGTGGTTAATATTTATATCGAGGTATTGATCGTGATTCTTTGGATGATCCTAGCACATATTCCTTTCCAGATCTATAGTTGAAGATTTCTTATTGGATATTTTAATATGTTGAGATGTACTTATGTATTTGTATTCATGTAATTTTTAATCTTCTAAAAGGAGTCTTGTAGCATTAATGTGATCTCAATTCAAAGAAATGCATAAGGGAATGGGTAGTTCTAGGTAAAAGAAAGGGAAAAGAATGTGGAATATTGGACATGTTACTAGCATTAAAAGAAAGTGTTTATGTTATTTGTCCTATCCTCTTATGTTGTCCACGTGTAAAGGAAATAATCTTAAATATAGTTATATATAATGATGTATCACAATAATAATGTATTCTCTCTTGATGAAAGAATCCAAGGAAATTATTGAGAAATGATAGATTAGTGATTGGAATTATTAACAATGAATGGTTATGAAACAATGCAATAAAATGGTAATTTGATTTTAATGTTAATACTTGGTTCATGTTAATGAAGTACCTAGGATGATGCCTACCTTAATGAATATTAATCTCTTACCTAAATTATTAGAGAAAAGTGATATAAAGGATAGTAGATGTAGATGAAATCGATATGAATTTATGGAATGAGTTGATAAAAGGAATAATGATGTTGGATGATTAACTTATGTTTAATAAAAGAAATAAGTTAGGGACATTTAACTTGATGCATTAAAATGAACGTAGATCTTTTAAGCTCACGATTCTATGAATATCTTATGTATGTAAATGGTTTATATGATGCTGCTTTAGTAGCGACGTGAGGGGACCCGTGAGGACTTAAGTTGTATAAATATTACATTCAAGTAGTAGAAAATTATTTCTTCTTTTAGAAATATGAAGTGTAATGATGAATATTATTCTAGTTAAAATTAAAAAAAGAAATTTACTACTTGCATTTTATAGAGGTTTATGTCTTGTCCTCTTGGGTTTCCTGGTGGGGCGTTACATTTGGTATCAGAGCCCTAGGTTTCTACACTGGGAACTTTGGGACTCATAGCTCACCTATGCATAACCTTGAGTATCTTAACTTTGTCTCTTTTTGGATTATGTTGTTATGCTAAAACTTGAATCTTAGGAAATGAAGGCTACATTTCGTGTTCTTATGTTTTATTGTCTTACAAGGGCACACCTATTCCTCTATGATTGAGTTATATTCTAACAATTACTTATGTTTTTTCATAATGAGATCAATGATGTGTTAAGTGTATGTTTCCTATAATATTAATGGAATGGCGAAGAATTCTTGAGACTTGTGTTTGTTTTCTTGAAAGGTACTGGTATATCTAGAAGGGTTAAAAGTTAAAGGATACTAAATGTTTTGAATCTTAATTATGGTAGTAGATAATATTACCCCTTGATCCTACCTATAATATAATGTTGTGTACTCTATCTTCTTACAAATACCTAGTTCAATTTTATCCTACTCAAGGTATCTTAGAAATAGATTTTTTTGGGATCTTTAAAGAATGAAATGATTGTGGTAGTACTTGATAGGACTGATAGGGCAATAATTGTATTACATGGCTAATAATATGTACCTAGGAAAGAAGTGAAAAAAATAATAATAATAAATAAATAAATTAGGAACAAATAATTTACTGTCATATGCATTTCTCTCTCTCTTTCTCTCTCCCCTCTTAAGAAATAAGTTTTACATGACTAAAATTGTTTAGACAAGGCAATAATATATCAGGAAAATTTGTAAATACTCAATTAGGAAACCCTTGGGTGAAGGACCTATGTCCCCAAGATTTTATCATAGGCTATAATTCACATTTTCATTTAGGAAGAGGAATTTTTATCCCTATCTTGGTAAGAAGTTATATCCTTTCTGCATATCTTATTAAATTGCACAAAAAGGATTTAAGATAACATAATCAAGAAATTCTAGGGAAGAGTATGTGCAATGATGGATTATCTGTACTAATGATGGAAGTTATTTTTATTAAATATATGTCTTGCAAAATGCCTAGTGAATAGTTAGGATCCTAGATGGGTATTTTGGAAACAAATTCATGTTTTGTATACATTGTGATCAACACCATAGTAGTAAGAAATTAACAACATTAAGTGATTGAACAACTATGAATAAGGAGTTGTTGTGGTAAATAAATGTTATAGAAATGTACCTTACTCAATTTCTACTTAGAACTGATGTTATCTCAAAATTTTAAAGTGTATGAGGGTAATGTTTCAAATAGGTAAAGGGTAGAAATTAAAGTTATGTACAGTAGTTAATGTTATTAATTTAGATGTTGTGGTTATGAAGATAGTAGTAGGACTCATATACTTCTTTCTCTCTTGATGGATCTATGATCATTATGAAATAAAGTATTTGAAATAACTCTTAAGTAAATGCTATATGGAAACCTCCTAACATGCAAATTAGGGAAAAGTGCATATATAAATAGTAAGCTTTAAGAAGGGATCCCAACTTAATGAATAATGGTGCAATAAATTGTAAATTGTTTAGATCTCCTCTAGGGTGTGAATGTGTTTTTGGAAATCAAGCACTACAACTATTATGAAAGATGACTTAGAATATGTATATTGTAAAATTTGTGTCCTATGTCATTGGAATTCTACTTAAAGCTTTGATGGAAAGGAATATTTCTTATAAAACTATGTGTTAATGAAAATGGTAAGTTTCAAGTATCTAGATTGTTTTATTTTCATGATTACAAAAGTAAATAAAAATTATTTGATGTATTCCCTTCATGATCATAAAAAATATAAATGTTACATACCTCTGTATGTTTGGTATTCATATCTTGTAAGGAACATGAATTTTGGACCTTATTTGTAATAAGGTCTCATAGGTTGTATTATGTAGGGTTAGATTATGTCTCAAAAGGGAAAATATATCGTAAATTCTTTCTTTCTTTTTATACTGGTTACCATAGATAGGAACTTTGATATTGTGAAAGGAAGTGATAATCTCAGTTGGTAAAACATGCAATTTCATAATATATTGATATTAGTGAATAAACGTGAATACCTTAGAGTTTCGACTTGATAACAATAATTTTTATGTAATTTCAAGTATCTTGTTAACAAACTTACTGCATAAAGTGATAGAATCACATAGTTAATTCTTTTTAAAAGTCATTACTAATTGAATTGAGTTAATCTACACTAAAGTTGTAATAAGATAGAATTTACCAAAACCTTTGATAGGAGAAGTATGTGTGCAGTCATTAAATGAGGTTCTAGAATAGTAATATTACAATTTTGTTAGCTAATGTGCAATATATAGTTCACCATCTTGACTTCCAGGAGTAAGTCAAATCTTAGTTGGGGAGGATGTAATACCCCTCTAACCCTAATATAAGTTTTGTGTTTTTGAAAGAATTAAGATCTTTCGATATTTTCTTATAGCTTATGTTGTACATGATACTTGATTGATCTATTCCTATAGTTTGTTTATAATAATTTCATAAGCTAGTACTCAATGATTCTAATATTAGACATACTATCTAAAGGTATCATTTTTGTATGTATTTATCTCCATGTATGTATTGAGTACCTTCAAGACCTTTATGAACATAGTTAGGATGTTATATGATATGTACTTGATAGATATATATAAGTGGTTATTTATATTTTCTTCTATTAAGGTTACTTTGGATGTATCTTGTATCTTGCTTGATGTTTACTCATTTTATTTATTTCTCCTTCTTGGTATGATTCTTAGTTAATCTTTCTATGTTGTGTTTCAGGAGTTTGACTTGACTTTCCTTGTTGACTTTGGTTGACCTTGTTTGATCTTATGGTTTTCTCAATATGTTTCATAGATGATTTGTATGGCCTCTTTGGATGATTAGATTTATTTTGAGGCATGTGATTTTATTCTACCTCAATGATTATATCCTATAGTAATTATAAATAGGTAATAATATTGTGATCTATTACTTCATAATCTTATAGATTATAGTGTTTGGTATTTGGCATATATATATATATATATATATATATATATATGGGTGCACACATATATGTATTTATATATATATAATTTATATGTGATTATATGTTAATTATTGTAGATATTGTTGATGGTGTATATTTTGGGATTAATGTAAAGTATAATATTATTAATAATTAAATATTAAATAATGCGATGTATATTATTCTCAATTGTTAATTATTAATAATGAGGATAGGTTATATATATAGATATTGATGTAATTAATGATGGCATATGCATATATGTTAGGATAATATTACATATGTGTATGAATGAATACAAATAATCTTTTATTGTATATTTGAGTAATATAGTTGTATGATATTAAGTCATTTTATAATACCCTTTAGTTAAGAGTTAGTTGGGAGTTGGTTACTTTTCCTCTCAACCTTTAGAAATCTATTTATATGCACTACTTTCTCATTTGAGGAGAGGATATTTTGGGGCTGAAGCATTGAGGAGAGGATGGCCTTACTTTTCATGGAGATTTTGGAGAGAAAACTTGGAGATATTTGGGAGAGTTTGTAAGCATATGTCTTTAAGAATTTTTGGTTATCTTTGCTTTTGGGAGAGAGACATTTTTGTGAGAATTTTAGTAGTTGAGAGAGGTATTCTTTGCTATGGAATTATTTCTTTCTTTCATGGAGATTTCTGAAAGTGGATAGGGTTTGAAGGATGCATCTCAAGTTTGGATTTGTCTTCTTTTTTGTTTCCTTCCTTGTTCGATTCAACCTTCGTAGGACATGAGGTATGGATTGAATATTTTAGTTACTTTATGTCTCTGATATATTATGGATCTATTTATATATTAGAATTATTTTTTATATCTATACTTTTCATTTCTATGGTTATTTTAAAGTTTTGAGTTTTTGTTTGTAAGAATTGGCATGTGTTTTCCTAGAGTTTTTAGCAACCCATTTTTGGAGATCTATTATTATAATAATTTAAATTGCATCTATATTTTTACAAAATTGATTTTATGGAAGTAAAATTCATAGATCTCAAATGGGTATCTCTCTGATTTTATTTTTAGGGTCGAATTAATGCCTTATTTTTGACATTTTGGCAGACTATGCCTGTCCATTATTGATTCCGAATTTTCTATCAAATGTATTTGTAAACTATAGGCTGATATGATCATATAAAAGTCTGAATTTTATATCAAAGATTCTCATAAGTCTTATATTTCATTTCCAATTGGTTTGGTGAATTTTAATTATGTTTTGTGAAAATTACAACCATTTTAGTGAAGGCAGGTCTGAACCCTAATTAGAATTTTTTGTTTTAAACCAAAATTCATAACTTTCTTTCCCATTGTTGGATCTTCCTAAAAATAAAATTAAGAGTCCATAATTATGTTATCTAAACATCTACTGAAGTGATTCCCTTTATTATTATTTTTGTGGAAGATATGGATGACTATTCTTTGCATTTAATCCTTGCTTGAAATAATTCAGTTTAAGAACATCATTAAGTTTTAAGGTTTCGTATGGTTGCCAGAGGCTCTTAGAATATTTTTTTTGGTTAATTAGATCTATTTATACTTTGAATATGTTTATAATATCACTTGGATGTCTTCTTATATGTTTGGAACATTCTGAATGCCATATTGGGTTTAGGGTTGTCAAGTGGACTAGGGACAACATATGTTTTCCTAAACTCAATCAAATGTTGTTATGGAATTGATATGAATTCTTGATGATGAATCTATTATGTTCTTATGATTTTTATATGTATGTTAGGGAACCTAAGTACACTAGGTAAGTGGCTAGTACCAAGATAACCTACTATGAGTTATTTAATCAAGTGATAAACTAAATAAATGAATTGGGAATGGGAGATTATTGGAATGGAAAATTACACGCTAATCAAGATTAATTATGCCTCACCCATGCCTTTAGTGCTAGTAAGGACTAAGGATGGGAGTGGGAGAAGGTACCTATGCGTAGGTACGACTGAATGACCTTGTCTGTACAAGAGGCATTTGGTTCCGCATGTGCCTACTTGGGGGCCGGGGCCAAGAGTGGCTAGTACCAAGACAACCCAAGGGGTGAGGGCTATGTGATGACACTCACCTAGCTTGTAGCTTAGAGTCTCTACCAAATTTGATCATGCCTCTGGTATTCCTTGTGGTCTTCTTGTCTTTTCTTTTGTGTTGTGACTTTGGGGAAATTTTATCACCACCTTAGGAATTTCCTAGTTGTTACCTCTTGTATGGGCCTTTGGTTCTATCTCCTAGCTCAGGGGAGTGGGCCTATTGGTTCCACATGGTTGGGTGGTTAATATTTATATCAAGGTATTGATTGTGATTCTTTGGATCATCCTAGCACATATTCCTTTCCAGATCTGCAGTTGAAGATTTCTTATTGGATATTTTAATATGTTGAGATGTACTTATGTATTTGTATTCATGTAATTTTTAATCTTCTAAAAGGAGTCTTGTAGTATTGATGTAATCTCAATTCAAAGCAATGCATAAGGGAATGGGTAGTTCTAGGTAAAAGAAAGGGAAAAGAATGTGGAATATTGGACATGTTACTAGCATTAAAAGAAAGTGTTTATGTTATTTGTCCTATCCTCTTATGTTGTCCACGTGTAAAGGAAATAATCTTAAATATAGTTATATATAATGATGTATCACAACAATAATGTATTCTCTCTTGATGAAAGAATCCAAGGAAATTATTGAAAAATGATAGATTAGTTATTGGAATTATTAACAATGAATGGTTATGAAACAATGCAATAAAATAGTAATTTGATTTTAATGTTAATACTTGGTTCATGTTAATGAAGTACCTAGGATGATGCCTACCTTAATGAATATTAATCTCTTACCTAAATTATTAGAGAAAAGTGATATAAAGGATAGTAGATGTAGATGAAATCAATATGAATTTATGGAATGAGTTGATAAAAGGAATAATGATGTTGGATGATTAACTTGTGTTTAATAAAAGAAATAAGTTAGGGACATTTAACTTGATGCATTAAAATGAACGTAGATCTTTTAAGCTCACGATTCCATGAATATCTTATGCATGTAAATGGTTTATATGATGTTGCTTTAGTAGTGACATGAGGGGACCCATGAGGACTTAAGTTGTATAAATATTACATTCAAGTAGTAGAAAATTATTTCTTCTTTTAGAAATATGAAGTGTAATGATGAATATTATTCTAGTTAAAATTAAAAAAAGAAATTTACTACTTGCATTTTATAGAGGTTTATGTCTTGTCCTCTTGGGTTTCTTGGTGGGGCGTTACAATTAGAGTGGAAAGTAATAGAATTAAAGGTTTATGGGGATTCACAATTAGTCATAAATCAAGTCAATGAGGAAATCAAATGAAAGATGATAAATTGATACCCTACAAAAACATGGTTCAAAGTCTCAAGAAGTATTTCATACTTATCACATTTGAACAAGCGTGAAGAGAAAAGAACAAAGTTGTAGATGCAATGGAAATTTTGGCTTCATTGTTACAAATGCCTGATCAGGGTGCCAGATATGAGTTTTTCATAGAAGAAGTGGTTCAACCTGCATTTGACCCTACCCACCCTTACACCATTTTCTTGCTAACTAGAAATGAATCACCTTGGTATGGACTAATTTAAACTTACTTGAAAGATCAAATCCTTCCCATAGACCAAACCAAGAATCAAAAGAAAAGCTTCATTTGCCAAGTTGCCCGATACACCATAATTTCTGAAACATTGTATCAAAAAATTCTAGATGGAATGCTCCTTAGATGTTTAGAAGAGGAAGAATAAAACTTACTGTTACGAGAAGTCCATGAAGGAATTTGTGGATCACACTCAAATGGATTATCCTTAGCCAAGAAACTTCTAAGGATAGGATATTTTTGGCCCACGATGGAGAAAGATGCTTGTAACTTTGCCAAAACTTGTAGAAAGTGTCAAATCCATGGAAACTTGATACATGCACCTGCACAAGAGCTTCATCCAATGAAAACACCATGGCCATTCTATCAATGGGGTTTAGATCTAATAGGCATGATTTATTGTCCATCCTCAAATGGTCACAAATTCATCATCACGGTGATTGAATACTTTACTAAGTGGGTGGAAGTTGTACCCCTATCAACTGCAACAGGAAATAAGATTTCTTTGTTTATCCTCAATCATATTATTTGTAGATATGGCATACCTCATGCTATCATAACAGATAATGTAAATCATTTTAAGAACAAAGACTTAAAGGAATTATGCACCAAGTTTCACATGATCCATCATTCTTCTTCAATCTATTACCCTCAAGGTAATGGGCAAGCTGAAGCAACAAATAAAAACATCTTGAAGATTTTGAAGAGAACGGTGGACAACTCATGGAGAGATTGGCACATCAAGATAAACCCAACCTTATGGTCTTATAGAATGAGCATAAGAACACCAAAAGGGGCTACACCTTTTTCATTAGTCTTTGGAATAGAGGCAGTAGGCTACAAGAATTAGAACTCTTGGATGAAAAATAGAAGCAAGCATTTGATCATTTGAAGGTGTACCAAATAGGATGTCAAAAGGTTACAATAAGCACATCAAGCCAAGCACATTTCAAATAGGGGACCTAGTTTTGTGATAAAATCCCAACAACCAAGCAGAATGAGAAAAGAAAGGAAAATGGGAAGCAAACTGGTTAGGACCATTTCTCATTGTTGAAAATTTTGGGACCGGCACCTACAAACTAGCAAATTGTGATGGTGAAGAACTGCAAGAGCTAATCAATAACATACATCTCAAGAAGTTCTATACATGAGGTAGACAAAAGAGTATAAAGAGTATCAGATGAGGAGCATCATATTTATTGTACATAATTAAATGAGATCTTGAAAATAACAAAAACATTTGAAAAGTAGAAAAGATAAAAAATGGTGGAAAATTGAGCATGAAGAAAGAAAAAATATTCATATACGATCCTCAAAAAAAAGAAAAATTAAAAATTAAAAAAAAGAAGAAAAGTGCCTTGGTGAAAACCTAGCAAATAGGCACCTTCGTAGCAAAAAAAGAGAAAAGGTTTTAAAATAGAAAAAAGAGCTAGGTCCATTCAATCAGTGAAAACTTGGTAAACACATGCCATTAAAATTCCAAGTCAGTCACATACCTAGAAGGTCACCTTGTAAATATTGCATTCGCCAGCATTTGTATATATTGCATAATAAAACCCCACATTTGCATTTGCGAGTACCTCAAGATTTTGGTCACCTAATCTACAAATTGTCCTAAGTCCCACAAATGAAATTATATCAAACTGGGGGCAATCTACTCAAGAGGGGAAAGGATTCATTGAATCAAGCTTTACTCAATCAGAGAATCAATTCATCACATTGAAAGAGGAACACTTAATCAAATCTACATCCCAATTCCAATTTGAGCCTAAAATGCAAAATTTGATCCAAAAACTAAAATGACCTTACCTTTATTAGGATTAAAAATTTGAAATGAATGGACGTAAACTTGAAGTATGGATTTGAAAAACATTGCAAATTTGTTTCTAAGTGTTAACTCAATTGATGAAATCATTTCTTTCTAGCGAATCGATGAAAGTTTTAGACTAGATGAGCTATGATGAAAGGATGACATTTTCTTGATTTCTGAATGACTGTCTTAAAATCAATTTTTAAATCATGTATTATTTTTCTAAGGATGTGACCATCAAAGAATCATCAAGGACTTGTATGTAGGATAAAATAGAGGTTTCTGCTTGTTTACACAAACAGATACCTTGGCTATTTTGATCTTCAATATCACAATACCAAAATCCACTTGCAACATAGAATCTAACAAAATAGGTATTCGCACTCTCATGATTGGCTTCAATCAGTGATAGTCATACCGAAGAGAGATGGGAAAGCAAACAAAGAGGTGTAAAAAGTATTCATATCATCATAGTTGAACTAGTGATGGTTATACTAAAACAAAATTCCAAAAATTCTCAATGATGATTATAAGCTCCAAATTTTGAATAATGACAGTTAGCTACATACATCTTAGATTAAGTGCACTGTAAATACTATTTTTCCTTTCTTAGCTTAATTTGCAAGGGGGAACATCAATAATCTTGGTTGATCAAAGCATTCAAAAAATGTGGGGTTCAATTCAAATGTCTTATCCTTGATTTCAATCAAAAACATGTGAGATTATCTTTTACATTCATGCATAGCATTAATCATTATTCATTATCCATATATCATAGGAAAAAAAGAGAAAAAGAATCATTACTCATACAACATTTTCATACATGTAATTAAAGATAGAACTACATACATTAGAAAACCCAAAAACATAGGGACATTCACATTCATCTTTCCATAAAACTCTTTGCATCCATACATTGAAAAATAGAGAAAAGCATGTCATAAATCCATACACCAATGCATTCATCTATCTATATCATAAGATAAGATACATTGCATCCATAGCATAATCACAAGTAAATGCATCATAAACAACATATAGCTGCATATAAAGATAATCTCATAACAAAATTATCAAGAGAATCAAGGAAGTGTATCATCATATAAGTTCTCATCAAATGATCTAGTACATTAGTATATCAAGATACAAATGTCATGAAAATGATACATCAAGTGTTATGATAAAAAACATCATGAAATTTGATACAAGGACATAAAAAATGAGTAACTCTATGATCAAGTCATTAAGATAAATCCCCAGCACTAGATCCATCTAGACCTTTGTTATCATGTATATCCTATGAGGGAGGAGCCTAAGAAGTGCTAGTTGTGTTGGGTCTCTGAATCACATGGGTCATAAACTATTGCATCAAAAGAGAAACCTGATCTAGTCTACCCATAACAGTAGATATATCTATCCTCATTTCCTGCATATCTCATGATAGGCTATCAATGCTAGGAGAAACCTGTGAACTCTATCCCATATCCTATGACTGCTGCACCTATGGAGGAACCTGAATTTGTGGAGGCACCTCCTATGTTGAAACCTGATCTTGCTAAGCTGGAACATCATCCTGCTATGCTAAAGCAACCCTTTGTAACTGAACTAAGGGATCATGTCCACCAGGAATCTATTGAGAAACATCTATATGTACCTATCTCTACTGTCAATGAGCTCTATGTTGTCTATCCACTATTTCTCTCGAATGTACCTCAGCTGCATCATCCTATCCTCTAGCTCTAGCCCTATCCCAGACATGCCCACCTCTCACTCGTGGTCCATCCCCTGGTCTACCAATAACCTAAGGATCTCTCCATCCTCACCATCTCCAATGTATCCTACCATGACCATCACCACCACCATCATCATCTCTCTTGTCCCAATCTGGGATACGCTCTACTAGATCCATAAATCAAGGAAACCTATTATGAGACTACCAATCCTGATACTCATGGGACATCCTAGCATTTGCAACACCTACAAGCATCTCCCATCTGCAATATCCCAAACTAGTGATCTGATCACATGCAAATTGGTAATCAATTAGAGGACCCCACACCAATGACTCTGCCTATACATGAGCATATAACACTGCACCCTAAGGCATATCTTGCACTCTACCATACTAGTGAGATACTCAACCAAAGTAGAAATGATCAATAACACTAGTAGACCTCTCAATCATCCATCGAGGAACAAACATATAGGGAAGCTCATCATCATCCTCCCTCCAATGCTCACACCCTATATATGGTTGCCACTATACCTGATCAAGATCATTGATTTATTGGTGCCAATAATCAAGCTTGCCCAGATGATGCTAGACAACCATGCTGGTATGTAGGAAAGCATACGGAAGACCTTGACCACAAATCTTGTCAAAAATAGGCCTAGTAATGGGAAGATGCTCCCATACCCATAGCTATAAAATCACTGCACGTGCAGATAAAGCATCACTCTCTCTATAGACAAACTCATGTAAATCATGATATAACTAAGTGAGAACACATGAGCCCCAATCAAATCATCGAGGCTATGCAAGAAAATGCTCAAGGATCCTACCCCATTCAACTGAGAAACCATGACCTCACAGATCAGGAAGCATGAATCCACTGATAAGAGCACTGAGAACCACTGGTAATATCAGGAAAGAAGCAAACTATGGCCAAGTAATGGTATCATGATCAATAGTATTATCTCCAAACACTCATCTATATACTGTACTATCATAAATGGAATCATAGTAGACTAACTCCCCATGACAAGGAATGCATAGTAATCTATACACATCCTCAGGAGTGATAGTCATCTCTCTAAAAGGAAGGTGGAAGGTATTATGGTCGTAGTGTCATCTCTCTACCATAGTAATCAGAAGACCCCTGTTCAGCTAGAACTGTAGCATGTTGAGAAGGAAACTAAGGCTAGACATCTCAATGATATGATACTCTGCTAGAGTTAGAGCTTGACCGAGGTCAATGACCCAAGATGTGACAGACCATATGTATAGAATAGGGGAGTGAGCCTGTTTGGAAAAACAAAGGAATCATATCAGTATTTTATATCAAGGAATCATCTAAAGTCAATCAATTTCACCAAAAGTATCAAGTAATCACACCTAGTACTATTTGTTCATGTCTCTATATCCTGAGAATGAAATATCATTATCTATCATATTAGTTTTCACACTGATTGATTTATCCTATCATATTGACAAATCATATTCATTGGTACCATTATCCTGATATCCTAATCAATTGTTTTGTTTAAACACAATAGACCTAATCTTATCATTGGAATTGAACATCTGGAAGTTATCAAATTTTTCATCAAGAAAAATCAAGTTTAAGGGAAAAATTTTCAAAAATGTTTCAGGTGTGATTTTTATCATACCAGGTGACATTTCATCTCACGGGATACACGAAAGATGTTAGGTGACACTTTATCTATCATAGGCGGTAATTCACATTTTAGGTGACACTTTATGATGCTAGGTGAAATCTAATAAAGCCTAGGCAACAATGAAATTCTAGGGTTTTACATGTGGAAAAACACATGCAATTTGGCATTAAAACCCTAAGGCTACACAGTAAAAAAAATTTCTCAGGCAAGAATGAAAAATTGCTAGGTGAAAGTTTACTATGTAGAGGCATGAGTAAAAAGCACAGATGTGACACTTTAAAGGATTACATGACATTAAAACTATCCTACGCATGAAATTGCAAAATCAAAACAATGACGACATGAAAAAGATGTAATAAATGCAATAAATGAGAAATAAATGCAATGAGGAAGTTTAAAATGACTCACAGGAGATCTGTAGTCAGGTGGTCTCTGATACCATTGACATCTCTTGAACTGATGCTCTCTGATAGGGACAACCATCTTGAAAATCAAAGGAGGACCAGAGTAAAATCTCACAAGTCAAAAGTGAAAATGAATAGTAAATCAAAGTTTTTCAACCTATTTAAGCAAATTTGGCCTAATTTAGAGGTGAAATTTTGACTTTGACATATATTAACCTATCAATTCAACCAGGGAAAATTGTGAATCATGGCATATCATCAGTGTTTTTCAGAATTGAAAACATATTGGATCAATCAAACAATCAAATTTTTCAAATCAAGTATCAATATGTTATATTTTTGAGGGGGCATACCATCGCATAATCAGAACATCACTAGTAACATCATTGAAAATCAAGAGACTGATCATCAAATCAAAAGAGAAATCTTTTATCAGGAAATTTTTTGTAATCAAATGAATGGGGCATTGCATCGAAATCAATCATCAAATCAGGTGTCATATCAAGATTTTTCAAATCAGGATCAAGCATCAATATGGATTAATCATCAAAAGAATCATATCAATCATATCTACATCAATCTCATATTAGAAATCAAGGATTGACCATCAAAGATATCAAAGGAACATCATAGATCGATCATTAATGAATTAGGACCTATCATCAAGCAAAATTAGAGTATTCTTTGAATTGACATGCTTTGCACGTCAACTCAAAGAGGGGCATTTATAATCACCTAAAAATGGAAAAAGATCAAATCAAAGTAAATTGAGTCAAATAAAAGGAAATCAAGGAAATAATTGAATCAATTGAATCACAATGCATAATTAGCCAATCAAAATTAAAATCAATCCCTAATTCAAGATCAATCAAAATTGAGAGTGTTTTGATCAAATGCAATCAAATCAAAATACAATTAAATCAAATAATTGGATAGTCTTGGATTAAATTAAATTCAACCCATTCAAGGGGTACATGGATAAAAAAAATCAATTAACTAAATTAATAAATCTCAATTACTCTCAACAACCCAAAAGGAGAGGAAATCCGGGCAACCAATGAAATTTGAGGAAAGGCATTCACAAGGATCAAGCCAAATTCAATCTCAATCACTCAAAGTGAAAGAGGATATTGACCATTGATCTTGTCTACTTGTCCCAAGCTTTGAGGACACAAACTTTGCATTGTATTCAAAGGGTGGAACCAAAGACTCAACCAAGGTTTAATCATGATCAAATACAACTACACCCCCTACCATTGGAAAATCTATAAAAGGAAGGCCTAAATCCTTCATAATGATCAACCACACATTTGAGAATTGCATTGAACCTCTTGTAATTTGAGTTTAGAAATGCATTTGAGAGCTTAATTAGCATTTACTTTGATATAATTGTTAGCTTTAACTTGTTTATCTTATCATTCTCATTCTAGGACTGTCATTAATGAGAGCTTGCTAAGAGCTTTGCCTTAAAAATCTTAGTTAGAGAGCCATAGGATGCTCAATTAATCATTATTTGCTAAATAGTTTGATCTATTGCTTTGTGGTTTAATTTAGTTACTATTTCATTTATTGATTAACCTTAATTCTATGAAGATACTTTTCTTAGTATACACCTACTTTGGAGCCACTTTACAGTATCTGGTATGGGAGAAATTTGTTATTTGAAAAGCTTGATGCCCTGAAGCAACATAAGCCTGATATCCATAAAGTGGTGACCAAGGTATATGAAAAGATTGGGTTGGTTAGTGTTGTTTCAAAGCTCTTCAAAGGTAATTCAAATCAAATAAAGGCCAAGATGGCAATGTTTGATAAGGATTATAGTAAGTACTTTCCATTGGTGTATAATGATGATGGAAGCATGAGTAGTGTGGATGAATGGAGAATAAGCATGGGCCAAGTAATAATTAAGAAGGAGGATTTCCTTAGGGGTGACAATTCTTTGGACTTACAAGGCTGTAACAACATAATTGATAACTTGATAAAAGTTGAGAATGATTGCACAAAGTTTGTTACAGATGTTAAAGGAATAACTGATTCTAGGTGGGAAGTGTAGTTGAAGACACTACAAGAATTACAGGGCTTTAATTGGCCATCTAATGATGATGTGGCAGCCTAGGAAAACAGTACCAAGAAACCAAAGAAGAGGTCAGCTACTTTAGAGCTAGAGGTAGAAGAAGAAGAATAGAGTACACCTGACACCTGATCCAGAATTCTAGGGAGAGCATGTGTCAAACAAAGAATGATGTAAGTTAGCCTGTAATGGAGGTCATCATTCATGCAACCAAATTAAGCAACTACTCTGAAATATCCTCAGACAATGGTGCCAGCTATGAACATTCCATTTGTTTGGAAGTTGTTATGTTTCTCTAGTCTCTTTGTCATAGTTGTTTGTACATTTTGTTTGTAGTGCAAGTCACTTTCCTAGCCATCTGAAGCTTGTTGCATGCTTTCTTTGAGGATTCCAAGATGGCTAGTGATATAAATAGTATTTTTTCTTCTTTTGTAAGGGTGGTTGAAGTCTTTTTGTAAAGAAAGTGTTGAATATAGGATTTGACTTCTTTTAAGTCTCTATTAAAGTTGTACTGAGACAGCTGAAAATTAATACAAAGATATTGGAATTTTGTTGCTATCTCATGTTGTCTTTATGTATGGATGCTTTATTTTTATTTTGTATTAAATTTTAAATCTCTTTAATGCATTGTTTACAAAGTAAATATAGGGGTTGAGATTAAGTCTGTTTCAAGGAAAGATTAAGTCTTAAGGGAGGTCTCTGGGATTTAAAGATCCATTTATGAATTTGATGGTAGGATTAGGAATTGGGAGAATGGATTGTCAGGCATTTCATTTAAGTTTTAGTATTTTTTATTTGATAGGATTTTGTTGATGTAGGGTTTGACTTTGTCCAAATGAATAAGGCACTAGTTTTAGCTTGATTTGCATTTTTTCACCACCAAAACATCAAAATCTATTCAATTTACATTTATTGTGTGTTTCTGAATTGTATCATCTATGTCAAGCACATAGATCATTATTTTAATGCTTTGTAGAAGCCATTGAGAAACGTAAACCCACCTGAGTTTTACACTCAAAGTGAAGAAGGTTCAAAACCTTAATACCTTAGCATTTGGATTGTGCTAGATGCAACTATGGGGAATAAATGAGTCTTGAGTTTAGAATTTTTCTGAATCTCTTTAATCATCTATAGGTTTAAGTGCTAACACCTTGAGTACAACCCTTCCCAGAGGTGTATGGTTGAGTGCATATATGCATCTTTTTAATATTGTGATACCAGGCATTGCTTAGATCCATTGGATCTAACCCATATCTTCTCTTCTCTTCTTGTAGGTTCTGGACCATGGGAGCTCTCTAAATAGGATTGGATCTGGACACCATTACTAGGCAATGTCTAGTACCCTTGTATTTTAATTGATTACTTTATGTATGTCTACACTCATTCATCCAATTCTAGTAACAACTATGCTCAGGGCCTATGTGAGCTTGGATAAATGTTCTTTTCAGTTCTTTCCCTTTTGTACCACATACTTATCATTGATACATGCATGTAGTCTTAGATTTAGTTCATTTCCTTCCTTTTTCATGCACTTTTACAATGAAATGAACACAAATTTAAGAAAGACCACTAATAATTTCAAACTAGGGTGCGGTAGTCTAACATAGTACCTAGGCCTCTTCAAATGAGTAAAATACTAATAATAGGTCCTAGCATAGATTTGGAGAAGATAGAGAAGATACAGTATGCATTATGCACCCATCTCCAAATTGTGAATTCACTGATCACATTTTGGAGGAAGGAGATCCAAAACCTGCAAATAGCATACCTGGATGTTTTATCATAGTAAGTAGTTGTACATATAGTTTTGAAGCACCTTTGTCATTAATGTCAAAGGGGGAGTATGTATAGAATATGGTTATAGATATGTATAAGGAGATATAAGATAGAAAGTTATGTATAGGGAGATATAAGACAAAAGTTTTTTGTAGTAAGGAATAGTTAGTAACTTGGCCATATTCCTTTGTTTCCATCAAAGAAAAAGGGGGAGATTGTTGGAAAGTTGGCTATACTAGTGTATATGACTTATTATAGTGTTGTCATTATGGAAACAAAGTCATCTAGTAGTTTGGAGTCAGGGCACTTGATGAGAAGATCAGAAATCGGCTAAGTGTTGAATACTAGATAGTATATAGAGTACGTAAAGCTCAGAGCATCAATGAACATGGGTATGACCGAGTTATAGTATGCACCCTAGAAGATAATTTGGTTAGACTATATTCATGCTTAGTCTATGAGCACATGATTAGCTATGAAAGTATGTCAAAGTTATAGATAGTTGAAGTTACACATCCATTGTGTGCTAGAGAAGAACAAAGTAAGCAGCTGACTATTAGAATTTTGATTTGTGGTCATATTCTAATATTCTAAAGGCTATGCACCTATTTTATTTAGGTTTCCAACATGTAAATATGTTTATTTGTAAACAATCTTGAGCCAATTCAATTGGAAGTGTTGTATGTAATCGGTTAAAGGGTCGACCTAGTTATTTGTTTTATATGTGTTAGGGATTTTTCTTGTGGGTCAAACTTGGCAAGGACATTGGCTTGATTCTCAGTAAAAGGGTTTCCAAGTTTGCAAGAAAAGCCTAATTGATGAGGATTGGATAAGATCCTCCTTCTTCTTTGAGCTCCACAGGACTCAAGTAGGTATTGCCTAAAATAGGCTACTATCTTTCAAGTAGACTATGGATTGGTGGATTAGGTCTTCTTTGTCATGCTATTGAGTTCATTAGAGGTAATTTTATGGAAGATAATCCTAAAAATAGCTGAGAACAACCTGTTGTAGGATATGACTAATGAAACTCCTAGTATGATAACATGAACAATGGCATAAGGGTGATGAGTCCTTTTTATGAGTAAAACTCAAGGAAGGTTACCTTTTTATTCACTCTTCAAGGAATCAAAAACTATGGACTACAAAACATCAGAGACAGTCCTATTTTTAGGTACATGAACATGAAATGAAATGGTATTGGTAGTGATGGATGTGTGTTTGATGACTAAAAGGTGTTTGAATGATAGAGATTAGATCAGTGCCTAATCCTTTGGGCAAAGAGTCTAACATAAATCAATAGAGGAATTTCTAGGAAATATAGAGATATGCCTTACAAACTACATACAATTTGGATAGGATGCCTTACAAACTATCTTCTCAATCTAGGTTTTCTACCATCAAGATCTTCCATAGATGCATTCATTCTCTGAAATTGCACATAAGGATTTAATTCTTTCCTTGAAAGAAACTCATGCGACAATTAGATAGATTCCTTACAACTAGTATGTTCCAAATGCCTTACAAATAGAGACATACAAGAATAAACACAAAGTAAAGAGACAATAATAGAACCAAGGTAGAAATTGTATTGTATTTCATGGAAGTGTATCAATACATACAAGTAAACTCTTTACTCAAAATCATAGGATCAACAATCTTCTCTACAAAGTTTGTATTATCAGCATTCAACCATCAAGAATATGGAACTAGAGAATAGAATCCCTTGGATTGCCAAAGACTGGAACTAGGAACCAAAAGGATTAGAAAACCAGAAAGTTAGGAGACCCAAAAAGTTTTGGAACCGTTACAAAATTAGAACTCTAACTACTTATACCATTAGCTATCTTGGGATCCCAAATAGGTTAGGATGCAACAAGCTTCAGATAGCTTGGATTAGGGTTTCACCCAATAAATCAACCAATATTAATCAACAATAAATTCCAGGGGAGAAAACCAAGAAACCTAGATAAACAGACCCAAAACTAATCTTCATCAATGAAAATCCTCTGATTTGTACCAAAGATCATGCAAACACCATGCCTTTTAAGTCTATTTGTACACCTGCAACATGCCTCAAGCTTTACTTATGTCCATTTTATGATAGTACAGGTGTCTGCAATCAATCATCAAACCCTCTGGACCACCCTGCAGTAGTTGGCACAACTTCATCAAATCCTGCCGCTAAAACCATAAATTATGGTCCTTTCTATCACTAAGAAACCCTCAAAAATTCAAATTTGAAATACAATGGCTACTTTATGGCACTTGTAATAAATCAGTGGTCAAAATTTAAATCTCAATCAACTTTAAGTCGTAGTCATCAGATCTTGTCCTTTCACGGGCTTTATGACTTAACTCATCGGATACCTCAGGTTAACCTCAAGCGAACATGCAACAAGGCATTTTCCTATTCACAAAAAGAAAACCTTAACCCATCTTTAACTCCATGACCTGGTGATTAAAGGAAAACATTTAACCTCGATCCCACATTTAGCGAATTGGTGATTACAGGCTAGTGCCTATTCACCAAATGTTTTACCTTTCCACCAATTCATTTAGCTATTACGCAAACACTTGTTCAATAGATCCCCAGTCGATTTAGAGCATCACCAATTTATTCTGCGAATGAGGGAGGCCTTTGAAATTTGTCATAACTACCAAACCCCTTTGTCAGAACCACTAAGCCTCTACCTAGGCCCACCTAGAAGATCAATAGATGTCTTAGCTTTGCATAGACCTTCCAAATTCCATCAAATTACATGCCCACCATCAGATGAAGAATCTTACCCTACCCTGACAACCCTGTAACACTAGATGAAATCAATGACTGTCACATAATCTCAAGCCTCTAAAAAATTCAATGAGATCTTACGCCGTTCATAGATTTTTTGATAGATGTCAAGGCCCCTTGACACATTGGATACCAGGACACATTGACACCCACCAAGTCAAGACCTCATGGACCAATCAGAGCCTGCCATTTGAGTACACCTGGCATGTGGACCCACCACACTTTATCCCCTCTAAGAAAGATTGAATTGATGGTCAGCACATGATCTTAAACCTCTAACAGATCCCATAAGATCATGCTCCCATTTTTTATCAACTGATAGTGTCAGGACCCTCTGACCCATCCAGAAACTAGTTCCCATTGGCAACTACCAATGTGTTGATACATGGACCAATAAGATGCCACCAACTATGCTTATGTGTCACTTTAGACCCATGGTTCATCTACCATCGCATCAGATAGTTTTTGTTAAAGTGTTATGTTAAAACCCGCACATCTTCCCCCAGTGGTATAGCAATGATCGTTGATTCTGCTCACTTGTTAACAAGTCAACCAGGAAGGAAAACAAGGCTCGCCAAGACAGATGGCACATAGTCATGAATTTGCATGTCAGAGACCTCTGACACCAAATAGTCTTACAAATTAATGACAACCACATATTTCAAAAGGGTGAAACATAGGAAAATATTACTATGAGGGACTTAGGAAAAATTAATGCCGAAAGACTTAGGAACTTATTTCACTGGGCACATGAAAACTTAGGAAAATAAATGCCGCTACGGAATAAAAATTTAACGCACATGCCTTTATGAAATTTTAAGTGGCCCAAAAATTAACATGAAATTAGAATAGGGCCAAGGGTAATTAGGATTCTATATGCAATGACTATATTTTTGAATTTCAAACAAGGGTTATATCCAGAAAATAGGGAAAAATAATTGCAGAGATGGGAAGAAAAATGGTAAGGCCATGAAAATTTGCAGGTGCCAATAGTGGCTCTATCTAAGGATGTTGAAATGCAAGATTTTACAAGAACCACAGGACTCTGGGACATAGACCAAAAACCACTTCTAACCTAAAAAAGGGAAAGAAACACACAACCTGAAAGGAAACCAACTTGTACAAAAATTTACAAAGTATTTACACATGCATGATAATAAAAAACTTAACTGAAGAAGGGCTTCAATAATTGCCCATGCACTGGCAACTCAAAAAATTCACCATCCATGTTCTTCAGCAAGTAGGAATCCATCCCAAAACTATCATGAATCATAAAAGGACCATCCATAGTGATTCAAATTTCTTATGCTTCCCTTTATCTTCTACCCTCACATTCCATTGAAGTACCAAATCATCAACCTTGAATTTTTTGGTAGTTGCTCTTCTGTCAAATAAGTACTTCACCTTCTGTTGCAACTTGATATTATTATTTTGACTCTCTTTTCTCTGTTCATCTAGCTCAGTTAGCTGCATGATTCTATTCTGCATTGGCTCTATGACATCCAACTCATCATCCTAAATAAACTGATAAACTGGAATTAGATTATTCAAAGGTAACCTTGACTGCAAACCATACACAAGCTCAAAGGGAGACTTCCCAGTGGCTCTTTTCACCATAATCCTATCTACCCATAAAGCCAATCTCAACTTGGAATGCCAAGCTCTCTTATTCTTTTCAAGTGTCTTCTTCAAGATTGTTAGGATGCTTTTATTGCTAGACTCAGCCTGTCCATTTTCTTGAGGATGATAAGGAGATGAATAAGAAGTTATGATTCCATTATCTTTGCAAAACTCCTTAAACTCATCTGATCTAAAACACATTGCATTATATGTAATCAAGTTCACAGGAACACCAAATCTAGTCAAAATATTGTCCAGTAAGAAATCAATCACCACTTTACTTGTTGCCCTCTTTGTAGGTGTAATACCCCAAAAATGGGCTATAAGTTCATTAATCTCCTATATCAACAATTTGAATGAAATTGACATCAAAGTCCTAACCAAAGGCACATCTAAACATCATCGAATCCTAATTGATTATCTTAAATTCTGCATCGGGGAATATTCCTAGCAATATTCCTAATTATCTTAATTATCTTTAATTTAATGATTATTTAGCGATAAATCACATTTATCCTAAGTTTGATTAATTGAATATTTTCATATTTAATTAATTAGATTTAATATCTTGCCACTTAATTGTGTAATTAAATTTAATTCTATCTATTATTAATTGTATTATTTAATTTTGACAATAAATCTAATATCTTATGAATAATTGATTAAATTTTTATTTAATTAATTAAAGCAAGTTGTCATTATTTAATAATATAGTTTTTAATAAAATTTTGAAAAATAATTGATTAACCCATAAATCAATTATTTATTTTCAAAAATCAGTTAAGTTGAGAATAAATCACTTTATTTATTTATTAATTCATAATTATCCATGTGCACAATCAAAGAGCAGTTAAACTCCAAATTAGAAAATCAAAGCAAAGTGTTGACTTTTTAGAACTCAACATCCTTTTTGAGTTTTAAAGTTGATCTAAACTTCTAATTTGAGTTAAAAAGCTATTTTTGCATGATTTGCATGTTTTTATGAATTAAATTATCTTTATTATCAGATAACTCAAAAATCAAGTTGAGTTAATCCAAGTGATTTATGGCTTTCTTCCATGCACCTCTAAAGCCTTGGATTTCTATAAAAACAAGGCTTAGCTCTTCATAATTCATCTCTCAAATTTGCATCCACAAAATCTGATATTTTTGCACAATCACACTAGAGAATTGTAATTGAGAAGATCAAAGCTTATTGCGAATCAACATTGTTGTGAGATCACTTTTGCTTTCATATTATTGTTAGATCAATTCATAGCATATCAGTTTTTACATATCATAGATTTCATAGCATTTTTCATCTTATTGCATAGAAAATACCAATAAAATAGATTAATTGCATTCATATTTCATATTAGTTTTGCATTCAAATCTTTCATTTAGGTGTCATCTAGGTCACTGATCTCGATAACAATCTGAGAAAATCAATCTCACACCTACTAGAAGGTAGTAAATAACTTGGTTAAATTAGATTTCAATTTTGCATGATTTTGATTTTTGCTAACCTCTAATGTTTTACTGAAGTGTTGTGTCTACAAATCAGGTATAATTTTCACACACACAGTAGGAATAGCCTCTATCCATTTTGTGAAATAGTCAGTTGTAACAAGTATATAACTATGTCCTCCACTAGATTTCTCAGCAAACTCACCTATGAAATCCAAGCCCCACATGGAAAATGGTGCTTCAGTAACTATTGGGTTTAATGAAAATGCTCTTGAGTACTTTAATTTTGAAGCAAACCTCTGAAAAGCTTCACATTTCCTGACATACTGGAATGAATCCTTAAACAATGTAGGCCAATAATAACCAGCCCTTAAAACCTTGTGAGCAGTAGTCCTTGCTGAAAAATGACCTCCACAAACACCAGCATGCATTTCATTTAAAACCTTCTCTACCTGATATCTATCAAGATAGAATAGCAAGACTCCATCTCTATTTTTCCAATACAAGTTCCCTTGTATCAATGTATATTTTTGAGCAAGCAATTTCAAGGACCTCTTTTGGTTATCTATCATATAATCTGGGCATCTAGCATTCTTTATGAAATAGACAATATCAACATATTCTGGTTGCAATTCAATACTTGTGATTGTCATATCTAGAGTTCCTTCATTATTTACTTGGACTAAGTCCATATTTTCTTTAGTCATCAATTTTTCTAGGCCTTGTCCTCTTACCAACTTGGTGATATAGATTTCTAACTTGAATTCTTGAATTCTAGTAATCCACTTGCATCTCTTACCAGTGACTTTAGATTGAGTAAGAACATCCTTTACTACTGAATGTGGGACATATGCAACAACCTTTGCACACAATAGATAAGGCCTGAAAGATTTGACTTCTTTTACCAATGCATATGCCTGCTTCTCCATCATCTCATAATTCAACTCAACAACTTGCAAGGATTTGCTAAAAAATGCAATTGGATGCTCAAAACCCTCATTGTCCTTTTGCAATAAAACAACAGCAATGGTGTGAAATGATGCAAAAGAAAACAATGAAAAAGGCTTGGTATAGTCAGGAGATCTAAGCACAGGTGCTTGTTGGACCACATCCTTAATTTTCTCAAATGTAGCCTGAGCCTCTACAGCCCATTGAAACTTCACATCCTTTTTCAACAACTTTACTATAGGCTTGACAATTTCAGCAAAATTTGCAATGAATCTCCTAACAAAATTGATCTTCCCTAGAAAGGACTGCACCCCTTTGAGATTTTTTGGTGTAGACACTTTCTTGATTTCTTCAACTCTCTCTGGATCAATCCTTATTCCATCTTTTGATACAATGTGTCCTAGAAGCTTTCCCTCTTTGATTGAAAAATTACATTTTTTAGGATTCAGGGACACACCATACTCCAGAGCTTTGACAAAAATATTTTCTATGTGCAAACAATGATCATGAGCCTTCTTGGAATAAGCAGTTAGGTCATCCTGATATACAACCATAAACAGGTTAATGTACTCTTTGAAAGCAACATCCATGGCTCTTTGGAAAGTTGCTCCAGCATTTCTGAGACTGAATGGCATTCTAACATACACATATGTTCCTCAAGGTGTTGTGAATGTAGTTTTGAATTGTTCAGATTCTTTCACCAACACTTGGTTATATCCAGAGAAGCCATCCATCATAGACAATAACTCACAACCAGTGACCTTGTGCAACATTGCCTCCATGTTAGGTAGTGAATAATTATCTTTCAATGATGCAACATTCAAATTCCTAAAGTCTACACACAACCTAATGTCACCATTCTTCTTTCTAACTAGGACTAAATTAGACACCCAAGTTGAATGCCTTATAGGTTGAATTATTCCTACATCACTCAACTTGACTAGCTCCTGCTACATCTTAGGAGCCAACAATGGGTTAATGGGCCTTTGCTTTTGTTTGAATGGTTTGATATCTTGCTTTAATGGGATTTCATGTTGGAAAAGGTCCTCTTTATAGGCTTTTAGGTCATCATGAGACCATGCAAACACATGCTTGTACCTCCTCAAAAAATTTATCAAATTATCTTTCAATTGAGGGGTTAATCCTTTTCCAATATAGACCATTTGAGGAGCATTATGTGATCCCAAATTCACTTCCTCTAGATCTTCTACATTAACATTACTTATTTTTGACATATGATCATTTTGGCTGCTATACAATGCTTTTAACTTAGTTAAGCCTTTAGGAATACTATTTGAACTCAACTGGAGCACCTCACCTCCCATGATCATGTCCTTGCCTTCAATTTCCTCAACCAAAGTGTTGCAGTCTATAGGTTGATCCTCATATATGTCAAGACAATGAATAAATCTCAGGATGTCATGATCATCCTCAAAGACCTACCAATTGTAAATGTTGTTTGCAACAACTGGTCTACTTTTTACTTCAAGAATTGACACTCCAAACAAAGTTGAATCATCCCTTTTTAGAGAAACATTGGCCAAAAAATCAGCAATTATGTTATTTGATCTTTCTACCCAACATATATTGAAAGCATCAAACATTTCGATCTGATCCCATATTACATGTTTATACAATTTTAATCTATCATTCTTGACAACATATTTAGATCAAACTTGTGCTACCACAAGCTCAGACTCACCAAAAACCTTTAAACATTTTATCCCATGTTTGATAGCAACATTTAATCCCAAAGACAATGCCTCATATTCAGTAGTATTATTTGTGCATTGAAAAGTCAATGAGAATGAATACTTAAAAGTAGTACCTGATGGAGATATGAATAAGACTCCAGCTCTTGAGCCTTCTTTTGAGCATGCTCCATCAAAATACATCTGCCACAATCCATCTTGTTGTTCCTTTAATTCTGCAACTAGTGGATCTATCTCTTCCACTGGTGGGACAATTTCTTCTAACTTGAAATTCTCCATGTCAACATCCACACAACAATTTAAATGATCATCATTTATTTCAATCATATGTGGGGTTCTACCTTCTCTAGATACTTTCACATTGTCACCATCAATATTGAAGGTTGCAAAGGATAGATCACACTAGATACTACCTCCCATCTGAGCACTCCACTTCCTTGACAACAACATCCCATAATGAGGGGGAATATCTACCACCAGAACACTCATTGTTAGCAACTTGTTAGGGAAATTTGTCAACCTATAAGGAAGTGCTTTTATAGTACCAATAATAGGGACCTCTCTTGAATCCATAGCCTGACATCTTCCATGAGGTGTATCTACTTTTAGACCCAAGGATCTCATTATTTCTGTAGGCATAACAGTATTAGAGGCTACTGAATCAATCATACAATTTCTTAATAACTTTCCATTCACTATTAAGGACAAAAAGAAAGGATCAACTATTCCTGACATAGCATTTGCAGCATTAGCATCCAAATAAATCTGAGGGATCTCAGAGATGATATCCCCACATTGGTTCTCAATTGAATCACTTGTTGCAGTATCCATTCCATCAACCTTGGTGGAACTTTGGGTATCAGAAGAGAAGGCTCCTTTTACCCAACTCAAAGCCTTAACTTTATGCTCCTCTATCCTCATCATTTCTAATAAGGGGACCTTGACAGTGATTTGTGACAACAATTTGCTCATGCCAATGGGAACATACTTGGGGTCAACTACATCTTGCCCAATGGCAGTGACCCCTTTATCTTCTTCATGTGTAACCACATTGGGACTATCTTTTCTCTGACCCTTTTCTTTCTCTTGCAAAGGAGAAACAACATCCACAAGAGGTTTAGCTTTTACCTTGTAGGCCACAATTGGCTTTGTGAAGTTGAGATTTTTCTTCAACTTGGTCTTGTCAGTAGTGTCAGTAACCTTTTGCTTATTTTGGGCTTGTTTTTCATCCCTTTCTATTTTCTTGATGAAAATTCCAGCAGGCCTACCACTTGGACAACCTACCACCCTATTTCTCAAATTATAGTTGTTTTTAACTTGGGACACCATGTCTATTGTGATTTGTGCAATCTCTTCATCAGAAGGTCTTCTCAACATTACTGACCCATCACTTCTTAAAGTATTGCACTGAACTACATCAAGGTGATTATCTTCTTCATCAGAAAACACTTGCTGATGATAAACCTCATTTCTAATTTGGGAACTACTAGCATCTTGGTTTTCATCATCATCTGTAGAGTCTAACTCATCATACATGTATGAAGAAGTCATACCACAACCTTGAACATCATAAGTATCATCATTGTTGTTGCCTTGATCTTCATCTGCAGAAACACTTTGAGAAATACCATAGTAATAGGGATCATGAGGTGATTGGAAAACAATACACCATGAGACATCATCATTCACATTCATTGTATTTCTATACAAAGGGTCAGGGGTCTTGTCATTCAGTTTATCTTTTCTTTCAGGAAGCACTGGCTTTCCATCCTTCCACTGAGTATTATAGGGATAGTTCTACATTCTTGGCAACTTATTAAAATTATTGAAAGATGGCCTATCATTTCCTTGCATTCTACTATTTCTTGCTTCACTAGGCTTTAAATCCATTATTTCTTTCAAGATTTACTTCAAACTATCATCATCTTTTGGCTTTGCATCAGGTTTCCCTGGCTCTCTTCTGTTTGAGATTGATGGCTAACAATCTTCTCTCCTTCCCAATTTCTTGGATATCCTTCTATTGCTCTTGATATTAATAGCCAATTTATAAGCCTCTACAAGATTCCTAGGATTCTTATCCCTCAAAAGATATCCCATCTTTGAATCAAAAGCATTCAAGTATGTGACAAGACATACTCTGTCATCCAATCTGATAACCTGTAGCAATTTATGCATAGCTTTCTAAAATATAACATTGAATTCAACAACACCCTCATTTGAATTTTTCTTGATGTTGTTAAACTTATTAAGCATGAAGCCTTCATTAGTCTTATCACCATACTATTCCTTGAAAGACTACCTAAACTGATTCCAAGAACATATGCTAGCATGAGGCAAATTTCTAAACCAATCTCTAGCATCTTCAATCAGAGAATGAATAAAAAGCTTCATGATCACATCATCAGGCTCAATATTGTAGTCATCTATCACATCAATGATACTTTTCAAATGTTCTTCGCAAGGAACTGCATTGCTTCTAGTGAATTTTGGGAGCTTCTTCCTAATTTCATCAGGGATGGGATTTGGATAACTAGGAATCCCAATAAAAACCAATTGTTTATACCTCTCATGAATGGGACCAACTTGAGATGGGCCACCACCTAAAGATGTAGATGTTTGAGTATTAGAAACATTAGGAGTCTTAGGCATACCTAAAGTTGTAGTAGTATTCAACACATTTTCTCCTTGTGCTTGAGAAGTGGAAAGGGTATTAGCATGTCCAAAAGGAAATCAATCTTTCTCTTCATTTCAGCAGTAGTGGCTTCAAGCTCTGCCTTTTCTAACTCTTTGGCCAACAATTCTTGTTTTCTTTTTGCTTCTTCCAAATCAGCCTCTAATCTTTCTGCCTGATCCATGGACTTCTTTGCATGATTTGTTTCATTTATTGAAACTCCTACAACCTTTTGTTTACCTTTGTCCCTAGGATCTCTTGTCTCATAGGTCTTATGGACAATAGGCTGATCTTCTACTTGTTCTATCACATGATCCTGATTCATGGCCTTAAGATCCAACAATTGTCTCTTCAATTACTTAGCTCTAATCATAACATGTCTGATCTTTTCCTCTTTTTCCTTGTCTCTTTTTTGTCTCAAATGGATCTTTTCCTGGACTCTCCTCTCCAACTCATAGACCTCTTCAAAAATTTCTTCTGATTCAGGGAGAGTAGTCTCAGACTCAACATCTCCTACTTGAACCTCATCCTCATATTGGTTCAAACCCAAATCAATAGCCTCCTCATATTCAGAGGTATTTCCTTCTTGATTCATTTGAATAGACTAGATTTGTTCCTCTTGCCTAGCATTTTCTCTATGTTTTTGAGCATGAAACATATTTCTATTCCTTCTTCCTCTCTTTGTCTGACTAGGCCTAGAAGTACTTGGAATACCTTCTCCCAATCTATCCTTAGGAATCTTATTTCTCTAAGACCTAGTACCTCTCTAACTCATCTTGTGAATGATTTTCTAACCAACTCTGTTGTAGAGATTGTTAGAGTCACCACCCAAAACTTGGGAATTCTT
The DNA here is from genome assembly GCA_027943335.1 of Chamaecyparis obtusa. Lineage (NCBI taxonomy): Eukaryota > Viridiplantae > Streptophyta > Pinopsida > Cupressales > Cupressaceae > Chamaecyparis > Chamaecyparis obtusa. Next base: position 782,310 of record BSBK01003571.1, read on the forward strand.
CTTTAAAATATAGGCACCAATGGTAACTAGTTGGTTTGTATGGGGTAGGAGCCCTAGCTCAACTAAACTATACAACTTAGAAAAATATCTCTTACAACTCCCTAGCAGAGTCGCTGGTCTGTTAGGGATTTTTCTTGTGGCTCAAACTTGGCAAGGACATTGGCTTGATTCTAAGTAAAAGGGTTTCCAAGTTTGCAAGAAAAGCCTAATTGATGAGGATTGGATAAGATCCTCCTTCTGCTTTGAGCTCCATAGGGCTCAAGTAGGTATTGCCTAAAATGGGCTACTATCTTTCAAGTAGACTATGGATTGGTGGATTAGGTCTTCATTGTCATGCTATTGAGTTCATTAGAGGTACTTTTATGGAAGATAATCCTCAAAATAGCTGAGAACAACTTGTTGCAGGATATGACTAATGAAACTCCTAGTATGATAACATGAACAATGGCATAAGGGTGATGAGTCCTTCTTCTTTTTATGAGTAAAACTCAAGGAAGGTTAACCTTTGATTCACTCTTCAAGGAATCCACAACTATGGACTGCAAAACATTAGGGACAGTCCTATTTTTAGGTACATGAACATGAAATGAAATGGTCTAACATAAATCAATAGAGGAATTTCTAGGAAATACAGTGATATGCCTTACAAACCACATACAATTTGGATAGGATGCCTTACAAACTATCTTCTCAATCTAGGTTTGCTACCATCAAGATCTTCCATAGATGCATTCATTCTCTAAAATTGCACATAAGGATTTAATTCTTTCCTTGAAAGAAACCCATCCAACAATTAGATAGATGCCTTACAACTAGTATGTTCCAAATGCCTTAAAAATAGAGACATACAATAATAAACACAAAGCAAAGAGATAATATTAGAACCAAGGTAGAAATTGTATTGTATTTCATGGAAGTGTATCAATACATACAAGTAAACTCTTCACTCAAAATCATAGGATCAACAATCTGCTTTGCAAAGTTTGTATTATCAGCATTCAACCATCAAGAATATGGAACTAGAGAATAGAATCCCTTAGATTGCAAAAGACTAGAACCAGGAACCAAAAGGATTGGAAAACTAGAAAGTTAGGAGACCCAAAAAGTTTTAGAACTGTTACAAAATTAGAACTCTAACTACTTATACCACTAGCTATCTTGGGATCCCAAACAGGTTAGGATGCAACAAGATTCAGATAGCTAGGGTTAGGGTTTCACCCACTAAATCAACCAATATCAATCAATAATAAATTCCAGGAGAGAAAACCAAGAAACCTAGATAAACAGACCCAAAACTGATCTTCATCTATGAAAATCCTCTAATTTGTACTAAAGATCATGCAAACACCATGCCTTTTCAGTCTATTTGTACACCTGCAACATGCCTTGAGCTTTACTTATGTCCATTTTATGATGGTACATACATCTGCAATCAATCATCAAACCCTCTGGACCACCCTACAGCAGTCGGCACAACAACTTCATCAAATCCTACCACTAAAACCATAAATTTTGGTCCTTTCTATCACTGAGAAACCCTCAAAATTCAAATTTGAAAAACAACGGCTACTTTATGGCACTTGCAGTAAATCAGCGGTCAAAATTTAAATCTTGATCAACTTTAAGTCGTAGCCATCAGATCTTGTCCTTTCCCAGGCTTGATGACTTAACTCATCGGATACCCTAGGTTAACCTCAAGCGAACATGTGACAAGGCATTTTCTTGTTCATGGAAAGAAAACCTTAACCCATCTTTAACTTCACAACCTGGTTATTAAAGGAAAACATTTAACCTCGGTCCCACATTTAGCGAACTCGCGATTGGAGGCTAGTGCCTATTCGCTGAATGTTTTACCTTTTCGCTAATTAATTTAGCTATTACATGAAAGCTTGTTTGCTAGATCGCCAGTCAATTTAGAGCATCACCAATTTAGTGCATGAATGAGCGAGGCCTTTCAAATTTGTTAGAACTGCCAAACTGCTTTGTCAAAACCACTAAGCCTCCACCTAGGCCCACCTAGAAGATCAATGATCATCTCATCTTTGCATAGACCTTCCAGATTCCATCAAATTACATGCCCACCATCGGATGAAGAATCTTACCCTACCCTGACAACCCTTTGACACTAGATGAAATCAACAACTATCGCATAATCTCAAGCCTCTAACAAATTTGATGAGATCTTACACCATTTGTAGATTTTTTGATAGATGTCAGGGCCCCCTGACACGCTGGATATGAGGACCCACTGACACCCACCAAGTCAAGACCTCATGGACCAATCAGAGCCTCCCATTTGAGCACACTTGGCATGTGGACCTGCCACACTTTATCCCCTCTAAGAAAGATTGAATCAATGGTCAGTGCATGATCTTAAACCTCTAACAGATCCCATAAGATCATGTGCCCATAATTGATTGACTGATAGTGTCAAGACCCTCTGACACATCCAAAAACTAGGTCCCACTAGCAACTACTAATGTGTTGATACATGGACCAATAAGATGCTGCCAACTATGCTTACATGTCACTTTGGACCCACAGTTCATCTACCATTGCATCAGACAATTGTCATTAAAGCATTATGTTAAAACCCACACATCTTCCCCCAACAATATAGCGATGATCGTTGATTCTTCTCACTTGTTAACAAGTCAACAGGGAAGGAAAATAGGGCCTATCAAGATAGATGGCACATAGTCATGAATTCGCATGTCAGAGACCTTTGACATCAAATAGTTTTGTGAATTAATGACAACCACATATTTCAAAAGGGTGAAACATAGGAAAATATTACTATGGGGGACTTAGGAAAAATTAATACCAAAAGACTTAGGAACTTATTTCGCTAGGTGCATGAAAACTTAGGCAAATAAAGGCCGCTAGGGAATAAAAATTTAACGCACATGCCTTTATGAAATTTTAAGTGGCCCGAAAAGTAACATGAAATTAGAACAAGGCCAAGGGTAATTAGGGTTCTATATGCAATGACTAGATTTTTGAATTTCAAACAAGGGTTATAGCAAAAAAATAGGGAAAAACAATTGCAGAGACCAGAAGAAAAATGGTAAGGCCATGAAAATTTTCAAGTACCAATAGTATGCACATATAAATATGAGAAGCGGCCATTGTAATTAGTATGAAAGTTGATATAAATTTGTTATAAGTATAGAAGAAGAGTGTGAAGAGACTATAAGATGTATTAGAGCTTTGCAAGAGGTCAAAGCATCAGCACATCAAAGGAACTATTCTAACAAGTAGTGTCACAGTGACAGTTCATCTAGCAGATATAGTGTGTATATGAGATCAGAAGGTTTTAGCCTTCACTACTTGAGTAGTGAGCTCTAGGATAGTGCATCCACACCCCTAATAGGGTTTATTGTAAAAGACTTCTAATAGGGTCTGACCCTTGACAAGGTCTACTATACTTAATGCATTGTAAAGAAACTCCTAACAGGGTTAAGGATCTTCTAACAAGGATTATAAAACACTAGTACAAAATATTAGTGGGTGTCAATTCCCACTAGGGTTTTTACCTATTTGGGTTTCCCCGTAACCATATTGGTGTTATGTGTTGTATTCATGTTTCATGTTTATGTGGATGTTCATTTCAGTACTTAAGTATTTAAATTCAGTTTAAATATTAAGATAAAAGATACAATATAGTGAACACTGATTCACCCCCCCACCCCCTCTTAGTGTTCCCATTCCTAACACATCTATCCATCCATCCACCATGATGGCCTTTCTTTTCATCACTCAAAGTGTATCAATATTGCCCTAGAGAAGTAGCATTTTAGAAGTGGAGGATTTGAGCATTCCCACTAAAAGTGGGGATGCCAATTCTGTTAAGATTTTCTTGAGATTTGAATCTAAATGTTGAAGCTCTTTCTTTTTTTGATATTCCTTTGTGTACCTCTCTTGAATGATCTGGCTAGTATCATCTAGGAGATCCAGTTCTTCTCTCTGGTCTCATCAACCTAGGGGAATCTAAGTTATTACATAGCCCTTAGGGAACACCTCTGATTCCTCCCTATTTGGTAGATGGGTGGTAACTAATGCAATGATGCCTCTGTCTGGGGCTCTCCTAGTTGTGTGTAAGGTCCAAGCCCTTTTGGAACTCTTTGGGACCTCTTTCTCTACCATCATATCTGCTAGTAAAAGGGGAGCGAATGTCTCTATAGTTCTCTTCCTCCCATGTGATTCAACCAGCCACTAGGATGGAATTTGACTACCACCTTCTATTATCATGGGGTTAATGGGATCCCTGGTGGGTCCTTTCTCTAATTATTTCATTAATATTTATTGGGTGCTTGCATCGGGATTATTCTCAGTGTCTTCAAGTATCTCTACATTATCTTTGGGGAAGTCCTATGCTAGTGGAGTTTCTCGAGGGGTCTAATTGACATGGACCTTCTCAATTTCCTTTTCTGGAGGTGCTTCTTCACTTTCCTGGTTCATGAGTTCATCTTGGTCCCCCATTTGAAAAGGAGGAATGGTCTTTGAGGGTACAATTATTCTTGAAGCTCTAGTTTCCTCAATGACTAGAGGTTGATCTCTAGTCTTCATATTTCCTTCTGGTTCTTTTCTTTCTTCTTCTTCAGCTACCTTGGTAGCCTCTTCCTCCCTCAACCTTTTAGCTTTATCTTTTATTAGAGGTGGAAGTTTCTCTCTTTCCTCTTCTTCTTCCTCCAAGATCCTGATCTCATCATCTTGTTCTTGGGTGCCCCCTATCACTTCAACTTCCTTAGCCTCCCAGCTGATGTCAATATTCTTCTCTAGAGCTTTCTGAGCTACTTCTTATTTTGTAGTGTGATGTATACTCCCCTTCTTGTTGATGTGGAAGAAGTCATTGAAATTAGTTTTGGAAATCTCTGAAAGATCATTGGGGGTATTGTTGATTTTTGAGGAGGATGGGGGCTCCAAGACCTCAATTTTTAGCTCCAATTGCAGACTTGGTTCTGGGGAAGATCGACAAGACTTCTATTTCTTTTTTCTTTTAAGGGGCATCTCAGTAGTAGCTATGGCCATTCCCTCATCTTCCAAGAGGAACATGCCAAATGAGGTAGACATAGATGAAGATGGGGCAGTTGGAGATTGGGAACCAAGAAAAATAGTGTTGAGACCATATGTGACTCTAAACTTTTCTACCTCCTACAATTTTCTGGATCTTTCAACTTGTTCACCTAGCTGCCGCATCAAAATTTTGAAGGCTAGGATGGAGGCATATGGTGAATCACCCATTTTCTATTTCCCTTAGGCTTGAGTAATTCTCCTTGTCTAGGGTCCCAAAGTACCTATCATTCTCAAATATTTGTCCAGGTGGACACTCTTTGCAAAAAAATTATCAAAATGAGCGTGGCTTCACTCAATCATCACCCTAGTTATTGAGTTGATGCTTAACATCTCAGGGGTGTCCAAACATACCAAAGGAAAATCTACATTATTAACCCCTATTTCTTTAAACTTGGGGTCCTCAAATGGCCCCTTATTTGAAAATTTTAGAGGAAACATCGAGAGACCCAATTGGTCTATCATACCTTTAGACATCCTCACATATTTTCTATTCTAGACATTGAAGTCATCTTGGAAATCTTCCTAGAAGTCCTCCATGTGTGGTTCATGGGGTTGGGCTCCCTAGGGTATTTCTTTCTCAAGGTGACCCCTTGGGTCATAATTATGGCACCAAAGTGGGAATTTCCAAAGGTTGAGGCTTCTTAATTCATTTTTTGCCTCCTTGGTTGTGGTGATGGAGTAGGTGTACTTTTCACACATGATGGGGAAGGAGATCTAGGTGAGCTTCTTGGATGATAGCAAAGTGTGTAAGCACAAGACTTTCCAGTAAAACTCCAATACTACTATTTTATCACTACAATACCTTAGCAATATTAGTGGTTCCCTAGAGAAACCTATGACGTGGATGTAAGAACTATAAAAATTGGATAAAATAACACCCCTGTGGTGCAATCATCCCCATTGCTTCTTGAGACAATTAGAAGCCTACATCACTGGTCAATGCTTTAATTCCATTGTATACAAAAGAATCATTGACCCTACAAAAAGGTTGGAAGTACTCATCCCATTGAATTTGAGCTAAATACTTCCATGGGGAGGACTGACCCACTTGCATCCCAAAGATACCAACTGTAGTCAAACCCCAAACTCCTCTGTACTACTGGCCCAAGGACCATAACAAGAAGGAAGTCATGAAAAATTTACTATCTCCTTCCACTTTCCTCATCTATGCATCTAGGTGGTTGGAGACAATGGATGCTCAATCAAAATGCAACTTATTGTTGATTATCTAAAATAGGAAGTAGTACATCCATGGAGAGAATTCTCGGGTGTAGGGCTCCCCAAAAATCTTGCAAAAGTATATTATTCCCACCTGTATTGGCTCTTTGAAATCAGCATAAGGAATATCCATCTTCATCTTTTTTAAGTCATTCTGAGTTTTTTGCAACCATGAACTATTCAGATGACATTAGGAAGCTTCCTACGCATCTATGTATTGTTATAGTGAAGAGACTCTAGTCATGATGACAACATCCTTGAAGTGTGGGATCCTCTAGAATATGATAATGGTGTCCTGATCCAAGGAGTAAATGGGAAGCCCATTGGATATAATGGTAGCTCTAATGGTTGAATTTTAATTTCTAGCAATGAGTAGGATCAACTCTGGGGCTTGCACTCACTAAGGGAAGCAAGCCGCTTTCACAATTCTAGAAGTGGATAGATTGACTAACAATGGGTCATAGGTCCTTTTTAGTTGGTACATTGTTTGTTACAGCCCTTTTAGTTTGGCCTAGGGGCTTAAATCTATATCTAATATCTCTCTAAGGGGTGTTTCTACCTGGGATTCATGAATGACCCCATCTTTCTTATACTTCATAATGAGGGGAAGCATTTCCAAAGCCTTCTTAGCTTTGGTCTTTTCCACTACGTTGATTGATGAAATTAGGAGCTCTAGGATTTTGGGAGGGGATCCAGGTTTTTCCATCTTTTGAAGTTATTTCCTGCAAGGCCAGACAACCATTAGAACACAATATAAGTACATTAAAGATATCTCCAGGGTCTAGAATTCTGAACATTATTTATTTTCTTTGGAATTCTAAAAGTACAATGGTTATTTGATGTGATACTCATCTTAAATGATAAGTCATATCCAAGGTGTGTAATCCTCCCTTTATGCGTACAAAGTCATTTCATTTTTATTTCAAGCTGGCATTATAGATAGGACATGAATTAATCTATTAAAAGAACATTAAATGCTAATTCATGGGAAGAAATAGGTACAATAAAGGAGCATGTGGTGGGAAGCTTAGTGGAAACCATACTAGGATCCATCACCCTACCAATTGGGACCTGATTTAGTGACGCAATTTTCTACAATCATCAAGCATGGCTCGCTAGAAAGGAGACACAGAACTAGCTTGACTGACCTTTAGACCTCTAGAGGTTGGTTATTATTTGGAAATGGCCTATAAGGCTTCACAAAGAATTCATTCTAACAATACTAATCTCTTAATAAAAATTGACAATCCTTGGTTTGACTCCCAACATAGAAGGCTATGTGCTAACATTGTTGGACTTGTTCTAGAGATAGAACCAGAGCCAATTTGAAAATTGACTCCCACATGCACTAAACTTCCTAACTCTCAAACACTTTACATATTCACATTATACACACCAATTTATAGGAGATGCAAGGGAAAAAAATATTACACCTAAGACCGCAAGGCACAAAATTGCACAAAAATTTACATAGAATTAAAAAAGGAGGGGGAAACACCCAAATGACAATAGAAAAGAAAAATTAAAAAAACTCCCATGATGACCAGCTAGCACCTGAAACCAACCCTATTTATAGGGTGAGGCCACCAGAACAAACTAGAGCCCACAAAGGGAAATGAAAAATGCACAAGGACAAAAGACACAAACCAAAGAAAAGAGACAAAGCAAACAAAAAAACAAAAAAGGAGAAGTCGAGGCTTTCCTACCTGAGAGAATATGAAAGCAATGAAACTGAAGAACATTTACTCACCTACCTTGCAGAGAACTCAAATTCCCATTTGTGTAAATTTTGTACCTAGTTTTAGACACAACACTTTAGTAAAACATTAGAGGTTAGCAAATGAAGAAATCTACAAACAAGAACAATATAGCTTATTGGAGATTTGCTAGCAAGCTAGTGCTGACTGTATGTTTGTCATTGATGACAACATATGGTCAGTAGCATGCATGGAAGACTTATGTAGTAAGATTTGAGTATAAGTAGCATAGAAATGTTATCAGCATGATATCATGGACGTAGAGCTTAATTGTTAGTACAGACAGTTATGTAGCAGCTTGTATCAGCAGTGTTCCTAACAGAGTTACAAATAGTGTTCTATGAGGGATTGTCTCTATAGTCATCATGGAGTCATGTACATTTAGATATGTGATTGAGACATGTTATTAATGTTACATTCATGGACGCAGAGTCTGATGATCAATAGAAGTGAATTTATGCAGTCGCTATTCACTAGTTACAGTTTCCTATATTTATTTAGAAGAGCCAATAGATATTATGTTGTAACAGGAGTTACACATATCATTAAGGTATGCAGCCTTGGATTAATAATTAGAGAAGAGTTAATAATGTTTGGTTAAGAGCGCGTGATTTAATTCATCTTGAGGAAAAAGTATCAGTTAATTTGGTAGAGCTGATAATGTGTAGTGTGCGCCTATGCTTATTGATTTAGATAGGTCCTAGATTGTGTTGTGTGCTTAGTAGAGCCTATTGAGATGTTATTGGAGTATGTTATTATTTCTCTAATAAAATCTCAAGGTGTTTCTAATAGGCCGACTTGATTATATCATTTAGAGGAAAGATATTTATAAGTAGTCATTTGTGATTGTTAAAAGTATGGTTCAGAGTTGAATGTGAAGAGCAGAGCAGAGTGTGCGAAGTCTTGAGCCATCAGTAGAAGGTTTATGTGACCAAGTAAAGAGTTTATGCTATACATTGGAACTGATCTAGATAGCTGGTCAAAGAATAGTTCACCAAGATCTAGATATAGTGTGTATATGTTAATTAGAAGGTTGTAGCCTTCGCCCCTTTGAGCAGTGAGCTCTCAGATAGTGTGTCCTCACCCCTAACAGGGTTAATTGTAAAAGACTCCTAATAAGGTCTAACCCTTGACCAGGTCACTGTACTAAATGCATTATAAAGAGAACTCCTAATAGGGTGAAGGATCTTCTAACAAGGATCATAAAACACTAGTGAAGATTATTAGTGGGTGTCAATTCCCATTGGGGTTTTTACCTATTTGGGTTTCCCCATAACCAAAATTGTTGTGTTGTGTTCAAGTGTTCTTTCATTGTGTTTATGCTTAAATTTTAAGAATACTTAATTGGATAAAGAATTGAAACTTGTAGATAACTGATTCAACCCCCTGCCCCTCTCAGTTATCTCTTGGGACTATTCCTAACAATTGGTATCAGAGCCAAGTACCTTAGAGAGAAAGTTTAACAACTTCAAGTTGATCAGATGACATTCTTCAAAAAAGAAAGTCGTAAGTTTGATGGAGATAATTATCTTGATTGGAAGAACAAGATGGTGACCCATTTGCAATGCATTTCTTTTGAAGTTTTTGATGTGACTATCAAAGAAGTCAAGATCCCTACTTTAGAAAACCTTGCAAAGGATGATACTACTAACAAGCATAAGGAATTGTTCCATTAGAATGCAATAGCCAAAGAGGCCCTTATCAGCACCCTATGTGATAATGAGTTTTCAAAGATAAAGAAAGTAGACATAGCCCACAAGATATGGAAGTACTTGTAAGACATGTTTGAAGGGGACAAATAAGAAAAGGATGCACATAGAAAAACATGGAAGAAAAGATACAATACATTAGAGATGCTACCTAAAGAAAAAATTAGAGCTTACAACCAAAGAATGAATGAAGTAGTTGCAGGAATTAGGAACAATGGTGGAGAGATCTCAGAGGAAGACATTATGGAAAAATTGATGACTACTCTCACTCCAAAATATGAAAACAAGATCAATATCCTTGATGAGACCATGCGGCTTACATCAAATTTCTAGAGAGAGACCTTGATCAGTAAAATTTCAGCTTTTGAGATTTCAAGATTGAAGAAAGAACCTAAAAGTGAGACAACCTTCAAAGCATTAGTCCATGGTAAGAAATCTGCAAATAGTTTTGGTAATTTTGATGATGATGATGATGAGAAAGCACTAGATGATTTCATTGCTATGATTTCTAAAAGAGAAAAGAAAGGAGAAGGGAAATATGAAGGTCAATTTTCTTTTTAATGCTTTTCATGTAATAAGATTGGTCACTTTACATCTAGGTGTCCTACAAGAGCTAAAAAGCTCAAAAATGATTACAAGCCTAAGTATTCAAAGGAATGTTACTATGCTAGAGATGGAGTATTAGGTGATGATTCAGATGAAGATGAAATTGGATTCATTTATATTATAGAGGAAATGAATAATTAAATGGATCATGAAAATGAGAAAAAGGAAGAAAAGTTAGCATTGATTTCACAAGCACACATAAGGACATATTGGATCATAGATAGTGGTTGTTCACATCACATGACATGTGATAAAGGAAAGTTTGTTCATTTATACAAATACAATGGTGGCATGGTTAGATTTGGAGATAAAACTCCTAAACCTATCATTGGTAGAGGAGCTATCACATTGGATGGAAATAACAACACTGATAATGTTCTCTATGTAGATGGTTTGAAGCATAACTTTCTTAGTGTTGGATAGTTACTTGAAAAAGGTTATCAGTTGGAGTTCAAAGACAACAAGTGCATCATTAAAAAAAAGGATGGTGTTATGATTGCATCAGGCTCAAAGACTAAAGGTAATGTTTTTCAACTTAATTCAAAAGAAAGTTTTTTTGTTGCTAAAGTAGATGACAGTTGGCTATGGCATAAAAGACTATGTCATATCAATTTTGATAACATAGTAAAGATAAGAAATGTGAAGGTAGTAAGAGATCCACCTAGCATAGAAAAGCCAGTTCATACTATTTGCAAAGAATGTGTGAAGGGAAAGCATGTGAGAAATTCATTTAGGAGCAAGCATAACTTAGAAGAGAACAAGTTGGATTTGATTCATACAGATCTATGTGGACAAACTCAAACAAGATCATGCTATGGTGAAAGGTATTTCATTTTGTTTGGAGATGATTATTCTAGAATGATGTTGGTTGCATTCTTAAAAGATAAGTTAGAAGCATTTGAGAAGTTCAAAATATTCAAAGCTAGCATTGAGAATGAATCTAGACTAAAGATAAAGTGTCTAAGATCAGATCAAGGAGGAGAATTCACCTCTGATAGATTCTATGAGTACTACAAAGAACATGGTATAAAAAGATAGTTGAGAGACCTAGAAACCCTTAGAAGAATGGGATTGTAGAGAGAAGGAATAGGATCATCCTTAACACAGCACGCATCATCATGATTGAAGGAAAAGTTGCACACAACTATTGGAGAGATGCAGTCAATACAGCAGTCTACACCACCAATAGAATACAATTGAGGTCAGGTGTGGACAAGACACGTTATGAGCTATGGTTTGGTAATGTTCCCATAGTGAAATACTTTAGAATCTTTGGAAACAAGTGCTACTTCAAGAGGGATGAAGCAATAGGCAAGTTTGATGCAAGAAGTAATGAAGGTATTTTCCTTGGTTACTCTACTAAGAGAAAATCTTATAGATGTTTTAATCTAAGATTGAAGAAGATCATTCAAACTGCTCATTTTAAGATTGATGAAAAGTTTATGGTTCAAGAGAGATATCATGATTATTCACCCATTATTGAAGAAGAACCTAGACCTTCCACTAGTGAGATAGTTGTTGAAGAGATGTTTGACAACATTGATGTATTGTTCAATGAACCTGAAAAAAGTGGAGAAGAAACTCAGAAGGTAGATGATATAGTATCACCTAAAGTTCTAAAGTTTACATCTAGATATCATTCTAAGGATGACATCATTGGAGATTAGAGCAGAAAAGTCACAACAAGATCAAAAGCAAAGAGTTCAACAAGAAATGAGGTGGTATGTTTACTATCTCAGATTGAACCTTTAAGTGTTGAAGATGCATGTAATGATTCACATTGGCATGATGCTATGAAAGAAGAACTAGATTAGATTATTAAGAATGATACTTGGGAACTGGTCCCAACACCTAGTGATAAGAATGTGATTGGAACCAAATGCATATTCAGAAACAAGATGAATGAAGATGGTATAGTAGTAAGGAATAAAGCAAGTTTAGTATGTAAGGGATATGTGCAAAGAGAAGGTATTAATTATTCAAACACTTTTGTACCAGTGAGTAGATTAGAAGCCATTAAGTTGTTTCTAGCTTATGCAACATTCAAAAACTTCCAAGTTTATTAGATGGATGTTAAATTAGCATTCTTGAATGGAGACCTAAAAGAAGAAGTATACATTGAGTAGCCAAAAGGATTCACCCTATCAAAAAGACCTGATATGGTATGCAGATTGAAGAAAGCCCTCTATGGACTTAAGCAAGCCCCTAGGGCATGGTATGAGAGACTTGATGGATATCTAACAAAAAATGGATTCAAGAAAGGAGCAGAAAATTGTAATCTATTCATAAGAGAGACATTTGAAGGACTACTACTTGTAGCTATATTTTTTGATGACATTATGTTTGGAGGTAATGACAAACTTAGTGTAGAATTGAGTGAATTTAAGATGAGCATGATGTTAGGAATGGGAAAACTGAGAGGGGGGGGGGGGTGAATCAATGTTCACTATATTTTAACTTTTCACTTTAATCTGAATACTAAATTATAAATGCTTAAGTACTTAACTAAACACTCACATAAACATGAAACATGAAATCAACACATGACACAAATATGGTTACAGGGAAACCCAAATAGGTAAATACCCTGGTGGGACTTGATACCCACTAATAATTTGCACTAATGTTTTGTGATCCTTGTTAGAAGATCCTTTACCCTGTTAGGAGTAGCTTTACAATGCTTTTAGTACACTAGACCTTGTTAAGGGTCAGACCTTGTTAGGAGTCTTTTACAATGATCCCTGTTAGGGGAGTGGACTCACTATCCTAGAGCTCACTGCTCAAATGATGAAGGCTACAACCTTCTAAATTAGATACACACTATATCTGCAGGTGAACTATCACTGTGACACTACTTGTTAGATCAGTTCCTTTGGTGCGCTGATGCTTTGACCTCTAGCAAATCTCTAATACATCTTATGCTCACTTCGCATACCTCTACTCTACTTATCACAAATCTATTACCACTTCCATATTGATTACAATGGGTGCATCACCTTTAAAACATTAATTTATAATCACAAACCAAAATAGACACTGTCAGCTCTATGGTCTGTTCACTGCTGGCACACACTGGCTTTACAACTTCAACTGACTGTAACTTTCACATCTTTTCATATCTACTTATGCACTCTTAGAATAAGTATATGTATAGTCTAACAACCTTAACTTCTAGGGCACATACCTTAATTCATCCATACACATGTGCGCTGATGCTCTGAGTCTTTGGTGCTTTGTATTATGTTCAGTCTTCAACACTTAACTGAATTTTGACCTTTACACTTAGTGCGCTAACTCCAAACTACTATATGGCTTTCTTGCCATAATGACAACACTATAACTAGTCATATATCTCAGCATAGACAACTTTCCAACAATCTCCCCTTTTGTCATTGATGGAAACAAAGGAATATGGCTAAGTCTCTAACTGTCCCTTAATACAAATTTTTTTTGTCTTTTATACAAATTCTTATATCTCCCTATACATATATGTAATCCATATTCTATACAACTCCCTCTTTGACATTAATGACAAAGGTGCATCAAAAGCTTTATCTACATACACTTACTAAGGGAAAACATCTAGATATGCAATCTTGAGTTTCTGGATCTCCTTCTTCCAAAAGGTTATCAGAGAATTGACTATCTATAGATGGGTGCATAATGCATATTGTAGCTTCTCCATCTTTTCCAATTCTATGGTCAGACCTTGATCATAGGTTATCATGGTCACACCAATCTCCTTTATGTTTTTACTAAGAATATCTAGAGAGGGTGCAAGAGCGTTCCTCAACTGAGTCTGTCTAGATCTTATCTTTTCTATTTCTTTTTTTGCCTTCCCAAGTATATCCAACGGTCCTTGATAGACATTTTTGCACATTTTTACATCAGTGGAATTATCTAGCACTGAAATTTTCACCTTCTCAATCATTGCCTTTGCATCTTTGATCTTCTTAAGATGGGAAATAGTGAACTTATCCTGATCCATGGATTCTGCAATGACTTTCCTTCCTTGATCTACAAATTCCTTCAATGATGCCTAACCAAACTTAAGAGAGATCAAGTCTAGTGCAAAGTTACTCATTATTTCATTGAGTCTCTTCTTTAATTACTTTTCTTTGCCACTATGGCCATAGATTCTTCTAGGCTTGAAAAATTTACTTTGAACTAAGAGATGATTGTGCTCACATCATCAACTGAATGTATATTTACCATCTTCTTGTCCTCTGGTAGCAAATTGTTCAAAATATTTACTGATTCTACCAGGAGAGGATTCCTCATTACTTGCTTCTCCTTGGCCTTCTCCATAGCTAGGATGTTGAACTTAATCAAGTCTTCTTCCTTCCAAGAGTCCAAACTGCTAGTGTCAGGTGTGAGACTTGACAACAATGCTGAGGAGGGAGTGATGGGTTTACTATCCATCACCTCTTGCTTCACCTTGACCAAATGAATAGAAGATTCATCTTTCTTTTCTACCTCTACTCCTTCTTTCTTATCTTTATCAGATATATCTTCTATGATTAATTCTTCTTGCTGAGTTTGAGGGATATTGCTACATAGGATTTCTACTTCCCCAGTACTGACAAATGCTTCTTCAAACTTGTCTAACTCCTTATCAGTGGCTGCCGTGGCTATTTCCACATTGTATATGATAATTGTGTTGTCTTTGGGTGATTCAGTCATGGGTGTAAACTGATCTACTTCCATTTGAGTTTTTACTAAGTTTTTCGAGTCTTGAGGACCTGTCATTGGTGCATTAGTGGGCTCTGCCACTTTATCTTCCCTGATGGGTGCATGAGTGATGGGCATAGTTAGTGGTTTGATCTGTTCTTCTAACAACACCTTCTCAAATGATTTTTCTATTTCCTTTGTAATCAACTCATAATATTTGTTCATGATATAAAGAGTTCTCATTTTTGTTCTAAGGTGTGGCTTCACCAAATTAAATATTAGTTCCACTTGTTCTTTAGAACATATAGGCAGAGTATCTTCTAATACTTTTTCTCTTATTCTTTGATCTTCCTCATTAGCTCGTCTCTTCAGATTTTCCAAAATATCCCATACTTTATCTAGAATTTCTATTTTCAGCTCAAGGACTATTTTCTTGAATTTTATCATATGTTTGACAATCATACTATGAATTTCTGATTTTTCAATCTCACTGTAAGATTCATAGAACTTTTCTACTTGATCAATCCTGCCCTCATCAACAATTCTTGTATTTAGAACCTTAAGGCTAGGTTTGAATCCTACCTGAGGAGGTGCTTGAGTGTTTTTCTTGCTCCTTAATTCTCATGAGGATGGATGACTAGTGCTAGCTTCTTTCTTCCTTTTGAACAAAGGCTTATACTCTGGAGGAGTATCTTTGGGTGTAGAAGGAGTACTATCTTCTTTATCCTTATGAATATCATTTTTTTAAATTTTTATCTTTTTCAACTTGGGATCTTCTTGTTCTTCTATTACATTCTTCAATTCTAGGGAAATCTTCTCATCCCTTGCTTTATCAAGATCTTCTTGTGATATAAAATCTATTCTTAGGATCTTTGATGTGACCTTTGCAACCTTTCTTTTTGTTGCAACACTGTTCAACTTAGCATCAACTTCTCTAGTCTTCTCTTCATAGGTTCCCCACCTAGGTTCATTGTCATCCTTAGGGGCTGATAGCAGTACCTGTGCATAAGCTTCAAGAACTTGTTCTTCAACCTCATACCCAAGTGGATGAATCCACTTAGTTCTAGGTTCCACAGCTTCCATACATGTAGTATCAATCTCCACCATGAAGCATATTGTATCCTTATACTTCTCTACAATACTCTCAGGAATCCTATACCTCATCTGCATTCTTGCTTTGAAAGTCTTCAATTCTAGGGTAATGTAATCTCTAAGTGTGCTTTATGTGGATGCCTTGTTTAATATCTGTGGCATGGTAGGAATGGACTTGTCTAGATACAAGTCTGACACTTTACCAACTATATGAAGGTACATATAGATGATTAGGGATCCAAACCTGAATACCTTGATCTTATCATGTTTGATAGCTTTGATATTGCCTATCAACTATGCATGCAAGATTTCACACAAGTTGAACTCTCCATCTTCTTGCACAAGATGGATGGCTACTAGAATAGTGCCCATAGACACACTATGCACCCTGCTAGTATTGGTCCACGAGGTAATATAGTGGTAGTTTGTCAGTGGGGCTGGATTCTTCAAGTGATAGAGTAAAGAAAGATCATGTGGTTGTCGCATGATCGCATGGAATATTCCAACCCCATGTGATCTTGCACCAGTCATTTGATTAGATGTTGAAGGTTTGTGGGTCCTGTCAGTCATGATTGGGTGGTTGCAGTGAATGATTAAATGACATGTGGTACAGTGTAGACCCACTGGTGGGTCTAAGCAGTTTGGCTATCTGAACATCTTTGTTTGGTGGTCCCAATAAGAATCAAAGTGGGTTTTTCTCATTCATGAAGAAAAGTGGTGGTGCTCCAAGTTGACTGGTGATTCAGCAAACAAGCATTTGCGTAACCACTAAACTAAATGGCAGAGAGATAAAGTGTTTCAAGAATTGGAAAAAACTTTTGTCAATAGTTTGCTAAATTTGACTGAGGCCCTTTTAAGAGATAAGTCCTAAAGACCACAAAAAGGAGAGATCTAATGGCCATGACTTAAAGTTAACCTAATTTCAAATGTCGACTGTCGATATGATGACTTGTGCAATAAAGTGACCATTAAAGTTCAAATTTAAATTTATAGAGGGTTTCCAGCGATAGAAGGTACCAAAATTTATGGTTTTAATGGCCGGTTTCAATTGATTTGGTGGCACTAGTTGTTGCAGACTAGTCTGAGGGTCCCTGTGGCAGGTGGCATGATGTTTTTGTGCTAGGAGAAGTATGGTTTTGTGCTCCAGATATGTTTGCAGGTGGCTGATTTGACTGGTCTTCATGGCAATTCCTTGTTGTTTTGTACTATCCTCGCATATTTTGATGATTGCAGAATAGTCTGAGATCTTTTCTCTTTGAGTTGCCTAACTTTCCTACCCCTGCAATAAGTTTTTGACCATTTCCAATTGGTATAGTGGTTTTAACCCTAACCCTAGTCACCCTAAGCTTCATGCAATCTCTTTGAGATTCCCAAGGTGGCTAGTGGTATAAGTAGTGAGTTTTTTGATAGAGTAAGGGTTCTTTTCCGGGTTCAGTTTTGAATTTGGTCAGTTCCATTGGAATAATTTTAATCAGTCCAGAGGTTTTGATTTGGATTAGTTCTAGGGGGTTGTAGTAGGGTTGATCACATTGTATGAGGTTGAATAGAAAATCCTTGTAGTCTTTTGTAGGTTATTGAAGTGGTTTGATTCTTTGTCCTACTTTGAATATGTACATGCCAAATCATACTTAATATAAATGTTTCAAGCTTTGAGGTCTCTTCTTGGTGCCAATATTGTGAGTTTTGGATTTTCTAATCCATTGCATAGGATTACCTTTGCATATGTTCTTTTCTTTAGTTCTTGATTTAGGATTAGGTGAAATATACTTTAGAAGGGACATAGATTCATTTGTTTTGTCTACAAAAGGATCTTATAAGTAGTGGATGGGCTGGAATGTTTATATTTATGGCTATGATTCTTTGACAATAGTTGGTTCATATTCAATGTGTGTATCTAAGATCTACCCAATGGATAATGGCACTGATCCAGGATTAGTATATTCAGTTGAGTTCAATGCTTCATCGGTTCTTATTTACTTCTTTCCTTCCTCATATATCAAGACCTTTTAAGTTTTAGTTTTTTTTTGGTTGATGGTAGTAATACCCTTCACAAGGCCATTTTAACATCCCATAGCAATGAAGATTCAATGAATGCCTAGTTAACATTTAGTAGTCTCTTGCTATCATTTACTTTGTTTAATCCATTTCAAAGTCCAAAAATGCCATAAATTACTAGATTAGGTAAACCCACCATGGTTTTGTAGAGCCAAAAGTGAAGAGGGCAGTCTTGTCCCTATAGTTGGTCTAGTTATCTTACAGAGCTCTCATACTTGGAGTTAACCATTCCTAACACTAGTCTCAAGGCATATTGGTAGCCCTAGTCGGCATAAGCATTTTTGAAAACCAACAAGATGGTGACTCTACTGGGGAGAACAACAATGAGGAACTACATCTGTTAAAATCTCTGGTTGTGGTTATATTACAAAGTCAAAATCCTATTGACCAGATTGATTTTCCCATTTGAGTCACCAACAAGATGGCGATTCTGCTAGGGAATAAATGAAGAATCTTGTTAAAGAAATTAATCTCTAGAGGGAAATGATAAAGAGTCAGATGAACAAACAAGAATTTTCTAAATTTTCTCACCTTAGTTGTGAGTGGCGGCTCTGATTCTCTCTATTTGATCAATATTCCTTCTAATAAATAGTGTGGTTACTTGTGGAGTTTTGTGTTGGTTGGAAGAAGAAACAAAGAGAAAGTACAAAAATTTTCCTCTTCAAGGAGGTGGTGACTCTACATTGCAAAATATGATGGAGCTTCATGGTGAGCTCTAAATCTACCTTGCCTTCCAACCAACAAGGTCTTCTACTACAAAAATACAAGGTATTTCTCAAAGATCTAAAATGTTTCCTTATTAAGTGACCAAGCACTAAAAGAAAGGATAAGGTGTGAATAGAGGTTGCATACTTCAAGTCTTCTGTTGCATCTCTGCAAAATTTTATGGGAGTGTTGCATTAAGTTATGATGGATAATCAAAGGAAAAGCCAGTCTAGGCTACTAGGTTTTATCAGGTTGGATATACCTTTGACTTGTGTTCTTCCAAGGTCCCCACACTCTTTTCCTAGCGAGCTTTTGGATCTGATTCTTGTTTTTGTTTTTTAGTCTGATTCAATAGTGAAGCATGTCCTAGCATTCTATAGATTTATTATAGAATATCAAATTTTTGATGAGGATGTCAGTATGATGTTTTTTGGGAGATCCCTCAAAGGGGTTGCATCTAATTGGTATCTAAATCTGCTCCCAAAATGCATTTCTTCTTTGAATGATTTTAAGTGGTTGTTCTTAGAGGAGTTTGCTGATGATGATGAATGGAAAAGGTTGCAAAGGGACCATCAAAAAAAAGGGGATGCAAGTTATATTCTAGAATAGCCCATATCTAATGCTGAGGGTAGTTCTACTGATGAAGTTTTGTCAGAAGAGTATTTAGATTGTGGCAGTGAGCAGGAATTAGAATCAAGGTGTGCAGGATCCTCCATTCATTCAAAGATGTATGAATGTGATTTCAGTGGTTATTCAGGTGATGATGATGAAGATAGTGATGTAGCAGTGTCTTCATATGAGTTAGATGCACCATGGGAGGAAGAAAATAGTGGTGGAAGTGAACACTCCTTCAGTGAGGAATATGAGGACAAGGAAGTGATAATTTAATGTGACATTAGTAAGTCTGAACATGAAGATCTGAGTGATGTTTTATTCTATAATCCTAAAATGGGTAGTGAATTTAAAGTGTTTTCCAACACTTTATATGATGAAGACTATGATGATTATTAGCCCATTTTTTGTCATGATGTTCAACATGGTGCATTGCATGGAATTACCAATCCATTATTTGAGGAGCATGTGGGGTTTTTAGATTCAATTGAGCCAGTTACACATTTGGAAATATAGAGTCAAGGTATAAATGAAGCCTTTCAGCAGGCAGAGTATGAGTTTTTTGTGTTTCCAATTGATAGCATGCATGAATCAGTAGAGAAGAGTAGGTTTTTATCTGATGATAATGTTCAGGGGCATGCTGAATTGTATCCTCATAGTGAGCAAGATGAAGAGAGTGCCAAAAAAATTTACATGCATTATGAAGATAATTTTTTTTTTTCCTGACAAGCTGATTAGACATGTTGACATGCCTAGTGAAACAAGTGAAAACAAAATCTCTGGTATGCCACATGAGGAAAAGAATGAAAATCAAATTTTTGACAGAGGCAAGAATTAACTCATATTTGATGTTGTAGGTTTTTGTAAAAATGTACATTATGTATATATTTGTCTCCTTCTTGTTGTGTGTTTCCCTTCCTACTTTCCTATTTCCTATGTTTTTTTTAGGTCTCTATGTTTTTCCAGTGGGTGGTCTGCTTTTTCCAGAGATCTAAGGTCCTTGTTGTGCCTACAAGAGGCACACATCCCCAACAAGAGCCACTGTTAGCACTTGCAAAAAATTTCATGGCTACATGTTTTTTCCTCTGGCCTCTACAAGTATTTTTCATGTCTCTGGCTAAAACCCTTGCAAAAATTCAAAAAACTAGCTGCTACTTTGAAAAGCCATTTGTTTTACCTTGGCCATGTTCTAATTTGTTGTTACTTTTTCGGGTGACTTAAGTTCCAATTCTACATGTGCTTATTAGAGACCACCTTACCATGTTCACAGTGAGGTTTTTTATGTGTCGGTGGGGCCCTCTTTAATTTTTCCTATGTCTGACTATTTTAATACTTCCTAATATTTTGGCTTTGTATTTTCCTGGGCCTGGCTCTCTAACACCATCCCGATCTAACGGTGGGTGCTTTTTCTAATGAGATGTGTTAGAGCTATGTGCTTTTGCGATGGTCATTGATTTTCTTTATGATAGAGCTTCTTGAATAGGTGGGTCCATTGACACCTAAGCATAGTTGACGGTTCCTCATTGGCTGATGGATTTAATGAAGTGGCATCAGCGGGCCCAGGTGGGGTCATGTTGTCAGTTGCCTAAGGATCATGTGGTTTTTGCATGATCACATGTAATATTCCATCCCCTTGCAATCATGTGACATCCATTGATCTTGAATCTTACTTGGACGTGTCAATGGGACCTGGTTGCTAGTGTGTCTGTCAGAGGGGTCCTGACATGTTTGAGCACCAACAGTTGGCATATGTTCTTAAGGATTTTTTCTGACACATGTGATGATGCACCATCTATCCAATCTTCCAGGTGGGATTTATCTCTTTATGGGTCTAATGACACATTGGTACAATTGGCAGTTTGTGATAGGTCCACGAGGTAATACAGTGATAGTTTGTCAGTGGGGCTAGATTCTTTAAGTGGAAAAGTAAAGAAAGATCATGTGGCTATCACATCATCGCATAGAATATTCCAACCCCACCCAATCTTGCACCAACCATTTGATTAGATGCCAAAGGTTTATGGGTCCTGTCAGTTTTGACTGGGTGGTTGTAGTGAATGATAAAATGACATGTGGCATAGTGCGAATCCACTAGTGGGTCTGAGCAATTTTTTGGTCAGGACATCTTTGTTTGGTGGTCTTGATAAGTATCAAAGTGGGTTTTGCTCATTCGTGAAGAAAAGTGGTGGTACTCCAAGTTGACTAGTGATTCAGTGAACAAGCATTCATGTAACCACTAAACTAAATGGTGGAGAGATAAAGTGTTTCATGAACTAATAGAAACCTTTGTTGCTAGTTTGCTAAATTTGATTAGGGCCCTTTTAAGAGATAAGTCATAAAAACCATGAAAAGGAGAGATATAATGACCATGACTTAAAGTTAACCTAATTTCAAATGTTAACCGTCGATATGATGACTCGCACCATAAAGTGACCATTGAAGTTCAAATTTAAATTTATAGAGGGTTTCCAGTGATAGAAGGTACCAAAATTTATGGTTTTAGTGGCCGGTTTCGATTGATTTGGTGGTGCTGGTTGTTGCAGACTAGTCCGAGGGTCCCTGTGGTAGGTGGTGTGATGTTTTTGTGCCTGGAGAAGTATGGTTTTGTGCTCAAGATATGTTTGTAGGTGGCTGATTTGACTAGTGTTCATGGCAATTCTTTATTGTTTTGTACTGTGCTCATGGATTTTGATGATTGCAGATCAGTCTGAGATCTTTTCTCTTTGAGTTGCCTAAATTTCCTACCCCTACAATAAGTTTTTAACCATTTCCAATTGGTATAGCAGTTGTAACCCCAACCCTAGTCACCCTAAGCTTCATGCAATCTCTTCAAGATTCCCAAGGTGGCTAGTGGTATAAGTAGTGAGTTTTTTGATAGAGTAAGGGTTCTTTTCCGGGTTCAGTTCTGAATTTGGTCAGTTCCATTGGAATAATTTTAATCAGTCCAGAGGTTCTGATTTGGATTAGTTCCAGGGGGTTGTAGCATGGTTGATCACATTGTATGAGGTTGAATAGAAAATCCTTGTAGTCTTTTGTAGGTTATTGAAGTGGTTTGATTCTCTATCCTACTTTGAATATGTACATCCCTCATCATACTTAATATAAATGTTTCAAGCTTTCAGGTCTCTCCTTGGTGCCAATATTGTGAGTTTTGGATTTTCTGATCCATTGCATAAGATTACCTTTGCATATATTCTTTTCTTTAGTTCTTGATTTAGGATTACGTGAAATATACTTTAGAAGGGACATAGATTTATTTGTTTTATCTACAGAAGGATCTTATAAGTAGTGGATGGGCTGGAATGTTTATATTTATGGCTATGAGTCTTTGACAATAGTTGGTTCATATTCAATGTGTGTATCTGAGATCTGCCCAATGGATAATGGCACTAATCAAGGATTAGTATATTTAATTGAGTTCAATGCTTCATTAATTCTTGTTTACTTTTTTCCTTCCTCATATATCAAGACCTTTTAAGTTTCAGTTGTTGTTTGGTTGATGGTAGTAATACCCTTCACAAGGCCATTTTAACATCCCATAGCAATGAAGATTCAATGAATGCCTAGTTAACATTTAGTAGTCTCTTGCTATCATCTCCTTTGTTTAGTCTAGTCCAAAGTCCAAAAATTCCATAATTTACTAGATGAGGTGCACCCGCCATGGTTTTGTAGAGCCAGAAGTGAAGAGGGTAGTCTTGTCCCTATAGGTTGTCCAATTGTCATGCAGAGCTCTCATACTTGGAGTTAACCATTCCTAACACTAGTCTCAAGGAATATTGGTAGCCCTAGTTGGCATAAGCATTTTTGAACACCAACAAGATGGTGACTCTATTGGGGAGAACAACAATGAAGAACTACATCTGTTAGAATCTCTGGTTGTGGTTATATTGTAATGTCAAAATCCTATTGACCAGATTGATTTGCCCATCTGAGTCACCAACAAGATGGCCACTCTGCTGGGGAATAAATGAACAATCTTGTTAAAGAAATTAATCTCTGGAGGGCCATGATAAAGAGTCAGATGAACAAACAAGAATTTGCTAAATTTTCTCACCTAAGTTGTGAGTGGTGGCTCTGATTCTCTCTATTTGATCAGTGTTCCTTCTGATAAATAGTGTGGTTAATTGTGGAGTTTTGTGTTGGTTGGAAGAAGAAACAAAGAGAAAGTACAAAAATTTTCCTCTTCAAGGAGGTGGTGACTCTACATTGCAAAATATGATGGAGCTTCATGGTGAGCTCTAAATTTACCCTACCTTCCAACCAACAAGGTCTTCTGCTACAAAAATCCCAAGTATTTCTCAAAGATCTGAAATGTTTTCTTATTAAGTGACCAAGCACTAAAAGAAAGGATAAGGTGTGAATAGAGGTTGCATACTTCAAGTCTTCTGTTGCATCTCTACAAAATCTTATGGGAGTGTTGCATTAAGTTATGATGGATAATCAAAGGAAAAGCCAGTCTAGGCTGGTAGGTTTTATCAGGTTGGATATACCTTTGAGTTGTGTTCTTCCAAGGTCCCCACACTCTTTTCCTAGTGAGCTTTTGGATCTGATTCCTATTTTTGTTTGTCAGTCTAATTCAGCAGTGAAGCATGTCCTAGCATTCTATAGATTTAATATAGAATATCATATTTTTGATGAGGATGTTAGTATGATGTTTTCTGGGAGATCCCTCAAAGGGGTTGCATCTAATTGGTATCTAAATCTACCCCCAAAATGCATTTCTTCTTTCACTGAGTTTAAGTGGTTGTTCTTAGAAGAGTTTGCTAATGATGATGAATGGAAAAGGTTGCAAAGGGACCATCAGAAAAAAGGGGATACAAGTTGTATTCCAAAACAACCCATATCTAATGCTGAGGGTACTTCTACTGATGAAGTTTTGTCAGAAGAGTATTCAGATTGTGGCAGTGAGCAGGAATCAAAATCAAGGTGTGCAGGATCCTCCATTCATTCAAAGATTTCTAAATGTGATTTCATTGGTTATTCATGTGATGATGATGAAGACAGTGATGTAGAGGTGTCTTCATATGGGTCAGATGCAACATGGGAGGAAGAAAATAGTGGTGGAAGTGAACACTCCTTCAGTGAGGAATATGAGGACAAGGAAGTGATAATTTAATGTGACATCAGTAAGTTTGAACATGAAGATCTGAGCGATGGGTTATTCTATAATCCTAAAATGGGTAGTGAATTTAAAGTGTTTTCCAACACTTTATATGATGAAGGCTATGATGATTATCAGCCCATTTTTTGTCATGATGTTCAACATGGTGCATTGCATGGAATTACCAATCCATTGTTTGAGGAGCATGTGGGGTTTTTAGATTTAGTTGAGCCAGTTACACATTTGAAAATATAGAGTCAGGGTATAAATGAAGCCTTTCAACAGGTAGAGTATGAGTTTTTTGTGTTTCCAATTGATAGCATGCATGAATCAGTAGAGTAGAGTAGGGTTTTATCTAATGATAATGTTCAGGGGCATGCTGAATTGTATCTTCATAGTGAGCAAGATGAAGAGAGTGCCAAATTTTTTTACATGCATTATGAAGATAGTTATTTTTTTTTGCCTGATAAGCTGATTAGACATGTTGACATGCCTGGTGAAACAAGTGAAAACAAAATCTCTGGTATGCCACATGAGGAAAAGAATGAAAATCAAATTTTTGATAGAGGAAGGAATTATCTCATATTTGATGTTGCAGATTTTTGTAAAAATGTACATTATGTATATAGTTGTCTCCTTCTTGTTGTTTGTTTCCCTTCCTACTTTCCTATTTCTTATGTTTTTTTCTAAGGTCTCATTGTTTTTCCAGTGGGTGGTCTACTTTTTCTAGAGATCTGAGGTCCTTGTTGTGCCTACAAGAGGAACACATCCCCAACAAGAGCCATTGTTAGCACTTGCAAAAAAATTTCATGGCTACATGTTTTTTCCCCTGGCCTCTGCAAGTATTTTTTGTGTCTCTGGCTAAAACCCTAGCAAAAATTCAAAAAACTAGCCATTACTTTGAAAAGCCCTTTGTTTTACCCTGGCCCTATTCTAATTTGTTATTTTTTTTTTTGGGTGACTTAAGTTCCAATTCCACATGTGCTTATTAGAGACCACCTTACCATGTTCACGGTTAGGTTTTTCATGTGTTGGTGGGGCCCCCTTTAATTTTTCCTATGTCTGACTATTTTAATACTTCCTAATGTTTTAGCTTTGTACTTTCCTAGGCTCGGCTCTCTAACACCATCTCAATCTAATGGTGGGTACTTTTTCTCATGAGATGTGTCAAAGCTATGCACTTTTGCAATGGCCATCAATTTTCTTTATGACAGAACTTCTCAAACAAGTGGGTCCATTGACACCTAAGAACAGTTGGCGATTCCTCATTGGCTGATGGATTTAATGAAGTGGCATCAGCAGGCCCAGGTGGGGTCATGTTGTTAGTTTCTTGAGGATCATGTGGTTGTCACATGATCACATGGAATATTCCATGCCCTTGCGATCATGGGACGTCTGTTGATCTTGAATCTTACTTGGACATGTTGGTGGGACTTGGTTGCTGGTGTGTCTATCAGAGGGGTCCTGATGTGTTGGAGCGTCGATGGTCAGCATATATTCTTAAGGCTTTTTTCTAACACATGTGATGATGCACCATCTATCCAATCTTCCAGGTGGGATTTATCGCTTTGTGGATCCAATGACATGTTGGTACAATTGGTAGTTTTTGATTGGTCCACGAGGTAATACAGTGGTAGTTTGTCAGTGGGGCCGGTCTTCAAGTGACAAAGTAAAGAAAGATCATGTGGCTATCACATGATCACATGGAATATTCCTACCCCATGTGATCTTGTGCCAGCCATTCGATGAGATGATGAAGGCTTGTGGGTCCTATCAATCATGACTGGGTGGTTGCAGTGAATGATAAAATGACATGTGGCATAGTGTGGACCCACTAGTGGGTCTGAGCAGTTTGGTGGTCTGGACATCTTTTTTTGGTGGTCCTCATAAGTAATAAAGTGGGTTTCGCTCATTTGCAAAGAAAAGTGGTGTTGCTCCAAGTTGACTAGTGATTCAGCAAACAAGCATTCGCGTAACCACTAAACTAAATGGCAGAGAGATAAAGTGTTTCACAAACTGGTGAAAACCTTTGTCTCCAGTTCACTAAATTTTATTGGGGCCCTTTTAAGAGATAAGTCATAAAGACTGTGAAAAGGAGAGATCTAACAGCCATGACTTAAAGTTAACCTGATTTCAAATGTCGACTGTCGATATGATGACTCACGCCATAAAGTGACTGTTGAAGTTCAAATTTAAATTTATAGAGGGTTTCCAGTGACAGAAGGTACCAAAATTTATGGTTTTAGTGGCCGGTTTTGATTGATTTCATGGCGCTAGTTGTTGCAGACAAGTCTGTGGGTTCCTATGGTAGGTTGCATAATGTTTTTGTACCAAGAGAAGTATGGTTTTGTGCTTGAGATATGTTTTTAGGTGGCTGATTTGACTGGTGTTCATGGTGATTCCTTGTTGTTTTGTAGTCCTCACAGATTTTGATGATTGCAGATCAGTTTGAGATCTTTTCTCTTTGAGTTGCCTAACTTTCATACCCCTGCAATAAGTTTTTGAGCATTTCCAATTGGTATAGTAGTTACAACCCTAACCCTAGTCACCCTAAGCTTCATGCAATCTCTTTTAGATTCCCAAGGTGGCTAGTGGTATAAGTACTAAGTTTTTTGATAGAGTAAGGGTTCTTTTCTAGGTTTAGTTCTAAATTTGGTCAGTTCCATTGGAATAATTTTAATCAGTCCAAAGGTTCTAATTTGGATTAGTTCTAGGGGGTTGTAGTAGGGTTGATGACATTGTATGAGGTTGAATAGAAAATCCTTGTAGTCTTTTGCAGGTTATTGAAGTGGTTTGATTCTCTATCCTACTTTGAATATGTACATGCCTCATCATACTTAATATAAATGTTTCAAGCTTTCAAGTCTCTCCTTGGTGCCAATATTGTGAGTTTTGGATTTTCTAATCCATTGCATAGGATTACCTTTGCATATGTTCTTTTCTTTAGTTCTTGATTTAGGATCAGGTGAAATATACTTTAGAAGGGACATAGATTCATTTGTTTTGTCTACAGAAGGATCTTATAAGTAGTGGATGGGCTGGAATGTTTATATTTATGGCTATGAGTCTTTGACAATAGTTGGTTCATATTCAATGTGTGTATTTGAGATCTGCCCAATGGATAATGGTACTAATCAGGGATTAGTATATTTAGTTGAGTTTAATGTTTCATCAGTTCTTGTTTACTTCTTTCCTTCCTCATATATCAAGACCTTTTAAGTTTCTTTTTTTGTTTGGTTGATGGTAGTAATACCCTTCACAAGGCCATTTTAACATCCCATAGAAATGATTATTCAATGAATGCTTGGTTAACATTTAGTAGTCTCTTGCTATCATCTACTTTGTTTAA
Organism: Chamaecyparis obtusa; assembly: GCA_027943335.1. Taxonomy (NCBI): domain Eukaryota; kingdom Viridiplantae; phylum Streptophyta; class Pinopsida; order Cupressales; family Cupressaceae; genus Chamaecyparis; species Chamaecyparis obtusa. The sequence continues at coordinate 810,261 of BSBK01003571.1, forward strand.
TCTAGTCCAAAGTCCAAAAATACCATAAGTTACTGGATTAGGTGCACCCACCATGGTTTTGCAGAGCTAGAAGTGAAGAGCTCAGTCTTGTCCCTACAATTGATCCAGTTGTCTTACAGAGCTCTCATACTTGGAGTTAACCATTCCTAACACTAGTCTCAAGGCATATTGGTAGCCCTAGTTGGCATAAGCATTTTTGAACACCAACAACCCCGGTGCACTTGGATTGGACCCTCTTGAGATCACAAAAATTGTAGAGTCAGACCATTAATACAAACCCTATTGAGGCCAAATTTTCATTTTTCTAGGAATATGTGCGTTATTGAAATTTTTTTTGGAACATACACAATTAGCACTCCTAGGGATTAGTACATTTAGTCAGTTGATTGTTCATGTGCATGGTTTCTTTGTCCCCTATTCATTATTTTCAGACATGCTTGGAATCACTTGCTTGCTATTTTGCATGCTTGTTTATCTATTTGGTTATTGAAAATGAATGATCCCAGAAGAATCTTCAAACGTAGATAGAAAAATTTGCAAACAATCTGAAATTGAAAACCTAAAATTTGCAAAATCTAAAGTAAAATTCCTTTCTAGAGTCAAAAGTCATCCCAAAATGTTAGAAAGTCATACGAGTTTTGGCAATTGTCATTTCAGAACCCTTGTATTGTCGTATGATAGCTTGTATAGTGTCATACAAGTTTTTCCACCAGTCAAAAACAAAAAGTCAAAATCTTGCTATCAATTATCATGCGAGCTTTGCAACTATCATACAAGTTTTTTCAACTGTCATTTCAGAGTATACCCACTATCGTATGATCCTACAAAAATTCATTTGAGAAATTTTGAAAAATTATTAGAAAATTGTCAAAATTGTCAAAGAATCAATTTTTACAGCCTATTTCCAAAATCTGTCAAACAAATCACTATGTCAAGAATAGAGAAGAAACTAGAACAAATTCATTCATTTTCCTAAAGTGAGCTCTTGAGTTTGATTTTTCCTTCTGATTTATCGATTTGAATCTTTTTCATCTTGTGTCAAAACCTTGTCAAAATTATCTTCAAATTCAGTCTTGTTACTAAAATGGGTAAGTGTTGTGAGCTCATGCTCACCATCTGTTGGTCATCTACCCACATTACTATGGCATAGTATCCTTCATTTACATCCTATCAAATCTTCAATTAATTCAATCTTGACAAGGTTGCATCATTCGATCTTCTTGAATCAAGTCATTCTTTAGTTGTCTTCATCTTGCTTCCTTGCTTCACCCAAGGTTAATGGTGGAAACTAGAGCTTCCTCACATAAGAAATATGGAGAAGCACTTAACACTACAAATTTTTCTACTCACATAGGTCCAACTCTTGAACAACTATAATTTTGGTGTTTACAAAGATGACGATCTTGGAAACTTTTGATTGAAAACTGGTTACATACCTTCTCCCTCAACTCATGGAGGTAATCAAAAAACCCCTCCTCAAACTATTCCATGGAGTCCTAAAACTCCTAACATGTCTCACAGAGGCATGCAACATGGGTCTCAAGGCCCCCATTCTCAACATGGTATGGATCAAGAACCTACCCCTTCTGAAATTGCTAAATATCAAAATGATGATGAATTTAAGAAAATGATGAAGAATTTCTTGAAAGAAGATAGAGAGGCATATTTTCTAGAGTTATCTCATCAAGGAGCTAAAATTCCTCCAAAATTTAATGTTGAAAATATCATTATGCATGAGGAATAAACTCCTATCATAGCCATGATGAAACATATCCATGTCATGCAAGTCAAACTTAACAAACTTGAAAAAGAAAAGGAACCTAAGGAGTTCTCCATGGAGGCCCTATGCCCTTTTCCATTTGATAAAGACTTGTACATGCCACCATTCCCTAAATGAGTGGAAATTCCTAAATATGATAAGTATGATGGAAAATGTGATCCTCAAGATCATGTTAGAGAATTATGTACTCAATTTATGGAGTTTATGCATGAACCAACCTACCTAATGCATCTCTTCCCTTGATCTCTGGGAGGAGTAGTCATTCATTGGTTCTCTAGAATGCCTCCAACTATCAAAAATTTTGAGGAGTTAATCAAACTATTCTATCAACATTACTCCTACAATATTCAACATCTAGTCACCATGATCGACATCTGCAATCTAAAACAACATCTAGGTGAACCATTCCTAACATTTCTCAAGAGATGGAGGAAGAAATTTTCTCTATATGCTAGACCCATTCTAAAAATTGAGAGGCTAGAAATCTTCGTCAAAAATCTTTTTCCAAAAATCAACTACCCTTTACACTTGCAAAATCATACATCTTTTGATAAGATGGTAGATAACGTGATCAAAATTGAGAAAGTACTTGTGAAAAAAGGAGATATCACACTTCAAAATGACAAGTATGAATCTGGATCTAGTTCTAAAGACAAGAATAAAAACTAGAACAAGAATAAAGGCATTGTCATAGATGGCACTGTTGATACTATATGTGCCCCATCCAAGGCACCCACTTTCAATCTCACTGTTGGCACCCAAGCCATCAAAGCTTCTAAAGATAAAGAAATAGAGGCCAACAAAAAGTCATCTGATTATAAACCTTGGGCTACGAATCCTAATCGCAAATTCACTCCTCTTGGAGAATCCTTGGAATCTACCATGAAAACTCTGTTGGAAAACAAAATCATCTACTTGCTTGAGATAAAGGTCTTTGATCCCGACCCAAAATTGAAATGGTGCAGAGAGATCAATTTCTATGAATTCCATCACAATAAGGGTCATAAGACTAATAACTATGTTCACTTGAAGCACATCATACAAGAAAAAATTAATAATGGAGAAATCATGATTGATAATCATAAGAGTAATAATCATCATATAGCATTCACAGAACCATTTCCTAAACATGGCAAAGAAGATTCTTCTTCTTAGCCTAATATGGGTGCTAAAGTCAATTGTGCCTACTCTAAAAACAATGTTGTTATCAATATGGTTGAACCATGCCTATTTGAGCATTGTAACATCATCACAATTGTGAGAAAAGATAGAGAAAATCAATCAGCTAATGCAGTTACTCGATCACAAGCTTAGGCACATCTACAAGGACAAATACTAGATTCATCAAATGTCCCTAAGGTGCCTTTCAATCTTTCATCTTCTTCTAAACAGAAGTGATAGGGAGAATCCCCAATGCTTCTTGAGTTTTCTAAACTCTACCTAGGTCTCACTTGGGACCTTCTAGGGTTTCCTCAATCCACCCTCCAATCACTAGGAAAGACTCAAATTCTCCTACTGCCAAGAGTTCTTCCTATCATATCAGATATCTACTCCCTATCTTCAAGAATACTCTACCATTGAGTAACTCACAAGCCCTAACCTATAATAGTGATTGTAAGAGGCTAAGGGCTAATTAAACATCATTTTTGTCTCCTCCTAGGAATCTCTAATTACCAAGTTTCATCATCTCTCTATCACTCTCTATTTTTCTAAGTTTTAGGCCTTGTAGTGTTTTGGACCAATTAGGCCTCCAAAAAGATAGAAATCTCCCTACTCTACTACTTCTTTCCAAATAACCCTCTGATATTAGTTGGCAGTTCAACTATAAACCTTGAGACCCTATAGATTTTCTAGGTCTAAGGACCTGACACTGTCTGTATGCCCTATTCCCAAATTAGGGCCTTCTCCTAGTTTTTAGGCTTGTCTTTGGTTTTTGGTCTTAAAACTTGGCTTACTAATAACTTGGGCACTCCTTCTCTTCATAGAGCACCTACATATCATCAAAACTTACTATCAAAGCCTTCTTGGCATTTGACACAACTACTACAATATAATGACAAAATAATTAGGTCTTCCTAGTTAAGCTTTCACATATAGCTCGCCTAGGGAAAGACCTTAAAAATTCTTGCTAGCACTTCCAGAGCCCATACTTGAGGCACATGGTAGTTTGACAACCCTATTCTCCATCCCCAAAAGGTTGTACAATTGCTACAGTGGGAAATGGAGCTAGGCTTACATTTTTCCCTCACTGTCAAACTTGGACAGTGGACTGTACAAAGAAAAATATTTAACTAAATGCTAAGTAAAACTATCAAATGCACAAACCAAAAATTGTAAAAACCCTAAAACATGTAGTACATCAGATTCAAATAGATAACAATGTCGATTCAATCCATTTGGATACAAGAATAACCCTATCCTTAAGTTCTTTCTCTATTCACAGTTAAAAACTCCTAGTTACAGTCACTATGTCCATACACAAATGAATGCTCTCCCATGAAATTAGGGTTTTTCCAGCTTATATATGCTTCCTCCATGAGTTTTAGGTCTTTTAGGCATTCCCAAACCTCATGGAGGCTGAAACCCTCATACCTAGGGTTTTAAACTTAGCAACTTTTCAAAGTTGCAAATGTTGCTCGACAACAATTTGACAACTTTTAAAACTTGTCAATTTTTCTAGCTTCCTAGGTATTTCAACACCATCCAAGCCTTCCCAATCCTAAAATGGATAACCCAAAGTACTAAGACCCTTAATATATCAACTTGTCATGTACAACATTACAAACCTGCTATCAACATGAATTGTAGGACTGACATGAAGACTATCTACTCCCAACCTAGAACTTAGACTCTTAACAAGACTCTCACCACACCACTCATACTCATAAGACCTTATTTAATTACATTTCCCTTCAAGAGGGAGTTTCCACAACTAAAATAGGAAAACCAACTATCCCTTTAAGGGTGCTCCTGCACCATGCTACCGAGAACAAGAAATCAAGTCACCCCTAGTGATAGGAGTGTAGGATAAACCCCTAGCCTTTTGAAGGCATTCTTAGCTACCCAAGTAGCTTTAGCATCAGACTATCCCTTCCACTATATCAAATGCTCCATGTATGTGCCCTGCCTGGTCTTCTTCTTGACTCTAGAAGCTAGGATCTTCTCTACTACTAGTGTAGGTGTAGGACTAATTTGAACATCTTTGTGAATCTCCTCACTATCTGACTAAGAGATGGTAGGTACAGGTGTAGGCCCTCTATATATCACTAAGTCATGCACATTAAATATAGGGGATATTTCCAAACCTAATGGCAAGTCCATTTTGTAGGCATTTTGCCCATATTTTGCAAGTACCTTGCAGGGTCCTATTCTTCTCTTTTGAAGTTTAGTGGGAACACCCTTCTGCAATCTAGACTTATTAAGGTGGACCATTACAAGGTCTCCTATAGAAAACTAAAGGTCCTTCCTCCCTTCATCAACCTTGACTTTCAACTTCTATGTAGCCTCTTGGAGCTACTTTTTTACTTGATCATGAACCTCCTTCATTGATTGTGTGAAGTCCTCTGCATAGGCACTCCTTCCTTCCTCAGTATCTAGGTGTCTTATCTCACACACACCCCTAGGATGTAGCCCATATACAACCTCAAAAGGGTTTTTCCCTATTGTTCTATCCACACTATCATTATAGGCATACTCTACCTATGGCAATAACTGATCCCACATCACTACATACTCCTTTGTCAAACATCTAAGAAGATTTCCCAACACCCTATTGATGACTTCAGTCTGACCATCAGTTTGGGGATGGTAAGCTGATCCAAATGATAGATTAGTTCCTAATCTCTTCCATAGGGTCTTCCAAAAATGACCCATGAACTTGACATCTCTATCAGAGACTATTCTTAGTGGCAATCCATGAATCCATACCACTTCTTTAAAGAACAAATGTGCAATATGGTTGGCATCATGAGTGGGCTTGCAAGCTATGAAGTGGCTCATCTTGCTAAATTTGTCCACAACCAAAAATATACTATCTCAACTAGTTTTGGTTCTTGGTAACCCCACTATGAAATTCATGCTGATGCATTCCCAAGGCCTATTAGGAATGGGGAGAGGTTGGTACAAACCTACATTGGATGAAGTGCCTTTGGCTTTTTGACAAACTAGGCATTGTTCCACATACCTCCTGATGTCCTTCTGCATCCTAGGCCAATAATAGAACCTTTGCATAAGTTCAAGTGTTTTGTTGAGGCCAAAATGCCCACTCAAACTCCCATTATACTTCTCTTGTATCAAATTTTCTCTCATGGAGCCTCTAGGCACACATAACTATCCACCTCTAAACAATAGGTCATTCTGAATTGTATAATCTACAAATTGACTATGAAAATGATTCTTGAATTCTTTACAAACCTGGTATGCTTCTACAAAGTCTTCATCCCCTTCATAGAGTTCTCTAAAACTCTCAATACCTATGCTTTGGAGCTGCACTTCTTGGACTATCAAAAGTCTCCTACTCAAAGCATCAGCCACCTTGTTTAGTTGCCCCTTTTTGTGCTTGATTGTGAATGTATAAGCCTCCAGATATTCCATCCATTTGAGATGCCTATTGATCAACTTCTCCTATGAATTGATAAAACTTAAAGCCTTATTATCAGTATATACCACAAATTCTTTAGGAAGAAAATAATGCCTCCATTTTCTCAAAGATTGTACTAGAGCATACAACTCTAAGTCATAAGAAGAATAAGAATATCTCTTCTTAGCCTCATTCAACTTCTCCCTTTAAAATGCCACTAGTCTATTCTCTTGATTTAATACTACCCTAACTGCTATGCCACTTGCATCACACTCTAAAGTGAATAATTTATCAAAATTAGGAAAAACCAATATAAGTTGTGTAGCCACTCTCTTTTTCAATAATTCAAAGCCTTCACCAGCCTCCAGAGTCCATTTGAACTTAGTTTTCACTCCACCCTTAATGGTATCTAAGACTGGTGGACAAATTTCACTAAAACCTCTAATGAACTTCCTATAGAATTGGGCAAGTCCATGGAAACTCCTTACCTCAGTGCTACTTGTAGGTGTAGGCCAATTGAGTATTGCTTCCACCTTACTAGGATCTATCTTCAAGTTACCTTGAGACACCACAAAACCAAAATAAATCAGCTCCTTCTTCATAAACTCACACTTTTCCAAGTTGATAGATAGCTTCTCCTCATGGAGTCTCTTCATCACAACTTGCAAATGTTGGATGTGCTCTTCTTTAGTCTTGCTAAAGATTAGGATATCATCCAAGTATACCACTACAAATCTACCTATATAGTCCTTCAACACCTCATTCATCAACCTCATGAAGGTGCTTGGATCATTGCTAAGCCCAAAGGGCATGACCAACCATTCATAGAGCCCTTCTATGGTCTTGAACGTAGTCTTCCATTCATCCCCCTCCTTGATCCTTATTTGATGATATCTACTCTTTAAATCTAGCTTGGTGTAGTACCTTGCTCCTCCTGAATAGTACGTAAGATCTTCAATCCTTGGAATGGAAAATCTATACCTTATAGTGATCCTATTGATTTCCCTTGAATCTATACAAAGTCTCCACTTACCTCCCTTCTTTGATGCTAAGACTATAGGCACTACACATGGGCTAATGCTCTTCTTGATTAGTCCTTGGTCTAAGAGCTCTTACACTTGTCTGGCTATCTCCTTGTTTTGATCAAGAGTCATCTTATATGCTACTTTATTCGGCAGAGATACCCATGGTATGAAGTTAATTTGATGACTTATAGCTCTGGGAGGTGGTAAGATGGTAGGTGACCCATCACTCACTATGTCTTTAAACTCTTTCAAGAGTTCTTGCACTTCCTTAGGCAATGGTATAGATTATGCCTTCTTCTCATCACTAGGCTTCACCATGACAACAAAATGTGTTCCTTCTCTATCCTTCATGTCTTGGATGTACTCCTTACCCCTTTGCAGAAAGATATTAGGTCTTGCTGATGTAGATCCTTCATCCTCTATGAGTGATTGAATTCTATAGGTGACCCCATCTTTTTTTAAGGAATAGGAATTCCTTTCTCCATCATGTATTGTCTTTCTATCAAAATTCCATGGCCTACCTAAGAGTAGGTGGCATGCACCCATTGGAAGTATATCACATAGGACCTTATTTTCATATTTACCTATTGAGAAATCAACCCATGCCTACTCATTAACAAGAACATGTTATCCTTTATTCAACCATATGACCCTATAAGGATTTGTGTGAGGTATTTTAGTTAGTCCAAGTTTGCTGACTGCCTCCTCTGAGATGATATTATCAGTAGACCCTAAGTTTATGATCATCTTGCACACCTTACCAAGTATTTTTCACTTCACCCTAAACATGGCTCTCCTTTTTTTAGCCTCTTCTTTAATAGGTTCTTTAATAAGGATTCTTCTAATCATTAGATTCTCTCCACTTTTTGAATCAAGATTGATTTTAGGAGATTTGACACTACTGGATTCTTCTTGGGCTATGTAATTAATCCTCTTCTAACCATATGAGCAAAAGCCTTCTCAGGGCATCTATAGGCTGGGTGACCAAGTTGATTACAATGGAAACACTTCATGGATGCAAAGTGTGAAGCTCTACCCGATCCTCCAAATCTTCCTCTTCCTCCACCTTGGAAACCCCTACCACTACTCATACTTCCTCTTCCACTAGTTTCATTAACAATCTCTGTCAGTTTGGACTCCCCTTGAGCTCTAAATTCACTACCCCTGCCTACAAGGCTACCTCTATGACCTCTATTATGTTTTCCTCTACCTCTACCTTTAGATGACTAATCATGCTTCTTCCTACTTTTATCCTCTATTTTCAATGCCATTTGGTAGCATTGTCTCACCGTTCTAAAAGTAGCAAGGCTCATATCCTCCTGGATAGACCACTTGAGTCCATTTTGATATCTAGCCAACCTTATGATTTCATCTTCTACTATTTTTTATCTTAGGCACAATTTTTGGAATTCTTCTGTATAGGCTTGGACATCTAGGTCCTTTTGTCTAAGTTTTTGTCTTCTCCTATGAAGCTGAACTTCATAGTCATTTGGAAAATATGTTTGTTTTAGTTTTAGCAACATGCCTTTCTAAGTGGCAATAGGACTCTTGCCCTCTTTTTCCCTTTCATTCTACACATACTTCCACCAGGTGAGTGCTGACCCCCTCAACCAGACTTAGCCACTTTCAATTTTTGGGCTTCAGTTACACCATCACACTCAAAGTGATTTTCAAGACTATCAATCTAGTCCAGGACTAGATCAGGGTCCATATGTTCAATGAAAATTTTTACTCCTTCCAATGCCTTCCCACTTAAGGCTTTGAGTGCCTTCAAGAAGGGTTCCTCTGCTATCACGGGATCAAGACTGGGAGCTTCTTCCTCCAAGTCTATCTCCTTCTCCTTAGCTTCCTACTCTTCCTTCTAATCTACCTTGTCCTTCACTCTCTCTATTTTATCTTGGACTTCACCCAAGAGCCACTCTAATTGAGCCAACCTCTCTCTTAGTAGTCAGTTATCTTCCTGTTGCTCCTCAACCTTATTAGCCAATTTGCATTAGTCACCATCCTGCTAGATCTAACTAATTCTTCACTTGATTTGGTGGCCTACAACATCCACAGTCTACAACACTACTTCCCAAATATTTCCCAATGTGATGAAGGGTGCTCCCCTTAATACTAAAAACACATAACATAAATAGAGAAATAACAACAATATGCAAGAACATAAAATTGGCTTCTTATTATCTCCACAAATGTGGAATTACAAACTTTCAGAATTACAATATGCAAAGCCACGTGGGCATTCCCTTACAATATTCTATAGGACAAAGCCTTGAATCAATACCCAGATCTACTACCTAGAACTATGCCGAACTACCTAAGACAACACTACAACCTTCCTTATATAGGCAATTTTCCACCACCTGGGAAGGTTCCAGAATTTTTTAGCCCTAAGGGCTGACCAAAATTAGAATTATTTTATTTTTCATTTTATTACATCAAAGTCAGCTCAGAATAACTTTTGAAACCCGAATAGAAATTTTGAAGGAAAATTATTTTCCGCCATTTCAGGTGACCCAACTTCCAGAGACCATAAGTCATCACCCATTGACCTGATTGACTATTATAACCCCATTTCAGAAAGGGTGTGAGGAGCTCTACAACACTTAAATAAGAAAGCTTCATTGAAAAATTTGACCTCATCCAGGGCCTCTAAAGCCTTCAAATTTGAGTTCAAAGTTTCTGTACCCTATTTCCAAAATCAAAAAATTTCAATATCTTCAAAACTATACTTGATCTAGCAATGAAACTTTACAGGTAGGCTGATATGACTAAGATGAACCTCCAACTATGAAATTAGAACACTCTAAGATCATATGACCAACTTACTAAAAATAGCAAGTTTCCATAAATAGAAGCTCTACACAAGATAGTCCTTACTGAAAAGAAACCAGAAATATTTTTGGGTGATGCAAGATTGCTCTTACACCCAGGATGCTCCTGCATTAGACACCCAGGGTAATTTGAGAAGTGACCCTATCATGACTCAAGTGTGAAGAGGGAAACCAAGACATTTAACCTCCTGCTTTGTCAGCCATGATGAATCTTCAACAAGTCATCCTTTCCACTTGACTAGATATTCTTCATATGTCATGTTCCTTGTGCTTCTACCAACATGACTGTCTAGTATATCCTCAATGTCCTTAGTATCTAAACTAGTTGCTGGAATACTCCACTATGCTGCTATGATCTCATCTTCAACACCTCCTTCATGATACTCTATCAAATCTGAAATGTTAAACACTGGTGAAATATTCAGCTTAGTAGGCAATTCTACCTCATATGCATTTCCTAAATCATGCTTCTTCAGTATATTACATGGTCCAAACTTCTTCATTTTCAGCTTGTTGTATGTACCAACTAGAAATCACTCCTACAAATGAACCATGACTTCATCTCCAACCTAAAATTCCTTATGCCTCCTTTTCTCATCTGCCTTAGCCTTATATTGCACAGTAATCTTGGTAATGTGCTTCCTCACCTCCTCATGAATGTTCTTCAAATGTTCTGCAAAATCCTCAGCTTCAGCACTACTTATTTCTCCTTTATCTATCTTCCTCAACTTAGATGCATTTCTAGGACTACTTCCATATACAATCTAGAATGGTGACTTACTAGTGCTCTTGTTGACAAAATTATTATATGCAAATTCCACCTATGGTAAAATAAAATCTCATCCTATTGGCTTATCCCCAACCAAACATCTCAACAAATTCCCCAAACTCCTATTCACCACCTTTGTCTATCCATCAGTCTATGGATGATGTGATGAACTGAAATTCAAATCTATCTTCAACTTCTTCCATAATGTGCACCAGAAATATGCAACAAACTTAGTGTCTCGATCTGAAACTATGCTTTTTGGCAAACCATGTAGTCTCACTACTTCTCTGAAAGACAATTCTGCTACATGAACAACATCATTAGTCTTCTTGTAGGGAATAAAATTTGCCATCTTTGAAAATCTGTCAACTACCACAAAAATTGAATCATGTCCCCACTGTGTCCTTGGTAAACCAAGAACAAAGTCCATACCGATATCCTCCCAAGGCTTCTCTGGTATAGGTAATGGCTGATACAACCCTATATTTTACTTCACTCCTTTCACCATCTGACATACTTTGCAACTCTGTACAAACTTCTTCACATCTTGCTACAACTACGGCCAATAATAATTGTCACTAACCAAAGCAAGGGTTTTATCACAACCAAAATGTCTAGCCAATCCTCCGCTATGCTTCTCTTTAATGAGGTTCTCCCTCATAGAACTTTGTGGAATGCACAACTGACTCCACCTGAATAGCATATCATCCTAAATGATAAAATCCAACCACTTCATTCTGTCTAGAGTAATGAAATTTTTTACAAGCTTTCCAAGCTTCACCAAAATCAAGATCCTCTAGATACAAATTCTTGAGTTCCTTGAACCCAACCACCTCAATTTGCATCTTTGTCAGGAACAGTTACCTTCTGTTAAACGCATCTACAACCCTGTTAGACTTTCCACATCTATGTTTCAAAACAAATGTATAACTCTACAAAAACTCAACCCATTTCAAATGTCTCTGATTCAACTTTCTTTGACTATTCAAATATTGCAAAGCTTGATGATTAGTATACAAAAAAAACTCCTTAGGAAGTAGATAGTGTCTCCACTTCTTCAATGCTTGAACTATAGCATAAAATTCCTGATCATAAATAGAATATTTTCTCTTGGCATCATTCAACTTCTCACTGAAATAAGCAATAGGTTTACCTTCTTGGCTCATAAAAGCTCCTATTGCAGTACCACTAGCATAACAGTCTACTTGAAACAACTTATTAAAATCTAGAAGTGCTAAAATAGGTTGTTTTGTAACTTTTTGTTTCAACAGTTTAAAACACTTATCTACCCTATTAGGCCACTTGAACTCTTTTCTATCCCCTCTCATTGTTTCAGTCAAGGGTCCACAAATATTGCTAAAATTTTTGATAAATTTTCTATAAAAGCTAGCCAAACCATGAAAAGATCTTACCTCAGTAGTACTCCTTGGAGTAGGCCATTCAAGGATAGCCTGTACTTTCTTTGGATCCATTTTCAGACCTTCTGCTAAAACTACAAATCCCAAATACACTAACTCTTTCTTCACAAAATTGCACTTCTTTAAATTAATCAACAATTTCTCATCTCTTAACTTCTCAAATAGCATACAAATATGCATCATATGTTCCTCCAATGTCTTGCTAAAGATCAAAATATCATCTAGGCAAACAATGACAAAATTACCCAAAAATTCTTTCAAAACCTCATTCATGAGCCGCATGAAAGTGCTCGATGCATTGGTTAGGCCAAAAGGCATGACTAACCACTCATACAGTCTTTCCTTTTTCTTGAAGGTAGTTTTCCATTCATCTCCTTTTCTGATCTAAATCTGCTGATATCCACTCTTAAGATCTATCTTTGAGAAATACACAACCCCACTCAAATAGACCATAATATCATCCATTCATGGCAATGGAAATTGGTACTTGATTGTGATCTTGTTTATTATTCTAGAATCTATACACATCCTCCATTCTCCATTCTTCTTTGGTGCTAATACTGCTGGTATAGCATAGGGACTCAGACTCTCTCAAATTAACCCCTTCTACAATAACTCATGTACTTGTCTGTTCAACTCTTCACTTTCTACTGGAGTCATTCTGTGTCTGCATTCTTTGGAAAACTGGCTCCTAGAGTCAAATCCATCTGATGACTAATCTTCCTTACTGATGGTAATCCATTAGGTACATTATCAGATACAATATCCTAAAACTCATTTAACAAATCTACAACCTCTATAGGTACATCCTCCATTTCCTCTTTACCAACTTTTGGAATTAAAGAAAAACACACATGCTCATGCCTCATACCATCTAGGAATTTTCTTCCATCAACAAAAAGTTATTCTTGCATTACCACATACCTTTTCTTTGGTCTCCTTCAATGGCTTTAGCTTATGTCGCACTCCATCCTCTATCAGGGAATAGGTATTTGCATGACCATCGTGTACAATACATTTGTCAAACTACCATGACCTATCCAACAACATGTGACATGCATCCATAGGTATGATATCACATAGTACCTCATCATTGTACCCACCAATCTTGAACTTTACTAGGTACTATTCACTGACCATGACCTTGTGGTCATCCTACACCTAGGCAATCTGATATGGATGTGGGTTTTTATGTCTCTTGAGCTTCAACTTTATCACCATCTCTTCTAACACCAAATTTTTAGTGCTTCCACTATCAATAATCACATCATAGCATTTACCATCACACTTACATCTAGTGCAAAATAGGCTCCTCCTTTGTTTAGGTTCATTCTCACCACTCACCAGGACTCTTCTATTAATCAATGTTTCTCCTCTTTCAGCATCTTCAAAATTTGAGGATCTAGCATCTTCATCTACATGTGCCACTCTAGCTTGACCTTCATTCCTCCTATCCATCCTTCCATGGCATTGAGGACATTCAAATGCCTTATGACCTTCTTCTCCACAGTGAAAACATGTTCCAGAAACCTCCTCTTCCCAAACCTTGTCCTCTTCCTCTTCCTCTCTGATCTCTATTGTTCTAATCTTGAAAATGATTGAAATTGTTTCCTCTCTTATTTTAACTGCTATTGGCCTCATCCTTCTTTTTTGGATCTTCATTTCAGCCTCCATATGACTGTCCACCAGATCATCCACCGTGACCTCTTCCATTTTGTCTGCTCTCAAACTTCTTGATTAGCTTTTCCTCTACTTTTAGGGAAAACTAGTATGCCTCTTCAATAATGTTCATTCATACTAGATTTGGCTCCTCCTGAATGCTTGGTCTTAACCCATTAAGGTAACGGGAAACTTTCTCCTTATCAGCTTCTGCATGGCCTATTCTGATAATGATTTGATAGAACTTTTGTGTATACTCCTGAACAGATCATCCCGCTTGCTTCAAACTTTGCATTTTCTTTAGTAGGTCAAGCTCATAATCAACAGGGATGAACTGTCACTTCAATTTATCCACCATCTGATCCCATCTTGTGATTTTATCTTTCCCTCTTCTATTTCACTCCAATTGAATCTCTTGCCACCAGATCAACTCCTCTAGGTTAAGATTTCCCAAAAATGTAGGAACCTCAATCTTAGGTCTTTTTCTAGTCTTGGAAATGGCCTGAAAAAGTCTTTCTTCCTCCTATTTTACAACTTTGACTTCTCCTTCTTGATCTTCTTCTTTGACTTCATCCTCACTTTTGTCTTTGACATTAAGATTCATTTCTCTATGAATCTCTTCTTGCAATGCTCGCACTTGTCTCTAGAGCACTCTAACCTCAGGTGTTACAACACCAACTCTTCCGCCACATTCCCTTGGTGGAGGCATTTTCATGATGCACACTAAAACCCTAACCATGGTCCTGGTGCAAACTGCCTCACAGTCAGTGATCTATTTACAGAGAAACCCTAACCCACAGTCCTAGTGCAAACTACCTTACAATCGGTAATCTATTTACACACTCAGGAAATCCTGCTCTGATACCACTTGATGAAGGGTGCTCCCCTTAATACCACAAACACATAATAGAAATAGATAAATAACAACAATATGCAATAATAGAAAATTGGCTTCTTATTATCTCCACAAATGTGAAATTAAGAACTTTCAAAATTACAATATGCAAAGCCACATGGGAATTCCCTTACAATATTTTGTAGGACAAAGCCTTGAATCAATACCTAGATCTTTTACCTAGAACTGTCCCAAACTCCCTAAGACAACACTACAACCTTCCTCATATAGGCAATTTTCCACCGCCAGTGAAGGTTCCAAAATTTTTTAGCCCTAAGGGCCGACCAAACTTAGAATTATTTTATTTTTCATTTTATTACATCAAAGTTAGGTCAAAATAACTTTTGAAACCTGAACAAAAATTGTGAAGGAAAATTATTTTCCACCATTTCAGGTGACCCAACTTTTAGAAACCATAAGTCATCACTCGTTGACCCAATTGACTATTATAACCCCATTTCAGAAAGGGCACTGTTAGCACTGGTAAAAATTTTCATGGCTCTAGCTTTTTCTACTGGTCTTTCATTACCTTTTCGGGCCACTTAAGTGATCATATAATGCATGTGTGCATTGCATTTCTCAATGAGTCACATGATCACTTGGTCCCTGGTAGTTATCACTTCTTTTATGCGACCACGCGACTGTGTGTTTGCATAGTATCCTAATGTCTGGTGGTTACCTAAAAATTTTATGTGACCCGGCGAGCGGCTTGTCTTTCCTTTGGTCATAGAATTGTAAAGTGGTAGTCCCTCTTTTAAAGCGGTGATACATCTAGACCCATTGTCAGATAGGTGCTGAGGTGGTAGCTTGCTATTGGTCCATGCATTAATGACTCAGAATATTGTCAGTGGGGCCAATGATTTCAGAGGTTCAGTGGTTCTGATAGTGGCAGAGCATCGATAATCAGTGTATGATCTTAAAGGTCATTTCTAACACATGAGGCTATAAGACCAGTCATTGATTCTTTTTAGTGTCAGAGGTTTGTCAGAACAGGGGCGAGATTCTTCATCAATGGTGGGCATATGTTTTGGTGGAATCTTCATGGCTTATGAGGGTTTAAGACTGACCATAGATTTGTTTCATGTCAAGGGATTTTTCAAAGTAGCATAAAAGGGTTGATCCAATGGTTGTCATAAGATCTTATGTGATGTGTCAGAAGGTTACAAAGTTACGACAACCGTTGATCTCTTTTCAGGGAGGCCCAATTTTTGGTCTAAGGTTTTTGGTGATTCGGACAAGTTTTTGGTAGCACCAATAAAGTCTTCTATGTCCACTCATTCACAAGGTTTTTGGTAGGCTTATAAAATCTTTTAGCAATTCAGCGAATACGTGTTCACTGAATCTCTAGATAAAGTGGCAGTGTTTCAAATTTTTCAGTGAATTGGTGAAATGTTGTTGGTCGCTAATTTGCTAGCTAATCAGTGGGCCCTCAATTTTCTTATGTATTTTCTAGTTCACCAAATAGGACCGAGGTTAGAAGTTCCCTTTATTTTCTAGTTCATGGAGCTAAGCGGTGAGTTAGTTTTTCATCTCGCGAATAAGAAAATGCCTTGTCACGTAGTCACCAAATGTAACCAGGATTCTTATAAAAGTTAAAGTCATAAAGCTCGTGAAATATCAAGATCAGATGGTCATGATAAAAAGTTGATTCAAGTTTGAATATTGACCACTGATTTGCTACTAGAAACATGAAAGTAACCGTTACAGTTCAAATTCAAATTTTTTGAGGGTTTCTCAGTGATAGAAAGGACTAGTTTTTAATGTCTTAGTGGCTGGATTTGATTTGTTTGGTGGTGTTAATTGTTGCAGTGTGGTCCAGTGAGTGTGATGATTGATTGCAGGGAGTTTTATGCCATGGGGAGAATGAATAAATGGTACTCAAGGTGTGTTGCAGGGGTCAAATCAGATGAATTTGTAGGAATTTCATGATCTTCAATACATTTCCAGAGGATTTACCATAAGTGAAGATTGGTTTTTAGATCTGATTGTTGAGGGTTATTTGGTTTTCCCTCCAATGTATTAATTTCTAATCTATTTGAATTGTTTGGTGGGTGGAAACCCTAACCCTTACCCTGGTTATCCAAAGCTTATTGCATCCTAACCTGTTTAGGATTCCAAGGTAACCAATGGTATTTAGTGTCAAATTTTTGACTTTGTAGGGGTTCCAGTGTCGAAGTTCAAAAAAGTAGTCCCTAGTTCTGGTCCCAAGGTTTTGTAATAGTTTTGATTCAATGTTTGTTGATGAAAAAAGAAATTTGCAGGTCTAAGCTGTAGTTTTCAAGCTTGATTTGCTATGACTGATTGTATGCATAGAAAAGATTCATCATACTTAATACAAATACATGATTCTTCTCTCTCCTCTATGTCAAGTGAGATATGAGTCTACTATTGTCTACATAAGGATTCTTTGTAAGTAGTAAGGATTGTGGTAGATGTATTTATGGCTATGAATCTCAGATATATTCTGGTATGTGTATCTCTTGTGTCTAAAAAATCTTGCCCAATGGATGAGGCACTGGCCTAAATGAGTAGTCCTCTTGTCAACATATGCTGATTGAAGTTGTTGCAATCCAAATCCTAAATCAAGAACCATTTCAAGCTTTAAGTCTTTGGTTGTATGATTGTGTTACGCAATAGTAATGGAGATTCAATGAATGTGAGGTTGGCATTTAGTACTTTTTTACTATCAATCTATTGTTTAAACCCATTCTTTGGTGTGTGAAGTATAGTTTTCACTGGGTTAGGTGCACTTGCCTTGGTTTTGCAGAGCCAAAAGTGAAGAGGGAAATCTTGTCCCTATAGTTGCTCTAGTTACCCTAAGATCCCTATATATTTTCGAACTAACCACTCCTAAAATCAGCCTGAGGGTGTATTGGTAGCCTAAGAGCATAAGCGTCCATTTTGAACACCAACAAGATGGCAACTCTGCTAGGAAAATGTTACACAAGTCTATTATAACCAGTATGTCATCATTGGAAGAAATAGGGTTATTCTTGTCCCTTGTCTTGTCTAGCTCATTTGGATATTTGTTAGTGAGAAAATTATATTGTGAGATTCCCAATATTCTTGGGTGGCAACTCAAACATCTCTACAGTAGTGCTAGTTAGTAGATTTTTTATAAAATGAGTTACAGAGGTACTAGGTCTTAGAGAAAGGAGCATCCTAAAGATGGAATGGAAGAAGGTATTCCAAGAACTTCTAGGCCTAGTCAGACAAGGGGAGGAAAGAAGAAAAGAAATGTTTCTCATACTTGGAGAAATAAAAAGGATACAAGACAAGAAACTCAAACCAAGCCTAGTCAAGAAGAGAATATTTCAAAATATGAAGAGGCTGTTGATTTGGGACTAAACCAATTTGAGGATGAATTTCAAGTGGGAGATGATGAGTCTGAGACTACTCTCCTAGAGTCAAAAGAGATCTTTGAGGAGGTCTATGAATTGGAAAGAAGAGTCCAAGAACAAGTTTCTATTAGATAGCAAAGAGAAAAGAACAAAGAAGATAGAGTAAGACAAGCAATGATAAGGGCTGATCAACTAAAGAGGTAGTTGTTAGATTCAGAGGTAGTTAATTTTGTCCCAGAGCCTGAAAGAGTAGAGGAACAACCTATTGTCTATAAAACACATGAGATAACTAGGCCTAGAGATAAGGGCAAATAGAAAGTTGTTGGAGTTCAGATCAATCAATAGGTTCATGTGGAAAACCCATTAGATCAAGGGTTGAGATTGGATGCAAACCTTGAGAAGGCTAGAAAGGAAAAAGAAATATTAGATAAAGAATTAGAGAAAGTAGAGTTGGAGGCCACTACTGCAGAAATAAGAAAGAAGATTGATTTTCTCAAGCATACCTCTGGACCTTCAAATGTTGCTGATCAAACAAATGGAATTCTAAGTGCTGCTAAAATTCCTAATGGTTCAAACACAAGGACATCTACATCTCAAGGAATGGATCCACCTCAAGGAGTTCTTGTTCATGAAAGGTACAAACAACTTATCTTTTTTGGTATTCCTAGTTATCCTAATGTAATTCCTGATGAAATTAGAAAGAAGCTCCTAAAGTTTTCTGGGAACAATGTCATCACATGTGAGGAACATCTAAAAAACTTTATGGATGTAATAGATGATTATAATGTTGAGCCTGATGATGTTGTAATGAAGTTATTTGTACAATCTCTAACCAAAGATGCTAGTGATTGGTTTAGAGGATTGCCCCATGATAGTATAGGATCTTGGAATGAATTCAAGAATTGTTTCAAGGAGAATTATGGAGATAAAAAAAATGAGGGTTTTATTTTGAATGAATTCAATAACATAAAGAAAAATCAGAATGAGGAGGTTCTTGAATTTAATATAAGATTCCAAAAGGCTATGCATAGGCTCCTGCTAGGCTCTTGCAAGTTATCAAATTAGATGATAGAGTGTGTCTTGTGACATAATTAAATGCTTTTGATGCAAAGATGGGTAAGGGATAAGAACCCTAGAAATCTTGGAGAGGCTTACAAGTTGGCTATCAACATAGAAAGTAATAGAAGAATATCAAGAAAATTAGGGAGAAGAGATGATTATAGGCCTCAAGTGAAAAATAAGAAGGAGATGGGAAGGTTTGCTAATTTTAAGCCAAAGGAGGAGAATAATCTAAAGCAGATTCTAAGTGCTTTAGAGGATCTAAAGCCTGATGAGAAAAGAAACAATAGGGTTACAACAAGTGACCAGCCTATTTCACGTAATTTTAGCAGGCAACCAAGAATGCAGAATTACCCATACAATACTCAGTGGAAGGATGGCAAGCCCATTTGTCCAGTTAAGAGGGATAGGCCTGATGATAGGATTCCTAATCATTTGTAAATAAATTTAGTTAACATGAATGATGATGTCCCATGGTGTACTGCTTGTCAGTTTCCTCATAGTC
The DNA here is from genome assembly GCA_027943335.1 of Chamaecyparis obtusa. Lineage (NCBI taxonomy): Eukaryota > Viridiplantae > Streptophyta > Pinopsida > Cupressales > Cupressaceae > Chamaecyparis > Chamaecyparis obtusa. The sequence continues at coordinate 830,125 of BSBK01003571.1, forward strand.
TAGAACATTGTGTTATTGCTCTGAATTTGTCTAAGAATCAAGAACAAGATAATCAATATGATCAGAGTGGTTGTGCAATGACTTCTTCACATGCATGGGATGAGGTTGACTCTACTAATGGTGAGGAAGAGGAGTTTGATGATGTTGGATGTGGTATAGTGAAGTGTGAGGAACATGTTTCCATGAGGAGACCCTCTGATGAAGAAATTGCTCAAATCACTACAGACACGGTCACTCAAGCTAGGAGCAATTATAATTTGAGAAATAGGATAGTTGGAAGCACAAGTGGTAAACTAGGTAGCATGTTTATCAAGAAATCAGAAAAGAGTACACAACAGCATGAGGAAAAGGAGAAAGATGCTGGTGTTGTTAGTAAGGTTAAAGTAAAAAAGAAGATGGGACCTGCTACAATACCTCAAGGTAAAGAAAAGACATCAGAGATAGTTGTTTCCATACCTTAGAAGGATGATGAGCTTCTACATAAAGGTAAATCTGACTTGACTGTCAAAGTAGAAGATAAAAATGTTACGGAGATTAAGGAAGATATGGGCAACCATACATATGTTCCAATAGATATGACTAAATTGCTTTCATAAATAACTGTCAAGGATTCATTGTTAGAAATGATGAGAATAGAAGAGCACAAGGTCAAGGCCTTGAATTGGGTAAATGGTGCCTCCTTTATAAAGGTCCAAGAAATGAATAGAGGTGATAAGCATGTGGCTTCTCTAGATGACACACTTGACAGTAAAAATGAAGAAATTGTATCGTAGATTCCTCAGATATTTTTGAGTGCAAATGCTATAAATACTACATCAGGGATAGTGGATCCTTTCTTCTTGTCCCTTATGATAAATGGAAATTTTTTTAAGAATTACATGATCGATTTAGGATCATCAAACACTATCATGCCTACAAAGATCATGAAGTCATTAGGATTAAAGGTTGATACACCTCATGGGAGATGCCAAGCTATGGACTCAAGAGAAGTACTAGTTATTGTTACCATTAAGGCTTTTCCTTATAAATTAGTAGCATTTCCTAACAAACTACTAACTATGAGTGTTCTTGTAGTTGACATTCCTCCTCAGTATGGAATGCTATTATCTAGAAAATGGAGTGCTTCTATGGGAGGAACTATTCAATGTGACTTATCTTTTTCTACTTTTAGCATTGAAGGAGAAAGTGTGAAGGTTTCAAGGGAAGCTAGAACTCCACACATGATTGAGGAGGATGAAGATGACAACATGAATTGTTTTGTTGACACTAATTAACATTGGTTCTTTCCAAGTTCAGGAGAGAGAGGTGCAAGAAAAGGTCAAGCCTGTCTTCCTAGATCATGATGAAAATAACATGGCAGAAGATAATGTCTTATGGACTCTATATTTTGATGGTGAAATTTCAAAGGAAGGTGCCAGAGTAGGAGTGCTATTGATATCCCCAAGTCGTAAGACTTTCAAGTTTTTTTTCACTCTCTTTTTCCTTTGCACAAATAATGTTGCTGAATATGAGGCCCTACTGATTGGTTTGAGACAAGCATCAAAACATGGGATCAAACATCTTAGGGTGATTGGTGACTTTGAGTTAATAATTTCTCAGATTAGATCAAAGTATGCATCAAAGAATCAAAGGCTAAAACAATATAGAAATGTTGTTTGGGATGAAATTGAAGGTTTCAGTGCCTTTGGTATTGATTGGGTTGATAGAAGCCAAAATAGGATGGCTGACTTATTAGAAAACATACCATTAAGGTCAGAGGATATTACTTTTGTAGGGATATCCAAGATTGAGTGTAAGTCTAGGCCTTCTAACCCAGACAATGTTGAGAATTAGTAGGTATTTTCTAATGATTAGGATATACTAAGGTTTTTGCAGTGTGAATCTCATTTTGATGGTCAGGAAATGGATTTCAGCACTTATGTTGACATCAAAAATGGAAAAGAAAAGGTTCTTGGGAAAGAAGTTTTGCAACTAAAGTCAAATAGGATCCCAAGGGGATTGGTTGCTCTTGAGAGAGCATTTGATGATAAAGAAAGGACTTGTTTTCCTAAATTTGTTGATAAGATAAATGATTTGGAAGAAGTAAATTTAGGAACAAGTCAAATACCTAAAAATATTTACATAGGTAAATTTTTGTCTCAAAAAACTAGGAATAATCTGATTGATCTTCTCAAAAAATTTAGACATGTCTTTGCATGGTCTTATGATGATTTGAAAGCTTATAGAGAAGATCTATTCCAACATGAAATACCATTAAAGGAAGGTACCAAACCTTTTAGGTTGAAGTTAAGGCCTGTGAACCCTACCTTGGCACCAAAAATGCAATATGAACTCAAAAGGATGATGGATGCTGGCATCATCAAGCCTGTCAGCCATTCTACTTGGGTGTCAAACTTGGTTCTAGTCAGAAAGAAGAATGGTGACATTAGGTTATGTGTTGATTTTAGGAATTTGAATGTCAATTCTTTGAGGGACAATTATGGTTTGCCTAATATGGAGAATATGCTACAGAAGGTTACTAGATCAAAGTTAATGTCCATGATGGATGGTTTCTCTGGATATAATTAGGTCATGGTCAAGGAGTTAGAATAGTTCAGGACTGCATTCACTACCCCTTGGGGAACATATGTTTATGTTAGAATGCCTTTTGGTCTGACAAATGCAGGAGCAACTTTTCAAAGGGCTCTGGATGTGGCCTTTGTAGACTTCATAAATAAATTTCTAGTGGTATATCAGGATGATCTCACAACATATTCAGAAAAGGAAGATCAGCATTGTGAACATCTTGAGAAGATTTTTATCACCGCTTTGGAGTATGGGATTTCTTTGAATCCAAAGAAGTGTTCTTTTGGTGTTTTGGAAGGAAAGCTCTTAGGACATATTGTGTCCAAGGATGGAGTGGGAAATGACCCTGAAAGGGTTATGGCTATAGATAAGCTTTCACCACCTAGAAATGTTAAAGTAATACAATCTTTCTTTGGGCAGGTAAATTTTCTAAGGATATTTGTTACAAATTTTGCAGAAATCAGTCTCCCTATCTCTAGGATGTTGAAAAAAGAAGAAAAGATTGAATGGAATGAAGAAGCAGATGAATCTTTCAGGAGTATCAAAAAGGCCATCAAGGATTCTCCAATTTTGAGGACACCTTATTATGGTAAGCCCATGTAGATATTTTCTTTTGCTTCTTGTCATACACTTGCAGCAATTTTATTGCAAAAGAATTCAGATGGATATGAACAACCCATATCATTTTTTAGTAAATCCCTACAAGAAACAAAATTGAAGTATGATATTACTGAGAAGTAGGCTTATGCCTTAGTTAGAGTAGTCAAGGCTTTTAGATGTTATCTTGTAGGAGCTAAGGTGATTTCTTATGTTCCTAGTGCTGTAGTTAAGGATATATTGGTGCAACAAGAAGTTTCAAGGAAAAGATGTAGATGGATCAATAGGATCCAAGAATTCAATATTGATATCTAGATTACAAAGTTGGTAAGGGGCTTAGGTCTTGCAAAATTAATGGCACAAAGCAAGTTAATTGAAAATCATGTGAATATGTTAGAAGAAGAACAAAGGCCATATATTTGTGATATGGATTGTTGTGAATGGTACAAAGATGTTATTGGTTACTTTGAGAAATTGGTCCTCCCCCCTGAGATGGATGAAAATAGGAGAAATATCAGGTTACAATCAGAAAGGTATGCTATTATACATGGTAAGTTGTGGTGGAGAAGCAATGAAGGCGTATTGCTAAAGTGCATAGACCATGAGAGATTTGTGTCTATGTTGAAGGAAATGCACCAAGGTGTTTGTGGAGGACACTATATGGAAAAGACCATAGCTCACAAGATCCTTAGGTCTGGATTTTGGTGGCCTACAGGTTTTAAGGATACACATCAGTTTGTAAGAAAATGTGATGCATGTCAGAGATTTGCTAGAAAGTTGAAATTTAATAAAAATTTGCCACTCAGACCTGTTGCAATTCAGGCTCCTTTTCAGAAGTGGGGTATTGATTTTATTGGAGAAATTCCAAATAAGTCTAGTGGTGGAAATTCTTACATACTACTGGCAACAGACTATTTTACTAAGTGGGTTGAAGCTATCCCTACTAGAAATGCTACTAGCAAAGTGGTAGCAGACTTTGTGATGGAGAACATCCTTACCAGGTTTGGTTGCCTAGAGGTAATTGTGGTTGATAATACAATGTGTTTTAGATCATAGGAATTTAGTGATTTTTGTCAGCAATATGGGATAAACATTTCATTCTCTTCCCCATATCATCCGCAATGAAATGGCTAGGCTGAGTCTAGTAATAAAAGTCTGATTAAGATTCTCAAGAGAGTGTTGGAAAAGAATAAGAAAGCGTGGGACTCAAAGTTATGGTGGGCACTATGGGCTGATAGGGTAACTATTAAGAAGGCCATAGGTTGTGCTCCATTTGATTTAGTATATGGAATAAGTGCTAGATTGCCTCAAAATAATCTATTGTGTATGTATAAGTTCATCTAGGCATATGATGAAGATTTGGATAATCAGATGAGAGTAAGAATGGATGAGTTGATCTAGTTGGAGGAGGTAAGGAGAGATGCACATGAAAAGAATGAGACATTGCAGAGACAATGTAAGAATTTGTTTGACAAAAGGGCTACTCAAAGGATTTTTTAAGTTGATGACCTTGTCTTGATGTGGAATGCAAGGTTAGAAGATATGGGGAAGCATGGAAAATTTGATCCAATTTGGTTGGGCCATTATCTTATTGAAAGCAAATGGGGGATAGACTCTTATGTCCTAAAGGATTTAATTCATGGTACTTTGGAATTGCCTGTTCATGGACAATTCTTAAAGTTTTACTTCTCTTGAAGTATCTTTTCCATGAACAATAGTTTAGGTTTTCCCCTGTACAGTCATTTGTTTTTTGCTTTTTGGGCCAAAATTTTGAGTTGGTCTGCTCTTCCAAGAGATTCTAGCTTGCTCATTGTATCTACAAGAGATACACGTCCCTGAGTATGAGCCACTGTTAGCACTGGTAAAAATTTTCATGGCTCTAGCTTTTTCTACTGGTCTCTACAGTTATTTTGAGGTCTCTGGCACAAACCCTAGGTAGAATTTTTAAAAAACTAGCCGTTGTAGTGAAATGCCCTAATTTACCCCGGCCTCATTCTAGTCTTTAATTACCTTTTTAGGCCACTTAAGTTATCATATAATGCATGTGCACATTGAATTTCTTAGTGAGTCACATGATCACTTGGTCCCTAGAGGTTAACACTTCTTTTATGCGATCACACGACTGTGTGTTCGCGTAGTATCCTAATGTCTAGCGGTTACACAAAAATTTTGTGACCCGACAAGTGGCTTGTCTTTCCTTTGGTCACTAAATCATGAAGTGGGGGTCCCTCTTTTTAAAGTGGTGATACATCTGGACCCATTGTTAGATAGGTGCTGAGGTGGTAGCTTGCTATTGGTCCACACATTAATGACTCAGAATATTGTTAGTGGGGCCAATGATTTCAAAGGTTCAGTCATTCTGACAGTGGCAAAGCATCGATGGTTAGCATATGATCTTAAGGGTCATCTCTGACACATGAGGCTATAAGACTAGCCATTGATTCTTTTTTGTGTTAGAGGTTTGTCAGAATAGGGGCGAGATTCTTCATCAATGGTGGGCGTATGTTCTAGTGGAATCTTCATGGCTTATGAGGGTTTAAGACTGACCATAAATTTGTTTCATATCAAGGGACCTATCAAAGTAGTATAAAAGGGTTGATCCAACAATTTTTGTAAGATCTTACGTGATGTGTCAGAAGGTTGCAAAGTTACGACAATTGTTGATCTCTTTTCAGGTGGGCCTAGTTTTTGGTCTTAAGGTTTTTGGCAATTCGGACAAGTTTTTGCTGGCACTGATAAAGTCTTTTGTGTCTGCTCATTCGCAAGGTTTTTGGTAGGGTTCTAAAATATTTTAGTGATTCAGTGAATACATGTTCACTGAATCTCTAGATAAAGTGGCAGTGTTTCAAAATTTTTAGCGAATTGGCGAAATGTCTTTGGTCACTAATTCGCTAGCTAATCAATGGGCCCTCAATTTTCTTATGTATTTGTCAGTTCACCAAATAGGACTGAGGTTAGAAGTTTCCTTTATTTTCTAGTTTGTAGGGTTAAGCAGTTAGTTATCTTTTCATCTCGAGAATAAGAAAATGCCTTGTCACGTAGTCACCAAATGTAACCAGGATTCCTATAAAAGTTAAAGACATAAAGCCTGCAAAATATCAAGATCGGACGGTCACAATATAAAGTTTATTCAAGTTTGAATATTGACCATCGATTTTTTGCTAGAAACATGAAAGTAACCATTGCAGTTCAAATTCAAATTTTTTGAGGGTTTCTTAGTGATAGAAAGGACTAGTTTTTAATGTCTTAGTAGCCAGATTTGATTTGTTTGGTGGTGCCGATTGTTGTAGTGTGGTCTAGTGAGTGTGATGATTGACTGCAAGGAGTTTTATGCCATGGGGAGAATGAATAAATGGTGCTTGAGGCATGTTGTAGGGGTCAAATAAGATGAATTTGTAGGAATTTCATGATCTTCAATACATTTCTAGAGGATTTACTATAAGTGAAGATTGGTTTTTAGATCTGATTGCTAAGGGTTGTTTGGTTTTCCCTCCAATGTATTAATTTTTTATCTTTTTGAATTATTTGGTGGGTGGAAACCCTAACCCTTACCCTAGTTATCCATAGCTTGTTGCATCCTAACTTGTTATGACTGATTGTATGCACAAAAAAGATTCATCATACTTAATACAAATGCATGATTCTTCTCTCTCCTTTGTGTCAAGTGAGATATGAGTCTACTATTGTCTACATAAGGATTCTTTGTAAGCAGTAAGGATTATGGTAGATATATTTATGGCTATGAATCTTAGATATATTATGGTATGTGTATCTCTTGTGTCTAAAAAATCTTGCCCAATGGATGAGGCATTGGCCTAAATGAGTAGTCCTCTTGTCAACATATGTTGATTGAAGTTGTTGCAATCCAAATCCTAAATCAAGAACCATTTCAAGCTTTAAGTCTTTGGTTATATGATTGTCTTACCCAATAGTAATGTAGATTCAATGAATGTGAGGTTGGCATTTAGTACTTTCTTACTATCAATCTATTTTTTAGACCCAATCTTTCATGTGTGAAGTATAGTTTTCACTAGGTTAGGAGCACCCACCTTGGTTTTGCAGAGCTAGAAGTGAAGAGGGCGGTCTTGTCCCTATAGTTGGTCCAGTTACCCTAAGATCCCTATAAATTTTGGAACTAACCACTCCTAAAATCAGCCTAAGGGTGTATTGGCAGCCTAAGAGCATAAGCGTCCATTTTGAACACCAACAGGCGCAAGGAGCTCTACAACATCTGAATAAGAAAGCTTCATTCAGCCAAAAATTCAACCTCATCCATGGCCTCTAAAGCCTTCAAAATTGAGTTCAAAGTTTCTGTAACCTATTTCCAAAACCAAAAAATTTCAATATCTTCAAAACCAGACTTGATCTATTAATGAAACTTTCTAGGCAGGTTGATATGACTAAGATGAACCTCCAACTATGAAATCAGAACACTCTGAGATCATATGACCAACTTACTAAAAATAGCAAGTTTCCATAAATAGAAGCTCTATAGAAGATAGTCCCTATTGAAAAGGAACTAGATATATTTTTGGGTGATGCAAGATTGCTCTTACACCCAAGATGCTCCTGCGTCACAATGCTCTAATACCACTCTGATAGGGAGAATCCCCAATGCTTCTTGATTTGTCTAAACTCTACCTATGTCTCACTTGGGACCTTCTAGGGTTTCCTCAATCCACCCTCCAATAACTATGAAAGACTCAAACTATCCTACTACCAAGAGTTCTTCCTATCATATCAGATATCTACTCCCTATCTTCAAGAATACTCTACCATTGAGTAACTCACAAGCCCTAACATATAACAGTGATTGCAAGATCTTGAGGGCTAATTAAACATCATTTTTGTCTCCTCCTAGGAATCTCTGATTACCAAGTTTCATCATCTCTCTATCACTCTCTATTTTTCCAAGTTTTAGGCCTTGTAGCCTTTTGGACCAATTAGGCCTCCAAAACGATAGAAATCTCCTTACTCTGCTAGTTCTCTCCAAAGAACCCTCTGATATTAGTTGGTAGTTCAACTATACACATTGAGAACCTATTGATTTTCTAGGTCTAAGGTCCTGACACCATCCATATGCCCTGTTCCCAAATTAGGGTCTTCTACCAGTTTTTAGGCCCGTCTCTAGTTTTTGGTCCTAAAACTTGGCTTACTAATAACTTGGGCACTCCTCTTCATAGAGAACCTATAGATCATAAAACCTTAGTATCAAAGCCTTTTTGGCATTTGAAAAAACTCCTCCTACAATATAATGACAAAACAATTAGGTCTTCCTAGCTGGGCTTTCACATATAGCTCACCTAGGGAAAGACCTTACAAATTCTTGCTAGCACTTCCAGAGCCTAGACTTGAGGCACATGGTAGTTTGACAACCCTAGTCTCCATCGCCAAAAGGTTGTACAATTTCTACAGTGGGAAATGGAGCTAGGCTTACATTTTTCCCTCACTGTCAAACCTGGACAATGGACTATACAAAGAAAAAGATTTAACTAAAAGCTAAGTAAAACTATCAAATGCACAAACCAAAAATTGTAAACACCCTAAAACATGTAGTACATCAGATTCACATAGCTAACAATGCAGAGTCAATCTATTTGGATACAAGAATAACGTTGTCCTTAAGTTCTTTCTCTATTCACAGTTAAAAACTCCTGGTTACAGTCACTTTGTCTGTATGCAAATGAATGCTCTCCCATGAAATTAGGGTTTTTCTAGCTTATATATGCTTCCTCCATGAGTTTTAGGTCTTTTAGGCATTCCCAAACCTCATGGAGGTGGAAACCCTCATACCTAGGGTTTTAGACTTAGCAACTTTTCAAAGTTGCAAATGTTGCTCAACAACAATTTGACGACTTTTAAAACTTGTCAAGTTTGCTAGCTTCCTAGGTGTTTCAACACCATCCAAGCCTTCCCAATCCTAAAATGGATAACCTAGAGTACTAAGACCCTTAATATATCAATTTGACATGTTGTACAACATTACAAACCTATTTTCAACATGAATTGTAGGATTGACATGAAGACTATCTACTCCCAACCTAGAACTTAGACTCTCAACAAGGCTCTTACCACACCACTCATAGTCATAAGACCTTATTTAATTACATTTCCCTTCAAGAGGTACTTTCCACAATCAAAACAAAATAACCAACTGTCCCTTCAAGGGTGCTCCTAGACCAAGAAGGCTACATCTAAATCTTTAAATCCTAAGGACACAAGGTCTACATCATATAGTATTGTCCAACAACTCCATCACACAAATGAAAAAATCTCCATGTTTGAGTTGCTTTGGATATCTCCATCTCATAGAGCCATTCTAGACAAAGCTTTGCTTAGATCCAATGTCCCTGATAACCTTGATTTAGATAGATTCCAGACTATGGTTGGTCATCTTATGTTTCCACAATATATTTCCTTTTCAGAGGAAGATGATAACTCCTTGAGTCATCCACATAACCTGACCTTAGACATTCAAGCCTTGATCCAAAACCATTATGTCAAAGGTGTATTGATAGATGGGGGTGCTAGTCTAAAAATTTGTTCTTTTAGCTTTATTACACAATTGGGATTTTCAGAAACGGCCATTGATCCTAGAAAGAAGATAACTATCAAAGCATATGATGAGAAAGAAAGATCTTCCAAAGGAACAATTGTCTTACCTATCAGAATAGGTCTTGTCATCAGAGATACTATATGTCAAGTTCTTGATCTATCTTTGGCTTACAATATCCTTCTAGGGAGACCTTGGAGACATGAAATGAAAGCTATTCCTTCTACATATCATCAGTGTTTGAAATTTCCTTATGAATGAGTAGAAGTGATGATTCCAACTGATCTATATACAACTTGCAATGCATTGAAAGAAAGTGCTAATAAACTTGTTCCTAATAACAAAGAATCTTCCACTAAGCAGCTAGACATTGCTTCAACATCCAAAATGGAAGACATTGCTAAAGAGGTTAAGATCAAAGAAAATGTTATGGGAGAATATACTATAGAGCCAGTCTTATCTTTGACATCTCTCCCTATCTCACCTAAATCCTATGGGAAAACTCTAAAATAGTCTAAAATTGAGTCTAAAGAACCTCTCAAGGCATATAATGGAAATTTTGTTGTAGAACAAGTATCTAAACAAGAGTTTGAAGAGGATGAAGTTTTTCTTTCATGGCTCTACAAAGATGAACCTAAATCTCAAGATGTTAAAAAATGTGATGTTAAAATACTGAATATCCCTTCTAAGTCATATGGCCTAGGAGATAAACTGATCACAAAAATAGGATATAAAGGAAAAGGACCTCTAGGACTATACGGTAAGGGTCTTATGTCACCTCTTGATCATCATGGATGAGAAAATAAGAATACAATAGGTCTAGCATATAAGAAGAAGCCTTTTTGTCTTAGCAAGAACTCACCACATGTCTTAGAATAGATTGAGCCATGCACAACAAAACAACTAAAGGGAGAAATAATAGAACAATCTGATAGTGATGAGTCATAAATCACTGAAGATATCATTCCTTATGTGCATTTTCCTAAAGAAATAAAAGACCTCCTTGAAGCTAAAGATGATCCAATAAAAAGAATTAATGTAGTAGAAAACCAAGAACCTACTATAGAGCAAGAGATAGTTGCAACACAAGAACTAGCTAATCTTGAAGACAATCAAATAGACAAAGAGGAAGGTGGTAGTTATTTTGAGATAGATTCCCATGAGTATCAATTTAAATCAGAATTTGAGGGTAGCCCTTCTTGGGGTATTCACCTTGACTTTAATCATGTTCTTAGATTTCCTAGAGGCATTGATGAAGAATCAAATGACTATGAATGGGGAGACATTCCAGAAGAAGATGATCTTATGAAAAAGAAACATGTTGATGTTATTCACCAATATGCACCTAAACCCAATGTAACTCTAGAGTGAAATGATGAACTTAATGAGTCTGATCCACCAATGGCTGAATTGGACTCCCACAATGACATTGAGCCTATTCATGAATTGAACATTTTGAGTTGTAATATCACCTTCAAACTCGAGCGTTGGGTTAGAACCAATGATGAAAAATCCATATTTGTAAACACTATTTCCCAATCTTTCACCACTTTTACTATCCAACATCCTAACCTTCTTGACCAAACCTCTATGAATTTGAGCCAAGGTATTTATACCTTTCCCAATGACTATGTGCTTGCTTTCTATCTCAAAATAGTTGAGAATATGAGGACTTCCATCAGTGAACTGAGTGTTAGCATGATGGAGTCAAACATCAAGTATCTTAGTTAGAAAAATAAGAATAAGAATAAAAAGAAAAGGAGTTGTGATGGTGAAAACCACTTTGTGGTAGTCTCAAAACCTAAAAAAGTAAAAATAAAAGACATATCTGAAGGTGAAAACCTCTCAGAGGCACCTAAGGATGAGATATTTGATGTCCTTCTGAAACATTTACAAGATAGATCTCTAGTTCTAATTGAGCCCACTCAATCTATCAACTTGGGAACAACAAAAGAACCACAATTGATTCATGTAGCATAATCTTTATCAGAAGAAGAAAAGCAAAAATTTACCGCATTCTTAATAGAAAAGAAGATCAACTTTGCATGGAAATATTTAGATATGCCAGGGTTGGATCTTGATCTTATAATGCACCATTTATCTATAGCTCCAAATGTCAAAGCTATTAAGTAGAAATTGAGAAAGATGCATCCACATGTTGCACTCTTAGTAAAAGCTGAATTAGACAAGCTCCTAAAAGCCAGATTTATCTGAGTTATTGATTATGAAAAATGGATCTCTAATATTGTAACTATTTCAAAACAAGACAAATCAATAAGAGTATGCACATATTTTAGAGATGTAAACAAGGCATGCCCTAAGAATGATTTTCCATTATCTAATATTGATATGATAGTGGACATGACTATGGGCTTTGAGATGTATTCTTTAATGGATGGTTTTTTTGGATATAATCAAATAAAAATTTCTTTCAAAGATCAAGAGAAAACTACTTTCACATGTGCATGGGGCACCTTTTGTTGGAATGTCATGCACTATCATGGAGATGCAACCTCCCAAGAACATTAGTCAAATGAGAACATTACAAGGGAGAGTACAATCTATCAGATGCTTCATATGTCAGCTAGCAGACATATCACAACCTTTTACAAAGACATTACATAAAGATGTGACCTTTGCATGGAGCAAAGAATGTGAAAAGAATTTTAATCATATTAAGAAATATCTATCAAATCCTCCTATCTTGATGCCTCCCATTAAAGTGAAGCCTTTTATCTTATATGTCTCTACTATAGATACATCACTGGGGGCATTGCTTGCACAACATGATGAGAACAAGAAGGAAAGAGCTATATACTATATCAATAGAACATTGGTAGCATACAAAAATAATTATTCTATGATTGAAAAGGCTTGTCTAGCTATGATTGTTGTGTCACAAAAATTGAGACATTATATGTTGGCTCATACCACACATTTAGTAGCTAAGATTGATCCACTAAAGTACCTACTAAGAAAATCTGCCCTCATGGGTAGATTAGCCAAATGGGTCATGCTCTTAAGTGAATTTGACATTGAATATGTTGAAAGAAAAGCTATTAAAGGCCAAGTTATTGCTGATCAATTAGTAGATGCACCTTTTTTTGATGACACACCAATGCAAATGGAATTTCCAGATTCCTCTATCATGAATCTTTCTTCTAGAGAATGGCAATTGTTCTTTGATGGCTCCTATACATGGAATGGATCTAGAGTAGGTGTCTTGTTTATCAATCCTCAAGGATACTCCATTCCTAAGGCATTTAGAATTAAATTTCCTTGTACAAACAATATTTTTGAATATGAAACCCTTTTGAATGGTATGAAAATAGCAATTGAGTGGAGGGTAATAGAATTACACATTCATGGAGACTCACAACTTGTAATACACCAAGTCAATGATGTGTACCAAATGAAGGATGAAAAGCTTATTCCATACAAGAGAATGGTAGATGATCTAAAGAAATACTTCATATCTATCATAGTTGAGAAAATACCTAGAATAGAGAAAAAGGTTGTCGATGCAATGACAACATTATCTACTTTATTACAGTAGCCTGAATATGAGCTACGCTATGATTTCTTGGTGGAAGCACTATCTTATCCTGCATATGAATCCCCTGATACCCATATGATCTTCACTATTGTGGGTCATGATTCCTCTTGCTATAAAAACCTATTCTCCTATCTCAAAGACCAAATCATTCACAATACCTTTAACCGTCATGAAAAGAGATACCTTATCCATAATGCCTCTCGATATGTCATCATTGGTCATGATCTATACAAATGAGGTCTAGATGGTATGCTACTTAGATTTTTATAATGGGAAGAGTCTCAACATGTGTTAGAGGAAGTCGATGATGGTATTTGTGGGTCACACTCGAACATTTTAACACTAGCCCAGAAAATTATTAGGGTTGGGTACTATTGGCTGAAAATGGAGAAAGAGTCTATCAAGTTTGCTAAGAATTGTAAAAAGTGCCAAGTGCATGGAAACTTAATTCATGCTTCAAGGAGAGATCTAATCCCCTTCACTACACAATGGCCTTTTCATCAATGGGAATTTGATCTTATAGGATCCATAAATCCTCATTCTTCTAATGGGCACACCCACATTATTACAGCTATAGATTATTTCACTAAGTGGGTAGAAGTAATCCCTTTAACACAAGCAACTGGAAAGAAAATATTTGTGTTCATCTTGAACTACATCATATTTTAGTCTGGTATTCCACATTCTATAGTCACAAATAATGGTGGACAATTCAAGAACAAATACTTAGATGATCTATGTGCCAAATTCAAGATTACCCAACATTGGTCATCTATCTACTATCCTCAAGGGAACGGACAAGTAGAGGCTTCAAATAAGAATCTATTGAAAATCGTGCACCGAATAGTTAATAAAATAGGAAGAGACTAGCATCTCATGATCAATCTAGCTCTCTAGGCCTATAGAACAAGTATCAGAACACCCACTAGGGCTACACCTTTCACTTTAGTTTATGGGTATGAAGTAGTACTGCCTATTGAGGTTGAATCCCATCACTAAGAATTAGAATGCATGGTCAGGTAACTGATGATGACTATAGAGTGTCTAGGTTGCAAGAACTTGAACTACTAGATGAGCGCAGACAAGTAGCGTATGATCATCTCAGATTATATCAGAAAAGAATGTCTAGAGGCTACAACAAGAAATTCAGACAGAGAATTTTAGGTTGGTGATCTAGTCTTGAGAGAGAATCCTAAAAATCAATCACATAGAGAATGGAAGGGGAAGTTTGAACCCAACTGGCTAGGTCCCTTTGTTATTACTGCTACTTTTGGCTCTAGTGCCTATCAACTCTCAATGACTGAAGGAGAACAGCTCTGAGAACTAATCAACATTCTCCATCTAAAGAAATTTTTCACATAAGGCATTCAGTCTGTGGTAAAATGTCTTGAAAAAATCTTAAAAATCTGAAAAAGTCTTGAAAAAATGAACATCTTGGTGAAAACCTAGTAATGGGCACCTTGATGATTCACAAAATAAATTGAAAAATATCAAAAGTACAAAAAAATTGAAAAAATGAAAAATACAAAAAAATGAGAAAAAGAAAAAGTTCCTTGGTGAAAACTTGGAAATAGGCGCCTTGGTAGCAAAAATAGAATCTTTTCCAAGATGGTGAAAACTCGGCAAATGGGCACCACTTGTTTCAAAATGCTCCATCTATCAGTGCAATCTTGGTCTTTCCCAACTTTCTGTCTTGCTTTAGTTTGTACATATTTCTTGGTTTGTTTTCGTATTCCTATTTTCAATAAGTCAGTCTGTACACCAATCAGATAAAACATCTATATCCTATCAATGTTCAAACTTGGGGGAAATCAAAGTCATATCCTATGGCCTCCAGTGTATCTTAGACATGTCATATCTAGTCAGAGTCCTTTGAAACTTCATTTGAGTCAGCCAGTCTATCTTGTCTCTAGAAAGGATTCTGCATCTACAACAATGCAATCAAACATCAAACTAAAAAAAATCTATGCTTTTCCATGCTTTTATCTCCTTGTATCCTTACGGATTCGTATTGAGATTTTTGCATATTGTGTCCTTTGATCTCTTCGATGATGTCCTTTACAAGATTTAGAGTGTGATGACTGGGGGCATAATCTTTTCTTTGTTTTCCACTTTATGTGAAATTCTAACAACTTTGGAAATTTTGGATTGAAATAGTGTCCATCTGTAAGAGCCTCTATCTCAAATTGGATGGCCATGAGTACCTCGACCATTGATACTCAGAAAATTCAAGGAATTTTGATATAACTATTGTCTTTTTGAGTGAGTTCTTTCTCCTATTGTGAAATGCAATCTTACCTAAGGATGTGAATGATAAAGGGTCACTACAGGTAATTCTCGTTGGATTTAGAATGATCTTTTGACTGCTTGATGTGCTTGTTTTGCAAGGCATATTTTTTTCATCATGACATTTATGTTTTGATGCTTATACAAATTGCTATATCAAAATGGACATGATATTCAGGTCATCCTAGTGTTTATGCCTTGGTTCTTATATCTAATCTGACATTCCAAAAACAAAATCAATATTCATATGTCCATGGTTGTATGACTAGTGGGGGTTGTATTAATTCTTGACCATACAAATCAATATTCATATGTTCATAGTTTCCTAACTAGTGGGCATTGTATTGATTTATTTAGTTACCTAAAAAGTTCAATGATGATAACAAATCAACACATGATCAGTGACTAGGTCCTAGGTCTTAGGTTTGCATTTTATTCTACATGTCATTTTGCACTTTGGACTTTGCACGATCTCAAAAATTGCTTGAACATTTTAACAATTCTTCTAAAACTAAAACTAAAAATTGAACATGAAGAGTTGAATCTCACACAAAGGTTTCCTCATAGAATTGCAAGTAGTCACCATCCTGGGTTAAACATCCCTTTTGACATAAGACTAAGTACTTGTCTTCATCAATACCTGTAAAACATATCATGTGTATCGTTGCATTTACATTACATATTCATAATCATTCATTCCATCTATTGCATTACATACATTTCCATACATACACTTTCCATAATCAATCACATTTTCATAAAATTTATACATTTGAAAGAAACCATTGCATTGCATAAATCCATACATACATTCTACTCTACTCATGGCATTTACATCACATGATATCATCATAAATCAAAAACATGACAAGTACACATGAAGTCACAACCTAAAATCTCAATCTCATACCATATAAACTCCAACTAGTCAGGGGTGCACTACTAGCATAGAGTACAAAGGAATGAGCTCATGTGAGCTATCAGATGTCAGTATAGTATACATGAAAAATCAAAAGAGAAAAAATATCAGATTATATCATGACAGATCAGTTGTTTTCCTGATTCTCTCCATCTGGTGGAGGTGGTGATGGTGCATGAGGCACTGCCTCAGCTCTAGGTGCTCTAGCTCCCTCTGATGCTATCATATATTGAGAGTACATAGGAACTCTCTAAGAAACTAGGACAATAGCATAATATGCAAAAACATAATAGTCAAATCATGAGGTCTAATGTGTCACCTTTGTCTGTAATTTATGAACCTCCTCACGAAGCTAGGACCACTATCTATCTACCTCAATAAATCTCCCCTCCTAGAAAGAACTCTATACCTTCAGGTCCCTAACTTGTAATCTGAGTCTCCTAATGATCTCCTATGGAGTAAGTGGTACACTAGGGTTAGCATCATCCACTGGCATATCAGTATCTACAACAAGCTACTCTATGGTCTCTACTCTCTGCACCTTACAACATCTAACCTCTACACCAAGATCAAAACTGGTATCCTCCTATAATGGATTAAGACCATCACCACCTACAACCTACTCAACTACAAGTACCTCATCTACTATACCCACACTACCTAAAGAGCCACTCTATCCTCTAGTGTATCTCCTAGAAGTACCTATTGATCTACCCACTAAAGAACTAGTTAGATGAGGAGGTGGTCTAGAATGTCCAACTGGTCTCTGTGGTGTCATCACTGCTCTAGGCCTAGGAGGTGTAGGTTGGGGTATCTATATCTATGCATGTCTATGTCCTCAACCAACTAGAACCTCTACACCTGTAACATCCATGGCCTCCTCCATGGAAGGAATCAACTCTATTGGATCAGAAAACCTATATATGGGATGCTCTGCAAGCCATCCAAGGAAACCATCTATAATGCTAACATATGCCAAATTAGCTCTATAATCCCAGTCTCTATCGACTATACTACTATACTCCTATGTACACAAAGCATATGATAGCCAAGGGCCCCATCCTAATCTAAGCTCTCTTAGAATCTGTGCATAGGCAACATGATCCTATGGTGCATCCTGGATGATGCCATACTATCTCCATACCCTGGTAATAAGAAATTTCTCTATCATAGATGTGGATCACCCAATCAATACATGACTCTGACTAAAATAACTGAACTTCTCTCTGGCAGTAGTCTAGGCCTCTATAAGCACATATGGTCTCCATTCTACAAAATTCATATCATCTAGGCACCACCTAAAGTACTCTGTGTGGCCCATGCAGACCTATGTAATATAACTAGAGCATATATATATATATATCACCGGCTCCTGTGGTTGGCGTTGATCCTGATACATTGGTCTACAAATTGGGATGTGCTCCCAGGCCCATATCTAAAGAACTAAAGCACCAGAGGCAAAATACTTTCCCTCCTAATACATGATCTCATGCATCTCAGAGAACATATGTGCTAACATACACTGACCCTAGGCCAACTCAAAAGGAGAAGCCATCAACTGTGAAACCATTGGGGCCCAGCCCATCAATAGACCATTCTACTAATGGTCAGACATAATGATGCCTCCTATCATCTTGACAATAATGCACTCTAGTCTATGGGTCTAACCATAGCACTGTACCAAGGTCTCCCAAGAAATAGGAGTAGTCAATTATGTATCATCTCCAAAAAGACATCTGAATGCTAGTAGACCTGAGTTCCCTGAACTCACATAATCAGGATGTTGACCATGGAATCGTATACGCAGAATCCTGTACACATCCTTGAGTGTGATAGTGATCTCTCCAATTGGAAAGTGGAAAGTCTGGGTCTCAAAATGAAACCTCTCTATTAGGGTAGTCAATAGTCCATGGTTTACCCTAATCTTGGGTAACCAGATCAGATACTCAAATTTACAGGAAGCAAGATGAACCCTCATAAGGTCAGGTAGTGATACACAAAGTCTCTGAGTAGCAGGATGAGAAATGCGTACATGAATGTCAAGATATATAACCTAAACAACACAAAAATGGGGAATCCTATCAGTAATTTGGTTGAAACATAGGCTAACAGTACAAAAATGAATAGTTCACTATCTCAGAAGGTACATTCAAAGCTCAGAAATTAGCCTAAGAAATCAGAAAATAAAAAATTTTGACCTAAGATGGAGTTTTAAGCTCACTATTTCTCATATGACAATTCAAACTAGCACCAAAACTCATATGAGTTTCTGCAGGCTATCATACGACAAATCATAGTGCCGCGAGTTTCTAAGGTTTCCCATATGATAGAGGAGGGACTTGATGAAACATCGTGCAACCCTTGGGTACCTCTCATACAAGTCTTGGGGGGTTCTCATACGAAAAATGAAATGAAATTATAAAGTCATACAAGTCATAGAGGACAATCATATGAGCTTTCATGCATGTGAGATTTCAAAATTAAAAATGTACGAAAAATGACCTAAACATGCTACAAACATGCAAAAATTGAATTTTTAGAGAGGCACAGAGGTCCACCTACCGAATGTCCATACTGTCGAGGTCTCTGATGTCTGTGGTTGCACTCAAATTGATGGGAACTGATAGGTACCTTCATTTCTACCATTCTTTTTCTCAAAGGGCTCGACAAGGTTGCAAAAGTTAATGGTGAATAATGAATTGAAAATGACCCTTCTAGCCTCTATATAGCTTTTGACCTAATTTTCAAAAGTGCTCTATTTTTCATGAAAATTGCACCCTTGGCTAATTTCGACGTTCTGAACCCATTTTTGGGATCAAAATTGAAATCTGAGATCATTTACTATGTCAAAATTGTGATTTAAAAATTTTGAACCCAGGACAGTCGACTACTTGCATAATCAACATTCAATCATCACAGAAATCTAGAATTCAACTTAGCTAATTATCTTACATCAAACTATCAAAATTTCAAATTGGTCACCTATGGTCAACTCATGGTTTAACCTAGACAAACTTGGTCTCCAGGACCTCTAAACGATCTAGAATGTGTTCCCAGACGTGTATAACCACTTTTCAAATCAATTAACATGCTTCTAAACTATTCAACGCTGACTTTTCTTGTTAGATTTCAATTTTTATCCCAAAGGGGGCATTGTATTACACATCATTCAAAGTTTGTAAATCTAATTATGTTAATCAAATCTTTCCTCAATAATCAAGACAACAACCATGTCTAGTTTTTGATTCATCTAAAGTCCTTGTCACTTGGGGAAAATCTATTGATTCTTGGGGCATATCAGATTCATCAAGATCCATATCAATCTGGTATCCTAAATCTATCTTGTAAACTGTATCATCTTTTGTAACTATCATTTCATTAGTGTGATTTCCTTGTTTCTTCGTAACTGATGGGTTGAGGATGTGATACCAATATGATTCATACAAGGACATTTAGGTCTAGAATCAGTCACTCACTTCTTCACAATCATAAGGTTCAAAATCAGGCATTTTGACACTTTTTCATAATCATTGGTTCATTGTTGCTATAGTTGGCATTATCTTTGGTCATTCAGGACCTAAATCTCAAATCTTGAATCTTTAAATCTTTCAATTGGTTTCTATCTTGGAATCAGTTAAACCTTTCAAATCAAATCAGTTTCATACGTATATCAAACGTAGACTATTATTTGAACCACTACGCTTTGCACAGTGATTCAAAGCGGGGCAAAATGTAATACCCCAAAAAATGGGCTATAGGTTCATTAACCTCCTACATCTTCAAATCCGAACAAAATCAACATCAAAGTCCTAACCTAAGGCACATCTGCACATTATCAAATCCTAATTGATTATCTTAAATTCTGCATCAGGGAATATTCTTAGCAATATTCCTATTTATCCTAATTATCTTTAATTTAATTATTATTTGGCGATAAATACTATTTATCCTAAAGTTTGATTAATTGAATATTTTGAATATTTAATTAATTAAATTTAATACTACCACTTAATTATTTAATTGGATTTAATTAAATTATTCCTAAATTGTATTATTTTATTTTGACAATAAAATCTAAAAATCTCATGACTAATTGATTAAATTCTTATTTAATTAATTCATGTCAGTTGTCAATTTTTAATAATATAGTTTTTGAATAAAGTTTGATTTAATAATTGATTAACCCATAAATCAATTATTTTAATTTTAAAATCAGTTAAGTTGAAAATAAATCACTTTATTTTTAAATTAATTTATAATTAAATCATGCCCAATCAGAAAAGTAGGCAACTAGAAATTAACAATCAATTTTAAAATTGAAACTCAACATCTGATGATGAGTTGAAATTTTATCTAAAACTCTATTTTGAGTTAAACACTGCTTTTGCATGATTTTTGTGAGTTAATTATTTCTGATTTCCTGATAACTCAAAAATCAACCTGAGTTTATCAAGAGTGATTTATGGCTTTTCTCTTGCATCCTCAAGCCCTGGATTTCTATAAAATCAAGGCTTAGCTCTTCATAATTATCAACACTCAAATTTGCACAATTACTTTGGCGAATTGGCGATTGAAGGATTAAGCACTTACAACAGATGATTTGTGAGATCTTTCATAGTTGATCATTTAGTTTTTGCATAGTTTCATATCATAGTTTTTATGTTCATTCATAGCATTCTTAGATTAAAATCTGCATTCAATCTCAATTTCATCCATTTTAGCTTAGATTCATACAACTTCTCATTCTTATTGCATAGAAAATACAAAAATATAGAATAATCTGCATTTATATAATCTTTCATTCTTTGTATTCAAATCCTTCATTTAGGTGTTGCATTGTCACTGATCTCAATTCCAATCTAAGAACATCATACTCACACCTACTAGAAGGCAGTAAATCACTTGGTTAGCATAGTTTCAATTATTTGCAAGATTTTGGTTTTTGCTAACCTCTAATATTTTACTGAAGTATTGTGTCTATAGCTAGGTACAAAATTCACACACACAGTGTCGAAGACTTATGCAATAACCTTTGATTATAAGTAGCATAGACATGTTATCAACATGATATCATGGACGCAGAGGTTAATTTTTAGTACAGACAGTTATGTAGCAGCTTGTGTCAGCAGTGTTTTTGATAGAGTTACAAATAGTGTTCTATGAGGGATTGTCTGTATAGTCATCATGGAGTCATGCATGTTTGGATATGTGATGGATACATGTTAGTAATGTTACATTCATGGACATAGAGTCTGATGATCAGTAGAAGTGAAGTTATGCAGTCGCTATTCACTAGTTACAGTTTCCTATGTTTATTCAGAAGAGTCGACAGATATTATGTTGGAACAGGAGTTGCACCTATCATTACGGTATGTGCCCTTGGATTAATAATTAGAGAAGAGTTAAGAATGTTTGGTTAAGAGTGCATGATGTAATTCATCTTGAGGAAAAATTATTAGTTAATTTAGTAGAGCTGACAGTGTGTAGCGTGTGCCTACGCTTATTGATTTAGACAGGTCCCAGATTGTGTTGCATGCTTAGTAGAGCCAACTAAGATGTTATTGGAGTATGTTATTTTTTCTCTAATATGATCTCAGTGTGGTTATAATAGGCCAACTTGATTATATCATTTAGAGGAAAGATATTTATAAGCAGTCATTTGTGATTGTTAAAAGTATGGTTCAGAGTTGAATGTGAAGAGCAGAGCAGAGTGTGTGAAGTGTTGACCCATCAGTAGAAGGTCTAAGTGACCAAGTAAAGAGTTTATGCTATACATTGGAACTGATCTAGAGAGTAGTTCAAAGCACAGTTCACCAAGATCTAGATATAGTGTGTATCTATTAATTAGAAGGTTGTAGCCTTCACCCCTTTGAGTAGTGAGCTCTCAGATAGTGTGTCCTCACCCCTAATAGGGTTAATTGTAAAAGAATCCTAATAGTGTTTGACCCTTGACTAGGTCATTGTACTAAATGCATTGTAAAGACAACTCCTAATAGGGTTAAGGATCTTCTAACAAGGATCATAAAACACTAGTGCAAATTATTAGTGGGTGTCAATTCCCACCAGGGTTTTTACCTATTTGGGTTTCCCTATAACCAAAATTGTTGTGTTGTGATCAAGTGTTCTTTCATTGTGTTTATGCTTAAATTTTAAGAATACTTAATTGGATAAATAATTGAAACTTGTAGATAACTGATTCACCCCCCCCCCTCTTAGATATCTCTTGGGACTATTCCTAACATAGCTAACCAGTTGATTGACTACCTTCTAGTACCTACGAGTATGGTATTCTCAAATTCAGACTGAGATTAGTGACAATGCAACACCTAAATGAAATATTTAAATGATTGAAAGAAATGAAATAGGTATACAAATTAATCTATTTTTTTGGATTTTGTATGCAATAAGATGAAAAACTTGATATGAAGCTAATCTAGAAATGAATTTTAATGATATGAAAATTGATCTAACAATGATATGTTATGAATGAATGCTATGAACCCTCAAAAACAATAACAAAAATATCACAATCGCCTTGTTTGCAAAAGCTTGATTCTTCATATGCAAATTCGCTAGAGTAAGGATGCAAAATTGAGGGATCCTTTTGTGAGGAGTTGAGCCTTGATTATATAGAAATCTATGGCTTGATGATGCATTGAGAAAAGCCATAAATCACTCTTGATAAACTCAGGTTGATTTTTGAGTTAACAAGAAATTAGGAATACTTTAATGCATAAAATCATGCAAAAGCACTTTTTATCTCACAATAGAGTTTAGTTAACTTTTTCAACTCACAATCACATGTTGAGTTTAGAAAGTTAACAAATTGAAATTGATAATTGATTTAAAGTTGACTTCTTTTCTGATTGTGCATGATTTAATATGAATTAATTTAAAAATAAAGTGATTTATTCTCAACTTAACTGATTTTGAATTAAAACAATTGATTTATGGGTTAATCAATTATTAAATCAAAATTTTATTCCAAAACTATATCATTAAATATTGACAACTGGATTTAATTAATTAAAAAAGAATTTAATCAATTATTCATAGGATTTTTGATTTATTGTCAAAATTAAATAATATAAATTAGGAATAAATATAATTAAATCTAATTAAATAATTAAGTGGAAAAATTAAATTAATTAATTAAATATTGAAAATATTCAATTAATCAACTTTAGGATAAATAATGACAGTTATCACCAAATAATATTCAATTATAGATAATTAGGATAATTAGGAATATTCCCCAATGCAAAATTAAGATAATCAATTAGGGTTTTCATGAACTCATGTGTAGATGTGCCTTAGGTTAGGAATTTGATGTCAATTTCATTTGATTTGATGATGTAGGAGATTATTGAACCTATAGGCCACCTTTGGGGTATTACAATTACCACCTTGTCCAACCAGTGATGTTCACCTTAATAGTGGCTCAAAAATAACCTAAGAGGATTCACTCATGAAAATATGCTCAGAAATTTCTCTTAGGGAGGTTGGAGTGCATTGGGTGAATAGTAAAAAGATGGGGTAAAAGGCTTTTATAATGCCTAAGTAAGCATATTAATTATGGGTGAGAATCTTGAGGTATGGGAACCCTAAACTATGGACCAAAACACCTGGTTTCTCTCCCTTCCACAAAGATAAAGGAGAAATGTCAGATGCCCGAGTTTGGAGTTTTGAAACAACTAACAAGTTGAAGCCCTCGAGAAAGGAAGCCCAAGACAAGAACAAAGAGGATAAAAACACCCAAAGGAAACAAAGCAACAACAAAAGCAAGGAGGAACAAACCAATAAAACAAAAGGGGAGCCGACATTTTTTCCCTTAAAATGTAGGGACAGGTATGAAAGGCATAAAAAATGGTGACTCTAAGAGAAAAATACCTCTTGCATTTGAGAACTCTAGGATTTCTAGTTTTGCACACCAGGGTCTTATCCTTATTAAATGGGGGGGTCTCAGATCTAATTAGGAGTGAGTGACCTAATTCACCATGTTCTATACATTCCAACTTTGACAAGCTATGAAGTGTGTTCTTTGCAAAGGTGTACCTCATGATTCCAAAAGAAGTAGAGAAACCATACTTGAATCAGATAAACATAAGCATTTTCTTATCGCATGGCTCAGATCCAAGGATTTTACTTCCTTTTGAGGTTTTTATCCTTTTTTCTATATTTGAGATGATCAAGGCTTTACTTCTTTCATCAGAGTCCTCAAGTTTAACTTGTTACCACAGTGGTACTTCCTTCACCTTTTCATCTTCTATTTAATTGGAAGAATCCCCAGACTGATCCAACGTGAGCTTTTCATATGTAATCCATCATGAGTACGACTGATCTATTCTTGGGTTTCTTGATGTCCCACTCTTTTTTATTTTTGGGCCAAATTAGTTGGCTTCTATTTGAACTTATCCAACTATTGAAAGTGTTCGAAACTGATAAAGATTAATCACCCTTTATTAGACTTATGACAAAACCCATTAATAAAAATTGAACTAGAAGTTGATTATGAAAAAAAAGAATGAGGTTAATAAAATGTACAAGGTGAGTCTCCCAAAAAGGCTTAATAAGTTATGTAAGACATACCCATTCCACACAAGAAAACAAAGTGTCAGGGTCCAAAAGAAAGAAGGATCAAACAAACAAAAATAAAAGAAACTAGAAAAGAGAGAAGGGAAGAAAATAATATACAAGGTACTCCATGAAAGGGAATATCCAGAAAAAATTATATACACTTTTTTACACACGTTATATGAGCCGAGTCTGAGTAAGGATGTTTCACCTTATTCGAAATAATGCTTGAGAAACTATCCATTGATGGGCAATGGGACAACCTCTCTAGCTAAAGAGCTGAGAGGGTAAGTATTAGATCTAAAAATCTTGGAGATTTGATATGGGCCAAGCCAAAGCCTCTGGAGCTTGGTATGCTTACCTTTCTTTTCCCAAGCCTTGTCCCATAGGAGGACTAGGTCCAAGATTTGAAAGGCCTTGTACTAGGCTCTTTTGTCAAAACAATGTTTAACTACTACTTGATGTTTTGTGAAGTTTTCTAAAGTATTATCTCTTTGTTCTTCCATGTAGACTAAGTTTAGGAGACAAACCTCAACAATGTTATCCCTTGCATCAAATTCCTGCATGAACTGTAGGACTAGGATTTGTAGGTTTACCTAGAAAATTGGATTTTGGCCATAGACCACATAAAAAGGGGAAGTCCCTAAGGAAGATCTATATGTATTCAATCAACCCATGGAGAATATCTAAGCTTTCAATGCCATTCCTGGAGCTTCTTTTCTAGCATGTGTTTAATGACCTCTAGGAGATTCTTGTTGGTGGATTCTGCTACATCATTACTATGTGGATAGTAATTGCTCAAGAATTTAAGAGTACCATTTCAGTTGGATGCCCACTCTAGTAGCTGGATAGAGGAGAATGTTGGGCTATTATCACACATGAGGGAAAATGGCATCCCAAATCTTGTGGTGATGTTTTCCTTGATGAAATTAATAACTACATCTACCGTATTATTTTCTTATGATATAGCTTCAAACCACCGGGTGCAATAGTTGGTAGCGGTTAGAATATACCGGTGTCTGATAGAAGAATTAGGATTGATTTCACCAAAAAATTTGAATTTCCATTGTGAAAAGGGGCATACCTCAAACACTGGTTACAAAGGCATTGCCAAATTCTTCTCCTAAGAGGTAGTGGTTTGACACGTATGGAACTTCCTTACATGTGCATGGACATCTTTAAAAATGTTGGGCCAATAGTAATCACCCTAGATGATTTGATGGGTAGTGGCATCAACAAAGCCATGACTAGCTCTAAATTGTCCATGGAACTCATTAATCATCTGCGCAACTTTTTATTGATCGAGACAAAAAAGGTAGACACCTTTATAATGTTTAAAATCTAATATGGGAAATTGAGATACTGAGAGGGGGGGTGAATCAGATATCTATTATTAACTACATCTTGACATAAATTCATTTTCATAACATAAACATCAAATTGAATACTAAAATAGATCTAACATTCTAATCTTCATCCATGAAATTGAAACATAACACAAATATTTTGGTTACCGAGAAACCCTTGAAAGGTAAAAATGGGGTGGGGATGACACCCATAAATCTTCACTACTTTAGTATTAAATTTTGTCTGTTAGGGCTACAAAGTTTGATCATAAACTAATGATCTACCCTATAAGGGTTCTGCCATGCTAAGAGCTTAAAGACTTATACAATCTACTTTTGTAAAAGGATTTAAACTTACAACAAAGTAAGAAATCGGTTAAGAGATTCATATAGGCTTGTTAGGACCACTTTGTTAAGAGATTTTCCTTGATTTACCTACTAAAATGACTCAGTATGTGATCCTTCAATTTGTACTATGATATTGAGAACAGATCTTCTCCTTCCAATACTAGTTTGATCTCCTTAAGTAAATATATCTCTATAGTCGATACCTCCCTAACTATAGTCGATACCTCCCTATCAATATCTTCATCAATAGATTTCATCTATTCACTTCTCGTAACTATAGAAAATATCTTTCACTACCTTGCTCAATCACATTTATTGATCTCTACTTATATCAAAATGCTTCTCTATTGTGTATGTGAGATCCTTCATACTCTTCTCATACTTTCTTACATCATTTTAGTGTTCAGATCTCATCTTATAGACAACAAATTTAGTCCCTACATCAAGATCAATGATCTAGATTCTCTATTTATGCCGCTTAAGAAATCCATAAATATGATTAGCTACATAGGTTACATAGGGATTAATGATTACAAATATAAAGTATAATCACCTCCGTGATACCCTCAACAAACATAAAATATTATGTAGATGTCAGCCAAAATGGTTTACCTAAGTGTTTGTTCCATTACAAATGCATATGTGATGTAGGAGCATCTCGGGTCCTTGGCAATCCTGTGTCACCGAAAAGAATTTGGTGTTTTGTCTGTGTTGCTTAGTTTTTTCTTTGACTGAGTTAGTCAGTAGTTGATTGGCTTCAAGTGGTTATCAAGTGTGGTCAGTTCTCTCCTAGGCAGTCGATTATTTCACTGGCGCTTGGCATTTCCTATCTGTTGCTCGGTCATCTTTCTTACTGACAAGTCTAGTTTTATTTCTCATTGTGGTCGACTTGTTCATTTATATTGGATCATAGATTTAATGTTGGAATCCATCATTGGGAAGCATGTGGTCCCAGATTAAACCATTACTTCCATTGATTGTGGATCTGAAGGCCGACTCAGCTTGGTAGCTTCTTGTATAAATGTAGATGTTTGGTTGTAGATTAGGGGGCAGTGGGAGATAGAAGATAGTAGACATTAGATTGGATATTTTGGATAGATCCTCACATGTTTGAGGACTTCTATAATTCATTGTAATATCAGGCCCTAACTGGGAAGGCCTTACAGCCTGACATGTATAATTCTAATATGTGATAATATATGAAAGATTTGGCATTCTCTCTCTCAATGTTGTTGTTTGTTTCTTCCGCATGTGTGTTGTAGGCTTGGATCATTAGGGTGTGCCATTTTTTGGCCCCTCTTGACTCCTACCTTGTGTCAAGTGGTATCAAAGCTAGGTGAGATCTTGATCTAGTTTTGTGGGTCTAGGTTTGTAGGTTCCTCTTGAAGCCCTAGTTGAATTGTTGTGGGGTAGAAGATTGCAATATGACCTACAATTGTAGAGGGTTGTCAGGATGGTTCATGGGAGGTGAGATGCAGATCTAGGATTGGAAGATATGCTAAGGTAGATTGTTGCTAGATTAGAAGTAGTAGAAACAGCCCAAAGAAGAGGCAGGCATCTTAAAGATGTTAGTGATGATGAAATTGAAGAAGAACAGGCTAACGCAGAACCTGCTCCTATTATGGATCAAGGTGAAGAAATATTTTTAAAGGATTTGACAAGTCTAAAGTCAACACCCCATTTCAATCCTCCTAAGTATAGTGGAAAGCTAGATTCTAATGAATTGGTGGACTGGATCACCGAGATGGAAAAGTATTATGAATATGAAAACAATCCTGAGGATAAGAAGGTGAAGATTGTAAGCACAAAGTTGAAAAGTCATGCATCCTTATGGTCGAAACATCTGTAGCTAGATAGAAAAAGGAAAGGAAAAGAAAAAATAAGGTATGGAGTAAAATGGTCAATAAATTGAAAGGAAAGTTCTTACCTTGTGATTATCAAATTAACCTAGTTCAGTAAATGCAAAGTTTGAGATAGAAAGATAGCTTAGTAAAAGAGTATACAGAGTAATTCTATAGATTAGATATCAGATTTAGACATGATGAAGATGATGTGGAAAGAATTGGTAGATACCTAAATGGTTTGAGAGTTTTCACCTTTCCACTCGGTCTTGCCTTTGTCCAGATTTGTCTTTTTCTGGTTCAAATCTACCATTTTCACCATTAGATCTACCCCTTCCTCTAGGGAATCTACCACCTCGACCTCTCTATCTTTACTCATGTCTCTTGTTCAATTTCTCCTTGGCCTTCAAAGAAAATAGATAAGGGAGAACATTGGAGAGGCTTATCAATTTTCTTTGAAGGCTGAGGAGAAATTGAACAAGAGACATGAGCAAAAATAGAGAGGTCAAGGTGGCAGATTCCCTAGAGGAAGGGGTAGATCTAAAGGTGAAAATGGTAGATTTGAACCAGAAAAGACAAATCTGGATAAAGGCAAGACCAAGTGGAAAGGTGAAAGTTCTAGAGGTAGAGGTAGTAACTACCGAGATGGTTATGGTAGAGGAAGTTTATGAGGAACTTGTTACAATTGTAGAGAAGGACATAGATCTTTTGAATGTACACAGGCTAGTAAGAAGGTTGGTAGCAGTAGAAATGCTTTGGTGCAAGAAGAGTCACAGAATGAACCTGAGAAATAAAATAACTTGATGGTAAGGAGAGCACTATGGAATGAAAGCAAGAAGGAAGATCCGGTAAGGAAAAGTTTGTTCAAGACCAGATGTAGAGTTTCTGACAAATTTTGGAAGGTAATCATTGATAGTGGTAGCTCGGAGAACCTAACATATGAAGAGATGGTCACAAAATTATAGTTGGAGAGGTTGGTACATCTGAAACCCTATCAGATTTCATGGATCAAAGATGAGCATACACTTCTGGTAAGTGAACAATGTTATGTGAATTTGAAGATTGGAAAATACTATGATAAGGTGTTATGTGATATCATGCCTATGGATTGTTGTCATATTTTGTTGGGTAGACCTTGGCAATATGATAGACATGTTGTATATGATGGGAGATTGCATAAGTATACTATTGTGGCTGATGGAAAGAAACAAATCTTGTTACCATTGATGGAAGAACTTGTTAATAATGTTTGCACATCTGTGAAAGTTTTTTTGATGGAAGGAAGAAAGTTTGTTAACCCTTTGAAGAGGAATGATGTATGTTTTGTTGTGATTCCTAACAAGCCGAGTAAGAAAATAGAGGATAATATCCCTAAGGAGATTGAGAAGTTACTCATCGATTATAGTGATATCATTTCTAATAATGTACTTGATGGTTTTCCCTCAAAAAGAAGCATTGATAATTGTATTGATCTAATCCCTGGAGCTAGTTTACCGAATAAGGCACCACATCGGTTGACACCTACTGAGAATCAAGAATTGAACTGACAGATTCAAGAATTGCTAGAGAAAGGTTTGATCAGAGAATTTTTGAGTCCCTATGTAGTACCTATCATATTAGCACCAAAGAAGAATGGAGAATGGAGAATGTGTACTGATTCTAGAGCAATCAACAAGATAATAGTGAAGTATAGGTTTCCTATACCAAGAATGGATGACATAATGGATAGATTGACTGGAGAAAATTATTTCACAAAGATTGATTTGAAAAGTGGGTATCATCAGATCAGAATTAGGGAAGGTGATAAATGGAAGAATGCTTTCAAGACAAAAGAAGGATTGTATGAGTGGTTGGTTATGCCCTTTGCTTTAACTAATGCACCGAGTACTTTTTTTAGATTGATGAATGAAGTTTTGAAGAAATTCTTGGGTAAGTTTTTGATTGTATATCTTGATGATATTCTGATATTTAGTAAGACCATAAAAGAACATTTGTTGCATGTTAGACATGTTTTGCAAAGATTGAAAGAGGAAAAGTTGCTGATAAATTTGAAAAAGTGTTCATTCATGAAAGAAGAGATTGTGTATTTGGGATTTTTCATTTCAGCTGATGGTTTGAAGATGGATCTTAAAAAGGTTGAAGCTATTTTGAATTGGCCTACACCTGTGAATGCTAGTGAGGTAAGATCATTTCATGGTTTGGCAAGTTTTTACCACAAGTTCATAAGGAATTTTAGTTCAATTTGAAATGCTATGACTAAGACTATGAGAGGAGACAAAAGAGAATTCAAGTGGACACATGGAGATGATAGAAGTTTTGAGACTTTGAAGCAAAAGGTTGTTGAATTACTTGTTTTGGCATTACCTAATTTCAATAAAGTATTTCAAGTAGAATGTGATGCAAGTGAAAGTGCAATTGGAGCTGTGTTGAGTCAAGAAGGTAAACCTGTTACTTTCTTTAGTGAAAAGTTGAATGATGATAAAAGGAAATATTATCTTTATGATCAATAATTCTATGCTATTGTTCAAGCACTGGAGAAATGGACACATTATTTGATACCGAGTGAATTTGTGTTGTATACTGATCATAAGGCTTTACAATATTTGGGTAGTTAGAATAAGTTGAATCAGAGACATGAAATGGGTTGAGTATTTGTAGAGCTATACATTTGTGATAAAGCATAAGAGTGGAGTCACTAACTAAGTTGTTGATGCATTGAGTAGAAGAAGATCTTTGATGACTGAAATGAAAATTAAAGTTCTTGGTTTTGATGAGATGAAAGGTTTGTATGAAAATGACCCTTATTTTTTTGAGCCATTAAGAAAGTGCAGAGCACCTATTCAAGATAAAAAAGATGCTAAAAGGAATGAATATTTCATTTAAGAAGGTATGTTGTTTAAAGGTATTTAGTTGTGTATACCGAGAGGAGTATTGAGAACTAATCCGATAAAAGAGAAACATAGTAGTGGTTTGGCTGGACATTTTGGTATTGATAAAACATGGAATTTTCTTAAGGAGAAATACTATTGGCTATAGTTGTATAAAGATGTTCAGAAATTTGTGAAAAGTTGTGGAATTTTTCAAGTTGCAAAAGGAGTAAGTCAAAATATGGGATTGTATACACTGATTGTTGTTCCTAAGAAACCTTGGATTGATATCAGTATGGACTTTTTTCTTGGCTTACTGAAGATAGTAAAAGGTAATGATTCTATATTTGTTGTGGTGGATAGATTTTCTAAAATGGCACATTTTATACCATGTAGAAAGACATCAGATGTAGTATGTAATACCCTCTCTTATGGTGATACTTGGACTTTCTAATTTGGACATTCTATTATGATGGATAGAACTATATGTTTACATTTATGTTATTTGAATGATGATATGTTTAATCAAATGATTGATATGCTCATTTATGGTTGTCATTTATATGTTTATGAAATTAGAAAATCATCTATCTTTATATGTTTTATGGGGCTAACCCAAGGATTTGAATCTAACCATTATCATGATGTTTTATGTTTTATGGATATCTGTTTGTTGTGTTTTCATGACTCAGGATGAAGTCATAGTTACTCACTTAGTTGAGGTCCACACGATGTATTGATCCTTGTCATATGTTTCCATATATATGATTTGTATGTATATCCATATGTATACATGTATCTCTTCTTGGTGATGCGGGATTGTAGGTATCGGGTATCATCTCCACTTGGCTTCATAGGTCTGAGTGATCCCTCACAATCCTCGATCATTGTTGTTGTTATTGAGATATCACCAGGTTCCACAGGAAGGAACCCTACCTTTGATCCTTTTACCTTTAGGTGGGGAGTTCTTGAGTCAGTCCCTTGTGTGCATGATGTATTTATGTGTTCTCTTAGTTTGTTGGTTTTGTGGACCCTGTAGATGGTTTCTTGTCTTTTGCATTCTTTGAGTATGAGGTTTTGAGTATGGTAGCTCTAATTGTCTTCATAGTAAATTCAATTTTGTTAGTAGATTATTGATGTGAATTATGGTTCATAAGAGGATATGATTTAGTAATTTATCTTTATTAGTAGCTACTTATGTACTAGTGTATCTTGTTGGGAATGAGTTAGTATGTGATCAAATCATGTGATTTTAATATCAATAATAATAAAGAATTTATGGTGCTAATAATGTTTTAATACTAGTGGTAAATTCTAACTTATGTTAGTAGTTACCTAATATATATATATATTGTATTTTTGTAAAGAATATGTATTAGTGTATAAATAAATAATGTCTCATAATATTTAGATAATTGTAATATTAATAATATTGTGCCTTACTTATGGTATATGTACACATAAGCATATGGGTACACACATATGCCTATGAATACATATATATAAAAAAAACATATATTATTGTTAATTGATTGTGTGAAAGAAATTATTATTATATAATAATAAATCTATGCTACTTTCTTTAATTGAAATGTGTTTGGTAAATTCCTTTACCATGGTTATTAGTAAATTATTCCTAAAAATAATATTATCTACCCTTAAATTTAGGAGACGTAGATTTATAATTCTATTAAATAATATTTGTTTATCCCTTCATGGGAATGGTTTTACAAACCATATTATTAACAAATAACTAATATAGTTGGGATGGTTGCATCAGTTGGATTACCCATGAAACCACCTCCTCAAATCTATATATAGGAAGGATTTCCTATGTGTGAGGGAGTTGGCAGGAAGATGGATCTCTGAGAAAAGTGGTTAGGATAGTTTTTTTTAGAGGTGTGTTGGCATAGGAGTTTGGATTCGAGAAGATACATTATTTTTTTGGGAATATTGCTTGTAGGAAAGCCATAGTTGTGAAGAGAAAATTTATTATTATCTAAGATTGCCATTTGGTTTTCTCCCAGAAGAGGCTGGCATTAGTTTCTTGTAGAAGGAGTCGAAGGAGGTGATTGGATTGAGCTGAGAGTGCTTGGATCCTCCTCTATGTAGCAGTTGCTCTTCGTAGGACTCCAGGTAGGATCTATCCTAGAGATGATTCTTTTGTTGGTTAATTGTTTACAATGTTGTTGTATTATGGTTGTTTTTCTATATGCTTACTATTTAAGAGATGAACTATGCTGTTGTATTGTGTAGAGAAGGATTTTTGTGTTGTTACTATTATAGATATAAGAAGCTTCTATAAATCATTGCTATGTATTTTTTTACCTTCTATCTTTCATTAGTGAGTTCTCTTAGATGCCCTAGGATCCTTGTGACATCTTCCCATATGTCTCAGGGGTCTGTAGGATCATCCCAGCCTTTGGAAATGGTGTCTTTCCCTTTCTTAGAAAGAGGTTAGTTTTATACCACCTTTCATCATTCAAATCTAGGGTAGGTTTAGATGGTTGTTAATCATAGATTGAGGGCCATTTTTGTATGCAAACTGGGAGATTTCAAATGGGTCTTTCCCAGATTTGGCATACACAGTCGCTACAATGCCTAGTTTTAATTGCAAGTCAGAGTTGTCAATCATTTTTGTAGTTTCTAGCAACTGGTATTAGTGTCAATCGAGGAAGATCAGTATTAGTGTCAACTGAGGAAGATTGGTATTAGTGTCAACCGAGGAAGATCGGTATTAGTGTGAACAGAGGAAGACTGGTATTAGTGTGAACAGAGGAAGATCGGTAATAGTATTAATAGAGGAAGACGGGTATTAGTTTCAACTAAGGAAGATCGATGTTAGTGTCAACTGAGGAAGACCGGTGTTAGTGTCAACTGAGGAGTTAGTATGAACTGAGCAAGTATATGTTGAGGAGACAAGATTTATACAAGTATAACATTTAAGTATAAGTTTGATACTTTAATTTCTTATACTTTAAGTATAAGTTTGATACTTTAATTTCTTATACTTTAAGTTATACTTGTATAAAGAAATTAGGTACCTATCAGGATGTTTAATAAAGGTCTCAGCTTCATAGGAGTTAAGATGCAACTTCTAGATTTTGAGTTTTCAATTTAATTCAAGCTTAGTTAAATTTTAGGCACGTGAGATTTTACGAAGCATTATGTTTTGGCATATGAAATTTTGTGTAAACTCTATATATGTTCATTTATTGTTGGGTAGAGGTTATATGGTACATTTAGATGCCTTAATAGGGTTAGGATGTGTGTAGGAAGTAGGGTTAGGGTTTAGGATTGTCTGAAGGATCAGGACTATCCTAGGTCTCCCTAACCGCTCCTAATTTTCCTAAACATCCCTAAACTCCCCTATTCTTTCTTGTTCTTTGATGTAAGTGTTTATGATGTGTTTTATTTCATGTATGATGTATTTTTATGTGTGGGTTAAGGGTAGAAAACCTAAGAACACTAAGTGAGTGGCTCTTAGTGTGGGGCTGAGGCCCTAAGTGGCTAGTACCAGGATAACTGACTGAAGAGTTATTTTAACAAGTGATGATTTAATTAAAACTTATGGGAATGGGTTCAAACAATAAAAAGATTAATTTATTCCTTTCCCATGCCATTAGTGCTAGTAGAGGCTATGGATGGGAGTGGGAGAAGATGCCTATGCGTAGGTATGATCTAATGGCGCTTGTCTATACGAAAGGCATTCAATTTTGTATGTGCCTGCTTGGGGGTCAGGCCCTAGAGTGGCTAGTACTAGTACAACCCAAGGGGTGAGGGCTATGTGATGACACTCACTTAGGTTGTTTCTTAGAGTTTCTACCAAGCCTTAGAACCTTTAGGAAAAAGATATATACTTTGATCTTCATTTTTCATCTTCTATTTGGGAAAGGTTACCCAACCCTAGGTATGGCCTAGCTATCCCTTCTTTGTGGACCTTGGTGTTTATCTCCTAGCATGGGGGAGTGGGCCTTTGGTATCCATGTGGTTGGGTGGTAAATCTTTTTATCAAGGTACCTTTTGCGGATGCAATGTTTAAGGATTCATGCTTGCATAATGTTTCTAGTTAAGAAGAATGAAGACTTGTATTTATCTTTCATGATGTAAAATTGTTGTTACCTCCCAAGAGGAGATGAATGTAATGTAATCATTAATTTATTTCAAAATGATGTATTTGGAATGGGTAGACTTAGGAAGAAGGAAAAGGGAAAGCATGAACTTTATGTATATGATGTATGTTGAAAAGAAAGGGATTTGTAAGATTTCAAGTAAAGTAGTATGTTTCTCATTATTGATGAATAAAGGAAAAGCTAGTTAAAAAAATGTAATATTTGAAATGTATCAAATG
The DNA here is from genome assembly GCA_027943335.1 of Chamaecyparis obtusa. Classification (NCBI taxonomy): domain Eukaryota; kingdom Viridiplantae; phylum Streptophyta; class Pinopsida; order Cupressales; family Cupressaceae; genus Chamaecyparis; species Chamaecyparis obtusa. The sequence goes on from BSBK01003571.1 coordinate 865,928, forward strand.
TTTAGATGATTCTATTATATGGTATTAATACTTTAAATGTTATATTGTTCATAAAGGATACTTAGGAATATAGATGGATTTAAGTGGAAAATTGAAATGAAAGTGCTTTGTATTTTCTTATAAAGAATCTACAAATGTTGGGATGTAGTTTGCTTAAGAAATAAATCAAGTTGTTAGTACACTATATGGACTTAATGATTTGTACATTAATGAAAAGGGAACCTTGGAGGAATCTAAGTTTTACTTTTTTTGTTTCAAAATGTCTCATAAATCATTACTTAGGTTTTTCTTTTACAAAGAGAATCTTTGTTCTTTTCCCTAGTTCCCTTGCGGGGCATGACATCTTTGGTATTAGAGCACTAAGTTGCTACACTGGGGCCTAGGGAATTTGTCCCATGCTTCTTAAAATTTTTATTCATCTTAGGAAAAACTTAAAACTGAGATCAAAACTAGGACCCTTAAAATTGATTCTTCTTATTACCTATGGCAGGATGCCTCATATAATCTATGGTAGAAAGGGAGGCACCCAAAATACCCCTCCTAGATCTCAACAAGAGAGTTCTCAACTAGAAGAAGAACAATATGAGGGAAGAGGGGATCAATCTAATAACCAATCTGGGGGTTCTCAGGGGGCTCAAGTTTAAGAACTCCTACAATATATTCTATAGAGGTTAGATGCAGGCTAGGATAGAGGTCACCATGGAGAGACTAACACTCACCATGGGGAAGGGAAAGGAGTCCTAGAAGGAGAGATCAGGTAGTGGAAGAAGATCTTTGCATGCTTCTCACATACAAGACCTCCTTTGGACTAAGACTAACCCATTTAAACAAACTCAAGGTGGATCTACTACAGAAACTTGGTTGCTAGACCTAGAAAGGATATTTTTCATGCATCCTTATAGCAGAAATACTAAGGCTTAGTTTGCAGTCATTCACCTTAGAGACTTCATATCCACTTGGTGGGAAACAAAGAAAGAGAAACTTCACATAGATATTACCACTCTTTCATGGGAACTATTCCTAGAACTCTTTCAAGCTAGATTTCTTTCTGACCACTGGAGATAGGAAAGAGCTGAACAGTTTCACAACTTAAGGTACCTAACTATGTCAGTTGATGATTATGAGAGAAAGTTCTTTGAACTCAATCCATACTCAAGATATAAGGATGATGAACCCATGCTGACTCAACACTTCCTTAGAGGACTCAACAGTCGCTTAGCTGGCAACGTACAAATGTTCAAACCTCAGATAGTTAATGATGTAGTCATCAAGGCTCATATTGAGGAACAAAATATAGCCTTGGGGTTTGGAGGTTAGATGAGTAGCCATGGAGGTAATACCTCTTAGGCTAGGTCAATTTTGAAAGGGAATCAATCTCAAGGAACACTTGGACCTAAAGACTATCCTCCTAAAGGAAGTCAGAACCACTAGAAAAGAAAATTTCACAACAACAACAACAACAACAATTACAATGGAAACAACAATAAAAGTGGGGGTTCTCAGCCAGACTATTCATGAAACTAGCAACATGCTAAGCAATTTTCAAACCCTCAACTAGCTCAAAGTTTTCCTTAGAATTCTAGTCAGGGAAGTTATCATGAATCCAGTGCACCCTCAGCAAGGAAGAATTTTTCTAGGAATACAGGATGTTACTCTTGTGGTCAACATGGTCACATTGTAGTTAACTGTCCTCAGAAGTCTACCCCAGCAACTAGCTATAGACATTCCACTTCAAAACCCATTGTAGGTGATGTAGGTAGATCTCACTGAGCATTTGCCACTTTAGACCCCAGACAAGCCAAACACCAGGGAGGAGTTGTCGAAACCCCAGGAAGCAGATGGGAAGGTGACTTTAGAGCTAGTACACATTTTGCAGTAGCTGACACTAACCCTTAGGGATCACACCATAGATCAGGAAAGGGTCCAATGGCGCCCCAATGATGATTCCTCCACTACATGGGAGGATGTTGCTAGAATTAGAGATGCTTATCCATATCTATTTGTAGGCTTCCAAGAGTAATCCTAACTCTAGGTGGGAAGGATGTAATACCCTCTCCTATGGTGATACTTGGACTTTCTAATTTGGACATTCTATTATGATGGTATCCATGTGGTTGGGTGGTAAATCTTTTTATCAAGGTACCTTTTGTGGATGCAGTTCTTATGCTTAAGGATTCATGCTTGCATAATGTTTCCAGTTATGAAGAATGAAGACTTGTATTTATCTTTCATGATGTAAAATTGTTGTTACCTCCCAAGAGGAGATGAATGTAATGTAATCATTAATGTATTTCAAAATGATGTATTTTGAATGGGTAGACTTAGGAAGAAGGAAAAGGGAAAGCATGAACTTTATGTATATGATGTATGTTGAAAAGAAAGGGATTTTGTAAGATTTCAAGTAAAGTAGTATGTTTCTCATTATTGATGAATAAAGGAAAAGCTAGTAAAAAAAATGTAATATTTGCAATGTATGAAATGTTTAGATGATTCTATTATATGGTATTAATGCTTTAAATGTTATATTATTCATAAAGGATACTTAGGAATATAGATGGATTTAAATGGAAAATTGAAATGAAAGTACTTTGTATTTTCTTATAAAGAATCTACAAATGTTAGGATGTATTTTTCTTAAGAAATAAATCAAGTTGTTAGTACACTATATGGACTTAATGATTTGTACATTAATGAAAAGGGAACCTTGGAGGAATCTAAGTTTTACTTTTTTTTCTTTCAAACTTTCTCATAAATCATTACTTAGGTTTTCTTTTACAAAGATAATCTTTGTTCTTTTCCTCGGTTCCCTTGCCGGGCATGACATAGTACATGTAGTAGATCTTTACTTTAAGGAAATTGTCAGATTGCATGGATTACTGAGGAGTATTATCTCTAATAGAGAAAATAAATATGTTGGTTATTTTTGGAAAACACTTTGGAATAAATTTGGCACTGAGTTGAAATATAGTTCTACATTTCACCCACAAACCGATGGATAGATTGAAGTTGTGAACAGAAGTTTGGGAAATTTTTTGAGATGTTTAGTTGGAGACACACCAAGTAATTGGGATTTTGTGTTAGCACAAGTAGATTTTGCATATAATAATTCAATAAATAGGAGTACTAGAAAGACACCATTTGAGATTGTGAATGGCACACAACCAAGAGGAATATCTGATTTGAGAGACATTGCTAATGAGAATAAGAAAAGTGTTGGAGTAAAGTTTGCTGAGTATATGAAGACATTACATGAAGATGTGAAGCTAAAGTTGGAAGGCAGTAATCAGAAATACAAAGACAGAGCTGATAGATAAAGGAGACATAAAAATTTTGATGTTGGTGATGAAGTGATGGTTCATTTGAAGAAAGGTTGGTTTCTTGTTGGAACATATAGGAAGCTGAAGATGAAGAAGTTTGGACTTTGCAAGATTTTGAGGAAATTGGATAGTGGAAATACATATGAAATTGAGTTACCTGATGACATGGACATATCACCAATTTTCAATATTGCATATTTGTATGAGTATCATGAACCTGAAGTAGAAGTAACAGTACTGATAGAATATCCTAAGAAGCAGTATGATGAAGTTGAATAGATTTTGAGGGAAAGAGTTGGAAAAAGTACAAAGGGAAAACAATACATGGAATATCTAGTTAAGTGGAAGAATAGACCAATGGAAGATAGTTCTTGGATTTCATAGTCTGAGTTGGATGCAGCTTGAACCAGACCTACCAAATTATTTGGAGAATCATTTCAAAATAACCCCAGGTGTCTGATGTAGGAGCATCTCGAGTCCTTGGCAATCCTGTGTCACCAAAAAGAATTTGGAGTTTTGTCTATTTTTCTCAGTTTCTTCTTTGATCAAGTTGGTTGGTAGTTGGTGGGTTTCCTTTGGTTACTGAGTGTGGTCAATTCTCTCCTGGGTGGTTGGTTATTTCACTGGCACTCAACATTTCCTGTCTGCTACTCAGTCATCTTGCTTACTGACGGGTCTAGTTTTATTTCCTATTGTGGCCGACTTGTGAATTTATATTGGATTATAGATTTAATGTTGGAATCCATCATTGGGAAGTGTTTGGTCCTAGATTTGACCATTACTTTTGTTTTTTATGGATTTGAAGGCTGACTCAGCTCGGTAGCTTCTTGTATAAATGTAGATGTTTGGTTGTAGATTAGGGGGCAGTGGGAGATAGAAGATATTAGACATTAGATTGGAGATTTGGGATAGATCCTCATATGTTTGAGGACTTCTGTAATTCATTGTAATATCAAGCCCTAACTAGGAAGGCCTTATAGCCTGGCATGTATAATTCTAATATTTGATAATATATGAAAGATCTGGCATTCTCTCTCTCACTGTTGTTATTTGTTGCTTCCACATGTGTGTTGTAGGCTTGGATCATTAGGGTGCACCATTGTTTGGCCCCTCTTGACTCCTACCTTGCATCAATATGTCAAATCTAGCTTGCTCGGCATATGAAGTCTCTAACACTCAACATTAACTATTCTTCATATACTAGTGCTCAACATTGAAACTTATATACAACTCAGCATAAATTGCTCAACTCTTATTGAAGTACTCAATGACCTCTGACTTGCTTAGTAGTAACTACTGCTCATTAATTGTATAAGATACAAGTGTAGACATAACTCGGCCTTTAGTAGATAGCTCGATCATAGTGATCACTGACTAACATTGCGTAGAAAATGACTAAGTGTAAGACACTAATCGACAAAAAAGATTAGGGATCAACACGTAATTCCTACAGAACAAAGTCTCATTCTTTATCATGTAATGCACACTTTTTAGCTCGAGTGCTTGGCATTTGTTAAGAGGGAGTCCCTCTAGACACTAATTATTCATTAGGAGGTATACTATGTCAGCATACCAAGGGTCTTAGCTGAGAGATTCCAAGGTGTACATTTTTCATGTAGGAGCATCCTAGGTGTAAGAGCAATTTTGCATCACCCAAAAATATTTCTAGTTTCTTTTCAATAAGGGCTATCTTGTGCAAAGCTACTATTTTTGGAAATTTACTATTTTTAGTAAGTTTTCTATTTGAGCATAGAATGTTCTATTTTCTTCATTGAAGGTTCCTTGTAATCACCCAAAAATGGTCATCTAGACTATTAGCCCCTTGCTAGCATTATTTGCTAAAATCATCAATTGCTTATTCTTGATCAAATCCTAATTCTATCATTTATCTGATTATTTTCTATGGATTAACCATTTTATCCTAATTTTTTATCTAATTAAAAGGAATTCTCTCCCCTTTTATTAAATAAAAAGCCCCCACCTTTCCTCTTATCCTAAGTTGCACAAATAAAGCATTATTCTTATTTTATAAAAAGAAGAAAAGGCCTTTTTATCTCATATGGGACACAAAAGTCAACTCTTATTTCTCATTGGAGGAAACTTGTGCACCTGGATTGCTCCTCTTTCAAGCTCTACCCTTGATTAAATCTTTTACCTCTTAATCTCCATGGTTCATTCCTTTTCAATTCCTTTAAAAGGAGAGCTCTTTTCTCATTCTAGGTTCCCCAACTTTTGATGCTAATCTTATGCTGTAGGATTTCTTGGAGACTTTGGAGCTTTGGAGATCTTCATGCATTTAGCTTTCATTCTTACATCATAGCTTCATGTTTATGCTTTCTTATATTAGTTTCCTTTCATGCTCTAGATTAGCTCGCATAGCTTAATTAGTAAGGATTTGTAATACTTCTATCTTTCCTTTCATAGCTTAGCTTGCATTTTCATTTCTAAGCATTGCATTACATTTCCATCTTGATTCTTGAGGATATTGGCATTCTTGCCCTTGTTTCATTGAATCTCCCATTGCATGCTTTACTAGCAAGGTTATAGGCTTAATAGCTCTAGCTGAGAGCATTCTTAACACCCTTGCACTCCATGCCTAGGGAGCTCTAGGTCGCTTTCTCAAGGTTTCCCACTCATGGATTCTCTTGGAAGCAATGATGTAGATAAGTGCACATTCTAGTGTGTACATTTTTTGTGCCCACCGTGGAGCAGAACAACTCTATTTTGTCCTTCTTTTTATACATTTCTGCTGCATGTTTCGGTTGTTTTTTTATTTTTTTTACAATTTTCATGCGTTGTCCGTACTTCTATGCATCACTGTTATATAATCTTCTGTGAAGTTTCTCACTATATCAAGTGAAGTTTTTCTGGTACTAGCACTTCTCTGCATGACAAAGGTGTTTTATTATGTAGGCCTATGTACTTTCACATGTGAGCCTGTGTACTTTCTCATGTGAGACTTCATACTTTCTCATGTGCAGTTTGGTACTTTCCCATGTGACCTTGATCAGTACTATCTTGCACAAAATTCCATGACAACAAAGACTTAGAATTCTAGAGTTTCTAGTTCTGCTTACTATTTTCAGGTTTTCTATTTTTGGATTTCTGATTTGTTGTAGCTAGACAAAGGTTTACTTGCAGATTTTACTTGGTTTTGATGTGCTAACCATTATGGAGCTAACAAGTTGTGCTTTTAGGTACTCTCATTGATTGAATATTTTTTGAAAAGAATGCATGTCAAAGCTCCAAATGCACAAGGGCTACTAATTATTTTTTTGCAGGGCTGCGCAAAGCATAAAAACCAATCAAGTGCTTGTTTAATTGCTTTCATTTTAAGTGCGGCATATACTAGTTGTTGCTTTTCATAGGCACTTAATATCTTGTTGTAGGAATCTTTTTGTGGTAGGAGAGTATGCTCTTCACCCTTGTGGTGAAACATAAATCTTGACCCATCTTTGGATTTTGAAAGCAAGAGAGTAATTGAACATTTTCTTGGTGTGTTTGGGAGAAATTTTTGAGCTAGGAGAGTATGCTCTTCACCCTTGAGGTGAAACAAAAATCTTGAAACTCAAAGGTTGATCCACTCTTTGTTTAGTTTTAGAATCCTTTAGCGGGCCTGCTCTTGAGCAATCAAGAGGAACAAACCAAGTGGGGACAAGCTAATATCGAGCTACTCTGACCTACTATAAACTCAAGGCTATCAAGGATGCAAATGTTATAAATAGGGAATACTGAGAGGGGGGGGGGGTGAATCAGTATTCTACAAAATTTATCTTTTTCCCAATTATGGATATAACAGATTATCTTTATACATGCATAACATAAGAAGCTAAACAACATGCATAACATTAAAGAACTCATAACACATTATTTGTTCTTGAGGAAACCCTGGCCAAGGGAAAACCCTAGTGGGGATGGTACCCACAAAGCTCCACTAATCAAAAGTATCCTATTAAGGATGTTGACCCTGTTAGGAGTCTATTACAAGAATATAGTGTATTAGTCCTAATTAAGGGACTATAGGCCTTGTTAGAAGCCTCAACCCTGTTAGGAGTTGTAGTACAAAATGTGATTACCAGATGAGCCCACTACCCAAACAAGTAATGTACAATATACACTGATTAAAAAATAGGTTAAGTTACATAACCTTATACTACTTGCATCAATATCTCTTTGCTGCTCTTTTACTATCGCTATTACATATGCTTCATATACTTCACATCATATCACTTGTCCACACTTATTGTGTTCTTACTTCTACAATACAATTAAATTTATACCAATAGCTTTATCCAAGAGATAACATCTAGGATTTCATCCCTTTATATTTTGAAGTCATTATTTTGATAAAAAAAGTAATCCCTTAACTCTTTACTAGTTCTATCTTCATATTATGTCCTGTCGACTTCACACTATCTTCGGTAAAACTGTCATAACTTCTTCCGTACATGTCATGCTGACTTGCACTCTGAGATGGGTGATCAATAGATATCATAGAGTCTATGTTCAAGTGCACAAGCATTAAACTTACTCCAGTCAATGTCAAAAACAAAAACTATGTCCAGGTTCACTGGTAAAACACTGTCTCACACTTAGACAAATTTGCAATGCACTCTATCATACTTGCTCTCTAACCTGTGCAATCTTCATGTGGATCATATATTTCCATAATGATAACAACTATGTAATCAACTCAGCCAAATTGCCAACAATCTCCCCCTTTGTCATTGGTGGCAACATATGAGAAAATTGTCTAAGTGTACAACTCAAAATCTCAAAAATGTTCAAAATTGTGGCCATAATATAAAATACATACTATCCTTATAACTCCTCAAAAAATTATTATCTCTAATATAGTAATCCCCCTAAGAATAACAATCCTTATCATATACTATCAATTTTCTTCTATATATCTCCCCCCTTTGACAACAATGACAAAATAAGGTAGGGAGGGTTACAAAATTGTATCACAAAATGTTATACCTCAATTCATTTATTGCAAAGGCGGTAGGTTTGCAACACAATCTACAAAATTTGTCTTCATGGATTCTATCTCCTTCTCCCATGATTTCTTAATGGAATCTACCACATTAAGTAGTGCGCTCAGTCCATAAGAAGCTATTTCACATGCTTGGAGGTTTTCAAAGTTAAACTTTTGAAAAAATGTCTGAGCTGAAAGACATTCTTCCAACTTCTCTTCAATAATACTCAACTTCATAGAAGCATACTCTCTCAAAAGAGTGTATCTTCTCAATTTCTTGTCTCTCTCATCTTGCAAAAATTTGATTTCTTCATAAAGTTTCCAAACTTTCTTCTCAACATCACATACCTTCACATTGGGGCTAGATAGAAGGTTTGTTTCATTTAGAATTTCTTCTTCATTCAACTTTATCTTCTAATCTTCCTCTGCTGTCAAAGTCTTTGATTTTGTACACTATATGTACAAAGATTTACCTATTTCCAAATGCTTCCTCAAATCCTTGATACAGATATCAAGAGTGTTGATATCATTTTTGATATTCTGACTAATGTTTAAAATCATTCTAGCCTCATAGGCTACTTGTGCTTTTACTTTTGCAATATCAGCTAGATTTGTGAATTCATTATCAAAGGTGCTCATTACCTTCTTTGCTTTCTCCATAGGGTCTACTTCTGAAATTTTTGTAGTTACAGTACTTTGTAACTTCTTAGTTAGTTCCTTTAGACGCCATTCAAGACTCTTCACCTTCTTATTCTTACCAATGATTTTATTCAAGGATGTGATCAATTCCAACTAATCATCATCATCTACTTCTTTTCCCAAATGCTCAATCATAGATCTGATTTGAGTCTTGTTTCTAGTCTCGGGAGTAAGACTAATATCTTCTTTGGTGGGAATGGGAACTTTTTCCTCTGTTACTGGTGGTTCCATCTCTATGGTCTCTATGGTCTCTTCTTATTTTGTAGCTTCCTATTCTTCAAAGGCTGAATTGTCAACAATGGTCTCCAAATTCTTGAATACATTTTCATTAGTATCCAAGGTGATTTTTGTACCTTCTACATTCATAGTTTCATCTTTAATATTAATAGCTAGAGAAGAGGGAATGTCCTCTTGTACTTTCTCACCTACTTTCTCTACTGCAACTGATGATTCTCCAACATATTCTATCATGACCTTGATAATAGCCTAGTCTATCTTAGAATTTATTTCTTCATACCTGCCTCGCATAATCTGAATTGTTCTCCTTTTAGCTCTTAGATGGGTGCTTAGGGCTTTCATGATCTAATTGAAATGAGTTTCATCTCTTATTTTACAAAGCTTCCTCACAAGATTTTCTCTCATAGTTGTCTCTTCCTTTGATGCTCTCTTCTTCCTATTTAGAAGTTTGTTATATAGATCTTTAGGTATCTATCCCTGAATAGTATCAAACTTCTTGCCAGTCAAAATCATCTACTTCACAACTGCATTCTCCAAATTAAGTCTATCTCTATAATCATAAAGATCATAATATTTGTTCATTCTTGCAAAGTCACCATTCTCAATAATCTACTCATTAAGCTTTTCAACTTTTGGTTTCCAAGATTTCTTCTTAGTAGTGACATCATCTTTAACTTCTGCAATCTTTCTTGGAACTGGTTGCACTAGAGTTTTATGTCTCTTTCCTAGTCCAGTAGCACTTTCCTTAACTCTTTTTCTAGGTGTGGAGGAAGTGGATCTAGTAGACATCTTTTCTTCTATGTCCTTCTTAGGTACTTCCACTTTCACCTTTACTTGTGGTTCTTCCTATTGCACTGCAATTGATGATAAAGAAGGGATAAACAAAACTTCTTTTTTTCCACTCTCTTTGATTGTTGTTGTTGTCTTCTTTGCTACCAAAAACTCTCTCTTTGTCATTCCTATATCTTTTAGGATTTTCTTAATAGTTCTTTCAACTCTCTTCTTAGACTGCTTCTCTTCAATTAGCATCTTTGTGGAGTTGAAGTTCTCCTCAAAGGTTCCAAACCTGTTACACTGAGTGTCCAACTTACACTTAAGTAGTCTGCTAACATACTCTTCAGTCTCTACCTTAGATATCTCATAGCCAAGAGGGTCTATGAACTTTGTTCTAGGCTCTACTACTTCAATATAGGTAAAGTCAGTATCCACCATAAAACATATATCATCTTCATATTTTTGAATAAGAGACTTAGGGATCCTTGATCTGCTAGACACAATATTCTAAAATGTCTTAATAACAAGTACTACACTCTCATTTACACTATCAATAACATGTCTTCTGTATACTAGGTTAATCATTTCCATTGTAGTTTGTTCATTAGTCCAGTCATTTCCTATGGTGTAAGGAAATCTCCTCAAAAGATGAAAGAACATATATGTGATTAGGGATGAGAACCTAAACTATGTATACTTAGCTTTCTTGATCTTCTCCATGTTCTCAGACAATTGAATTTTTAGAATTTCACACATATCAATTGGTACCCTATCAACACACATTAGATAGGCTTCATGTACCATTCTAGCTACCATGTAATCCTCTCTTGAATTTTCACAAAACTTAGTAGTTGGGATCTTGCATAAGTATCTCACATCATCTTGTTTGATCTTACTAATCACAATTCCTCTACCATTATAGGATGAGTTTGTGTTGTCAATGACTATTTTCCTCATGTTTTTCTCATTAAAAGGAATAGCTCCAATTTTAGATAATCTAGTGACTTCATGAATCAAATCAGCTGCAATATCTATCACTCTATCTTCTAGCCAAAACTTTTCATTATGAATTCTGCTCAAGATAATCTTAGTGCATTCTTCATTGTCAAATTCATAATGTAATCCATACTTAACAATTTCGTTATGTTCCAAATATTCAAAACCTTGTTTCAGTTTCATATCCTGATTGTAAATCTTCTGATATTCATCTATGAAATCACTATCATTTACTATCTCTAGTTTGCATCCAAGATAACTTTTGACATTTTCTAAGTGTAAAACTCCATCTGGTATGGATGATAATGCAAACCTAGGGTCTTCTTCTAAGGGTTCTACTAGTTCCCCTTTCAATTTAGGTCTATTCTTATCTCTGACATTGTGTATTAAGGAAACATCCATGATTTCTTCAAATTCCTTTACTGATTCAAAGATTTGTCAAGTAAAATACCTCAATTTCATGATTTTAGGGCTTGCGTAGATTCGACACAAAATTCTTCTCCAAATCCTTGCAAAATGCTTTCAATCACTGCTCTTTGATCTCCTTGACACTTGAATTCACTTTGATGATCAAATAATAATGATCATAGCCTTTTATTAATTCAATCTCACTTAGATCTAACATCGCATTCAATTCTTTTACCGCTTCTTTCCAAAAAGTTGTCTCTGCTAACCTGCAAAACATAAAACTTCTTGTGATCTCACAAAACATAATATTTTTATTTATGATCTTAACCATGGCATTAGAACATCATAAAATACCTTGGATTAATTGTGCAAGACTTATTTCATCATACATCTATTTCTACACTAAATCTAAGTTCCTATTCTACTGCAACTTACATAAATTAAGTCCTATGAGATAGGTTAGGTAAAGATTTATTCTTACCTTTCAATACTTCACCTTCTTGATTACCTTCAATGTTGAATATTTCTCCTTGATCTATTCTTTTGATAAACTTCACTTCATCTAAATTACTATAGCATCCTTTTTGACTGTTACTTGCATCTTCATTTCTTCTTTCATGATTTTTGGGGTTAGGATTAGGATGAAAAACTCTATTGTTCATTCTGAAAAACCTTGCTATATGTCCAATCTTGTTGCATATCTGACAAATAATTCCATTATTTCCATATCTTGGTCCAGGTTGATTGATTTGTGATCTGTAGTTTCTAGCAATGGGTCCAACCTTGTTGCATCTATAACATACTACTCCACTTCTTCTGTTCATATCTTCAGTAGGTTTCTTATCTGCATTGTTAGTATTCCTAAACATTCTACTACCATCATTATTCTCAATAAATTTAGGTTTCCTACATTCAATAGCTCTATGTCCAAAACCATGACAATTGTAACAATAACCATTAAGAGGTTTAAATTGTTTACCTATGCAATCTCTCTTCATATGACCAATAGTATTACAAGCAAAACATCTACCTTTGAATTCCCTATGCATACCTTTGGGTGATTCTTCTTGCTTCAGTGATTCTTCTTCTTTAGGTGTATCTTTAGATTTTTTGATCTCATCAGGCTTCTTCTCATCTATGCTTTCAAATATCTTCAGATCTGGTTCCTTGCTTTCATCATTTGCTTTAAAAGTGTTGAATCCAAGACCAGTCTTATCATTGAATGGTTTCTAATAAGATATTTGTTCATCAATCTTCTCACTAGTTGAATATAGCCTTTCAAGTTGTTATTTGGATTGAGTCGGTTTACCTTTCACAATCTTATTGTATTTCTCAAGTTCATCATACTGCAAATTGACTTTCTCAAGTTCAGATGTTACTTTACAAAGTTTAGATTTTAGTCCTTCATTTTCAGTCTTTAGACTTTCATTCTTAGATTTCAGATTTGCTTCATTCTTGCCATTTCCATTTTTCAAACTAAGATTCAAATTTGCTATCTTTAGTTCATGCTTAAGGATTTCTTTTTCTTTTTCCACATTGTCATCACAATTTTCAATGAAAACTTCAGATTCCTTTTCAAATCTCAGATCTTCCAATTTTTTTTTCAGTTTCTCAATGAGGTACTTTGCATCATCATACTTTCTTTTCAAAGTATCTTTTTCAATAGTAAGCAAGTCAATTTGTTCAAGAGCTTCTTCAAGATTCTTTTGTAGTAGATCCATATCCATAGAGATCTTACTCAAGCTACTAGGCTTTCCTTGAATGATTCTTTTCTGAGTAACTAAGCTCTGATACCAATTGTTAGAAATAGGGAATACTGAGAGGGGGGGGTGAATTATTATTCTAAAAACTTTATCTTTTTCCCAATTACAGATATAATAGATTATCTTTATACATGCATAACATAAGAAGCTAAACAACATGCATAACAATAAAGAACTCATAACACATTATTTGTTCTCGAGGAAACCTTAGCCAAGGGAAAACCCTGGTGGGGATGGTAGCCAAAAAGATCCACTAATTAAAAGTATCTTATTAAGGATGTTGACCCTATTAGGAGTCTATTACAAGCATATAGTGTATCGGTCCTGATTAAGGGACTATAGGCCTTGTTAGAAGCCTCAACCCTGTTAGGATTTGTAGTACAAAATGTGATTACTAGATTATCCCACTGCCCAAACAAGTAATGTACAATATAAAATGATTACAAAATAGGTTAAGGTACATAACCTTATACTACTTGCATTAATATCTCTTCATTGCTCTTTTACTATCGCTATTACATATGCTTCATATACTTTGCATCATATCACTTGTCCACACTTATTGTGTTCTTACTTCTACAATACAATTACAATTACAATTACATTTATTCCAATAGCTTTATCCAAGAGTTAAGATCTAGGCTATCATCCCTTTATATTGTTAAGTCATTATTTTGATAAACAAAATAATCCCTTAACTCTTTACTAGTTGTATCTTCATATTCTATCTTGTCGGCTTCACACTATCTTCGGTAAAACTGTCATAACTTCTTCTGTACATGTCATACTAACTTGCACTCTAAGATGGGTGATCAATAGACATCATAGAGTCTATGTTCAAGTGTGCAAGCACTGAACTTACTCTAGTCAATGTTGCAAATAAAAGCTATGTCTAGGTTCACTGGTAAAACACTATCTCACACTTAGACAAATTTGCAATGCGCTCTGTCATACTTGCTCTCTGACCTGTGTGATCTTCATGTGGATCATATGTTACCATAATGACAACATCTATGTAATCAACTCAGCCAAATTTCCAAGAACAAAACCTTGGTAGACGTAGTACTTTTCTTCGCTTAATGTGAGTACTTGTGGGATTGTGACCATGAGGAAAATGTTGAGCAAGAATGCTTAAGGTACTCTTGTGGTAGGGAGGTCCATTACATTCCATAAGGTAAGGAGTCCCTTCTAGGAGAAAGAGGAGTATTATGAATGGAAACCCTTACTAAGAACCATAGATAGAAGCTACCCAATTTTGCCGATTAACATCTTAGTGCAAGGATTGATCCTAGTGGACTAACCCAGATCACCCCAAGACTACTCACCATCTATGTTCCTTTGGTTGTTTCATTGGCACTTCCATGACAAAGTGAACATCTATTGTGGGCAACCACTTTTTGTGAGGTGATGGGACATCAAGTGTAGGCCAAGTTGTTAAGTATTGAGCCTTTGTCCTTCTAGGCTAGTAAGTGTTTGAAATGTTCTCATTGTGATCTACCCATGCAAACATTCTTGAACATTAAACATCATGGTAGTGCTCATAGATTTTTTTCAATTTGATATCACAATTGCTTATCTTGGAAAGGTTGCTTTTGCCCTTGCACAAGTATTTTATGACATGTTTGATCACCTACTATTTGCAAACTTGTCTATTTCCTAATATTACTATGATTGAAACCAAGAAATTATACTTGCAACTTACCACATTGACCAAATTGCTTTCAACACTAAGTTTTTCACATTCACTGGTCAAGAGTCATACAATACTGATACACACACCCTCCTAAGAATTATCATGTGATACATCATTCCTGATTCTTTATTGCATGCATACTATAAACTCTGTCACATTACCTACCTAGAATCCATTGTACTGCCTTATGTGAAATATCATCCTGATAAATTGTATCATCCTGCTGTTCTATGAGGTATAATCTTGAGTTATTTTTCTATCCTACTGCTATTGCAATCTGGAGTTGCTAAAATTGAATTTTAACTTGTCCCAGAGTGTCTTTTCATGTTCTTACCTGAAGCTGGTTTGTTATCTGCATGCTTAGGTTTGTTCTAGACTAGAAAAAATGAGATAAAACTATTGGGTTTGAGCCTAACAAATGCTACTCTTGATCACTTGTCATACCACGGTTACCTCTATAGCTACTTGCTAATCGAGCTTCTTGCTCACCTCTCAGCTTGAGTCAATTGATTGTTGTAAGTTCTTGAGCACTTTTGATGAGCCATCTCTATTGTTCTATTTTGACAAGTGATCTTCTTTATCTTTTCTTATCTCAATATTTGAAAAACTATGTCTCATTCTATTAGTCAACCAACAATTACTTTCATGTTAGTTACAACTCGATCTCAATTTGAGAAGGAGAGTCACCCTCCATTCAATTGTAAATAGTTACCTTCTCCAACCAGATGCTCATGAGCACCAATTAGCAATGATAGTTCTAGTCCTAACCAATATGAGGATTCTAAGGTCACCCCATGGTACAAAGGAGGCTTCCTTTTTTCCGCATTCAAGACCTCCAAAAGCACAGACAATGTCTCACTCACTCTGACCGAACAAGAAAAGCTCCACCATTTGCAAGAACATTTTGAGCATAAGGAAAACCAAGCATGTTTAGACAAAATGGATGTTGCTAGATTCATGGCTATGATAGGAATGTCTCATGAGCAACCTAAGACTAGTGGCTATGAGCATAGACCACTTTTTGGTACTAATGGCATCTATGGAAACAACACACCACCAAGGTCTCCTCTGAGATGGACTGATGTTGTACCTTCTTCACCTCCTAGACCCCCTCCCTCTCATCATGAGGAAGAGGCCACTGATGAGATTTCTAGTGATGAGCTTATGAGATTTGAACAAGATGAGGTCTCCTAACGAATGATGCATGAGCTTTTAGAGTGTAATGGAGACCAATATTTTCAATTCATGACTTCTAGAGGATACAAGCTTCCTCCTAGTTATGATGTCTGACAAATTGTCCAAGAAAGAGTGCCAACTGAATTGGAAATCCTTAGAGAGGAATTACTGTGGACAAATCAATGTCTTGCCCAATTGGCAATAGAAAGGGAGCCTCCAAAGGTCTATTTCATAGAATCTATTTGTGCTCTTCCTTTTGATAGGAGTCTATACATGGTCCCATTTCCTAGGGATATTGAGGTTCCCAAATATGACAAGTATGATGGAAACGGTGACCCCAATGACCATGTGCATCACTTTTATGCTCTTAGCATGGACTTCCTTCATGAAGACACATTTCTACTATGACTGTTCCCTAGAAGTTTAAGAGGACAAGCTTTGGAATGGTTTACGAAGATGACACCGCCTCTTAAGACTTTTGATGAGTTGGCTAGGTGCTTCACCCAACATTATTCATACAACATCCAACAACCTATCACCATGATAGATCTTAGTGCTCTAAGGCAAAATCAAGGTGAGCCATTTTCAACTTACTTACAATGTTGGAGGTCATTGTATTCTTGATATCCTTGTCAACTACCTAAAAGGGAAAAGATTGACATTTTCATCAACACTCTTGTGCCTGAGTTGTATTATGATCTCAGGAAACAACTATTCTCCTCTTTCAATGAAATGGTTGAAAGTGCATATTAGATTGAGGATGTGGCCATAAGAAAGGGGGATATTGTTATTAATAAAGATACTAGCGGCAATGGCAAGGACAAGAGCAAACCATGGAATAGAAACAAGTATGTTGTTAATGATGGGGTTGTAGATGTCCCAAAAGATAAAGAGCCTTCTTTCAACCTTTCTAATTCTATCTACATAGCAAAACAACAAGAGGTTTCCAATGCTCATAGTGCTCCTAAGCCTTAGTATGTAGACAAGCCAAAGAAGCAATACCACCAATGGGTCTACACCAAGTTGGCTGAACCATATGATGTGATTCTTAAGACTTTGGTTACCAACAAGTATCTTACGCTTCTTGACAATTCTCATCCCTATGATCTGCCAATTAAACCTAATTGGTGGAGAGAAGATCATTTTTGTCACTATCACAAAAATAAGGGACACAAGATGGACAATTGTTTTAAGCTTAAAGATGCTATCCAAGATCTCATTGATGGAGGCACCATTCTCACATAGTGCTTAGTTAAATTTTTTGATCATAAGGCTTTCAAGACCCCTCTACCTGAGTATGAAAAGGGGGAATCCTCTCAAGAAAATAAGAAGAGTCATGATGTAAAGATCAACTATACATATACTCTCGATTCACTTGTGATCAACATGGTAGAACCTGTTGAGTGTGTTCTTATGATGAGATCTCAAGCTGATAATAATGCCAATCATGGTATGCCAAAGTTGGTCTTGCATACATTGGATGCTTCATCTTCCTAAAGTGAGACACTAAATGCTATTACTAGGGGGCAAGCTAAAATTATCCTTAAAACTATGCATGATCCCAAGAAAGCCTCTTCTTCCAAACAAGTGGCTCCTTTAGTCTTGTCTAGTTATGACCTTGTGCATCAGTTGCAATGGACACCCACCCATATATCCATTTTTGAGTTGCTTGAGTTATCCCCTTTGCACAAGGAGATCCTTGACAAAGCTCTGTGTATAGGAAATGTCCCCAATGACATTGATCCATATTGGTTCCAGGCTATGGTCAACCATATCTCATCTCTCCACTACCTATCCATTTCTACAAAGGATGACACATCTCTTAGCCACCCCCATAATATTGCTTTACACATTGAAGTCCAAGTCTACCATACCTGAGTCTACCAAGTCCTGATAGACAATGGTGCGGGGTTAAATATTATTTCTTTCCATGTGGTGCAAAAGTTGGGTTTGTCAGAATTTGTTGTAGATCCTAAGTAGAAGATTACTATAAAAGAATATGATGAAGTGGAAAGATCTTCCAAGGGTCTTGTTGTGTTGCCTATCTGAGTGGGCCCTATCATGAAATATATTGTGTTCCAAGTGTTGGACATCCCACTCACATATAACATTCTTCTGGGTCATCCTTGGATCCATGACATGCAAGCTATCCCTTCCACCTACCATCAATGTGTCAAATTCCCATACAATTGCATTGAAGTTGTGATTCCTAGTGATAATGCTATAGCTATCAATACTCTAACTATTGCTGAGACATTTGTTCCTCACAACAAACCTTCTCATGATCCTAATGCATCCCTCATTACTGCTAAGAAAAAATTAAAGATGATGAGCATTGGTATGGGTGAATACACACTAGATTCCATTGCCACTATGCCTACTTCTCCTAAATCATATGGGAGACCCTCTGACAAGACAAAGCCTTTCACTTCCACTATGACAGTCTTTGATACCTTTGTTCATTCATCCATACCCCTAGAGGCAGAAAAAGAAGAACAAGCTATTAGGGAGTGGATCTATAGAGATGAAGAGAGCAGTACGACAATTGCTACTCTTATCTCCCCTAAGCACTATGGTAAAGGCTATAAATTTTTGTAGCAAATGGGATATCAAGGTCATGAACCTATAAATGATAACGGACATGCCCTAGTTGAGCCTTTGAGTCATACCAATGGCCAACCCTCTAAAGATACTACAGGTCTAGGATATGGTGCCAATGATGACCTCCCTGACTATTTCAAAAGTTCTCCCATGATCAGTGATTTAGACACAGATCCAGATGAGTCACCATTGCACACTATGACTCAACTAGAAGATAGTCTCCATTCTACTTCACTCCTTTGGGGAGAAGAATGCATACTTGATGAGGACACAGCTCAAACCTCTACACCTAGAAGTAGACAATGCAAAAATATCTTGCAATTGGTCTACAGAGGAGATCTCACATGTAATAACTTGGGTGCCTCTACTTCTTGGTTTTCTAAGCCTTCTTGGTGCAAACAACCCAGTAGAAGGTCGACAACAGATTCAAATGAGTACGAATGGGACACTCTTTCAGAGAGATCTTCCATGATGGATATGGACATTGATGTGGTTCATACTTATAGTGACCAATCTGACATAGTTAATGAGTCTCACATTAGGTCAAATGAGTTTAATCCATGTATTGCTTTAGTAGACCACACTGGTCCTTCTATGTCAAATCTAGATCTTGACACTTTTGGAGCCTACTCTATAGGTTCAACCTATCTCATCACCAGAGATGACACATATCACATAAATGCCCTTGAACCTATCACTCCGCTTTCCTTCATACATTCAGATATCATAGCCATTGAACCAACTATCTCTTCCACTAGCGACCTAGCAACAAACATGATGGAATCAGATATCAAGTATCTATGTCATACAAGAAAGAGAAAAAAACAATGGTCAAATGGCAAAAAACACATTGTGGCGGTATCCAAACCCAAAAATAGTACAAATAAAGAACAATTTGCCACATTCTTTCAAGGGAAAATGATTAACTTTGCATGGACATATTCAGACATGCCTAGTTCAAACACTGAGCTTATCATTACTCCAAGGGTAAAAATTGTCAAGTGAAAGCTCATAAAGATGCATCCCCATGTGGCATTACTGGTTAAGGCTGAAATTAAGAAGCACAGAGCTGAGAACAAGGCTGTTGATGCCATGGCTACTTTGGCATCCATTCTACAACTGGAAGAGCATGAATCATGCTTTGAGTTCCTAGTGGAAGAATTGCACTATCCTGCCTACAATTCCCCTAATGACCATGTCATTTACACTATGGTCAGTCATGACTCCTCCCGCTATGCCACCATCTTTTCCTATCTCTGAGATCAAGTTATCCCTAAAAATCTAATGCACAATGAGAAGCGCCAACTCATCCATAATGCCTCACTCTTTACCCTTGTCTCTGGTGACTTGTATAGGAAGGGTCTAGATGAAACTCTCCTTAGGTGTCTAGAAATAGAGGAGTCAGAAAAAGCACTAGTTGAAGTCCATGATAGCATATATGGGTAACACTCTAATGGTCTTGCGCTAGCTCAGAAATTGCTTAGGGCTAGTTACTATTGGCCTACTATGCAAACTGATGCTGTTCAATATGCCAAGTCATGCAAGAAGTGTTAGCTACATGGGAATCTCCTTCATGCTCCTGGACATGAGCTCATTCCCTCTATTATCTACTGGCCATTTCAACAATGGGCCTTTGACTTGATAGGCAAAATTTATCCTAGTTCTTCAAGTGGGCATAAGTTCATCATTACAGCTACTAAATATTTCACTAAATGGGTTGAAGTTGTCCCACTATTTGTAGCTACAGGCAAACATATTGCCCTATTCATTTTGAATCACATCATTTTCCGCTATGGTATTCCTTCTTCCATATTTACAAATAATGGCAACTAGTTTAAAAACAAAGACCTGAAGCACTTGTGCAAAAAGTTCAAAATCAAACAACATTGGTCTTCTATCTACTACCCTTAAGGGAATGGCCAAGCTGGGGCCTCAAACAAAACATTGCTGAAAATTATCCATAGAACAGTGCACAAATCAAGCAAGGATTGGCATCTGCAGATCAATCCTATGCTATGGGCTTACAGAACTTCTATGTGCACTCCTACAGGTGGCACACCTTTTTCCTTGGTCTATGGTTCTAAGGCTGTTTTACCACTAGAGGTTGAAATATCTTCACCGAGAGTCTCTCTACATGGTTTGATTATCGATGAAGACCAGAGGGCTATGAGAGTGAATGAGCTCACTACTTTGGAAGAACACCGCAAGGCCACTTTTGATCACATGCACACTTATCAGAAGAGAATGTCTACTTCTTACAATAAGAAAGTTCATCCTAGAGAGTTCCAAGTGGGTGAACTAGTTCTAAGAGAAAATCCCAAAAATCAGCAGAATAGGGAGCAGAAAGGCAAGTTTGAGCCAAATTGGTTAGGACCTTATATTATCATAGTAGCATTTGGGTCTAGATCCTATCAGCTATCTACCCCTGAGGGAGAAGAGCTTACTGAGCCTATTAATGTTCTACATCTGAAGAATTTCTATGCCTAAGGTTCTTGAGCTCTTTGTACATATTTTTATTGATCTTGAAAAAATTCAAAAAAATTCATGTATGATGCTGAAAAAATCCTAAAAAGCATAAAAAGTATTGAAAAAATGAGCATCCTAATGAAAAACTAGTAATAGGCACTTTGATGTCTCACCAAAAAATTCAAAAAATTCAAAAAATATAGAAAAAGTGCCTTGGTGAAAACCTGGAAACAGGTGGCTTGGTAGCAAAATACAAAAAAATTGAAAAAATTCCTGAAAAAATCTATCAAGTGGTGAAAACCTGGAAACAGGCATTGCTTGAGACCCTTGCACCTATGTCTATCAGTCTTGTGCGGCACTCATTCACTCCACTTCACACTTTGCCTCTCCTAGCCTGGAATTGACTCTTATCTTAGTCTAGGAGGCATACGATGTTCTAGCTTATCTTGGGTCTCTTTGTGCGTCTGGGTTTCTTGGACAACTTGGTTTCAACAGTGTTTCTCAACACTACCCAACTATGTTTTTTAACACTCCCCTAGCATCTAGTGTTTCTTAACACTTATTAGATACTCTACCCACAGTCTTGAATGATGCAATATTTCTCACTGGCAGATGTGATACTCAAAGTTTGACTCTATAACCTACACACACGCACTTAAACACTTGATTTGCTGAGATTCACTTGATCTTATTTCTTTATGTGATGTCTATGATGATTTCTTTGCTAAGTGTTCTCCACCTAATAGTTTTTAATGATGCCGAGCTAGAAGACTAGGGGCATGAGGACATGTTTTATTTCTTTTTCTTCTTGTGGGTATATGTTGTTGGTTCTTACTGTCATGAGCACTCATGCTTGATCCACTTGACACTAAGGACCTACAAGGTATTATCTTTGACCATTTTTTGCAATTGCATACTTATAGCCATCTTGACTTTCCTTGTGTCTTGATGCAAGTATAATCTTGCCATATTAAACTTAGGAAATCTCACTGCACTAGTCATCTTGACTTATATGTCTTTGGTGCCTAGGTGGGATTCCCACATATCTATCTGATAGAGATCATATTCATATTCACATAGTCATACTAGTGTGTATTGTATGATCTTATGATGCTACCAATAACACTCAATGATGATTATTAGAGTCTAATGGCTTTGTAACCTTGCAAGTAAACCACTTTTCATAGTAGCTTGCATTTTTTTTAATTTTTAATTTGTTTTTTATTAGGTTCATGTTAGTCTAGTTTTGCATCTTGCATATGGAGAGATCTCTCCTTTCATCTTTCACAGACTTATTAGTCAAACTACACTCCCTTTTGCTTCTTCCTGATCATGTCTTTTGCTTCTTGTCTTTCATATCACATCATTTTCTATTCATTTAGGGATTGAAACTAAAATCCAAGTTCACCTTGATCGTCAAAATCACATCTCTCCTTCTTCTGCTCAATTGGCTGATCTTTTGAGGCCTGATCCTTTGATCTTCACTAGGGCATCCTTTCCTTCTACATCTCGATCTCTCTCACCCTTCTAGTCTTTCATTCATCTTTCTCTAAGGTCTTGACTGGGACATATCTTCACTACTTGATGGTTATTCTATCTTTGATTATGATTTCTAGTGATTTGATCATGTTGCTCTTGCTTCTACCTTCCCTCTATCTAATTTCACTTTCAACCCTGAGGGGGTAGACACATCATATCCTATTGGCTATTCTCTAGAGCATATGATTGACCCTTCCATTTTCTCTAATCGATCTATCTTTGCACATGACATGTTAGTTCTCATCTTGAGTTTTGATACTATCCATCTCTTTCCTAAGTGTTCAATACTGTAGCTAGTAGGCTACCCATGCAAGATTTTCTATCTCTCTACACTTCATTCTTTGGAGTCAGATCTCTATCTATTGCCTTCTTGGCTGATCTATTCTTTGATGTAATGTGTTCCCAAATCGATCGCACATTAGTCAAAGAGGGGCAAATGTAATCACCCAAAAATGGTCATCTAGAGTATTAACCCCTTGCTAGCATTATTTGCTAAAATCATCAATTGCTTATTCTTGATCAAATCCTAATTCTATCATTTATTTGATTATTTTCTATGGATTAACCATTTTATCCTAAGTCTTTATTTAATTAAAAGGAATTCTCTCCCCTTTTATTAAATAAAAAGCCTCCACCTTTCCTCTTATCCTAAGTTGCACAAATAAAGCATTATTCTTATTTTATAAAAAGAGGAAAAGGCCTTTTTGTCTCATATGGGACACAAAAGTCAACTCTTATTTCTCATTGGAGGAAACTTGTGCAAATGGATTTCTCCTCTTTCAAGCTCCACCCTTGATTAAATCTTTTGCCTCTTAATCTCCATGGTCCATTCCTTTTCAATTCCTTTAAAAGGAGAGCTCTTTTCTCATTCTAGGATCCCCAACTTTTGATGCTAATCTTATGCTATAGGATTTCTTGGAGACTTTGGAGCTTTGGAGATCTTCATGCATTTAGGTTTCATTCTTGCATCATAGCTTCATGTTTATGCTTTCTTAGATTAGTTTCCTTTCATGCTCTAGATTAGCTCACATAGCTTAATTAGAAAGGATTTGTAATACTTCTATCTTTCCTTTCATATCTTAGCTTTCATTTTCATTTCTAAGCATTGCATTGCATTTCCATCTTTATTCTTGAGGATATTGGCATTCTTGTCCTTGTCTCATTGAATCTCCCATTGCATGGTTTACTAGCAAGGTTATAGGCTTAATAGCTCTAGCTAAGAGCATTCTTAACACCCTTGCACTCCATGCCTAGGGAGCTCTAGGTCACTTTCTCAAGGTTTCCCACTCATGGATTCTCTTGGAAGTAATGACTTAGAGAAGTGCACATTCTAGTGTGTACACATACACTAGTACATTCGACCTCATTTTTCTATGAAAATTATCTACCATTAATTAAAAAGGTTTAGGTTGGTCAGATTATAGAAGGAAATTTTATTTTTTTTCTTAATCCATGCCCGTGTTGGTCGAAATTTTGACCAATACCATGTCGGTCGAAATATCAACAAACATAGGCATATAACTTTTAAAAAAAGATTTCAATTCTCATTTCATTTTTATAGGCAAATTATATGAATGGTTGCAGTGCGTGAAGGATTTCCATCTTCTAAGCTACACACCAAGGGATATAGGAATGAAGCTTATTCTAGATCATGAAGAGCCAGACCCTATGCTAGTAGCATATCCAACACCTAAGGTTAATAGCATATTCCATCTTTTTCTATTATTAGCATGTTAATGAACAGAGGGATTTAATAACCTTGTTAATCTATTTGGCATGTGTGGTTGTAAGATTGAACATCGGGTATGTGGCTGAATAGTCTGTATGTGGTGTGTTACAAAAATAGTAGAAGCATGAACATCTCATTTCAAATCTGTTTGATGCATTCATAGTTAGCTACCATTTAATTAACTGGTCTTCATCTTACACAGTTGGTGTGGAATAAAAAAATACCTTTGACTGTTGCCATCACATGATTAAATCCATTTGATTTTGTTTATCTAGTTTTGTTTTAAATTTACTTGGACTCTATCAGACCAGGATTCAAAACCCATTATCCTCGACTCTAATATGAAGTCTGGCCCTAACTTGTAATTTCACCATGAGATTTCCAATGTCATGGGTTGAAAGACAAGTTAGGGTAATGTTTGTGCATATACCAAACACTCAGAACCGTGCAGAGTGTTAAAGTTTCTTCTTGGTCGATGCCCTAGCTGGCATATGTGGTGAATGAAACAAAGAAATGTTGAAGCAATATAAAAATCAATTCAAAATAGTCCACTTCCTAAAATAGACACCTTTAACAAATGCATTCCTACATAGTGATTTCAAGTAACTATGTAAGCTTGTATCTAAGCATAGATATCACTAACTTCTATATTTGTAGCTCTATTGCATAGATTTTATCTCTAAGAGGAAAATGATGATGCAAATTACTTTTGTAATCATCGTCATCTAACTACTATTGTATACAGAGATAGAGATATTACCTTTAAACCAATACTGATAGCTTTTAACTCATCCAAATCGCATTCAGCAAGCCTATGTACTACTTTGGCATATTTTATGAAATGTTTGAATTACTTAAATACTTAATGTATATGAAATCAGCACCACCTCCATTTTCTTCTTTAATCTTGTAAGTTGAATGTCTCATTCAAGGACCTGCATTGTGGTAGTATGCTTTTTATTTCATATATTAACCTCAATAGAAGACTTGAAGTTAAAACATAAATTTACTTGGAGATTGTCCACACATCATGGGTTTCATAGTAATTGTGATCACTAAAGATACCCACTATTAGGAAGTCCAGATTGATCCCCATCTAACCTAATCAATTAGATTGGAAGATCTCTGTGATAGTTAACAATGCTGGAGAGCATTGGTTAAAATTGTTTTGAAAACTTAGTGGCACATTCTGTGGATTGTACCCAACACTAATAGCCATTGGAAAGAAGGAAGCTTAGTTGCAGATTAGCCGAGATATAATAAAGTCCAAACATTATATGGTGACAAGTAGAAGTAACTTACAGATTTGATGTTTTTTTGGACTGTATTCAAAGAAAGATTGTAACTTTGCTAGAAGCTAAGAGTTGAACCGAGTGTTGTTAACTTTAGGAAGTAAGAGTGTTGCTTAAAAACCTCATAGAAGGCAATTTTTAGGAAAGCTACTCTATTTTGGAGGTAACCAAAGATTAAGGAATTTGACAGAGTCAAATTAGAACCATTGATCTTGGTTTGAACAAACCTTGTTATTCAGTTGTGATAAGTTAGTGGGCTTACCAAGCTTAATTTATTCATAGTTATTTATTCATTTATTTATCTTCAATTTTTATTTGAGAGGTCACAATACTTAGTCATTGTCCATGTTTAAATGATTGTTTTATTTATGTGAGTTGTCTTCAATTCTTATTATAAAGTGTATGAGTTCCAATGCTAATGAAATCCATGCATTTGAAGTAGAATTACGTAAAAGTTTGAAGTTAAAATAATGTGAATATAATCTAAAAGGAATGAAATTTATTAGGTAGATATTGCTTTGCTTTAAATTTTTTTTTTTTTTTTTTTCCATATTTAAGTCAGCAATATATTGTACACACACATATACTATTTTTTGAGTCAATAAATATGTTTCTATTTAAATATGTTTCTTGATTACACCCCCCACTAATCAGACATACTCATTTATCTTTTTTAATTTCCTCACATGTTTTTGGTGGGAGTTAATAGAGAATTTGAAGTCTTTAATTTTTATAAGTAATAGGGGTATTTTTCCTTTGGATTGGACATGCTTATTTTTGTTTTGGCAGTCCCAAATAACACTATCTTAGTCTACTGTCATTCCCAGTCATAATATCAGTCAGTCCAAGTTAAGACAATCCTTTGTTGAGTAGTAGTTCTTCATTCTTACAATCCAATTCATTCCATACCATGTCAATCCGCCTTAAGCATTAAATTCATACATGTTAGGGTCAATTCAAAGTTCTATTATCCATGATTACAAAATTGTCTTGTGGTAGTGAAGACATCATTAGAAACAAAATACATATCATTTCCTCTCCTCTTGAAAACATCTCTATATCTTATATTGACCATTAAATCGCTGCTCTAATTTTTCCCTTTACCACTACTACTCCTTTATACATAGTCACCATGATTCCTCATGATTGGTATGGTTTTCCATTTCTTTCATTACACTGGACATTGCTTGCTTGTAAGATCTAATGCCTTCAATCTTTTTTTATCTCACAACTCATAAGGATTGATGTGATGATAGCCTCATGCTCTTCATTCCATGGTCTAAAACTTTGTACAAAACATGCACCTCTTGATGCTATTGCCATCTTTTACTCTGCTCTTTGAAAGACAATATGACACCTCTCAGAACAAGTTTAAGACTTGAACCATAGGTATGTCATTAATTTCAGTCTTATTTCCATTTACACAATCCATTGAAATAACAAATAGTTCAAATAGTTCAACTATTGAATAAAACTCAATCTAAATTGCACTCCTATGTTCAAAGAATAAATGAATAAAGAACCTTTATATAACTAATTATATAATTTGTCCTAATTACCCCCAACATATTTTATCTCTTCTTATTTGAATTTTTTTGAATTGGATGTGGTAGTTTATCTAAGTTATTATTAGAGAGCCCCTAATTTTAAATGCCATGTATTAGGTAGACATAGTAGACATACACTATCAAGCAAGGAAGAGGTTGTGATCAAGGACATAGTAGACATACACTATCAAGTCAGTGGTATTAACTAAAATTTATCTTTGCCTTTGTGAAATGAAATGATTATAGTGGTATTTTAATGCTGATCTTTTAAAGGATTATAGTGGTATTTTTATATTTTTTCTCTTTGCCATTATTCTAATGACATATTCTCATCTTTGTAACCATTTTTTTTACATTAAGCCACTCTTTCAAGTAACCATTAGAGCTATTTCATATGCACAGGTAATGAACATGCATATTTGTATAAGCACTACTAGGAGCTTACCCTGCAACACATGTACTATTGTGAAATATCATCACAAGTCCATTTGTTGCAAGGTCGAGCTCCCAGTAATTCTTGGTTGATAAATCTACATGTTTTTCACCTATGCATATACCTTCTCTGGTTGACTCTTATATGCACATGTAGTATTGTGAACATGCAAATTTTCTATAGTCGTAATGATTTTTCTTATTTCTTGTCTTTTGTCCCTTTTTTATTTCCTATGTCTATACTTGGTGATAGCATTTTGAACATTGTTGACATACTTAAATGGAATACACAATACCTTATGATGAATGCTCAATTATTGTAATGGCAAAGAATTAGAACCATCCATTTCTAAACTTTGATTTGGTATGATAAATGTCCCTTTGCATAGAGAAAATTATAGTTGAGAAAATGGTTGTTCAGTAATGATTTGTATCTGCAGGTTGCAAACAAATCATCCTTCTTCCAGCAATGAGTCATTCCATTCAAGAAAGACCATGTTTGATGATATCAATGCACAAAAAAATAGGGAGACAATTGCTAGACTGTGGTCTAACTTAAAAAGAAAAGGTGATGGAAAATGTTATTGTCCTTGCAAAATTTGTAAGGGCTTAAAGACTCGAAGATATCTAATCAAAAAAGCTGAGGAACATTGTAGGCAACATGGTCACATTGAAGGGGGAAACAAATTTCATCCATTGGTATGTATTTTAATAATTTATAAAATACATAAGACATGATTTGATGATGACATCATGGTCATGGTTAATATAAGGTCATCATTTTCATATAGGTCAACCTCCCTAGGTTTCATGTTATGGACCATGACAATCTAGAGAATGTGGATTTCCAAATGAGGGAACATGGAGGTGTGAATATAGAAGTAGAAGGTAATGATCCCATGGAAGAAGACCACAATGATGGAGAAGATCATGATGATCAAGATAATCATGATGATCAAGATGATGATGATGATGATGATGATGATGATGATGATGTTGACGTAGACCTTGATGTACCTATACTTGAGAAGGCACACGAGCCCCTATATGAAGGCTCCCAAACAACTCTTCTTGCCACTGTATTGTTATTGGTGAACTTGAAGGTTATGAATGGTTTATCCAACGTAGCAATGACACGTATGTTAAGGTATGTCATCTTTTTTCATTATTTTAGTCATAATTCCCATACAATTAACATTGGGTGAATCGTGTAGAAAATAATATTCTTTAAATTAACAAATTATATTTTTGGTCATAGGTTGATTGGTGATTTTTTTTTACCACCATCAAACATTCTACCTTGCTCGTAACGAGAATTATCTGCCATTATGAAAGATATTGGAATGAAGTATCAAACAATACATGCATGTCTGAATGATCATATTATATATCATAAACATCATGAATTTGCAATAGAATGCCCTATTTGTCATATTAGTAGATATCAATCAGATCGAATAACAAAAAAGGTGCCTCACAAGGTTCTTCAGTTTATTCCCATTATTCCACGTCTGCAATGATTATTCAGGTGTAATAGCTTGGCACAATTTATGGATTACCATGCACGCAATAGAATTCAAGATGACATTATGCAAATGCCTATGGATGGTTTTTCATTTAAAGAAATAGAGGAAAAATGGCCACACTTTAAAGAATAACCTCGTAATCTCAAGCTTTCATTGGCAGCGGACAGTGTCAATCCATTTGGAGAGATGAGATCTACTTACTCGATGTGGCCTATTTTTGTTATCAATAATAACATTCCTCCTTGGTTGTCCATAAAGAGGGAGCACATAATGTTGGCACTGATTGTTCCAAGTATTTTTTGACTTAATAGTCATCTAAATTAATTTATTATAAACAATCCATCAAAATGGTCATAATAATTATGTAATGTTTTTGTTTATTCAACTAGGTAAGTACCAAGTTAAAGATATCAATGTATATATTGAGCCCCTTATCGACGAGTTGATGGTGTTATGGAATGGGGTCACTATGTATGACATCTCTAGACCAATAAGACAAAGACAATTTCAATTCCATGCAATGCTTGTATGGACAATACATGATGCCCCTGGGCTAACACATTTTTGTGGTATGTTCTCTTCTTAACACCTCTTTTTTGGTATGTTATAGTGCTAACACAAAGTTAACATATTTAATCCAATTATACATGATCTTGTAGGTGTTCAAACAAAGGGAAAATTTGCATGTCCAGTTTGTGGTCCAAAGATGAAATCTCATCATTCAAAAAGTTTAAGAAAGTAGGTGTTCGATGAGAATAGACACTTTCTCCATAGAAATCATAAGTACCGAATTACTGAAAAACATCTTTTCAATGGGAAAGAAGAGACTACATCAAAGCCACAGAGAATGACACCTCACCTATGAAAGTTAGCATACAATAAAATAAATCATCGAGGTAATGTCATTCCATCTAATGGTTTTTGTTTGAAATTTATATTTTGATATTGTGTTTTGTTTACTGATGATGTAATTGATGCTCGTGAAGGTCGTCAAGGCATCAATGACCAACTTCCAAAAGGACTAAAAATTTATCCTACATAATTTCATAGGTTGTCATACTACAAGCAACTCCCAATCATGCATTTGTTTGATCCTATGCATATTGGAAAGAATTTAATAGAGACATTATGAAAAATCTTAGATGGAAGGCATGACAAAGATAAAATTGTTAAAATTTGTAGTGACATTGAAGAATCCAACCATGCAATGAAAAGTGTCATTTGATCAAATAACAATGGAGACCAGATTGATACAAGTGCCCTTATTTGGTTATTGTCAGAGTAGCAGAGTAATGCTATAAAAGAAGTCATAAAAAAAATATGATTTCCCACAGGATTTGCTGCGAACATAAATGATCTCATATCAAAGAAAAGTGAATTTGGGCTAGGGATGAAAACACATGATTTCCATACATTTATTAAGGTAATTCATGTTATTTTGTATTCACTATATATTTGTATATTGCATGTAGTTTTCATTGCATTCTTTTATAAAATATTGATAAGATCATTTTACAAATATTGCAGTATGTTCTACCTCTATCTCTCCCACACCACTTCACCAACAGTAACAAACAAGTTATATATGATTTTGGAAAATACATGAGGTGGTTGTCATCAAAAGAAATCAATAAAGAAGATATAAAATATTGGAAGAGAAAAATTTCTCTTCTTATGTGTGAAATGCAAAAGTGTCTACCTTCAACTTTTTTCAATGCACAAGAACACTACCTCATACATCAAGTTGAGGAGATTGAATTGTGTGGACCTATACCAACTAGGTCAATGTGGATGGATGAGAGGCACTTGAAATTTTTGAAAGGCTTGGTTTGACAGAGAGCACATCCTAAGGGTTCTATGGTGGAGGGATATATGGTATACCAGACCATGGTGTACATTAGTGAATATCTTCCTAAGTTTGTAGCAAAGATCCATGTAGATCGTATTTGGGATCCGAACTCCATTAAAAAATTTGAAGGGGAGTACTTGATGGGAAAAGGTAGATTGAGGAAAGTGAGAGGTAAATATAAGATTTTATTGTAGTTAATTAGTTCTTATAAATCTTCAATATAAGCTATTTATAATTGGTGTATCTTTTTTATACAGTTGGTCGAGAGTGGGATGCAATACATTTGTATATTGTGAACAATCTTGATTGGATGATGGTATGGATTGAAAAATGTCAAAAAAATGGTTTCTCATTAACATGGGAAGGTGTTGCTTCATTGGTTAGAGAAGCTCATCATAATGGAGATTCCAATGTTACACCAATGGTAATTGGTCTAGCATATGGTTTGAGAGGTAGAGAGGTAAGTACAAATTTATTAATGATAATGACTCATATGTTTCGTATCAACTCACGATGCAAATAATTTACACACGCTTTAAAAATTACAGGTCAAGCACCAAAAAGCTATGTACTATCATGGCCACAAATTTTGCATAAAAAAGTTGGATGACACAAAGAAAACTTGTGATTCTGGGATAACTGCAATTTTTGAGGTCACTAATATATCATCTAGAAATGGCATACATCCTCAACAATCTCAAAATTGATACTATGACATTTTGGATGATATAATTGAGTGCAACTTTAACTCTTTCAAAGTAGTTCTATTCATCGTCAAATGGTACAGGCTATGACTGAATCAAAATGATCCAGATAGAACTGTTATTCAACATGATAATGGATTTACAATGATTAATACAAGGTCATTTGAGCCAGTTGGAGATGAGCCCTATGTTCTTCTAAGCCAATGTGAGCAAGTGTTTTACTCAAAGGTTCCACATAAATAGGGTTGGTCATTTGTTGTTAGACATGATCCAAGAGGAAGGCCAATAAAGTATAATGTTATGGAAGAAGAAGATATTGAAGATGATGAAGAAGCAGATGATGAAGATCAAGATGATGGTGATGATGATGGTGATGATGATGATGATGATGATGATGATGATGATGATGATGATGAGATGGATGAAGAAGATGATCAATGACATGATTGAAATGATCAATGAAATGATTGACATGATTTATTGATTTCAATTGTTATGATTACATATTTATTGTGTTCAATTCTAATGATTACAACATATGTGATTTATAATTACCAATGTTTTACTTACGATGCTCAATTAATTGCTGTTGATACATGTATATATTGTGTTTGATTATCACCCTTTTTGCAAACAGGAAATTGACTATAGACATCATCACCCCTTCTATTGACGATCTTGCATTCCATATATAAGGTAAATTTGTTCATATTTATGATGTTTCATATTGTTCATGTTGTCTTCTAAGTTATTTTTAGCATACGTATCATGTAATTTTTAGCTAACTTAAGATAAATGATTAACATATGCAGGAAATTTAACCTCTTTGGCATGGATCATGCACAGTGACATGGATCAGTAGGTATAAGTCAATAAATAGACATAATTTTCTTATATTCTTCTTATTTATCACTGAGCACGTATGTTATAAATAGACATATTATATAATCATATAATGTATATATAGACAAAGAAGAACCGTATAGAAATATAATTATATAATCACTTTCAACTTAGTACACTTTATATCTCCCATGTATAGACAAAGAAGAACCGTACGTATGGGTCATGACTTGGTTATTCTATATATATTATTTGAATATTATCAAAATTCTATTTGAAGCGGGGACGTGACAATATCTCATTTGATGGATTGTAGGACCCATCAAATAGGTACTTGTCAGATCTATCTACATCAAATGAGAGAAATGAGGGAATGCTAGATGAAAGTTCTACATGTAGTACGGATAAAATAGGGAGATCAACTAGAGGTCAAAAGATTAGAAAAAAATTTGATAAACACATGAAATTTTTCCTTGCTAAAGGGGGGTCATGTTCTTATGATGATGAGACCAAAGATGACATCAAGGTTCCCTTTTGGTACAAATGTATTGAGAAAGAATGGGTACCCAATGAGCTACCTCCAATTAACACTGATTTTTGTGTTAATGAGAGGATATATCGCATAGCTCCATCCTCATTACATGGTTTGGGCCTATTTTCCATGGATGGGATAAAGGTATGTTACAACAAAGTTGTTGAATTGTTCAAGTATGTCAGTCCACGTTACAATTACAATGATTGGATGTGGATTTTTCAATATAAAAAAAGTATACGTAGGTATGCACTATCAGTTAATTATATACAATGGAAAGAAAATGATCAAAGTAAAAGATTTTCAATGTACATTGATGGGAGACCAAAAGAAATAGGTAATATTGTGGGTTTTATAAATAGTATGTGACCTTCCTCAACTAATAAGCAACCCAATTGCATATTTGAGGTGCGTGAGGAGAATCAAGTTTTTGTATATGTGATAAAATCAATAAGTGTGGGGGAAGAACTACTAATAGATTACCATTTAAATCCCATAGATACAAACAAAGTTACTATCATGAGGGTGGTAAGTACTATATGCCATTTTATTAATAAGTTTTTTTTGCTAAGTCTATTGCTTTCAGTTCACTAAATTTTTTATATTTAATCTTTGTCACAGGATGATATCGATCCCACACATGATAGAGGCCACGAGGATGCTCCTCCCATCCATTCTTAAGCAAGGGTAAACCTTATTGAAATTGTACAAATTAGATAGTTGAAAAATGTTATATTATTACATTATTTTATTTACAGTTTTGGAGTTTTAATGATAGTTTTACTGATATTCCTGTCACAATTTGATGTTTAGGATAGGGGAAAAGCACCTACTATAATAGAGGCAATAGCTACCCCTTCTAATGATGATATCACAGAAATGCCTAATGTAACAATTATGTTGAGGAAAAAACTTAAAAAAATCAATTTAGAAATAATGAGAATTTTGGATGAAGCAAATATTCCAATCGAGGAGATGCTGAAGAAGCTATCTAAATTGAAAGCGTAAGAAAGTCATTATGAAGTAGGCAGTAATGAATCTTTAGTTATAACAAAAGTTCAATAAAGGTTTATATTTTATACTCTTTTATGTTGTGAAGTAAAATATGTAATATGTGTTCTTGTTACAGGATTTTTTGGAAACTGATCTAGAACCTAGTCAAGGACAATGCGGTGAGGCCAGTACTAGCATAGCTCTGGCCACCTCAGGTAAAATAATCCTTTAGTTGACAAGTTAGAAGGAATTTTTTCTTCGAAACATTCAAAAACTTCTTAATTTAACTCTTACTTTTATTATTTCAGAATGTCTTTGCTAACAATGTATTGTTTAGGTCATCAAATGTAGGAGACTCCTCCTAGGAGGTCAATGGACATCCATCCCAAATTGCCAAGTGCAATGTTGGCAACAAGGGGCATGCAAACATCAACACCTTCATAGTCTATGCTAGCTGGTAAATCCTTATTTTGCTATATTTGGTTTTGTGTTAATTATGATTTGATAATTTGTACTTTAATCTTGGGTGCATCACATAGTGGATTAATTTTTTGGAGTAGGAGATACACCAGTGGCACCATCTGGTATGCCAGATATAGATCAGAGTACATGTATTGGTGATAATTCACCATCATTTCTTGGATCTACCCATGTTTCTAGCACAGGAGTTATGCAGATGTCATTGTTGATTGATGATAATGAATCGATGCCTTTAAAATGTCCTAAGCTTCTAGGTACTTTAAAATTATTATTTTTTATATTTTAATATGCATTTACCTATTCATTACAAGTTTTAGATTGATTATCCCATGACATTTTTTGTAGGAAATAATTCATTTTATAAGATGCTTTATGACCTCACACTGCATATATTCGGGCTCACCATACATACAAGGTGGAACATCATAAGTGAACTAACTTTATCCCACTATTTTTTTTTCATATCATTAATTGGTACAGTACTTTTCCTTTCATTCGGGTCTTTTCTTTTACTATATTCAAGGTACACAAATTTAGTTAATTTTTCTATCTAACAATTTTGTGTTTTTTCTTAAAAGGTGGAACTTGCAAGATAAAAAATTTAAAGATCAACTCATTAAAGATTTAGAGCATTAGTTTGGTAGTAATATTTTTGATGAGAAGAAAATTTTAGAAAGAGCTTGCAAACATCTTAAGACTGTGAGGGACTCATATAGAAAGAGTCTCATCCAGAACCCAAAGTACAAGCATCCTCCCTTTATTCCAATGAGAGATTAGAATGGGTTCATTTTGGATGCAAAGGAGCAAGGGTATGCTCAAAGAGGAATTACACCAGCAAATGAGACAAGAAGGTATGCAATAGTATTAAATACTAGTACAATGTAATAATGCACTAATTAGTGATCTTTATAGCTATATCATCTAACATATCTCAAACTTTTCATAGGTTACAGGACACATCAAAGGCAATAAAGGCCAAGCTACAAAAGATTGGGTAGCACAGACTTGGCTCTGGTGGATATTCCAAAATTAAAACATGAATTGTAAGTAGCAGTAAATGAATTGTAGAGAAAAATTATTTATAAAATGAAAATAATTTTGTTTAATCAAAAAATGCAGGGCTTTGAATTTAATTTAGAGGCCACGACAAAACACAAAAAAATTGCCTTCAAGGAAGGCTATCAAGCCGTGGTTGAATGCCTACGACAAGCTTCCACTAGCCCAACCAAAGAGTCTCCTGCATCATGTGGATAGGTAAATATGCCAAAAAATATATTATAAATTGAATACTTGAGAAACAATCTATTTGATAATAATGTGCATGACATTGCAATGCAGCCTCTTAATCATGACACAGATAATACGCCGCATGATGAAGCCCCAGATGTGCATTGTACT
Organism: Chamaecyparis obtusa; assembly: GCA_027943335.1. Classification (NCBI taxonomy): domain Eukaryota; kingdom Viridiplantae; phylum Streptophyta; class Pinopsida; order Cupressales; family Cupressaceae; genus Chamaecyparis; species Chamaecyparis obtusa. The sequence continues at coordinate 901,903 of BSBK01003571.1, forward strand.
GTTGATGGAGGTGTTCATTTGCTATTTAGAACTAATTATGTAATTATTAATACAATTTAACATCTTAAATTGAACTTGGTGTAACCTTTTTGTGTATTTTTTAGAGGATACAAAATCATGTCATGTTGAATGAGTGCCGAAGGATGTTCAGACTAATCACCAAGTAGATCATGTGGCACATTCAAGTAAATAAAATCTATGTTTTGTTCTTTTAAATTAATTTTTTTATTTATAGTTCTTTTACTTAAATAAATACTTGTAATTCACTAATATAAAATGGTGTGAATTTAACTCATGAAGTAGTTGTTATTGCAGCAGACCCCCCTTTGGCGCAGTGGCCTCATGTTCCTGAACAAATGAGGAGACATGCATTGGAATTAGAATCAGTAGAGGAGGAGAATGATGAGGACATTGATCTTCCTCTTAGAAATTACATGATTAAAAAAATAGCAAGAAACCCAAAAAGAAATGATTATAATTAGCATTTTTTGCTAATGAAAGAATGTTGTCTTAATGGATGTAATTTTGTACTAGTAATGTTGATGAATGATGTGTTAATGAATTCTTCATGAATGTTGTGTGTTATGAATTTTATGTGTTAATGAATTATTCATGAATGTTGTGTGTTAATGAATTATTCACGAATGTTGTGTGTTAATGAATTTTATGTGTTAATGAATGTTATCATGTGATTATAATGATTGAATGTTATATTTCAAAAATGGATGAATGAATGAATGAATGTTATTAAATGTTAGTGGAGAATTTAAAGTGATGTTAGGGGGGGGGGGAGGAGGGGCCAAATGAGCTTCCACCTTCACGTGGTTGGCCTTGTTTAGTAGAGAATATTAAACTATTCTTGAAACCAAGTGAAGCTCAAACTTTAAAGATAAGCTTAGAGTTAATAGTGACAACCAATTAGCAAGTCGAAATGAAGTTCTTCATTACATGTACCTTTTTAGTTTTTAAAGCACAATGTCATGTTTTAATATTGTGTAGTTTTTTTCTTGTATCAAAGTACTTTTTTACTATAAGAACATAATTTATGACCATTTTAGTAACTATTCTAACATCACTATATGCTTTTGATTTGTTTATCTTGTTTCTTTGCAGTCCTTGGTGCACTTGGGGAAAAGTATGATGAGGCAATGAGAAGAAATGATGTGAGAGAAATTTTTGTTAACATACCTCAATTGGTGATGGAGAAGGTGGAGAAGCAATTTGAGATGTGGAGTAGTATGTCATACCTCTTTACTATCTATTTGTAAGAATGACCTGTGGAAGAAAAGACAAAAGGCATTTAACAGAGATACTATATACAACAATATAAGGAAATGATAATAAATCAATATACCATCATGCATATACTTCATGAAAAAAATGAAATAAATACCTTTGATGTCTTATCTAAAATACCAAAATCTTTTTAGTGGCATGATAAGAACTTATCTTGCTTTTCTTTTTGTACTTTCCTAAAGTGTGATTTATCTCTTATGTTTTTTATTGGCTTTTTAGCTTATATTTGTTGTTCTATACTTCAAAATCAGAGAGCATATGATTGTTTTCTTTTCTTTCATCATTATATTTGTATATATTCAATATTCAAATTGAAATGGTGCTTTTGTTTTCAGGGATGGACCCTCTATGAGATTGTCAGATATGCTCCTATGCATAACTGGACTACCTATGAAGAGGCCTTGAAGACAAATCCTATTTTGGCAAAGATGATTATAAGTGGTGTTGTCTATTCCTTGGGAGATTGGATTTCACATGTCTATATCTCAAAATCATTTGCATGTGGTAGAAATGCATACTTACAACCATTTCATTCTACATTTAAAAACATTGATGACACTCTAGACACAAAATAATGCTCATGTTGTTGACTTGATAGTGCTATGAAGGCAAACCAATTTTTGAATTTGATCGAACCTAAATGTTCAGATCTAGTCTCCTTGGATTTAGTCTTCATGGTTCTTTGTCTCATTATTACTTTCATCCTAGTGAGGTAACACCTTTGCCTTCTTTCTTAGTCTCTTACAATTCATACTTGTTTAATTTGAATAATTTTTGAGTTCCTTGCAAAAAGGGTATGACAAACAAATATGGGTATAGAAGCTCTATTTCCTTTCAAGGATTAGTGGGTGGTGCCTACAAAAATGGCCTTTGATCAAACTATCAAAATTAATGCCATATGTTGCTTACATTTGATTAAGTTTCCATATTAATTACTCTCTTCAGTTGTATTAGAAACTTTTTCCTTAAGCATGTGTGATGCAAACCTATAACACCTCTTTTTTCCATATGTAATCATGATGCTCTATTTCTTGGTAGTTGTGACTCTTAATGATTAAACCATCTCTTGATCATGTTATTGCACTTGATATATGACTATTTCATGTAGGTGCCTTGGTTGATCTCTTATCTCTAGTTGAACATACTATAATTATTTATTATCCTTGTATGCATGTCATGGTTTGATCTATGTTCCCTCTTAAGCTGGTCTCTTTATATGTGACTGCCCTACTAGCATTGTTTCCTCATCACTGTGATGTGCACTATCCACATCTATTTGCATGATTAAATTGTTTAATTTACTGGATACCCAATCAACATTATCATTTTCATCTTTTATTCATTCATTTGGAGTTGTATTTGGAGGTAGATATTTGTTGTTGATTTCATGTTTATCTGTTATGTATGCTATTTACTGTAGAAAAATAGAATCATCCATGAATTTAGAAAGAAAGAAGAATATTTGCTAACTAATTTTGAGGATTAATAAAAAAAAATTTCTATAACAAGGCTTCAGAATACAAATAAATACCTATGATGTCTTATCTAAAACACCGAAAGCTTTTCAGTGGCCTGATAAGAACTTATCTTGCTTTTCTTTTTGTACTTTCCTGAAGTGTGATTTGTCTCTTATGTTTTTGATTGGCTTTTCAACTTATATTTTCTATTCTTTACCTCAAAATCATAGAGCGTATGATTGTCTGCTTTTGTTTCATCATTATATTTGTATATATTCAATATTCAAACTAAAATGGTGCTTTTTTTTTTAGGGATGGACCCTCTATGAGATTGTCAGATATGCTCTTATGCATAAATGGACTGCGTATGAAGAGGTCTTGAAGACAAATTCTATTTTGGCAAAGATGGTGATAAGTGGTGATGTCTATTCCTTGGGAGATTGGATTGCATAGGTCTGTATCTCAAAATCATTTGTTTGTATCCTTGTATGCATGTCATGGTCTGATCTATGTTCCCTCATAATTGCTAATGTCATTGTGTGATGGTTAAATTGTGGTAGTGTGATTCTTTCCATCATGTTCAAACTGCCACTCCTTGATCTTGACTTTTGGCTTGACTTCTCTTTGTAACATGAACACCTACTTCTCTTTGTTGGCCATCAAAAACTTCCTCTTGTTTTGAACCTCTACTTTTTCATACATCTAAAACTTCAATAAATCTACTTTCCAAAGACACTCCTCTTCCTTGACACCATCAACATACCATGCCTCCATGCTTGGACAGTAAACAATCTCTTGATCCATTTCATGGCCCATCATCATAGCTAACTCATCCTTAGTCTCTTCCCTTGAGACCAACTCAACCCTCACCAACTGATCCTTACTCTCATGTCATTCCTCTTGGCATACCAAAAAATCATCAACCTTCATAGCCACATCATTACCCTCACTATGTGATGTCATAGGAGTAACTTCCATACTACCCTTATCTTCCTCCAAAGGAAAGAACATAGTGCCTACCACAACTGACTCATCACTCTCAAGCCCTTCAAGACTTGCTTCTTTTCTATCTTCACTAGCATCTTACATCTCTGAATCAACATCAAGAACATTTTCATTTCTTGATTCCTTGTCTTTCTCATCCACCAACTTTCCTCTTTCTACTAGCCTTTGCATAGACCATTGCACCTTCTTCTTGACACTCAAATGCCAACTTTTCACTACCTTCAATGACCTTTCTCTTAAATGCCTACATTTTTCTGCAAACCTATTAGTATTCTTCCCATCCTTCTCCATGAGTTCTTTCAAATTCCTTTGCCTTTCTATACTTTCCTATAATGCTTTCCTTAAGCTTCTTATCTCCTCTTGTCTCCTTTCCTATTCTCTTTTCTTGTCTTTATCTCTTTTCTTTGTTCCATTCTTTAGGTGCTTTTTCAACACCTTTACCATGTCTTTCTCTATCTTTTTCAATTTCATCTTCACCTTTTCTAAGATTCTTCTCAATATTTAACTTGCAAATATCTAGTCCCTTTCTTTGATACCACTATGATGCAGAGGGATAGTGGTCCCAAACACATATCCACTCTTTAATGAAAAATATCATAAACTATGATGCCCCCATTATGATTAGTATTTAATAGAATTTATAATTACAATAAACAACAGTAGCAAGATGGTATAGGAAGGCTCGATAAAGTAAGACAAGCAACATTAAAATATAATTTGTGTTACGCCTATATGCAATTAAGAATAGTAGACCTGATAAAGTAAGACATCAGTCTATTAAACAATAGATACCGAGGATGATATAGCTATCCAACAACCTCAGCTCCAACTTTTGGTCAAATTTCACCTTCTCAGTCATACCCAGCATAAAAAATGGTGCAAACAGCATGAAATGAGGATAATAGTGAGGGAAAAAGGTAGTGATTCTACCAAGTAGTGATTTACCTACCTCTAGTCAATAGTACAACCCAACAAATTCACTCCTATCTGCATTTAAGAATGGTATGGCCTCTTCTGGAAACTTGCACAGCCTCAATACCAACACCTAAATTATCAAAAGGTATTCAAATCACGCTAATAGTGAAACTCAATCACTAGAAATAATTAAATATTATACTGAGAAATCAAAACACATAAAAAATATCCTTTCTTAGTAGAAAACTATAAAGTAAGCTCAATATTCAGCACAGTGGTGATTTTAGAGTGAAACCACATAGCTAGCTAGGAGGGTTTTTGTCCCCAAAACTGGATATAATTATTTAACTTATTTTCCTTTTACCAATACCTATGGAAAAACTTTAGGAAATGAGGCTAAGGGTTACCAATAGCTTATGCTTGATAAGGGAACATTACAAACACCATCAAAAGTTAATTACAAATAACATGATGAAATCAGAATATGTAGAACAAGCAAGTCAATATTGAGAATAAACATCACTTAGAAAAATAGCAAAATAAAATAGAAGCTTGGCATTCATTTATATTTTCAAATAGCACAATGTTCAATTCTCATTGAACATATTATGAAGCACAAGAGGCATGTCATTTGGACACCATTACACACCCAAATGCATGACAATGACTAACACAGGGCTGATTTTGTCAAACTCAATGTTTAAGTTAATTAATAAAAATTATATTACGTCGTAGATTATTCAAAATTTTGATGTGCTTAATCTAATGCTTGTAATAGTAACATGCCTCTATGTTCACTTATTTGATTTTAATGTGCATAACTAAAATATATGGGGAAATACATTGTACAATCTTTTCATTCATACATGGGTTTTATTTCTTTTGAAATATCTATCATAAATATCTTGGTAGGTGAGATTGATTATCATTTAAGCGAGTAATATTATTCAAGAATCAAAAGGAAAAGATGGATATGTCAGAATTATTTAAGTGTAAGAAAATAAGAAAATGAATGTCAAGAGCTTCAAACCATATCAATTTTGAATATTGTTGAGTGACACACAACTATTGATAGGGCTTGTTAGAATGATTTTTAATCGTCAATTCTTTGGGAGAGGATATGGGAGTTTTGGTTGTTTGTTTCAAGAGTGGAATTTTTCCCTTTTTTTCTTCTACATTCAATGATGGTTGTGACCTACCTTTATGATAACATATGTTATTCAGAAGATTTTGATTCTTTTTATTTTAAATTTGAAGTTGAGGAGAATGGAATGCATGCTTAGAATGGACAAATAAATGATGAACCAATTGATGCACAACATTGGGATGTATCACAAGTTAGATTTTGTGTCTCTTATCTAACATACGTTATGGAGAATGAATCCCATAATAGATTTTTTTAGTACATAATTTCTATCTACTATTTTTCTAGCCTATTGAATGATATTTATAAATAGCATAAGTTCCTGTTCAAGTCTTAGTTAACACTGCTGAATTCCTATGTGTGAGGAGTGTATGTGGGTGGCTTTAGATATGGTGAGTAAGTTAGTTTGTAACGAAAACACATTTTTGAGGGAGGAAGGGTGGTTGGTTAGCTTAAAATTTGGGAATTAATTCATCAATTTATATAGATGGATGGGCAGGTTCCATTCTTCAATTAAAAATTATATAATAAGAGAATTTTATATTTCATATTATTTAAGATAAAATATTATTTCAAAAATTTCTCTTTTGTAATTTTTAATTCCTTCTTATTAAGCATTCTTAGAATTTTAGTAGTAAATTGTTATTTGTTAGGACTGTAGGACTTGATGTTGTTGTCTATGTTATGAAGTTGTAGGTCTAGGAGGAATTATATAATATTCATAATATCTTGAATAACACTTTCACATGGAAAAGGGCACCCCAATGATCAAAGAAACATGCTCTAAAATGCAAAAAATTTCAAGTCTTGTGCCCTTTGTTTCCTTGGTCGTACATCTTCCATCATTGATATTTGATTAGAGAGTTCTTTCAATGAAAGCCCATGGTCAATTTGTGCTTAATGTTGTGCTTTGCATCCCCCCATTCTCTTATCATGTGCTTGAGTAAGTTCAAAATATTTTCTAAGTTTGATGGATTTCAGATCAATTTCCAAGCTTGGGTGGGATCTTGGGGCTTTCATTGCCTTGATGCCTTTTCCTTCTTGAATCTTCAACCCCTGAGTGTTAGTTTTAGACTTTTATAGTTTTCCCTTCTTTGGTGCCTTTTCCTTGCAATCTTGAAAACCATTAGTTTTGATATTAGACATTTAGGGTTTTCTTATTTGGGTGGCTTTTCCTTTGATTCCTTCATGCCCACTAATTTCATCAATTTTGTGATTTCCCTTCCCCACGTGCCTTTTCCTCAAGTTATCAGTTCCTTATAGCTCAATGCTTGTGTCTTTATCAATTCTCACTTTAGCGGATGTTGCAGGAGCATCCAAGGGTGTAGACCAATCTTGCATCTTTCAAAAAAAAAATTTATTTTATTTTTCTTTTAAATTTTATATTATGGTTAGGTGGGTAAAAATAAATTCAAGCATATATAGGTCTCCATGTCCCTAGGAAAGTTCCCTTGAGGACATACGAGGTTGAAAGTAGTTAATATTTGTGGCCTAAGCTCAATGGAAATTGTAATTTTTAAGAAGGGACACCTTTTCCTATCATTTATAATGCTAAAATCATAAAGTTCCCTTCTTGACATGCAAAGAAGGAAGGGAAAGAGTCATGCCCTCATATTTATTGAATGCTTACATAAAAAATGGGAAAATACACCTTTTAGCAGCCCACTTGGGGAAGTTGAAAGGTCATCTATTTAGGGTGTTTTAGCTAGGTACCTTGCATTAGTTGACTTCAAAGGATGTCCTTAAGAGGGAAGAAATAATGAATGCACAAATAATGGGTTTTCAAGAATACACATAAGGAAAAAGAGCCTATGGGATCCATGGGTAGCCAACAACACCAAAAAACACAAAAAACTAAAGAAAACCAATTGCCAACACCATAACTATTTGATCTCCCTTGCCTTTTGGATCTTCAATTTTCTAGTGTGAATTTTGATCAAGTATTTAGAAATTGTTCCTATCTTCTCTTCTTTAAACAAGTTACTCAAGAAGCCCACATTTAAAATCTCAATGGTTGGCTTGAAATGTCCATATTAGCTTGACACTCCATGATGTTGTGCCATTATGTCTTTACCAGCCCCAAAGTACAATAGCAGAATCTTCTATCTACCCACTCTTCTGCAAGCACAATTCATCTTTTAGTTTCACACACTTTAGCTGGTGCAAACTAATTCTTAGCCAACTCATTGACATCTTTAGTTTTCATTTAATTTCCACTTCTATATGGTTCTTTTGTGCATGGTCATATAACGGATTCAAATGGTTGACATATCATTTTCTTTGCTTGCATAAATACTTTGTCCACATGCTTTTTTGACTTTTTCTTGCACGCACTTTCTTAATGCCCCATTGTTATTTGGATGCTCTTTTATTTTGATATGATTATGAATTAGACTCCTAAATATGAATTGTGTTGTTGTGCCCTTTTACTAGAACAAGTGTGTGTTATTCCTAACCAGTCACATTTTTTTATAACCAAAAGTTAGTATTGGTCATTTTTTTGACCTTTCAATATTATTATGTTTGATGAGAATGCTATGCATTCAATGGCTATTTCGAAAAACTTTGGTGGAAAATGCAACACATGGTTGGTCACAATTTTGACCTTTACATACCAATAGGATCGACAAGAATGCTATGCATTCGACGTCAATTTTGATGAAGTTTGGTGGAAAATGCAACACACGATAGGTCTTAATTTCAACCTTTACATACTAGTAGGTTTGACGAGAGTGCTATGCATTCGATGTAAATTTTGATCAAAGTTGGTCTCAATTTCAATGACAATGCTGACCAAAGTTGGTCTCAATTCTTCTAGTTCCAAGTGATTACTTCAATGATGATTCGGTCGATAATTTGACCACTCGTAGGGTCAAAATTTTGATGATGGTTTTCCTTGTAGAATAATTGATGAAAAAATTTTGACCACAGTTTTAGTCATCTGTTCGACCAATTGGTGTCAAAAATTCAACTAATCCTCATCAAAAATTAGGGTAAAATTTACTAGTGATATTAGCCTATCGGTAAAGTTTCATTGCAAGATAAAGTCTAGTTTTGAAGATATTGAAAATTTTCAGTATTGGCAGTAGGGTACAGAAAATTTGAACTTAGTTTTGAAGGCTTTAGTGGCCCCTGGTGAGGTCGAAACTTCAACTGAATGAATCTTTCTTGATTCATACATTTTAGAGAACTTTGTGCCCATTCTGAAATGAGGTCATAATAGTCAATTGAGTCAATGGGTGATGACTTATGGTCTCCGGAAGTTGGGCCACCTAAAATGGTAGACAATAATTTTTCTTCAAAATTTTTGTTTGGATTTCAAAATATGTTTTGAGCCAACTTTGATGTAATAAATTGAAAAATAAAATAATTACGGGGTTGGTTGGCCTTAATGGCTAAATTTTTGGAACCTTCCTAGGCAATAGAAAATTGCCTATATAAGGAAGGCATGTAGTGTTGTCTAGGGCAGTTCGGGTAGTTCAAAGTAGTTTTGGGTAATAATTTGAGGATTTGTCCTACAAAATACTGTAAGGGAAATGCCCATGTGGCTTTGCATATTGTAATTCTAAAATTTGTAATTCCACATTTGTGGAGATAATAAGAAGCCCATTTTATGTTCTTGGAAATTATTGTTCTTTTTTTGTTATGTGTTTGTGGTATTAAGGGGAGCACCCTTAATCAAATGGTATCAGACCTGAAGTTCCTAAGTGCATAAATAGATCACTGACTGTGAGGTAGTTTGCACTAGGACTGTGGTTAGGGTTTCAATGAGAAGCATGAAAATGCCTCCATGAAGGGAATGTGGTGGAAGAGCTGGTGTTGTGACACCCAAGGTTAGAGTGGTCTAGAGACAAGTGCAAGCATTGCAAGAAGAGATTCAAAGAGGAATGAATCTTAATGTCAGAGATGAAAGTGGGGATGAAGCCGAAGAAGAAGAAAATTTTTATCAAGGAGAAGGCAAAATTATGAAACAAGAAGAAGAAAATCTTTTTATAGCACTTTGTGCCCTTTCCAAAATGGGGTCATAATAGTCAATTGGGTCAACGGGTGATGACTTATGGTCTCCAAAAGTTGGGCCACCTGAAATGGTGGACAATAATTTTTCTTCAAAATTTTTGTTTGGATTTCAAAAGATGTTTTGAGCTGACTCTGATGTAATAAATTGAAAAATAAAATAATTCTAGGGTTGGTCGGCCTTAATGGCTAAATTTATGGAACCTTCCCAGGCGGTGAAAAATTTCCTATATAAGGAAAGCCCATAGTGTTGTCTAGGGTAGTTCAGGCAGTTCAAAGTAGTTCTGGGTAATAATTCAAGGCTTTGTCCTATAGAATATTGTAAGGGAAATGCCCATGTGGCTTTGCATATTGTAATTCTAAAACTTTTAATTCCACATTTGTGGAGATAATAAGAAGCCCATTTTTTATTCTTGCGAATTGTTGTTGTTCTCTATTTTTGTTATGTGTTTGTGGTATTAAGGGGAGCACCCTTCATCAAGTGGTATCAGAGTGAGAGTTCCAGAGTGTGTAGACAGATCACCGACTATGAGGTAGTTTACACCAAGACCCTGGTTAGGGTTTCGGAAAGTAGCATGAAAATGCCTCCATGGAGGGAACATGGTAGAAGAGTTAGTGTTGTGACACCTAAGGTTAGAGTGCTCCAAAGACAAGTGCGAGCATTGCAAGAAGAGATTTGAAGAGGAATGAATCTTAATGTCAAAGATGAAAGCGAGGATGAAGCTAAAGAAGAAGGAAATTTTGATCAAGAAGGAGAAGGTGAAATTACGAACCAAGAAGAAGAAATGATTTTAGAGAACTTTGCGCCCTTTCCAAAATGGGGTCATTATAGTCAATCGGGTCAATGGGTGATGACTTATGGTCTCCAGAAGTTGGGCCAATTGAAATGGTGGACAATAATTTTTCTTCAAAATTTTTGTTTCAGTTTCAAAAGATGTTTTGAGCTGACTCTGATGTAATAAATTGAAAAATAAAATAATTCTAGGGTTGGTCAGCCTTAATGGCTAAATTTATAGAACTTTTTCAGGCTGTGGAAAATTACCTATATAAGGAAGACCCATAGTGTTGTCTAGGGAAATTTGGGTAGTTCAGAGTAGTTCTAGGTAATAATTTGAGGCTTTGTCCTATAGAATATTGTAAGGGAAATGCCCATGTGGCTTTGCATATTGTAATTTTCAAATCTGTAATTCCACATTTATGGAGATAATAAGAAGCCCATTTTCTATTCTTGCAAATTTTTGTTTTTGTCTATTTTTGTTATGTGTATATGGTATGAAGGGGAGAACCCTTCAGCATGTGGTATCAGAGTGAGAGTTCTTGAGTGTGTAGATAGATCACCGACTGTGAGGCAGTTTGCACTAGGACCATGGTTAGGGTTTCAGCAAGCACCATGAAAATGCCTCCATGAAGAGAACATGGTGGAAGAGTTGGTATTGTGACACCTGAGGTTAGAGATTTGTAGAGACAAGTGTGAGCATTGCAAGAAGAGATTTGAAGAGGAATGAATCTTAATGTGAGAGATGAAAGTGAGGATGAAGCCGAAGAAGAAGGATATTTTGATCAAGAAGGAGAAGGTGAAATTATGAACCAAGAAGAAGAAAGGCTTTTTAGAGCACTTTGCGCCCTTTCTAAAATGGGGTCATAATAGTCAATCGAGTCAATGAGTGATGACTTATGGTCTCCGGAAGTTGGGCCACCTCAAATTACGGACAATAATTTTTCTTCAAAATTTTTGTTTGGGTTTCAAAAGATGGTTTGAGCCAACTCTAATGTAATAAATTGAAAAATAAAATAATTCTAGGGTTGGTCGGCCTTAATGGAAAAATTTTTGGAACCTTCCCAGGTAGTGGAAAATTGCCTATATAAGGAAGGCCCGTAGTGTTTTCTAGGGCGGTTTGGGTAGTTCGGAGTAGTTTTGGGTAATAATTTGAGGCTTTGTCCTAAAGAATATTGTAAGGGAAATGCCCACGTCGATTTTCATATTGTAATTCTAAAATTTGTAATTCCACATTTGTGGAGATAATAAGAAGCCCATTTTCTATTCTTGCAAATTGTTGTTCTTCTTTGGTTTTGTTGTTTTTGTGATATTAAGGGGAGCACCCTTCATTAGTTTTACACTCTATCTGAGGGCCTGTTTCAGCCATAGCCTAGCATAATCATTATCCTTGGACTAACCTAATGGGTTGCATTTCTAAGTCAAATTATTGGGGGACGACCATCCATTTGCCTTGATGCTCTATGAGTTCACTTTGCATCGGTAAAAACTTAACGGATTGGTCTGGCATGATGTCGTGCACCTTACTCTAGAGAATGTAATGCCATAATTTCCTAACTTACCAAACAAGGGAAAATGCTTGTTTCTCAAGAGGGGAGTATCTTATCTCAGCGTTCTTGAAAGGGGAACTCATGAAAGTGATAAGTCATTCTTATTAGATAGCCGAGAGGGGGGTGAATCAATTAATTCCAGTTATCCTACAGTCCCAAATCTCCCATATGTATGTATTTGAAAGCTTTTCAATCAAATAATCAACTTGGTAAGATATCAATTGTGTCTTTCTCTTTATCTACCGATTGCCAATAAATTCAATACTATATTTACTGATTTATCCATTTATGAAATATGTAAAGAAAAAGAAAAATTCAACACATAATTCACACATAACACATAGATTTTTAACATGGAAACCCTATTAGGGGAAAAACAACTTGGGACCAGTAATCCAAAATAATTCACTCTTCTAAAGTGAGCTCAGTTAGGAGGCAACCCAATTAAAGGTTACAAAATGCACTGTAAGGTGTGACCTGGTTTGAGGATTTATCACTAACAATTCTCCCTTGACCATCATTCACTATGGGGTCAACAAGAAAACAATCAACATTCATTGAATGTTATATTGAAATACAAAAAGACTATTAAGTCCCACTCGATTAATAGATTTATCTATAATAATGGTTAAACTGATATAGTAATGATCTGATTCAAATACAACTATGATTTGTAGATTTTCAAATCTATGCTAAGCTCAAAATACCTTCTTTGATCAATAATTAATTCAATTATTTATATCCTCCAACTTTATTCCACTCGGTGTATGCTTCTCTGATGCTCGATAATGTCTATAGTTCAACTCGATTTTATCTTCAACTAGTTTGATCAGTGGGTCATGAAAATAATCCTTTCACATGAATTATCCTATAGTATCAAAAATCCCAGACTCAATAATGAATCCCATGTCTCTTTATATACACATCATAAACCATTTTCTTCACATCTATTAGATTTTTCCTCTTAATCTCCATCGTTCATTTTTACCACTTTAACTTTCCTCGACAATTGTGTCATTAACATGTTTCATTCCCCTTCATTTGATCAATCTTGAATTTTGTCAGTTGTTAGATCATCATAACAAACATTAGCTTCTACCTCAAAACCATAAGCATTTGTCTAGTTCACCATTTCATTCGGCTGTTATAAAACTTTATTTATTTCTTTTAGTCAGTCAATACAAAATGTGTCATTGATTACCTGCTTGGTTAATACTATACTCGGTATAAACTAAACTAGCTCGATATATACAGAAATATTCATTTATAGACCACGTAAACTTGTCCAGTTCTAATCTTTGTGAGACCTACCAGACAGTCATACTATTACTATTATGTTTTCCATGCTTTCAGTACTTACTTTACAGACATACTAGACTTTTGAGACACCTAAGTATTTGAGGATCTATTGAATCCTATATTATCTGTTCGGTACCTGATTATGTAATCAAGGTACACTCGAGATACTACATGTTATGTTTTAGTTTCAGTTACGATTATGTTACATATGATGTTATATGATGTTTTAAAACTATTGCGAAGAAAAGTTGGTTTAGGAAACCAAAGTTGTGCTTAATGGATTGATTTACAAACATAGTTTTAAACCAAGCAGTTTCGATGTATTATGTTTATATCATGTTAATTGGACCTACTGATATGTACATTGAGTGTGCAGGATAAGTTGACCATGGATCTAAATGCGGGGACCTATTATTGGAACCTATGTTTATACCGTGCATTCCAAAGTCCTCTTTGTATAAAGAGACGTGGACCTCATTGTGTAGTCTTTTATTCGTATATGTGGTTTGCATGAGTGTATCTAATTTAGCAAATGTCTATGTCTATTAGCCATGTCTATTGTTTTATTTAATGTGCCAAATTTGGCAAATTGTGGCTTAAGTGTTGGCATGGTTAAGTATTTTAATATTGTATGGGTCAAGGGCTTGACTAGGGTGTAACCTTAGGGTAGGCTCAACTAACCTTGGGTTGAAAAGTTTCTCGAAGTCAACAAAGACCAGAAATCCGTGCATAAACTTTAGGTGGGGTTTAAGAGGGTCTTTTGGGCTCCCATAGGCTAACTGGGGTCATTTTTAGCTACCCAGGTTGATACCTTAGTGGTTAGGGGTCATTTTCAACCAATTAAGAGCCTTAAAACTCATTAATGACCCCTCTAAAGTCAAGGTTTTCATTTTGCACGAGATTGAAGAGTTGTGAGGTTTTGGTTAACCTCTCTCTTCTTCCCAAACTTGCATTCAACTCCATTTATGGTGAAGGAAGGCAAGTGGGAAGAAGGGAATGGAAGTTTATTCCTCTCTTCTGATTGGCTCCTAGATTTTAGGAGATTTGCCTATTTAGGAGAAACTTGGAGTAAGGTTTTAGTTGATCACCCACTCTCTAGATTTGGAGACCACTTGTTGGAAAAAGCTTAGGAGAGAGGCTAGCTTTGGAAGGAGTTCAAATTTTTTTTTCAAGATTTCAACCTTTGCTTGGATCAAGGTAGGCCTTGTGCTATTTTTGTTATTTCTTGCATATGTTTGAGCTTGGAGCTCCATTAATGGAGTCCATGGCTTTTTATGGTTCATGTTGTAAAATTTATGTTTTGTAAAAATGTTGTTTTTACTTTGTGATCTCATTTTGGGATGGGTTTCTTCAAGGTTTACTCACCTTAGGGAAGGTGGAGTAACATTGAAGGGGGTAGTACGATGTAGACTCAGGATGTGTAGAGTCTCCCATGTGTGGAGGGATAAAACATGGGGTTCCACGATACCCATGATGCCAAACATGGCCTACGGGCACCTGGGGGGCATAAGGAGAGTTAGATCGTATCTCTTGGAGATGGTCTTCCCAAGTCCATGTGTGGCTTGGGATATTTGTATCTTGTTCTGGCTTCTCCACCTGGTAGTCCACCTTTACCCCATTTTTAGGAAGGTCTCTTGGAGGCCTTCCTCTTGTAAAAATGCTATTGGGATTATGACTTAAATGTATTTGTGTATGGATGTTTTTCCTTCATGCTTGAGTGTCTGTTTGTACCCCATTCCAGTTCTGATCCCCTAGCTCGGGGGTGGCCTTGAAAAGGCCTAGGTTGGGAGGTGAGCCTCCATGGTCAACCTCAATCTATCAGGTACCCAGCTGGATATAGGAGCTGGTAATATTGTTGAGTTTGAAATTCAAAATTGCAAAATTTGTTGTAACCTTGCATTTCAAGTTATGTTTGAAATTTGAAAATCGAGGATTTCCTTGTAAATCATACATTTTAAATTTGTAAATTTTATTGTTATTTAATGTATTGAAAATGAAATTATGGATTAAATTTTGGGTTTAATGGATTATGAAGCAATTTGGACATTTAAATGTCATTTTAATTGGACAAACTCCATGATTGTCTATGGCATCATTATGCATATTATAAATTATAGTGTTATAAGGTATATTCAAATTCGATAGTATTGAATTATCTTAATCTTACTTGTATTACAATAATTTAAATAAATTAATTATAATGTTATATTGTGAAATGTTATTTTAAATTTATATTTTGTACTTAGAAAATTTCTTGAAAATTATCAAAAATTAAAAAGGCCTAAATCGAAATTTTGATTCCTACAAGTTGTTTAGCCGCTTAATATGAATGCAATTATGTAATTTAATTTTAAAACTAAATTTTCTACATACTCACTGTTTTGAAATTCAAGAAATTAAATTTACACCAGCAATTATAAAAAAAAAGAGAATATAATAAGGGTGTTATTATTATTAAGTATTCGGTGTTTCAAGTATATTAGATAAATTGAATTTTATCAAGATTAAATTGTATTTAGTAAAGTCTAACTCATTATAGGGAACTTGAACTTATTTTTAGATAGATTTTATTTTAGAATTAAATTCAACTTTTATTTACATTTAAATTAGAATTAGTAACTCCTAATTCATTCTAGACGTTTCAACGTTAAGATTGGGTTAAACCTATTAAACAACTTATTTTAGCTTATTATTTTTTTAAAACATTTGAACACATTGGCTTAAACAAATTAGATTAAAATATTGTAATGTTCAGATTATGATGTGTTGCATTAGATTTATTTCTCAATACTTTGTAACTATATAAATGGGACAATTATATATTTGGAGTTAATTAATTAGAATATCGAACTTTTAGGATAACTCTAACTATTCAACTAGGGAACGTTATAGTCATCTTAGGGTTTTATTTCTTCTTCTTTTAGTCAAACGTCAAGTCAATTTGACCTTAATGGTCATGTTGACCATTTTGTGCATAGTTGACTTTTTGGTCAACCCTTGGTCAAACCTAGGGCATTAGCCTTGGTTTGCATGCACAAATAGTCTATGTTATGTTTTAAACCTTAGTAGATCATCGTTGGTCATATTTGGGCATAGTTGACTTTTGGTCAACCATTGGTCAAACCTAGGTCAAATACCTCAATTTGCGTGCCCAAGTATTTTTCATTAATTTTTGAACCTTTTTAACTTTGTGGCACGTTGTTCAATACATGGTTGACTTTTTGGTCAACTTTGGTTGACTTTAGTCAACTATCTCAATTTGCGTGCTAGTTGAAGCATGCAGTTTAGGAAACGCTGTTCAGTGAAGTTTGACTTTTGGTCAAACTTGGTCAAACTTGGTCAACCTTCTCTAGTTTCACCCTTGTGATCAAGTCTCTAATCAATTGGACCTTAACAGACTTGTTGGTTGTCTTATTCATAGTTGACTTTTTAGTCAAACCTTGGTCAAATGCCTCAATTTGCGTGCCCAAGTATTCTTAGATGCATTTTATTTCCTTTTAGCTTGGTTGTGCATATTTCGGTGATGGTTGACTTTTGGTCAACTTTGGTTGACTTTTTATCAACTATCTTGATTTACGTGTCAGTCGAAGCTAATAGTCTAGGGAACCTTTTAGCTTTGTTTGGAGCTGTTTGATAAAGTTTGGCTTTTGGTCAAACTTGGTCAACTTGGTCAACCTTCTATGGTTTGACCTTTGGGGTTTTGTAAGACCCTTAGATATTATTAGTTGTTTTTTTTTTTTTCTCTCTACACCATTTTACGTAAACATAAGATCTTGTGCTAGTTAGTGTACTCTTCTTAGTTGCGTAAGAGTGATTATTGGTAGATAGTTAGTAGGTTTTTAAAAAAAATTGTAGTTGTGTTTTGCTCAACTTTTGGGCGTGACATTTTGGTATCAGAACACAGTTTCAACACTTGAGACCTTGAACCATTATGTTTCCCATTAAACGCTTTGCATCAAGCTATAAAAGAAATTTGAAAAGAGAAGGATATTGTTTTAGTTACAATGATTATTTTAATACTTAGGTACGATTTGTGATGGAAAGTTGCTCGATGAGTGTATGTTGGGTATGTTCTCTAAGATTGGTGAGGAGTGGTGTCCTCAGTATTCAGTGGTGGTTCTCCCTCTTACGTGACTAAGCTCTGTCATAATGTTTGTGAATGGTTCTTTTGACTTCCTTCTTTTTGTTTCTTTTAAAGTGGATCTTTCCACATGTTGTGTAAGCTAGCATTTTATTTATTTGGTTATTTCCTTTGTGTGGGAGTTAGTCACCAAAAAAAAAAAATTGTTTCTTTGTGTCAGTTGACATGTTTAATTATTGTTGAATTGAGCTCATTTTTTAATTTATTGATGAAATTCACAATTTCTCCATTTGAGTTTACTTTTTTATCTTGGTGACTATCCTAATGTCCTTATTCTTTTATTGCTAGCTAGTCTTATGTCTGTGACTCTAACATTGTGGACCAATGATAGTACGAAAAAGGAGAGAACCAAAGAGAACATACTATGTTGTGCCTATGTTTTAGTTAGGATGTGGTATAGGATTTTCATTCTACTTAATCATGTTGACCATACGCTTTGAATTTCAGAGGTATCCTATTTGGAAGAAATCTTTCGTGTATGATAAATCTTTTGGGGTGTATCCCCTAATACACTAGAATAGGGTGCAGTAATTCTCTAAAAAGTACAATTTTGGAAAGAGGATTTTGGTTCCTCATTCTAAGTTGATGACTTGGAACCTCTTGGTGTTTTAACCCTAGCGATATCTTAGAGGATAGTGTCTTCTATTAGGTGCCTCATGGTGAAGTATTTAGGGTGTGGTTACACCTTAAGTGTAGAGGATCACGATCATATTTATTTTTCTAGCATGTGAATAACATGAATTAGAGTTGTCAATGCTCTCTTATATATATTGGATCCCTTCTAAAGTTGTCTGATCGAGTGGTAGTAAACTTTTATGTTGGGTTGGCTTGATGGTTTTTGGGGTGAGCCTAGTCCTTATTGGAGGGAAGATGTAGAGCTTCCCTAGTTCCCCTTTTGTATTTAACACCCCAAAGTGTGTGGAACGAACTTGTATCTCAATGGATTGGTTATATGATCACAAGGCCAAGCTAGATTGTTGTAAGAAGTTGATCAAGTGCTTGGATGATGATGGCAATGCTACTATGATTTCAAAAATCCAAAGGCTAGTATCCCTCTAAATGATCTTCATTATGCATCTTAATTGAGGCATGTGGAAGGGATGTTAGTTGTTTTCTATCACCATTAGCGATAGGGAAGATGAGGCAAAACAAGAAACCTCATTGGATGACCATCTCATACTACAAGAGTATGTAGATGTGTTTCCCTTAGAACTACCTGGTATGCCACCTCATAGGGCAGTAGATTTTCATATAGATCTTGTTCCAAGAGTAGAACTAGTTTCCAGAGCACCTTATAGGATGACCACTAATGAGCTCAATGAGCTCAAGATATAGCTTGAGGAACTGTTAGAGAAGGGACACATTCATCCTAGTGTTTCTCCTTGGGGTGCACCTATGATCTTTGTGAAGAAGAAAGATGGATCCCTTAGGTTGTGTATGGATTACCGATAGTTGAACAAGGTAACCATCAAGAATCGGTATCCACTTCCTAGGATCAATGACTTGTTTGATCAACTTTGGGGTGCTAGAGTGTTCTCTAAGATCGACCTTAAGTCAAGGTATCACCAGTTGAGGATAGTGGATAGTGATATCCACAAGAATGCATTCCGCACCAGACATGGCCACTATGAGTTCACTGTGGTTCCATTCGGTCTGACAAATGCTCCAGCTATATTCATGAGTCTTATGAATGGAGTATTTCATACCTTCCTTGAAAAGTTTGTGGTGGTATTTCTTGATGATATCTTGATCTATTTGAAGAATGAGAGAGAGCACGAAGAGCACCTCAGACAAGTATTGTAGTACCTTAGAGATAATCAACTTTATGGAAACTTGTCAAAATGTGCCTTTTTCAGATCAGAGGTCAAGTATTTAGGCCATGTGATATCTGGTGATGGGATCTCAGTAGACCCATCAAAGATTGAAGCTATTATGAATTGGCCAGCACCTACCTCAGTGATTGAGGTGAGAAGCTTCATGGGTTTAGCCGGTTATTACAAAAAAATTGTTGAAGGGTTCTCTCGGGTGGCACACCCTATTACTTGTCTCCAGCGAAAGGGAAAGAAGTTTGAGTGGACTGAGAAGTGTGAACGAGCTTTCTAGGAGCTCAAAAGAGCATTGACCAGTGCACCCATTCTTGTTGTGCCAGAGCCTTTAGCAAAGTTTGTAGTTTGCACAGATGCTTCCTTAGATTGTTTAGGGGCAGTCCTTATGCAGGATGGATGAGCTATAGCATATGATTCTAGGAAACTAAAGACTCATGAGCTCAACTATCCTACCCATGATCTTGAACTTGCAGCAGTGGTGCATGCTTTAGTGAGATGGTGACACTTTCTTTTAGGACATCGCTTCGAACTTCATTCAGACCATCAAAGTCTATAGTACATCTTCACTTAGCCAAACCTTAATGCTAGGAAACGAAGATGGATGGAGTTCTTGTGTGAATATGATTTTGATGTTCACTACATCAAAGGGAAAGAGAATGTTGTCATAGATGCCTTGAGTAGGAGATGACACGAGCTTTCTTCTATGTCTACAGGCACAGATTTGAGAGATCGTATTCTTCATCACTTGCATGATGATGAGTTATATGCCGAAGTGAGTGAGATGATTCAATCTCAGAGACCCCTTGAAGGGAAGTATGCAGATTTTTCCTTAGAGTCAGATGGACTTTTACATCATAGAGGATGCATCTACTTACCTTCTTCCAGAGGATTGCGAGAGTTTGTTATGCTAGAGGCCCGTTAAGCCCCTTATGCAGCACATCCCAGAGTGAAGAAGATGCATGCTGATTTGAGACAGTTATACCATTGGCCAGACATGAGAATGCAGATTGCTGAGTTGGTAGCTAGGTGTCTCAAATGCCAAAGGGTGAAGGTGGAACACCGACATCCAGGTGGTCTACTTCAACCTCATGAGATACCATTGTGGAAATGGAACACCATATCTATGGACTTCATTGTTGGTCTACCTATGTCATCTAGTCATCATGATGCCATCATGGTGACAGTTGACAAGTTGACCAAGGTGGCTCATTTTTCACTAGTTCATACTACCTTCACTGCACCATCTGTGGCACAAGTGTTCTTGTGAGATATTGTCAAACTGCATGGCATACCTCATAAGATCATCTTAGATAGAGATTCTCTCTTCACTTCATCCTTTTGGAGAGAACTTCAGGTAGCCTTGGGCACTAGGCTCAACTTCAGTACAACCTACCATCCTGAGACAGATGGACAAACCGAGAGGGTGAATCAGGTGTTAGAAGACATGCTTCACATGTATGTTATGGACCATCAGACCCAGTGGGAGGAATACCTACACTTAGTGGAGTTTTCTTATTACAATGGGCATCATACGTCCTTGGGTATGCCTCCATACCAGGCTCTTTATGGTAGACCGTGCAGGACACCGCTCAATTGGGATAGGATCAAGGACATAGTTTCTATTGGTCCTGAGTTAGTCAGAGATATGGAGCAGCAGGTGACCTTGATTAGGCAGCATCTTGGAGAGGCTTAGGATAGACAGAAGAAGTATGCCAGTACGAAGAGGATCGATCGAGGTTACTTAGTGGGAGACAGGGTCTTTTTGAGAGTGTGACCGCATAAGAGTCCAATCCATTTTGGAAAGGGCTCTAAGCTAGCACCTCCTTTTTTTGGACCTTCCAAGATCCTTGAAAGGATAGGACCAGTTGCTTACCATTTAGCTTTGCCACCTAGCCTGTCATGCATCCATGATGTGTTTCATGATTTAGTTTTGTGGAAGTATGTTTATGATGAGTCTCATGTGATAGATTGGGATGCTTTGTAGGTAGAGTCGGATGGACAACAAGCACTAGAGCCCATTTGTATTTTAGCTTGATGGAACCTGGCACTTCGAGGTAGGGCACTAGACTAGGTTAGGGTCCAGTGGGATTGTTATGATGAGGTCACAGCTTAATGGGAGGATGCAGCACAGATGAGGTCACAGTATCCTCACCTCTTTGATGAATTCCAAGAGGAGGTTCATGCCTAGAGGGGGTGGATGTGAGACCTACCAGACAGTCATACTATTACTATTATGTTTTCCATGCTTTCAGTACTTATTTTACAGACATACTAGACTTTTGAGACACCTAAGTATTTGAGGATCTGTTGAATCCTATATTATATGTTCAGTACCTGAATATGTAATTAGGGTACACTTGAGATACTACATGCTATGTTTTAGTTTCAATTACGATTATGTTACATATGATGTTATATGATGTTTTAAAACTACTGCGAAGAAAAGTTGGTTTAGGAAACAAAAGTTGTGCTTAATGGATTGATTTACAGACATAGTTTTAAACCAAGCAGTTTCGATGTATTATGTTTATATCATGTTAATTGGACCTACTGATGTGTGCATTGAGTGTGTAGGATAAGTTGACCATGGATCTAAATGTGGGGACCCAGTATTGGAACCTATGTTTATACTATGCATTTCAAGGTCCTCTTTGTATAAAGAGACATGGACCTCATTGTGTAGTCTTTTATTCATATATGTGGTTTGCATGAGTGTATCTAATTTAACAAATGTCTATGTGTATTAGTCATGCCTATTGTTTTATTTAATGTGCCAAATTTGGCAAATTGTGGCTTAAGTGTTGGCATGGTTAAGTATTTTAATATTGTATGGGTCAAGGGCTTGACTAGGGTGTAACCTTAGGATAGGATCAACTAACCTTGGGTTGAGAAGTTTCTAGAAGTCAACAAAGACCAGAAATCCGTGCATAAACTTTAGGTGGAGTTTAGGAGGGTCTTTTGGGCTCCCATAGGCTAACTGGGGTCATTTTTAGCTACCCAAGTTGATACCTTAGGGGTTAGGGGTCATTTTCAACCCATTAAGAGCCTTAAAACTCATGAATGACCCCTCTAAAGTCAAGGTTTTCATTTTGCACGAGATTGAAGAGTTGTGAGGTTTTGGTTAACCTCTCTCTTCTTCCCAAACTTGCATTCAACTCCATTTATGGTGAAGGAAGGCAAGTGGGAAGAAGGGAATGGAAGTTTATTCCTCTCTTCTGATTGGCTCCTAGATTTTAGAAGGTTTGCCTATTTAGGAGTAACTTGGAGTAAGGTTTTAGTTGATCACCCACTCTCTAGATTTGGAGACCACTTGTTGGAAAAAGCTTAGGAGAGAGGCTAGCTTTGGAAGGAGTTCAAGTTTTTTTTTCAAGATTTCAAGCTTTGCTTGGATCAAGGTAGGCCTTGTGCTATTTTTGTTATTTCTTGCATATGTTTGAGCTTGGAGCTCCATTAATGGAGTCCATGGCTTTTTATGGTTCATGTTGTAAAATTTATGTTTTGTAAAATTGTTGTTTTTACTTTGTGATCTCGTTTTGGGATGGGTTTCTTCAAGGTTTACTCACCTTAGGGAAGGTGGAGTAACCTTGAAGGGGGTAGTACGATGTAGACTCAGGATGTGTAGAGTCTCCCATGTGTGGAGGGATAAAACATGGGGTTCCACGATACCCATGATGCCAAACATGGCCTACGGGCACTTGGGGGGCATAAAGAGAGTTAGATCGTATCTCTTGGAGATGGTCTTCCCAAGTCCATGCGTGGCTTGGGATATTTGTATCTTGTTCTAGCTTCTCCACCTAGTAGTCCACCTCTACCCCATTTTCAGGAAGGTCTCTTGGAGGCCTTCCTCTTGTAAAAACTCTGTTGGGATTATGACTTAAATGTATTTGTGTATGGATGTTTTTCCTTCATGCTTGAGTGTCTGTTTGTATCCCGTTTTAGTTCTGATCCCCTAGCTCGGGGGTGGCCTTGAAAAGGCCTAGGCTGGGAGGTGAGCCTCCATGGTCAACCTCACTCTATCAGGTACCCAGCTGGATATAGGAGCTGGTAATATTGTTGAGTTTGAAATTCAAAATTGTAAAATTTGTTGTAACCTTGCATTTCAAGTTATGTTTGAAATTCAGAAATCGGGGATTTCCTTGTAAATCATACATTTTAAATTTGTAAATTTTATTGTTATTTAATGTATTGAAAATGAAATTATGGATTAAATTTTGGGTTTAATGGATTATGAAGCAATTTGGACATTTAAATGTCATTTTAATTGGACAAACTCCATGATTGTCTATGGCATCATTATGCATATTATAGATTATAGTGTTATAAGGTATATTCAAATTCGATAGTATTGAATTATCTTAATCTTACTTGTATTACAATAATTTAAATAAATTAATTATAATGTTATATTGTGAAATGTTATTTTAAATTTATATTTTGTACTTAGAAAATTTCTTGAAAATTATCAAAAAATAAAAAGGCCTAAATCGAAATTTTGATTCCTACAAGTTGTTTAGCTGCTTACTATGAATACAATTATGTAATTTAATTTTAAAAATAAATTCTCTACATACTCGTTGTTTTGAAATTCAGGAAATTAAATTTACACCAGCAATTATAAAAAAAAAGAGAATATAATAAGGGTGTTATTATTATTAAGTATTCGGTGTTTCAAGTATATTAGATAAATTGAATTTTATCAAGATTAAATTGTATTTAGTAAAGTCTAACTCATTATAGGGAACTTGAACTTATTTTTAGATAGATTTTGTTTTAGAATTAAATTGAACTTTTATTTACATTTAAATTAGAATTAGTAACTCCTAATTCATTCTAGACGTTTCAACGTTAAGATTGGGTTAAACCTATTAAACAACTTATTTTAGCTTATTATTTTTTTTAAACATTTAAACACATTGGCTTAAACAAATTAGATTAAAATATTGTAATGTTCAGATTATGATGTGTTGCATTAGATTTATTTCTCAATACTTTGTAACTATATAAATGGGACAATTATATATTTGGAGTTAATTAATTAGAATATCAAACTTTTAGGATAACTCTAACTATTCAACTAGGGAACATTATAGTCATCTTAGGGTTTTATTTCTTCTTCCTTTAGTCAAACGTCAAGTCAATTTGACCTTAATGGTCATGTTGACCATTTTGTGCATAGTTGACTTTTTGGTCAACCCTTGGTCAAACCTAGGGCATTAGCCTTGGTTTGCATGCACAAATAGTCTATGTTATGTTTTAAACTTTAGTAGATCATCATTGGTCATATTTGGGCATAGTTGACTTTTGGTCAACCATTGGTCAAACCTAGGTCAAACACCTCAATTTGCATGCCCAAGTATTTTTCATTAATTTTTGAACCTTTTTAACTTTGTGGCACGTTGTTCGATACATGGTTGACTTTTTGGTCAACTCTAGTTGACTTTAGTCAACTATCTCAATTTGCGTGCTAGTTGAAGAATGCAGTTTAGGAAACCCTATAGGATAGCTTGGAAGTTGTTCAGTGAAGTTTGACTTTTGGTCAAACTTGGTCAAACTTGGTCAACCTTCTCTAGTTTCACCCTTGTGATCAAGTCTCTAATCAATTGGACCTTAACAGACTTGTTGGTTGTCTTATTACATAGTTGAGTTTTTAGTCAAACCTTGGTCAAATGCCTCAATTTACGTGCCCAAGTATTCTTAGATGCATTTTATTTCCTTTTAGCTTGGTTGTGCATATTTTGGTGATGGTTGACTTTTGGTCAACTCTAGTTGACTTTTAGTCAACTATCTTGATTTACGTGTCAGTCGAAGCTAATAGTCTAGGGAACCTTTTAGCTTTGTTTGGAGCTATTTGATGAAGTTTGGCTTTTGGTCAAACTTGGTCAACTTGGTCAACCTTCTATGGTTTGACCTTTGGGGTTTTGTAAGACCCTTCGATATTATCACTTGTTTTTTTTTTTTTCTCTCTACACCATTTTGCGTAAACATAAGATCTTGTGCTAGTTAGTGTACTCTTCTTAGTTACGTAAGAGTTATTATTGGTAGATAGTTAGTAGGTTTTAAAAAAAATTTGTAGTTGTGTTTTGCTCAACTTTTGGGCGTGACAATCTTCAATACATAACAAAATCATCTAATACAATCGAGTCAACAATATGATTCCATAGACTAATCAATAAGTTACCCAATGTATACCATAGCCATATCTTTCATATCCATCTCATCTTCATGTAGATATCTCATTCCTTTACCAATTTCCTTCTTTAGATGTTTGTAACCATCATTATAAGTATAGTCAAAACTAGTTGACATCAATGACAAGACATTGACTGATTTAATTTTATTACACATACTTTCGTAGCTCGGTGACCATCAATCACTATCTTTCACTTGTCCATTCTTTCCATTAAGATATTCAATCAGTTGTAGGTTATCAATCTCTCCCTTTGGAATTGATGACAACACAATATTAAATATGCCATAGAATACCAAACATCTATCCTACAAGTATATAAACAAATGTTGTAGCTCGATAAGCTCTCCCTAGCTTGTACATTTAATATGTTTAATCACTACACAGTATTGACATTCCATGCAGACTCTCCTTGAGGATTTGATCTTCTTCATTTCTCATTGATTTTATTTTCTCTCCCTTATATGATATTTGATTGAATCTCTCTCCCTTTGATATAAATGCCAAAAAGAGTAAACTACTTTCTAGTAGCCAAAATATTATCTCTGGTGTTCAGTTCAGATCAAGTACATTTCATGTACCAATATGTAGTGTCAGTTTTTTCTCCATCTTCTAGCTTACAAAACCTTAGGAAACCTAAAGTGTGAGAAATATGCATCAACGCCATTTAATATTATGATAAAGTATAGGTTGATGCAACCTCCTAATCCCCTTAGTGATCGATAGAAAGGGGATGGACCCTTAGTCTAGTCCTCAAGTACTCAAATGTATCCTTAGGTAAGGGTTTAGTAAATATATTTGCAAGTTGTTCTTTTGATTTCAAAAACTCCAATTTGACTTGCTTGTCTTGTAATGGTTCCATCAAGTAGTGATACTTTATAGATATATGCTTTATCTTTTCATGCATCACTAGATTCTTAGAAATATTTATAGCACTAGTGTTATCATAATATATTATCACTGGGTCAATAATCCCTTCATTGATTCCTTTCAAAACCATGCAATATTAGAACAATTAGCAGCACTAGCAACATATTCTACTTCGATAGTGGATTGAGAAATGCATCCTTGTGTCTTGCTTATCCAAGTAACTAATCTTTCTCCCAAAAATAATGCTCCACTAGTAGTGTTCTTTTGGTCATCAATGTTTACAGCCAAATTTGCATCAGTGTAAACTTGTAGTTCAAAATTGTCCTCTTTCTTGTACCATAAACCTTAGTTTTTTGTGTTTTTCAAATATCTCAAGATGCTTTTAACAATGGTCATATTTTATTCTTTAAGATTATCAAAAAATCTTGCTACAATCCTAACTACATGTGCAATGTCGGGTCTACTATGCACAACATACATCAATTTATGAATTATTGAACTTTATAATGTTTGATTTACCTCAATTGAATGATCATCCTTTGTTAATTTTCATCCTATGACCATAGGTGTACCAAGTTTTTGATCTTCCATAGCAAAGGTCTTCAATACATCTTTGATGTACTTTGATTGTGTAATAAATATACCTTCACTTTGTTGTAAAATTTGCAAACCAAGAAAGAATTTAATCTCTCGAAATATTGACATTTCAAATTATTTTCTCATTTCATCAGCAAATGATTTGCATATATTATCATGTCCTCCAAATATGATATCATCAACAAAAATTTTAGCAATAAGAATTTTATCATCAGTTTCACCTTTCAAGTATAAATTGTTGTTGTCACTTATTCTAAGAAATCCAATACTAATAAGATATGAATGCAGTCTTTCATACCATGCTCTCAATGCTTGTTTCTATCCATATAGTGCTTTGTGTAGCTTACATACCATGATTTTTTTATTTGAATTAACAAAACCTTTAGGTTATTCAATGTATACATCTTCCTCAAGTATTCCATTCAAAAACTTACATTTGTCATCCATTTGATATACTTTAAATCCTTTATAGGTAGCATATGAAAGCAATATTTTAACTCCTTCAAGTCTTGCAACTGGTGAAAAAGTCTCACCATAATCAATACCTTCTTCTTGTGCATATCCTTTGCATACAAGTTGGTGAAGGGTGCTCCCCTTAATACCACAAACACATAATAGAAATAGACAAACAACAATAATTTGGAAGAACAAAAAATGGGCTTCTTATGATCTCTACAAATGTGGAATTACAAATATTCAGAATTACAATATGCCACATGGGCATTTCCCTTACAATATTATATAGGACAAAGCCTCAAATTATTACCCAAAACTACTCTGAACTATCCGCCAACTGCCCTAGACAACACTACAGGCCTTCCTTATATAGGCAATTTTCCACTACCTGGGAAGGTTCCAAAAATTTAGCCATTAAGGCTGACCAACCTTAGAATTATTTTATTGTTTCAAATTATTACATCAAAGTCAGCTCAAAAAAACTTTTGAAACCCAAATGGAAATTTTGAAGGAAATAATAGTTCTACCCCAAGACAAACAAATCAAATTCTAAATCTTTAAGTCAGTAGTTGTGGACTTAATAGAAAAATCCCCTACTTTATTTGTGAGTAACTTGATAGTGTGCTTAGCTTCACATCATATCCCTTTATTTCATGGATAACAAGAAGTATTATGGACATGTGCATATCTGCTTTGTGAGGATTAGTGGAAGGATTGAAATTAAGTGATCCTAATCCTAGGTGCACCCGCCTGAATTTTACAGAGTTCAAAGTGTAGAAAGCTTTAATTCTTTGTTCATTGGTCCTTGTTCTTGTATGAATGTACTGATTGTGAAAAATAAGCTACCCCACAGGTGCATCTCTACATTAATAAAGGTAGTTAAAATCTTGCTAAACCAAGAGCCAACAAAATGGTGACTCTACTAGGGAATAGAGATGATACAGTCATGCTAAATCCAGTTTGATATCTCTAGTGTTATAAAAAAGATATAAATAACATTAGTACAAGTAGAGCTAGACTCCTGGCTAGCTTATTTATCATATCTAGTAGTTACCATTGAAAGAGTAGAGTCAAAATCTAAAAGTTTTACATCTTCTCACTAAGTGTGAGTGGTGATTTTGAGAAATCTCTATAGCAATGCTAAGAAAATTAAAATATCAAAATATGAATCAAAGAATTACCAAGGCCAGAAGGAAGGATCATTCTAAAGATAGGTTGGAAGGTGAACTCCCAAGTACTTTAAGGGATCGTCAGCCAAGATCTGATAAGAATGATGAGAACATGCCTCAGGCATGGAGACAAAAAAATACAAATGAAGATGATCAAGTCCACACTAGTCAAGAGGGTAATATGTCAAAATATGAAGAGGTTGTGGATTTGGGAGTAGGTTAGTATGAGGAATATGATTTTCCTTCAGAGAGAGGGGAAGGAAGATCACAATACAATAAAGGCATGATCCCAAAGAAAACTCTTGAAAATGATAGAAGGTCAAGAAGTAAAAGTAGGAGTAGACAAGATTTTTATCCTCCTTTTACCCTTGGTGCTTCTATACCCCAAGGTCTTCATATCCTAGAAGAAAAACAAGATGAAGTTCATGATGAAAATTTATACTCTGAAACAACTCTCCCAGAATCTGAAGAGATCTTTGAAGAAGTCTATGAGTTGGAGAGAAGAATCTAGGAACAATCTACCATTGGACAATAGAGGGAAAAAGAAAAAGAAGATAAAATAAGACAAGCTATGATAAGAGCTGAATAGTTAAAGAGGAATTTGTTAGGTTTAGAAGCAATAAATTATGTTCCAGTACTTGAAAGAATAAAAGAAAATCCTGTTATCCAACAAGTATGTGAGGTAAGAAGACCTAGGGATGGAGATTAAAAAAAGGCTATTGTGATTACAATCAATGAACCTGTAAATGATATAGATCATTTGGACCAAGTATCAAGGTTAGAGGTTGACCTTGAAAATACCAGGAGAAAAAATCAAATAGTGTCCAAGGAACTTGAGAAAGTAGAACTTGAAGCTGCTACGTTGGAGATGAAAAAGAAGATTAGCTTTCTTAGACAATCCTCAGGACCTCCAAATACTATGCCTGGTACAAACTCTGGAAACCATGACAACTAGAATGCTATTATCAGACCAGTAGTTGTTAAAAATGTTGCTGACACATCAAATAAAGCATCTACTTCTCAAAATGATGGATCATTGCAAAGGAGACTAGTTCATATGGAAAGGTACATACAACTCCTTTTTAATGGTATTCTTGCTTATCCAAATTTGATTCCTAAAAAAATTAGAGAAAAACTTCCAAAGTTCACTGGCAATAATGTTGTTACATGTGAGAAACATTTAAAGAATTTCATTGATATAAGAGATGATTATGAAATTGAACATGAAGATGTTGTTATGAAATTATTTGTTCAATCATTAACTGAAGATGCTAGAGACTAGTTTAGAGGACTCCCTTATGACTATATTGGCTCTAGGGATGATTTTATAAATTGTTTTAAGGACAAATATTGTGATAAAATAAATGAGGATTTTATGTTGAATGAATTAAATAATATTAAGAAAACCCAAAATGAGGAAGTCATTGAGTTTAATGTCAGATTTCAAAAGGTAATGCATAAGGTTTTCCAAGTTATGAGACTAGATGAGAAAGTTTTCTTGGCAATATATCTCAATGCTTATGATGCAAAAATGGGTTACCTGCTCAGAGATAAAAATTGTAGGACCATTAGGGAAGCACAGAGATATGCTAAAAATATTGAAAGTAACAGGAGTGTATCAGGTAAGCTAAGAAGGAGAGAAGAGCCTAAACCTGCTAGGTTTGGAAAGAAGGAATTGGATAAAGCTTAAAATATAAAACCTAGGGAGGAGGACAATTTGAAACAAATCATAAATGCATTGAAGGATTTGAAACTTGGTGAAAACAAAAATAGGTCACAAACTAATGATAAAATTCCTTTTAATAACTTTGATAGGCAGCCTAGGTTGTAGAATTTTCCTTACCATACTCAATGGAAGGATGGAAGGCCTACAACCCTAGAAAGAAAGGAAAAACCAAATGATAAAACCCTTGATCCCTTACAAAGGAATTTTGTTAACATGTCAGATGATGTCCCATGGTGCATAGTTTTCCAATCCCCACATGATCCTGATTATTGTGTAATTTCTCAAAATATAGTTGCAAATGAGGACCAAGAAGGGGAGAAAGATGAATGTTATGATGACCGGGGTTGTGCTATGACAATTTCACAACTATGGGAAGAATTTGATTCTACAAAAGAAGATGAAAACCAAGATGCATCATATTCCCAAGGTATAAAGGAGGTATATCATCAGTAGGTTTTTTCTGATGAAGAAGAATATATTGAAAATGTAATTTGCAATACAGAGGAGGGTGATAATCCTATTGTGTTAAGAAGGCCTTCTAATAAAGAAATAGCTCAAATCACTACTGACATGGTTACTCAGGCTAGGGTTAATTATGCTCTAAGAAATATAATAGTTGATAATGCAGATGGTAGGCTAGCAAGTGTATTTATTAAGAAAATTCAAGCGGACACTAAGCATTCAAAAGATAGAAGTAAGGATGCTAATAGTATTAGAAAGATGAATATAAAAGGGGGAGAAAATATAGGTCATTCAAACAATATATATAGAGTAAAGGTGAAGACACTAGTGATAAGTATCCCTATTCCCCAAATTGAGAGTAAGTAGAAAAATGAAGACAAGTTACATCTTGCATCACTGGTTAAGGATGAAAGTATGTTTCAGGGAAAGGCAGGATTTATCTAAATAGACACCTATTGATATGAGTCATTTTTTATCTCAGATAATATTCAAGGTTCCATTAATGTAAATGATAAGAATAGGTGAGCATAAGAAGATGACCCTTACATGGATAAGTGGTGTTCTTTCAACAAACATACAAAAGATAGAAAACATTGAGACAACAAGGGGAATGATATTGAAGAAATTGTTTCAGAAATACCCCAAATTTATCTAGATACAAATACTGTCAGTAATTCTATGGGAAATGTTGATCCTTTTTTCTTAACTCTAGTCATAAATGGAAAAATGTTAAAAAATTGCATGATAGATTCTGGAGCTTCCAATATAGTTATGCCTGTTGAGGTCATGAGAACAATGGGACTTCAAGTGGATACTCATCATGGGAGATGTTAGGCTATGGATTCTAGAGAGGTACCTATCATTAGTAAAATTAAGGTCTTGACTTACAAACTTGTAGCTTATCTTGACAAACAACTAACTATGAGTGTACTAGTTATTGACATACCACCTCAATATGGAATGTTATTGTTAAGAAAATGGAGTGCAGCAATGGGAGGTAGTATACAGTGTGACTTATCTTTTGCAATCTTCAAAATTTATGGTCAAAATGTTAAGGTATCCTTGGAAAATAGAACTTCTCATATGATTGAAGTGTTAGGAATGGGAACACTGAGAGGGGGGGGGGTGAATCAGTGTTCACTGCATTTTAAATTTTTACTTTAATATTTATGCTGATCATAAATGCTTAAGAACTGAATTAAACATTCACATAAACATGAAAATGAAATCAAAAAATGACACCAATATGATTACGGGGAAACCCAAATAGGTAAAAACCCCGGTGGGACTTGATACCCACTAATATTTTGCACTAGTGTTTTGTGATCCTTGTTAGAAGATCCTTTACCCTATTAGGAGTAGCTTTACAATGCTTTAAGTATTGTAGACCTTGTTAAGGGTTAGAACCTATTAGGATTCTTTTACAATCATCCCTATTAGGGGAAAGGATGCACTGTCCAAGAGCTCACTGCTCAAATGGTGAAGGCTACAACCTTCAGATCTCAGATACACACTATATCTTTAGGATGAACTATCATTGTGACACTGCTTGTCAGATCAGTTCCTTTGATGTGTTGATGCTTTGACCTCTTGAAAAGATCTAATACATCTTCTATTATCTTCACACATTTTTTCTCTGCTTATCATAACTCTAATTCTACTTCCATACTGAATATAATGGGTGCACCTTATATTTATGTGCTCATACAAAATACATAATTAGGTCGGCCCTATAACTAATTACAAACAATGCTTCCAAATGAATTGGCTTAAGCATTCTTATAGATATACATATAAAAATGTCAGAAACCTAAATATAATAGGTGCATAGCCTTTACAACTTTACATTATAATCACAAAACAAAATGCTAACTGTCAGCTCCATGCTCTATTCTCTGCTAGCACACACTGGCTGTGCAACTTCAACTGATTATAACTTTCACATATTTTCATATCTACTTATGCACTCATAAACTAAGCATAATTATAGTCTAACCAAATTAGCTTCTAGGGCGCATACCATAATTCATTTGTACACATGTGCGTTGATGCTCTGAGCTGTTGAAACTTTGTATATTGTCATGTCTTCAACACTTAACTAAATTCTAATCTTTACATCTAGTGTGCTGACTCCAAACTGCTATATGAATTTGTTTCCATAATGACAACACTATATCTAGTCATATACTTTAGTATAGTCAACTTTCCAACAATCTCCCCCTTTGTCATGGATGGCAACAAAGGAATATGGCCAAGTTGCTAACTGTCCCTTAGCACAAAAAACTTTTTTTTTTCTATTCATTTTTATACATAATCTTATATCTCCCTATACATTTTATACTACATATTCTATATACAACTCCCACTTTGACATTAATGACAAAGTTGTATCAAAAAAATCTATATACACATACTCACTGAGGGAAAACATCCAGATATGCAATCTTGAGGTTTTGGATCTCCTTCTTCCAAAAGGTTATCAGAGAGTTAACTATCTAGAGATGGGCGCATAATGCATATTGAAGCTTCTCCATCTTCTTCAAGTCACTGATGGGACCATGATCATAAGTTACCATGGTGGGATCAATCTCCTTTATATTCTAATTGAGGATGTCTAAAGAGGATGCAAGACCATTCCTCAACTGAGTCTGTCTGGACCTTATCCTTGTTATCTCTTTTTCTTCCTTCTAAATCTTGTCTAGCTTTCCTTGGTAGACATTGTTGTGTTGGAAATTTGGCTGAAGTGAGTACTTAGATGTTGTCATTATGGAAACATATGTCCCTCATGAAGATCACACAAAGTAGAAAGTAAGTATGGAAGATCACAGACAAGATTTGTATAAGTGTTAGACAGAGTTTTTAACAGAACACCTGATACAGTTTGTGTTGGCGACATTGACTGGAGTATGTTCAAAGTTTTCATAGTTAAACATAGACTATATGATGTCTAAACATACCCCATCTCAGTGTGCAAGATAGTATGGATTGTACAGAGATAGTTATGATCATTTTACTGATGGCAGAGTTAAGCCAACATAGCAGTTTTGAAGATAGAACTAGTAAATGAGTTAAGGGATTATTTTGCTTGTCAAAATAATGACTTAACATTATAAAGAGATGAAATGCTAGATGTTTAGTCTTGGATAAAGTTATGCAAGCTGATTGGAAGAATTATTATGTTTGAGTCTTGTATAAAGATGTAATGTACCGAATTGTAATACACCTAGAAAAAAGAAAAGTGATAGTAGTATATTGTGATAGCGATGAAAGATATTGATGCGAACTTGTAATTAGTGCCATATTGTAATCAATATACATTTTGTATTACTTTTTTGGGTAGTGGGATCATCTAGTAATAAGGTCATGTGTTGACAACTTCTAATAGGGTTGAGGCTTCTAACAAGGCCTATAGTCCCTTAACCAGGATTGATACACTATATGATTGTAACCAGCTCCTAATAGGGTCAATATCCTTAACAGGATATATTTTGATTAGTGGATCTTTTTGGGTACCATCCCCACTGGGGTTTTCCCTTGGCCAGGGTTTTCTCGAGAACATATCATGTGTTATAAGTTCTTTATTGTTATGCATGTTATTTAGCTTCTTATGTTTTGTATGTATTAAAGTAATCTGTTATATCCATAAGTGGGCAAAAATAAAAGTTTGTGGAATATTGATTCACCCCCCCCTCTCAATATTCCCTATTTCTAACAATTGGTATCGGAGCTTAGTTACTCGGAGAAGAATCATTCAAGGAAATCCTAGCAGCTTGAGTAAGATCTCTATGGATATGGATCAGTTATAGAAGAATCTTGAAGAAGCTCTTGAATAGATTGATATGCTTACTAATGAAAGAAACACTCTAAAAAGAAAGTATGATGATGCAAAGAATGTTATTGACAAATTGAAAGGCAAAATAGAAGATCTAAAATCTGAGAAGGAATCTAAAATTCTTATTGAAGATTGTGATGATTTAGAAAAAGAAAATGTGATCCTTAAGCATGAACTGAAGATAGCAAATCTAAAACTTAGCTTGAAAGATGGAAATAACAATTTGAGATCTAAGAATGAAAACTTGAAAAATGAGAATAAAGATCTGAAATCTAAACTTGACAAGGTAACATCTAAATTTGATAAATTAAAAATGTAGTACGTTGAACTTGAGAAATACAACAAGATTGTGAAAGGTGAATTGACTCAATCCAAACAACAACTTGAGAGACTATATTCAAATAGTGAGAAGATTGATGAGCAAATATCTTATGGGAAACTTTTCTATGACAAAACTGGTCTTGGATTCAACACATTGAAGATAGATAATGAAAGCAAGAAACTAGATCTGAATGTATCTAAAAACATAGATAAGAACAAATCTAAAGATGCACCTAAAGAAGAAGAAGAATCACCAAAGCAAGAAGAATCACTGAAGCAAGATGAACTATCCAAAGGTATGCAAAGAGAATTCAAAGGTAGATGTTTTCCTTGTAATACTATCGGTCATATGAAGAGAGATTGTATAGGTAAACAATTCAAACCTCTTAATGGTTATTGTTATAATTGTCATGGTTTTGGACATAGAGCTATTGAATGTAGAAGATCTAAAGTTATTGAGAATAATTATAATGGTAGAATGCCTAGAAATACTAACAATGCAGATTAGAGGACTACTGATGACATGAACATAAGAAATGGAATAATATGTTATAGATGCAACAAGATTGGACATATTGCTAAAAATTGTAGTACACAAATCAATCAGCAAGGACCTAGATATGGAACCAATGGAATCATTTGTTAGATATGTAGCAAGACTGGACACACAACAAGATTTTGCAGAATGAACAATGGAGGTTATCATCCTAACCCTAACCCTAGAAACTATGCAAGAAGGAATGAAAATGTAGGAAATAAAGAAAAAGGTTGTTGTAGCAATGAAGATGAAGTACAATTTGTGAAAAGCACAGATCAAGGAGGCATATTCAATATTGAAGGTAATCAGAAAGATGAAGTATCTAATGGTAAGAATGAACCCTTACCTAATATTTCTTTAAGCACTTGAATTATGTGATTTTCAGCATATTAGGAACTTAGAATTAGTGTAGAAGTAAAATTTGAATGAGTTAAGTTTTGTGCAATTAGATGAAGGATTTTTATGTTATACTAATGCTATGGTTAAGTGCAAAAAAAGAAATATTATGTTTTGCGAGGTCGCAAAAAGTTTCATGGTTACAGGTTTACAGAATCAATTTTTGGTAATTAGTGGCAAAAGAATTGAATGCGATGTCAGATCAGAATAAATGCGAAGTGATAAAAGGTTGAGATCAAAGTTATTTTGATTATCAAGTGAATTAAAGTGATTTTAAGAGTGAAGAATGGAGTTTGAAAGTGATTTGTAGTGATTTGGAGAAAGTTTGAAGCGCTGAATCTGCGAAAGCCCTAAGTTTGGGAATTTGAGGTATTTATCCAACTAAGTTTTTGAATCAGTATAAGAGAATAGATAGAATCATGGATGTATCTTTAATTCATAAAATTAGAGATAAGAATAGACCTAGAGTTAAGAGAGAACTAGTTGAACCCTTGGAAGTTGATGCTAGTTTAGCCCTATCATCTATACCAAATAGAGTTTTTCATTTAGAGAATGTGAAAGGATATCTTGGATGTAAATTTGAAACCCTAAGGGAAAGTGATTTCATTACTGAGTATCAAAAGATGTGTAATCAAGACATGTCAGTAAAACAAGGATATGAACATCTAAAGGACAATGAAATTATTAGATATTCAATGAAACATGAATTTGATGATGAGGAATGCACTAAGATTATTTTGAGCAGAATTCACAATGGTAAATTTTGGTTAGAAGATAGAGTAATTGATATTACTACAGACCTAATTCATGATGTCACTAGTTTATCTAAAGTTTGTGCTATTCCCCTAAATGAAAAGAACATGAGGAATATTGTGATTGATAACACAAGATCAACATACAATGGTAGAGGTATAGTTATAAGCAAGATAAAACAAGATGATGTGAGGTATCTATGCAAGATTTTGACTACTAAATTTTGTGGAAGTTCTAGAGAAGATGACATGGTAGCTGGAATGGTACACATAGCATATTTGATGTGTGTTGAGAAGAAGCCTATTGACATGTGTGAGATTTTGAAACCTATTGACATGTGTGAAAAATAAAACTTGGAAACCAAGAATTGAAAGAATTAATGAAGATATCATGCAGCATGGAAATTTCACTAAAATGACCAAGTATTATGATCCTTATGGATTTTCCAAAAGATTGAATTTAGAAAACACTGTTGTTACACACATGATTTTGACTGATAAGAAGTTTGACACATTACATGGTAAAATTCTAGAGGATTTATATAATAAACTTATAAAGAGAAAGATGAGATCACAAGAAGAAATGGCTATGAGATAAAATTTGGTGCAAAAATTTTGTGATGTAAGAGATGATGATCACTTGAAACAAATTTTGAAGCCACTTGGAACCCTACTAAGAACAAAGAGAAGAACTATTCAAATTATGGGAGGTCAATACAAGAAAGTCCAAGTAGAGACAGAGCAAGAAATTGTGCAAGTACTGGCTGAAATAGTAATAGGAACAGTTGAAAAAGATCAAGCAGTTGCAATAGAAGAGCGAATTATAGAACAAGCAGAGCAAATAGAGGAAGGAATTGTAGAAGTAGAAGTAATTTAAGTTGAAGATAGTCCCTCATCTTCAGCTATCAATATTGATAGAGAATCAATGAATATAGAAGGCACTAAGGTCACCTTGAACACTAATGATGCAGTTTTCAAGAACTTGGATAATATTGTTGACAATTTGGCACTAGGAGAATCAGACAAGAATGTTGAAGCAGAGAAATCACAAGCAGAAGAGCAAATGGAAATAGAGGCCCATACACCTATTGCACCACAAGAAGGCATCAATCTTACTCCTAAGACTAGAAAGGAGAAAGGAATAGGAACATTGATTGAAGATTTGAGCAAGGAGGTTGATGACGATGATCAATTAGAGTTGATCACTTCTTTGAACAAAATTATTGAAAAGAACAAGAAAGTTAAGAACTTGGAAGGAAGTCAGAAGGATTTAATTGAGAAGTTGCAAAGTGTTGTGACTATGAAAGTCTTTGAGTCAGATCCTTTAGTAAGAGCTAAAATGGTGATGAATTCATTTGATGCAGAGTTTAGAAATTTGACTAATATTGCAAAGATTAAGGCACAGGTAGATTATGAAGCTAAAATTTTACAAAATATAAGTCAGAACATAAATAATGATATTGGAGGTCTTGATGTATGTATCAAGAACTTGAGAAAGCATTTCGAAACATGAAAGTGTTTGTACATTCAGTGTACAAAACCTAAAAGTTTGATAACAGGTGAAGAGCAGAAGATTAAGCAAAAAGAAGATGAGACTATAGCTAAAAAAAGTTTGATTGCTAGTCCCAATGTGAAGATAAGTAATGTAGAAAAGAAAATCAGAAAATTATGTGATGAAATTAGAATTTTGAAAGATGAGGAGAGCAGGAAATTGAACAGATTAAATCTTTTGAGAGAACATGTTTCAATAAAATTAGCTATTATTAAAGAGTAGCTAGATGAATGTCTTACTGCTAAGACATCATTTCAGAAATTCAATTTTGAGTCCCTTCAAGCATGTCAGATTGTAGCCTATGGTTTGAGTAATTTACTCAATGTAGAAAATTCAATTAAGAAGGCATGGGAGAAAAAAATTGAGGCCTGGAAGATAAATTGTGCAGATTGTGTTGCAAGCCTACCGGCTTTGCAATAAGACAGTGTTAGAAATAGGAAATACTGAGAGGGGGGGGTGAATTAGTATTTCACAAACTTTTTGTTTTGCCCACTTATGGATATAACATATTACTTTAGTGCATACAAAGATTATCAAGCTGATTAACAAACATAGCAGTAAATAGAAAGAACTCATAACACATCATATGTTCTCAAGGAAACCCTAGCCAATTTACAATATATAGTAGATCTGTCCTGGTTAAAGGACTTTAGGCCTTGTTAGAAGCCGTAACCCTGTTAGGAGTTAGATTACAAAACCTGATCACCAGCTAAGCTCACTGCCCAAACAAGTAATACAAAATGTTTCTGACTCTAATATGGTACTGATTACAACTTCACATCAATAGCCTTTTCTGCTATCACAATATACAACTATCGCAAGTTATCTTTTCTTTCTTTTTACATATCACTTTCATATTTCATTACATTTCAAGTATGCCTAATATATGAGTTATTAAAGCTAATAAATTTACATGGTTGGCTTCCAAAATATTTATTCAAGATTAAATATCTAGGATGTCATCCCTTCATAATGTTAAGTCATTATTTTGACAAGCAAAAATAATCCCTTAACTCTTTCGCTAATACTGTCTCCAAAACTATTCTGTCTGCAAAAACTGTCTTCGGTAAACTTTGAATAACTTTGTCCGTACTACTCCAAACTTTATGTGCACTAAGATGGGGTATCCTCATACTCTATAGAAGATTTAGTTAACTATGCAAACAAAAATATTTCTCCAGTGGACGTCACCAACTAAATCTTCATTGGGTGCTCTGTTAGGATCACTGTATCCAAACTTAGACAATTTCTTTCTTCAACTTTGCATACTTGCATTCCAGATTCTGTGCTCTCAATAGAGATCATATGTTTCCATAATGACAACATCTATGCATCCACATTAGCCAAATTTCCAACAATCTCCCCCTTTGTCATTGGTGGCAACATATGGGAAAATTGGCTAAGTGTGCAAACAAAACTTCAAAAAAAAAACTTATACAAAATTTTGCAAAATTGTGGCCAAAAGTTATACAATATGTACACAATATCATACTCCATAGAATAGATCCCCCTATGAGTATCCTTCCTCAACATATATACAATTTTCTTCTATCTCTCCCCCTTTGACAACAATGACAAAGATAGTGTGTACAAAAATTTCAAAAACTTTATACCTTATTATCAGTTATTGCAAAGCTGGTAGGCTTGCAACACAATCACCAAACTCTAACTTCCAAGATTCAAAATCTTTCTCCCATACCTTCTTGATGGATTCAGAAACATTGAGTAGAGTACTCAATCCATATGCTACTGTCTGACAAGCTTGCAGGGAATTGAAGCTAAACTTCTGAAATGATGTCTTTGCTGAAAGACACTGCTCAATTTGATCTTCAACAATTGATATCTTTATTGAGACATGCTCTCTCAAGATATTAACCTTGATCATCTTTCTGTTATTCTCCTCTGCTATTCTAATTTCATCTTTCAATTTCCTTATGCTCTTCTCTACAGAACTTATCTTGACATTAGGGCTTGTCAAGGTGTTTGTCTTAGTTGTAATAGCATCTAACTTCTCTCTGATCTTCTTATCCTCTTCAACTGTTAGGATTTCTAGTTTAGTGCATTGTATGTATAAATTCTTTCCTGTCTCAAAATGTCTCCTCAAATTCTTTATGCATACATCTAAACTACCAATATCATTTCGAATATTTACACTTAAAGTTTGTTGCATTTCTACTTCAAAGTCTTCCTGAGCTTTTATCTTAGCAATATCCTTCAACTTAGAAAATTCAGATTCAAAAGAATTCATTACTGATTGAGCTTTCTCAAGTAGATCTGATTCAGATACCTTAGTGCTAACAACACTCTCAAGTTTCTCTGTCCAAACTCTAACTTTGCCTTCAAGGTCTTTCACCTTCTTATTCTTTCCAATAATTTTATTCAGAGATGTGATGAACTCAAGCTGATCATCATCTTCAACTTATTTTCCAAGGTCTTCAAACATTGAACCAATATGCCTCTTCTTACTATCAGGTGCACTAATGTCTTCAACTGGTATAGAAGGTGCACTAGAGGTAGTGGCCTTTGTCAAAATTTGTTTTCCTTTAACTGACTGCTCTGCTGGAACTGATTCTGATATAGTTGGTGCTTCCTCTACCTCTGTATTCTTCTCTGATTCTATGACCTTTTCTTGCTCTCCCAAAGCCAAATTGTCAACAATGTTTCCTAGATCATGAAATATTGCATCATCTGATTCTAGAGTCACTTTGGTGCCTTCAATATCCATTGATTCTTTGCCAATATTGATATGTGAAGAAGATGGGACTTCTTCAATACCAACTTTCTCTGCATGTGGTTCCTTTGATTGCTTCTGTTGAGGGTCTGATTCAACATGCTTTTCTACAACTATATCTGCAAGAACTTGCATTACTACTTGCTCTGTCTCTTTCTGTACTTCCTCCTTTTTGCCTCCCATTATAAGGATTTTTCTTCTCTTAGTTCTCAATAAAGTTCCAAGAGACTTCAATAATCTCTTCAAATGATCTACATCCTTAACTTCACAGAACTATCTGATTACATGTTCTCTCATCTTTATGTCCTCTTCTTGTGCTCTCTATTTTCTATTCACAAGTCTGTTATACAAATCTTTTGGGATCTTACCATGAATAGTGCTAAGTTTCTTATCTACCACAATC
This sequence comes from Chamaecyparis obtusa, assembly GCA_027943335.1. Taxonomy (NCBI): domain Eukaryota; kingdom Viridiplantae; phylum Streptophyta; class Pinopsida; order Cupressales; family Cupressaceae; genus Chamaecyparis; species Chamaecyparis obtusa. Next base: position 943,317 of record BSBK01003571.1, read on the forward strand.
ATGTGTGTAACCATTGCATTTTAAAAGTTCAATCTATCAAATGATCCATATAGATCATAGAATTTGTTCAACTTAGTGAAGTCTCCATGCTTCAATATATCTTCATTAACTCTTTCAATTCTTGGTTTCCAAGTTTTCTTCTTGACTGAAACTACATCATCATCTTTAATTATTGCTACATTTCTAGGTATAGGTGGTACAACCACTTTTTGTCTCTTGTTAGGTCCTCTTGCATTCACTTTTACTCTTTTTATAGGAATAGGATAAAAAGATTTATCTCCTTCATCTTTTTCAGGTACTTCAACTTTTACATTTACTGTAATAGGATCAACAGGATCTGCACTTGATGTCTTAGGTGAAATTACAAGATTTTCACTTTGCCTCAGGGCTTCTGTAGTCTTCTTAGCTATGTCAAACTCATGATTTGACATACCAGATTCTTTCAATATTTTCTTCATAGTAGATTCAACTCTCTTACTAGATTGCTTCTTTCCTCTCAAACTTATTGTAGAGTTGAAATTCTCTTCATAGGTTCCAAACCTATTTACATGACCATCCAACTCACACTTTAACAATCTATTCACATATCCTACTATTTCTACTTCAGATATTTTATAGCCAAGAGGGTCTATGAATTCCATTCTAGGCTCAACTGATTCAATGTAGGTGAAATTAGTGTCAACCATAAAATAGATGTCATCTTTATGCTTTTCAACTAAGGATTGAGGAATCCTTGATTTGTTCTTAACAATATTCTGAAAAGTCTTCAATAAAAGCTTCATACTGTCATTAACTTTATCAAAAAGGTGCTTCATGTAGACTGAGTTTATTCTTTCCATTGTGTTCACATTGTCACTCCAATTAACTATGTAAGGAAATCTTCTCAAAATATGGAAAAACATATAGGTTATCAGAGATGAAAACCTAAACTGTGTGTAATTAGCCTTCTTAATCTTTTCTAAGTTCTCAAATAGCTGAATTTTCAAGATTTCACATAGGTCTACTGGTTTCTTCTCAATACAAATAAGATAAGCTACATGAATCATTCCTGCAGCCATGTCATCTTCCCTTGAACTACCATAGAATTTAGTTGTTAGGATCTTGCAAAGGTACCTAACATCATCTTGCTTAATCTTACTTATCACAATTCCTCTACCATTATAACTAGATCCAGTGTTATCTAAAACAATCTTTCTCATGTTCTTTTCATTTAGTGGAATCTCTCCAACTTTTGATAATCCAGTAACTTCATGAATTAGGTCGGCAGTTATATCAATAACTCTATCCTCCATCCAGAATTTCCCATTGTGGATTCTACTTAAAATGATCTTGGTACATTCCTCATCATTGAATTCATACTTCATGGAATATTTGATAATTTCATTTTTCTCTAGGTGCCCATAAGTTGGTTTAACTAACATGTCTTGATTCTACAAATTCCTGTAATCATCACTAAAATTTGCATCTCCCAAAGTTTCAAACTTACAACCTAAATATCCTTTAACATTCTCAATGTGCAATACTCCATCTGGTACGGATGATAATGCTAGACTGTCATCAATTTCAGTTGGTTCTACTAGATCTTTCTTAACCTTTGGTCTATTCTTATCCATAACATTATGAACTATAGAAATATCAATCTTATCAACTGATTAAAGATCAATAAATACCTCAACTTTGCAAATCTAGGGTTTCGGTATGATTGTCGCTGCAAACTACTTCCAAACTTCTTCAAATCATCCTCAACTCACTTTTCTTCTTTCAAATCTCTTTTCAATCACTTTTTAATCATGATCACTTTGATTTTGACCTTATAACACTTCACATTAACTCGATTTGACATCGCATTGATTCATTTTGCCGCTAAAACCTCAAAAAGCTGATTCTGCAAACCTGCAACCATAAAACTTTCTATGACCTCACAAAACACAATATTTTCTTTTGCGCACTTAACAATAGCTTTAGTACAACATAATAAACCTATATCTAACTACACAAAACTTAACTCATTCAAATTCCTAATCTACACTAATCCTAAGTCCTAAACTATAGAAACTTACATAATTTAAGTACTTAAAGAAGGGTTAGGTAAAGATTCATCCTTACCATTAGTTACATTACCTTCCTGACTACTTTCAGTGCTAACTATACCTCCTTGATCTGTGCCTTTGTCAAATTTTACTTCATCTTCATTGTTACAACAACCTTTCTCTTTGTTTCCTACATTTTCATTCCTTCTTGCATTGTTTCTAGGGTTAGGGTTATGGTGCTAACCTCCATTGTTCATTCTGCAAAATCTTACTGAGTGTCCAAACTTGTTGCATATCTGATAGATGATTCCATTATTTCCAAATCTTTGTCCTTTTTGGTTAATTTATGACCTGCAATTTCTAGCAATGTGTCCTACTTTGTTGCATCTAAAACATACTACCACTTTTCTTTGATTCATTTCTTCAATAGATTTCTTATCTGTATTGTTAGTATTCCCAATCATTCTATCATAATTATTCAAAATTACTTTAGGTCTTCTACATTCGTTAGCTCTATGTCCAAAACTATGACAATTATAACAATGTCCATTAAAAGATTTAAATTGCTTACCTGTGCAATCTCTCTTCATGTGCCCAATAGTATTACAAGAAAAACATCTACCTTTCAATTCTCTTTGCATACCTTTAGATGATTCTTCCTATTTTGATTCTTTTTTCTCTCTAGGTGGTTCTTCTTTAGGTGGATCTTCCAATGTGTTCTCATCTAGCTTTATTTCCTCCACACTTTCAGACATCTTTAGATCTGGCTTCTTACTTTCATGGTTTGTTCTAAACATACTATATCCAAATCCAGTCCTATCAAAGAATGGTTCTTCAAAAGAAATTTTTTTTTTAGTCTTATCACTTTTTGAATATAGCCTTTCAAGTTGTTGTTTAGATTGAGTTAATTCACCTTTCACAATTTTATTATACTTCTCAAGTTCCACATACTGCATTTTTACTTTTTCAGATTCAGATGTTTCCTTTTCAAGTCTTGACCTCAGATCTTCATTCTCAATTTTCAAATTTTCATTATCAGATCTCAAATTTCCATCTTTCATACTAAGCTTCAGATTTACTATCTTCAACTCATGCTTAAGGATCTCATTTTCTTTTTCTAATTCATCACAATCTTCAACAAGCATATCAGATTTCTTTTCAGATTTAAGATCTTCAATCTTACCTTTTAATTTGTCAATAGCATTCTTTGCATTTTCATATTTTCTTCTTAAGGAGTTTCTTTCATTAGTAAGCATATCAATATGTTCAAGAGCTTCTTCAAGATTCTTCTGAAGTTGATCCATATCCATAGAGATCTTACTTAAGCTGTTAAGCTTTCCTTGAATGTTCCTTCTCCGAGTAACTGTGCTCTGATACTAATTGTTAGAAATATGAAATACTAAGAGGGGGGGGTGAATCAGTATTTCACAAACTTTTTCTTTTGCCCACTTATGGATATAACAGATTACTTTAGTGCATACAAAGATTATCAAGATGATTAACAAGCATAGTAGTAAATAGAAAGAACTCATAACACTTCATATGTTCTTGAGGAAACCCTAGCCAAGGGAAAAACCTTGGTGGGGATGGTACCCACAAAGATCACTAATCAAAAGTATCATGTTAGGGATATTGGACCCTGTTAGGAGTCAATTTACAACATATAGTAGATCTGTCCTGGTTAAAGGACTTTAGGCCTTGTTAGAAGCCTTAACCCTGTTAGGAGTTAGATTACAAAACCTGATCACCAGCTGAGCTCACTACCCAAATAGGTAATAAAAAATGTTTCTGACTATAATATGGTACTACTTACAACTTCACATCAATAGCCTTTGCTGCTATCACAATATACAACTATTGCAAGTTATCTTTTCTTTCTTTTTACATATCACTTTCATATTTCATTACATTTCAAGTATGCTTAATATATGAGTTATTAAAGCTAATAAATTTACATGGTCAGATTCCAAAATCTTTATTAAAGAGTAAACATCTAGGATGTTATCCCTTCATAATGTTAAGTCATTATTTTGACAAGAAAAAATAATCCCTTAACTCTTTCGCTAATACTGTCTCCAAAACTGTTCTGTCTGCAAAAACTATGTTTGGTAAACTTTGAATAACTTTGTCCGTACTTCTCCAAACTTTATGTGCACTGAGATGGGGTATCCTCATACTCTATAGAAGCTTTAGTTAATTGTGAAAGAAAAAATATTTCTCCAGTGGACGTCGCCAACTAAATCTTCATCGGGTGCTCTGTCAGGATCACTATATCCAAACTTAGACAATTTCTTTCTTCAACTTTGCATACTTGCATTCCAGATTCTGTGCTCTCAATAGAGATCATATGTTGCCATAATGACAACATCTATGCATCCAAATTAGCCAAATTGCCAATAGATAGTAATGTATAAAGTTTTGACACAATTTTACAGACCCTTTCCACCTTTATTTTGGCATTGTTGTCAAAGGGGGAGAGGTACTTAGAAAATTGTCTATGGTATAGAGCAGAATGTGTTATATATGATGAGTGATACTCATAGGGGGAGTATTATAGATTATTGTAATGAAATATATATTTTGAGGTGATATAAGGATAGTATACTTATTTTATACTATGGCCACAATTTTGATGCACTTTTGAGATTTTGACTTGTACACTTAGCCAATTTTCTCATATGTTGCCACCAATGACAAACGGGGAGATTGTTGGAAATTTGGATGAAGTGAGTACTTATATGTTGTCATTATGGCAACATATGTCCCTCATGAAGATCTCACAAAGTAGAAAGTAAGTATGGAAGATTGCAGACAAGATTTGTCTAAGTGTTAGATAGAGTTTTTAACAGAACACCTGATACAGTTTGTGTTGGCGATGTTGACTAGAGTATGTTCAGAGTTTGTACAATTAAAAATAGACTATATGATGTCTAAGGATACCTCATCTTAGTGAAAAAGATAGTATGGATTTTACAGAGATAGTTATGATCATTTTACCGATGACAGAGTTAAGCCGACAAAGCAGTTTTGAAGACAGAACTAGTAAATGAGTTAAGGGATTATTTTGCTTGTCAAAATAATGACTTAAAATTATAAAGAAACAACATCCTAGATGTTTAATCTTGGATAAAGTTATGCAAGATGACTGGAAGAATTATTATGTTTGAGTCTTGTATAAAGATGTAATGTACCGAATTGTAATACACCTAGAAAAAAGAAAAGTGATAGTAGTATATTGTGATAGTGATGAAAGATATTGATGTGAACTTGTAATCAGCACCATATTGTAATAAATATACATTTTGTATTACTTGTTTGGGTAGTGGGATCATCTATTAATTAGGTTATGTGTTGACAACTCCTAATAGGTTTGAGGCTTCTAACAAGGCCTATAGTCCCTTAACCAGGACTGATACACTATATGATTATAACAGGCTCCTAAAAAGGTCAACATCCTTAACATGATATCTTTTGATTAGTGGATCTTTGTGGGTACCATCCCCACGAGGGTTTTCCCTTGGCCAGGGTTTCCTCAAGAACATATCATGTGTTATGAGTTCTTTACTATTATGCATGTTATTTAGCTTCTTATGTTTTGTATGTATTAAAGTAATCTATTATATCCATAAGTGGGAAAAAATAAAAGTTTGTGGAATAATGATTCACCCCCCCTCTTAGTATTCCCTATTTCTAACATTGCACATGTTCACATCAGTGGATGTGTCTGAAACTGAATTGTTTACCTACTCAATCATTTCTTCTACCTCTTTTATCTTCTTGAAGTGAGCATCGGTGAGCTTGTCTTGATCCATGCATGCTACAATGATCCTTCTTCCTTCATCAGCAAATTCTTTAAAGGATGCTTGACCAGACTTAAGAGAATTCAAGTCTAGTGTAAAGTTTCTCATTAGTTCATTGAGTCTCTTCTTTAAGTACTTCTCTTCTGCTACTATGGATGTAAATTCTTCTAGGCTAGAAAAATTTATTTTGAACTGTGATATGATTGTACTTACATCATCAACCGAGTGTACCTTGGACACTTTCTTGTCTTCTAGCAATAGATTGTTCAATATGTTCATAGATTCCATAAGGAGAGGATTTCTCATGACCTATTTCTCCTTTGCTTTCTCCATAGCCAAGATGTTGAACTTAATCAGGTCTTCCACTTTTCAAGAGTCTAAACTGGATGTGTCAGGTGTCAAACTTGAAAAAAATGTTGAGGAGGGAGTGATGGGAGTGTTGTCCATCACTTCTAGCTTTACCTTGGGTAGATCCATAGAAGTTTCATTTTTCTCTTGTTCTTTTTCTACTTCTTCTTCTTTCTTTTCTTCCTCTTCCATTTTCTCTCTTATTTCTCATCTGATATGTTTTCAATCAAGACCTCTTCTTGATGAGTGGGAGAAGTGTTGCTGCATAACATCTTAGCTTCTTGTGTGCTCACAAAAGCTTCCTCAAACTTGTCTAATTCTGTGTCAGTGGCCACCATGGCTATCTCCACATTATCAATGATAAATGTGTTTTCCTTAAGTGACTCTTACATGGGCACAAATTTATCTACCTTTGTTTCTGCTTCCACTATAGGTGTTGAATCATAAGGACTTGTAGATTGTACATTGATGGTCTCTTCTACTTTGTCTTTCTTACTAGGTGTTAGAGCATACCTAGGTTTCATGTGCTGCTCTAAGAGTACCTTCCCAAAAGCCTTCTCTATTTCTTGAGTAATCCACTCATAGTCTTTGTTCATGAGGTGAAGTGTCCTCATCTTTGTTCTTAAGTGTGGCTTCACCAGATTTAGCAATAATGACCTTTCTTCAATAGAGCATACTGGAAGAGTGGAATCAAGAATTTGTTCCCTTATTCTAAGATTTTCTTCAATGGCTTGTCTTTTTAAGGTATCCATTATTTCCCATACCTTATCTAGAATTTTTGTTTTCAAATCAAGAACTATCTTCTTGAACTTTATCATATGTTTAATAATCATACCATGTATTTTTGATTCATCAATTTCACTGTATGTTTCATAAAACTTTCCCACCTGATCAATTCTTCCCTCATCAACAATTCTTGTGCTCAAAGTTTTAAGATTGGGTTTGAATCCTACCTTAGCGGGAGCTTAATTGGTTTTCTTTCTCCTTAATGCTAGGAAGGATGGATGACTATTGATGACTTCTTTCTTTCTCTTGATTATTGATTCATACTTTAGAGGAGCAGTAAGGTCAATAGTATCTTTGGGTGTAGAAGTGTTAGGAATGAATGCTAAATGTTTGGTAGCCTTTCTATAGCAGTTGTTGTTGCATTCATGACTATGATTGTCATTGATGTCAACACAGTGATTTACCGAAGACTTGCAGAGAAGAAGATATAGTTTGAATTAGCACACATGGGTTATTGCAGTTGGAGCTATGTGATGTTGAGGATATACTCTTTGATATGTTATATGTCTATGGTTAAGAGCGTAGATATTAATTCATTTATTCATGGAAGTTATGAGCACTTTGGTGGAAGTAGTATTCAGGCAGTGTTCCTGAGTAGTGGTTTGTGCAAATCAGGATGAAATCTAGTTTTGCATAGTTAAAGGGAAGTTGAAGACACATTGATAGTGATGTTGATGATAGTGAAAACTTTGAGGTCACACGAGTGAAGATTTATTATTTTTGGAAGCTGATAGTTTTGTGTAATTTTGTTGTAGCATGTGGAAACTTTTATTTTGTAATTGTATGCTAACTCATTTGTAATTATTTGAGTGTGGTATAAAGGAAGGAATGTTTTTCCTTGTTGTAATATGGTTGAGTAATGGTTTTAGTGGTTGTGTGTGATGTTGTATGCATGAAGTGAATAAAAGAGCTAAGTATGAAAGTGAATTTATGAAGGAAGACATGCGAGGTATAGAGATCTGAGATTGAGATCTGGTGCAACAGTGAGTGTGATTTGGCACAATTAGAGAAGAGATAACATATTATTCTATTAAGTAATGCAAAGATTATTTGGATAGTGTGTTTAGTGATCTTACCTTGAAGCTATTTGGGCAGTGGGTCCTTCTGTCTTCCATAACTCTTAATAGGGTTGAAGTCTTTTAACAAGGATTGAAAATCTCCTAATAGGGATTCATATGTCAAAATGTATTTCATAAGACTCCTAACAGAGTCCATCCTTTCACAAGGACTATTCATATTAGTGCATCTTTTATGGGCATCATTCCCACTAGGGTTTACACTTTGATCAAGAGGTTCCTATTATACACTAAGTTTGCACCCTTGTTTCAAGCTCTCTTGGTCTTGATAACTTAGTATAACATGGGAATCATCTCCAAGTGTGGGACCTATGCTATCTAAGATGAGACCTCTAGGTTCTAGGTTGGTTCCTCTTGGATAATCACCTTAATTTTCTCATCTTGACATGAAAGTAAACTCTTGAAGGAAAAAGGGATAGAAGGAATGCATAAAAGGGAAATGACTGAAAGCAAACTATCCTACTACATGATACACCGAAAAGATGGTATGAATTTTAGTATAGAGGATGAAATCAGTGCAAGAACTTAGGTCTAGAAGATCACAACTTACTGAATAGGCTTGCATCAATATTTCATAGAAGGGTCTACAATAGAAAGAGGCTAGTCAGGGAAAGAGAGAATTTCACAAACAATAGCATTCCTAAGAATTTACACACAATCTATAACCTAGAAAAATACATTCACCTCTGCAACTAGGTATAGGAATGAGATAGATTTTCAAGGGGTTGAAGTATACCCACAAGATCATTCAAATCAAATCATCCATAGGAATACACATGACTTGCAGAAAGAAAGAGGGATCAAGAACCCTAAGATATTACTGAAAAACATACATATACTTAATTCATTAAGACAAAATTTAGACAAGAAAGCATAGGGATAGAAAGAATGTCACAAAATACCTTTGCTATATCTAAACCTCAATGAAAGGTTACAAACTACAGAAGCTAGAGGGAAGAAAGAATGCCTCAGATAACTTCTAAGAAAGAGAACTCTCTTTTACAATTGTAAACTCTTCTCTTAAAAATCTCCAAAAAACTATTATATACATCTCCTTTTGCACATAGGTAGGAGAAAAATATCTAATTAGGGTTACATAGATTTTCATAGAATAATAGCCAACCTTAATTCTATCATTTCTGATCATAAATGCATCCTTGAAATATCTTGGCTGATCAGATATCTATCTCTGCGCACAATTCCATCACCATAACTACCTCTGAGAAGGTCAGCCAATCCATCTACCTCTTTGCAAGTCAAGCTCGCCATAACTATTCAAATTTGGTACTTCTTAGATATTTGAATTTAAAAATATAAATGATCACAGGTGGCACCAAGCCTTTCTTTATCAATGGCTAGTATTTAAACTTAATCTATCTTTAAAACGTAGCCATCAGATCCTTCAATTTTACTAGGGTGCCGCTTCTATTCTTAACCCTAACCCTACATTCACCTCAAGTTCTCTTTTCCCTTTAATCTCCTAACCTTTTAATTAACCCTAGCTTGGTCTAGTGATCGCATGACAATCATTGATCTTACTATAATCTGATGGTGGTCGCTTTATCTCTTGATGTCTTTGGCATATTCCTTCTTATTAGGAGACTACCCGGCTGAAGGCAATCTCGTAATTGCCAAATAAATTAGAATATTCCCTTTTTCATTGGGTGATAACCCAACGGAGCTACAAACCTATGCCCATCCTACCACTTCTCACCTTACTACTAGCCTTTTTATTGATAGACACCTCAGATCTATCTGGCATAGGATCCACCTGATAGGAGCGCTGAGCTAGAGAGAGGATCTATGGTTGTCACATGATCATGAAGACTATCTCTCAAGCACTTTTCCCTTGCGGTCATGCAACAACCATTGATCATGATCAAACTTTAATTTCTTTAGAGTTGAGACCGCTATAAAAAATGTTAACCACTTCACCAGATCACTGAATGCTAAGGACTTGTCCACCAGAAATAAGAGACCTCACGAACAGACAGCCGCTTAATCACTGAAATAAAGACTTAACCGCCCAAAAAATTGGAGATCAAGCGACTGCATGCTTGAAGAACTGGGCCCCACCTTGCCATGTGTCACTCTTTCATTTTCTTTTGACTACCTTGTCAGCTCTAACAACTGCCAACTATTCAAATTAACTCAACCTGCCTTTGATGATGGACAATCTGGAGATTGGGCGACTGTGTATTCGCAAGTCTACTGAAAGATTTTCTTAACCTCGGTCAAGTTTGGAGATCACACAAACACTATATTGATGAGGTCACCAGATAAAAATCTAAACTTGAGTTATGTTTGGAGATCATGCGACAGCCGTTGATCTTATTTCATCTTACGGTCCTCACTGAGTCGCTTGATCTTTTATAACTTAGCTGCTGAATTATGAGACTAAGAGATAACCGTGTCGCTGAATCTTCAAATGTTTGGAACATAACTACCAAGATCAAGAGATAAGGAGAACACACAATCAATGGATCACTGAATGTGGAACATAACTACCAAGTTCTGACATAGCTCGACCTTTAATTTAACCCAGGCATATCTCGAGATCAGGCGACTGTATAAAATTTCAAGTCTCGTGAACTTTTGCTAACCCTGGGTTTGATCATGAGATTCCCTGACTAAGGTTTTTCTAACTCAGCTTTAACCTCTATCTTTAATCAAGTGATCATGCAACAATGCCTTCAATCTCCAAGTCACCTAATCATTCGGAATATTCTCTTTGTGTTACGAGATCACCCGACTATGTAAGACTCATTATTGCTTGATAGAAAAGAATATTCTCCATGGGTCTTGTGACTGAGAGACTAAGCCTATGGAGCCTAGGCCTACTAGAGACATGTGGCACCTTGTCATTTTTCATTGTCCTTTACCTTGAGTTGACCATCTTTGATCATGATTAAATCTGGCAACCTCTCGACTGAGTGAATCTCAAAGTCTCATGAACTTTTGATTGACTACGCTTAACTCTTGCAACTTCCCGACTGAAGGAAATCTCTTAACCCAGTGCTGACATGAGTTATAACTGCAATAAGGAAAATCACTTAGTCGCCAGATCTCTAGAAGAATTACTGACCTTTTGTTTCATTACGAGATCACCCGACTGAAGTGACCATCGCCAAGTCACTGAATGAGAAGGGAATATGCTTTCCAATCGGGAGATTACAATATAAAAGGAAGTCATGGGGTCAAGAGATAGAAAATAATATTCTCCATGCTTTAGAGATCTCACAACGAGCCTCAGCTTATAAAGCACACATGTAAAAATGGAGACTTAAGTGGCTGAAAAAGTAATGGTGGAATAGAATAGGTCATAGGGTTTTTAGGGTTTTTTGCCTCTAATGGTCATATTTTCAAATTAAAAGGCTAATCAGACTAGAGAGATAAATAATTTTCAAACCAAAGGAAAAGGCATAGAACCATGAAAATTTCTCAAGGCGTTCAACATGGTTTAATGGAAATTGCCTGTGGCCAAAATTGTGTGGAATCAAGAAATTTTGTGTAACATTTTGGCAATTTTTGCTCGATGTTAGCCTGCTAGACATTAGATTAGTGGCCTTTAAACAATTCATTGGGCATGGAGTCATCTCTTGAGAAAAAAATTCTGACAGAGAGACAAACCTAGAACTGGGAGGAACAAAAATGTGCACGAGCACTTCTTGAAAAGAAGGAAAAACTAACCTAGAAAGTAGGGACATAAAAGTAGGGAAACATAATTATAGGTATTTACAAGGAAGGATTGACCTCAAAAAAAGGCTTCAAGTGGAATCCATTAACTGATATAGGCAAGGCATCTCCTTCAAGAGTTGATAGCTAAAAAGCATTAGGCCCCTTGCATTTTGTAATAACAAATGGTCCACCCCAAAAGGAATCAAACTTTGTATGTCTAACAGGTTTTGATTTGAATTCATCCCATTTGAGAACTACATCTCCAACTTTGAAGCTTTTGGCCCTGGTTCTTTTACCAATTTTTTTTTTGTTTGTACCTGATGGAACTCCATATCTTTCATGGATTTATTTTTGAGTTCTTCTAACTCCATCAACTGAGCATATCTGATTTGTAAGGGATCTCCTTCAAATAGGACATATTGAGTGGCCAAGTCCAAAGCTGGCAATTCCATTGAAATGGACAACTTAGCTTCTCTGCCATACACTAACATATAAGGAGAATTCCCAATTATCTTCTTTGGGGTTATCCTATCCAACCATAAGGCAGATTTCAATTTAGTGTGCCAATCTCTTTGGTTATCTTGTAGAGTCTTCTTGATTATCCTAATCAAGTTCTTGTTAGTTGATTCTACCAAACGATTATCCTGAGGGTAGTAATTTGAACTTGTATTCAAAAAAATGTCATTTCTGATTGCCCAATCTGAGAATTTAAGGCCTGTGAATGCCAATGCATTATCTGATATTATGGAGTCTCGAGTGCTGAATCTATGAATTATATCATCATAAAAACTTAAGATATCACTCTCATTTGATTCTTTCTGTTGGAGCTTTTCCTTGTAGGACCAAACTTGCATTAATAGATGGGCTTGATTCTCAGGGTAGGCACTCAAGTTTGACAAGAAAATAGTCCAATTGATGAGGATAAAGAACATCCTCCTTCTTCTTTGAGCTCCACATCACTCAGGCGGCTATTGCCTTATCTACATACTCAAGAAACCTCATGATAAACAATAGGCCCGTAGATATAATTATTGTGGAATAGTCATCAAACCCCTATAGGTATCCTGTACCCCATTGAAGAAAATTCTTAATGCAATAGCCCTACTTGCATAGAATGGGTATGAAAAGAAGAGACCTATGCTAACAACATAAAAGGGAAAGGGTGGAACTAAAGGTAAATGATTTAAAGATGGGTGAAAGGACCCCTGAGATGCCCTAAGTCCCTCATAGACTAGTGCCCTATCCAATGGGCCACAAAGTCAAATACCCTATTGCAATAGATAGCTATGAAACAAGAAGACAATGCACTCAATGTGTTGATGCCTAACATCAATCACACACCATGACCAAACCTCACTTCAACAACCCACCTGTGTATTCAAGTATGTTATTACCCATCAAAGGATTTTAACCTTCCCCTTAGAAGAGACCTATAAATCGATAATACATTAACCAACATCCATTGGAAGACAAGCATGACATATCCTTGACATCTTAGCTCATACATACATGAAAAATAATCCTAAACTAGTCATCTCTACGAAGACAACTCCACTTGCAAACACATAGGCAATGCAAACCAAAAATTCAAACACCCTTGATGTATGATTAATGAATTTAGAATTCAAATGGAGATAGTTGGGTAATAGTAAGAATATATTGAATCCTCATACATAGGACAAATCAATCACATGTACCATATTCCCTAAACCAACAAAGGAAGGAAGAACACCCTATATGCAGAGATGTAGAGAAAATCTACAGGAAAAGGACCCTTTATGGAACTAGTTCTCCTCAAAATTGTAGAAGAAGGAACCCTTACAAAATCAAAACTTCAACCATTTATACCACTAGCTACCTTGGAATCCCAAAAGAATTTAGGATGCAACAAGTTTTGGAGAGCTAGGGTTAGGGTTTCAAAAACTACACCAACCCCAATTACAACAAAAAACACAAAATTGGTGAAGGGAAAACCAAGTACAAGTCTATCAAATCCAAGGATGATATTTATGAATGAGAAAAATCTCTGAGAAGTGTAGGAAGATCATAAATTCACCATACAAACCAAATCTGAACAGACCTGCAAAATGCCTTGAGCAACCAAAAATATCCATCCCTAGATGGTACAAACCTCTCTGCAATCGATCATGTTAGCCTGGACCACATTACAACCACCGGTGCCACCAAACAAATCAAATCTAGCCTCTAAAGCAATTAAAATCAGTCCTTTCTATAACTGGAAACCCTCAGAAAATTCAAATTCAAATTTAAACAGTCACATTCATGACACCTGCAACACATCAACGGTCAATATTCAAATTAAGATCAACTTTAAGTCATGATCGTTGGATCCTTCCCTTTCATGGGTCCTTTTGTCTTTAACTCACCCAAACACCTCAGGTTAACTCCCAGCGAACCAGTGATAAGGCATTTCCAATTTGAACAAAGAAAACTTAACCCACTGTTTAACCCCGCAAACTAGTGAATAAAGGAAATGAACTTAACCTTGGTCCTTATTTAGCAAACTGGTGACAAAAGGCTTTTGCCAGTTCGTGGAACATTTTTTTACCTCCGCCAATATATTTAGAAATTACACAAACACTATTCACCAAGTCACCAGACCATTTAGAACACTGCCAAATCAAGACACAAATGAGTGAAAACCTTGAAAATTTGTTAGGCTATTAAGAAATTTGTCAGGACTACTAAGACCGTAGACCCCAGCTGGGCCCGCTTTGTGCCACTTTTCATCATGTTACTGGCTGAAACTACCTAGTCATCTCTGACACAGGACCCACCCGCCCAAGCCCTTGAAAATGGACGGTGGGTGTAAGATCTCATGGCTCAGACACCATCCATGAGAACTTATGTAGACCATGGATCTTGTCCTCGTCACTAACCCTTCTGACAATGACCCCACCTGCTGATTCCCCACATCAACCAATAGAATTTGAATAACTCTACACCACCTGGCAATTGGTCCCATCGCACCGTCATCCTTTCCTCCAATGAAAATTGTTCACATCAGCTCCAAATTTTAGAGGACCCACCTATGTCAGTCGCCTGAGGAAGAGTAAAATCAATGGTTGTCTAAAGATCTCATGCATCTGACACATTTCTTAAGAACTTACACCCATCATCGATTTTCTACAGATGTCAGGACCCTCTGACAAGCTGAAAACTTAGGTCCCATTGACAAGCACTGAGTCATTACCTCATGGACCAATAAGAGACCGCCAACTATGAATATGTGTCATTATGGACCCACAATTTAATCCCTTAGGTGATCAGATGGCTGTCATTAAGGCATGATGTTAAAACCCACACATCTTCCGTCAGTGGTATAGTGATGATCACAGATCTTGCTCAAACCTTAACTGATCACAGAGCTAGAAGATATCGAGCCCACCTGACAAGTAGCCAACTCACCATCCTCGTTAACCAATGGGAAAATGCCATCTCAGCATAGCTACTAGTGGACCCACTAACAACCCTCAGTTAGATGTAAAATCAACAAACATCGCAAGATCTAATAGGGGAGGAAAATTCTTTGTGCTCTTACACCAGCTGCAAGATCAAAAGGAGACTGAGATGCCAGGTCCCACTGGCACTTCATTAACCTCTATCGAATCATAAGCTACCACCTATATTATTATCTGACAACTAGTCCACATGTAACACTTGTATGAAAAGGACCTACCATTTCACAACTCAATGACTGAAGGAAAACAAGTCGCTTTGCTGGGTGACAAAATATTTGACGATAACCACCAGACTTTAAGATATTAAGTGAACACATAGTCGCGTAATCACAGAAAAGGAAAGTTAACCACCAGGGACTAAGCAATCACACGATTGATGAAGAGATGAAATGTGCACATGCGTTATATGATCACTTAAGTTGCCAAAAAGGTAATGATGAATTAGAATAAGGCCAAGGCATTACATAGGGTTTTTTCTACCAACGGCTATATTTTCAAAAATTTGAACCAAGGGTTTAAGGAAGAGACCTAAAAAATGACTGTAGAGACCAGAAGAAAAGGGATAAGGCCATGAATTTTTATTTTTTTGCATGTGCTAATAGTGGCTCTAGTTGGGGATGCATGTCTCTTGCAGGCATGGCAAGAAATCAGATCTCTGGGAAAAGCAGACCACCTACTAGAAGAAGGGCATAAAGACCTCAAAAAACACAGGGAACACACTAGGGAAAATAGGAAGGGAAACTATATACAAAGTGTACACACTTTTTTACAAAGATCCTGAAACCTCAAAACTTGAAACAATCTTTGCCCCTGTCAAAAATTTGTTTTTCATTTCTTTCTTCTTGAGGTAAATTGGATACTTTATTCCCATTTGTTTCACTAGGCATATCAATACTTTCAATCAGCCCATCAGGCAAAAAAAAATCTTTGTCTTCATTCCCATAGTGCATGTAAAAATATAAAGCATTTTCATCATCTTGCTCACTATGAAAGTAAAACTCAGCATGCTCATGAATACTATCATCAAACTGAAACTGATCTTTATCTACTGATTCATCTATGCCATCAATCTGAAATGAAAAAGTCACATACTTTATTTGATAAAATTCCTCATTCATACCTTGACTATGCATATCCTCAAGTGTAGCTAGTTGGAGTTCAAAAAAATAATCACATTTGTATTTACACATGTCATCATCATCAAATTCTGCAACATTTGAGACCTCCATGTGTTATTCAAACAATGGGTTGATAATTCCATGTAATACTCCATGTTGCATGTTATGACAAAAAATGGGTTGATCATCATCATAGTCCTCATCATATAAAGTATTAGAAAACACTTTAAACTCACTACCCATTTCATCTCCATGGAGATTCTCAGCACACAAAGAAAAATCAGAACTATATGAAGATTCACAGTCAATATCACCTACCAAGCATATAGTGTCCACAATTATATCTTCCTCATTATCTTGTTTAGGAAAGCCATCATAGAAAAACCATGGTTCAATCCTAAAATCTCTATTATGTGATGCAACCTCATTATCTAGTGTAGGACCATTAGATAACCTTTTACTCAAATCTTCATGTTCATCCTCACTGATATCACATTGAATTACCATTTCTTTATCTTCAAACTCTTCATTGATAAAAGAGTGTTCACTTCCATCATTACTTTCTTCCTCCCATGTTGTATTTGACTCATATGAAGACACCTCAACATCACTGCCTTCATCACTCTCACCTGAGTAACCACTTTCAACACTATGTTCCTCTGACTGTGACTGACATGCCTATGAATCACATTCCTCATCTTGTGCAGGAACTTCAAACTCATCATTAGAGACATAATTTTCAGCCTCCTCATATGTATAATACTAAGATATAGAAGTAGCAATCTAATGCCTAGGAACACTAGCAAAATCATGCTTATAATCAAAATTACAAGAATTGACTATAGTGGCAAATTCACAACTCAAAACACCATCACACTACTCAATTCTACCGAGGTCTGGAATATATCTCACTAATGTAGCATCTTGAACACATGTCTCATCAGTAGTAAAAGACTCAACAACATTTATACACATATCCTAATTTGACATTTCAACTTGATTACAAACTATAGCAGGAGTGTTGATACACTGATTTGGAATTGTGGTAACAACACCACATTCTTTTTTTCTTTCATATTCATTATACCGACACACACTCATGGAAAAATGACCTCTAGTCAATTCATATCTCAAATTGTTCTCAATATCCATCGCAGTTATAAATGCCTGATATAATGACTTAGGTTCTTTATCCCTCAACAAGTAGTTCATCTTTTTATCAAATGCATTGAAGTAGACATTCACACACACTTGATCATTGGGTCTATAATTTTTAGGGATTTCATTCAATACTTTAGCAAATCTAATATTTAATTGAGGGACAAGTTCATCATTCTCAATATGAACCTTTAAAAACTTATCATAGGAATCAGATATGCTCACCCTTTCTCCAAATTGCTCCATGAAGGTCGAATGCATCTCATTCCAAGATGAGATAGAACATGCTGGTAGAAAAGAGAACTAGTCTCTAGCATCACCTTCTAAAGTTTGAACAAACAATTTCATCCATAGGTCTTCATGGCAAACATCAAAATCACACATTACATCAACAAAGCATTGAACATGTTTCCTTGCTGACTGATACTGGTCCCTATCATACTTTGGTAAATATCTCCTAATTCCATTAGGGATCTTATTAGGGATGCTAGGTATGCCATCATAACAAAATGACACATATCCTCTGACAAAAGAAACCCTGTGAACATCCATCACTAGATGGAGCTTTTGCATATCCACTTGAAAATCTTCAAGACTAATGATAGGAAATCTATACTTGAAACTAATCTTCTTTTGTCACTGAACCTTTCCTACATACTTCACACCTTATTCATTTTCTTAGTGCTTGATCACTTAATAAGGAAACATTTCAGATCTTTGAGAAATACCTGAGAGTTTTGTAGTAGAAGACTTTGTTGACTGGAAGGCAGGGAAAATCTAGAGCTTACCACGTAGCTCCATCAGATTCTTTGTAATGTAGAGTTGCCACCTCCTTGAAGAGGAAAATATTTCAACTTTTGTGTCTTCTTCCGATCAACCAAGAACTTCACCAGGCCTCACTATTTATCAGGAGATGCACTGATCAAACAGAGACTTTAGAGCCACCACTCAACACTTATTGAGAAGATATTAGCAAATGCTTTATTTTTGTATCTGACTCTTTCCAATGGCTCCCCAGCAGAGTCGCCAATTTTTTGGAGCTTTTCCTTGCAGGAAAAAACTTGAATCAATAAATGGGTTTGATTGTCAGGGTAGGCACTCAATTTTGACAAGAAAATAGTCCAATTGATGAGGATAAAGAACATCCTCCTTCTTCTTTCAGCTCCACATCACTCAGACAGCTATTGCCTTATCTGCATACTCAAGACACCTCATGATAAACAATAGGCCTACAGATATAATTATTGTGGAATAGTCATCAAACCCCTATAGGTATCCTATACCCAAATGAAGAAAATTCTTAATGCAATAGCCCTACTTTCATAGAATGGGTATGAAAAGAAGAGACCTATTCTAACAACATAAAAGGGAAAGGGTGGAACTAAAGGTAAATGATTTAAAGATGGGTGAAAGGACACTTGAGATGCCCTAAGTTCCTCATAGACCAGTGCCCTGTCAAATGGGCCACAAAGTCAAATACCCTATTACAATAGACAACTATGAACCAAGAAGACAATATACTCAATGTGTTGATGCCTAACATCAATCACACACCATGACCAAACCTCACTTTAACAACCCACTTGTGTATTCAAGTATGTTATTACCCATCAAAGGATTTAAACCCTCCCCTTAGAAGAGACCTATAAATAGATAATAAATTAACCAACATCCATTGGAAGACAAGCATGATATATCCTTGACATCTCAGCTCATACATACATGAAAACTAATCCTAAACCAATCATCTCTACGAAGACAACTCCACTTGCAAACACATAGGCAATGCAAATAGAAAAATCAAACACCCTTGATGTATGATTAATAAATTTAGAATTCAAATAGAGATAGTTTGGTAACAGTAAGAATATATTGAATCCTCATACATAGGATAAATCAATCACATCATGTACCATATTCCCAGAACCAACAAAGGAAGGAAGAACACCCTATATGTAAAGATGTAGAGAAAATCTATAGGAAAAGGACTCTTCATGGAACCAGTTCTCCTCAAAATTGCAGAAGGAACCCTTACAAAATCAAAACTTCAACCATTTATACCACTAGATGCCTTGGAATCCCAAAAGAATTTAGGATGCAACAAGCTTTAGATAGCTAGGGTTAGGGTTTCAACAACTACACCAACCCTAATTACAACAAAAAAACAAAATTTGTTAAGGGAAAACCAAGTACAAGTTTGTCAAATCCAAGGATGATCTTCATGAATGAGAAAAATCTCTGAGAAGTGTAGGAAGATCATAAATTCACCATACAAACCAAATCTGAACAAACCTGCAAAATGCCTTGAGAAACCAAAAATATCCATCCCCACATGGTACAAACCTCTCTGCAATCGATCATGTCAGCCTAGACCACACTGTAACCACCAGTGCCACCAAACAAATCAAATCTAGCCTCTAAAGAAATTAAAACTAGTCTTTTCTATCACTGGAAACCCTCAGAAAATTCAAATTCAAATTTAAACGATCACATTAATGGTGCCTGCAACACATCAATGGTCAATATTCAAACTAAGATCAACTTTAAGTCATGACTGTTAGATCCTTCCCTTTCCCAGGTCCTTTTGTCTTTAACTCACCTAAACACCTCGGGTTAACTCCCAGTGAACCAGCGACAAGGCATTTCCAATTCGCGCAAAGAAAACTTAACCCACCGTTTAACCCCGTGAACTAGCGAACAAAGGAAATGAACTTAACCTTGGTCCTTATTTAGCAAACTAGTGACAAAAGGTTTTCACCAGTTTGTAGAACATTTTTTACCTCCGCTAATATATTTAGCAATTACACAAACACTGTCTGCCAAGTCGCCAGACCATTTAGAACACTGCCAAATCAAGACACGAATGAGTGAAAACCTTGAAAATTTGTCAGGCCGTTAAGAAGTTTGTCCAAATTGCTAAGACCCTAGACCCCACTAGGGCCTACTTTGTGCCACTTGTCATCATGTTACTTGCCAAAACTACCTGGTCATCTCTAACACAGGACCCACCTACCCAAGCCCTTGAAAATGGATAGCGGGCATAAGATCTCATGGCTCTGACACCATCCATGAGAACTTATGCAGACCATGGATCTTGTCCTCATCACTGACCCTTCTGAAAATGACCCTAGCTACTGATTACCCGCATCGACTAATAGAATTTAAACAACTCTGCACCACCTAGCAATTGGTCCCACTGCACCATCATCCATTCCTCTAATGAAAATCATTCATGTCTACTCCAAATGTTAGAGGACCCACCTATGTTAGTCACCTAAGGAAGTGTAAAATCAATGTTTCTCTGAAGATCTCATGCATCTAACACATTTCTTAAGAACTTACACCCATCATCAATTTTCTGCATATGTCAGGACCCTCTGACAAGTGAGAAACTTAAGTCCCACTGACAAGCACCGAGTTATTACCTTGTGGACCAATAAGAGACCACCAACTGTGAATACATGTCATTATGGACCCACAATTTAAACCCTTAGGAGATTGAATGGCTATTGTTAAGGCATGATGTTAAAGCCTATGAATCTTCCCTCAGTGGTATAGCAATGATCATAGATCTTGCTCGTACCTTAACCGGTCGTAGATCCAAGAGATATAGGGCCCATTTGACAAGTAGCCAACTCACCATCCCCATTAACCAATGGGAAAATTCCATCTCAGTATAGCTAGTAGTGGACCCACTAACAACCCTTGGTTAGATGCAAAATCAATGGATGTCACAAGATCTGATAGGGGAGGAAAATTCTTTGCGCTCTTACGCCAGCCACAAGATCAAAAGGAGACTGAGATGCCGGGTCCCACTGGCACTTCATTAACCTCTATCGAATCATAAGCTACCACCTGTATTATTATTTGATGACTGATCCACATGTAACACTTCTATGAAAAAGGCCTACCATTTCTTGACTCAGTGACTGAAGGAAAACAAGCCGCTTCGTCGGTTCATAAAATATTTGATAGTAACTGCCAGACTTTAAGATATTAAGCAAACACATAGTCACATAATTGCAAAAAAGGAAAGTTAACCTCCAGGGACTAAGTGATCACATGACTGACAAAGAGATGAAATGCGTACATGCATTATATGATCACTTAAGTGGCCAAAAAGGTAATGAAGAATTAGAATAAGGCCAAGGGATTACATAGGGTTTTTTCTACCAATGGCTATATTTTCAAAAATTTGAACCAAGGGTTTAAGGCAGAGACCTGAAAAATGACTGTAGAGACCAGAAGAAAAGAGCTAAGGCCATGAAATTATTATTTTTTTCACATGCTAACACTTTCAAGGAAACTTCCTCTATCCATCTAGTGATATAATCTGTTGCAGTGATTATCCACTTATGGCCTGAACTAGATGGAGGATTAATCATGCCAATAAACTCTATGCCCCATCTCATTAAAGGTTGTTCTATTTAGATTGGCTAAAGGGGTAGAGCTTCAAGCCTTTCTTTTCCTATAAACATGGCACATTTGATGCATTTTCTCACATAATCATGACTATCCTTGAAGATAGATGGCCAATAGTATCCAACCCTCATGATTTTAAAAGTAGTAGTCCTAGGAGAAAAATGACCTCTAGAAGGTCCATCATGAAATTCAAATAGGACATCAGCTATCTTTTCTGAATCAATACATCTCAAAAGGACACCATTGTGATCCTTTTTGAAAAGAACTTCATCTATCAGCACAAAGGGAATAGATTGTAATCTATAATATCTTCTTTTTGCTGAATCTAGGTTTGTAGGACATTGTCCTATCTTCAAGTAATGAATCATGTTAGGCAACCAACCTACTACCTTGGCATGTTCTTTTGTAGAATGCACAACTAGAGATGCATCTATTTTCTTTGATTTCTTTGAACTTTCATCCTCTGCCAAATGCTCACAAAGACCTCTTCCTCTAACTAGCTTGGTGGTTTGGATATCAATGTCATACTCCATCACTTTGGTAATCCAACTAGCTCTTTTTCTCATTTAGGTCCTTGGAAAGCAAAAAATCTTTGATACTTGGATGAGTAACTTTCAAGTGTACCTTGCTATGGGTCAATAAATATCTAAACTTTTTAAGGCTTTTTACCATAGCAAGTACATATTTTTCCACAAAAGAGTATCTTTTCTCATACTCTTTTAAACCTTTACTAAAGAAAGCAATAGGTTGCTCCAATCCATCCAAATTTTCTTGAGTTAGCATTGTAGATATAGCCTCATGACCTCCATAAGTATAAAGGATAAAATCCTTACTGAAATTTGGGTTTAATAGAGTAGGAGCTTCTATCAAGGCCTCTTTGATAGCTTGGAAGTTGGCTTTCCCTTCTTTAGTCCAGTTGAAGGCTAAACTCTTCTTTAACATGGTTGTCAAAGGCTTCAGTAAATATACAATATTAGGCAAGAAATGCCTAACAAAATTAATCCTTCCTATGAAAGATTGAAGGCTTTTCTTATGATGTGGCAATGGTAGCTCTAAGATAGCTTCAATTCTTTCAGGGTCTACTGTGATTCCTTTCTTAGATACTATATATCCTAACAATTTCCCCTCATGAACTACAAACACACATTTCTTGGGATTAAGAGATATCCCAAATTCTCTACACCTTTCAAAGATCTTCCTCAGATGTTTGATATGATCTACTACATGTTTAGAATAGATAGTTGTGTCATCTAAGTAGACTAGTACAAACTTGTACATGAGGCTTTTAAAGTCCATATCCATTGCCTTTTGAAAAGTAGCACCTACATTTGACAAACCAAAGGGCATCTTTTGATAAGCCATGGTTCCCCACTTGGTTGTAAATGCAGTCTTGTATTGATCTTCCTCATTAACTAGGATCTGATTGTATCCTAAATAGCCATCCAATAATGAAAATATCTTAGATCTAGAGACACATTGTAAGATTTTTTTCATGGAGGGTAATGGATGGCGGTCTTTTAAAGAGGCCCTGTTAAGATCCTTGAAGTCAACACATAACCTCAACTCCCCATTCTTCTTCCTTACTGGAACAAGGTTGGAAACCCAACTGGTATGTTTAATGGGGTAGATGATACTACTTTCTATCAATTTGAGCACTTCTCTATGCATAAGTGGCTCAAGCTTGGGATTAACAGGCCTTTGCTTTTGTCTTATTGGCTTGGCATTAGGCTCTAGTTCAATAGTGTGCTAAGAAAGGGCTAGATTAAAACCTTTAAGGTATTCATATTGCCATGCAAATACATCATTGAATTCCTTAAATAATTGGGTGTAAGTCTGCTTGTCTAAGTCAATATTTACTTTTCCAAATTGTAAGCTTTTACCTGGTTCCAACTCTAATTCAACACAATGTTCTTGTTGAGCTACTAGGCCAGCTTTGTTCTTCTTAAATTGATCATCCTTGTTGAAGATAGTTTCTAAGGTCACAAGACCTCTAGGCATCTTATTAGATCTAAGTTGTATCACTTGGTCACCATAGTTCTGCAATAGTCTATCTTGGTTATGCTCTGAGAAGACATCCTCTTCAAACAAGAATTGTAGAATTTGCTCATCATTGTCAAACACTTGCCAATTAGTATCATTATCAGGGATAGAAGCTCTAAAAATCACTTTGATATGTTGTTGGGTCTCCTCCTTTGAAATACTATTAGGAATGTCATACTAAGATCCAACAGTAGCTAATCTATCTGCATTTTGATTTAGCTTTCTAGGGATGGCAACAATATTGAAAGCACAAAAGTCTTCAATTGCATCCCAAACTCTATGTTTTTATGCTTTCATGGTGTCATTCTTGGTTTCACTTATCCCTCTCACTTGGCTGACTACTAACTCACTATCACCATAAACTTTTAGGGCTTTGAGCCCTCTTTTCCTAGCCCACTCCAATCCATTCACTAGACTTTCATATTCTATAGTGTTGCTAGTGTAGGAGAAACTAAATCTGAAAGCTGTATAATATCTTTCTCCTTTTGGAGACACTAGCATAGCACCACCACCAAAACCATGTCTACTTCTAGCTCCATCAAAAAACAATTCCCAAACCTGGTTGCTCTAATCCTCAGAATTAGTGTCCTCTTTGAGAAGGTTTGGTTCTATGGATCCACTTTCTTGTATCAAATAGCTCCCCAGACTAGTATCCCAAATAACATTTTCTTGGGCCTTTGAAGCCTTTTCTGATTCTAGTTCATCTAGTAAAATATCAGGGATATTTTCTATCTTAGTGTTTGCTTCTCTGATAGTTGGGAAGTCATTGCTATCAAATGCAAGGTAGCTTCCATTGATCATATTAGACATGTATGGTTCTATATGGTGAGCTACCAATGATTCAGATTTGATGGTGACCTTGGTACCATATCTTGTGTGGAAGAGCATGTGAGACTAGTTAGAAGAAAGGTAGCCTCCTATCTTGGCAGTAAACTCCCTTGATAGACATATGGAAAATAAGGTAGGGAGGTCTATGATATATATATCAAGTAGGATGGAGAAATTAGGACTTGCATGAAGGATTAGACTGGTATCCTTGGCTACACCTATTGTATTGACAAAGGATCCATCAAGTTGTGTGACCTTCTTTTGGAGGGGTTCATATTGAAGTCCTAATTGGTCAGCTACCTTTTTTGGCATTATAGTACTAGTAGCTCCACTATCTACCATACAGTTATGTACTAAGGATTTTCCAATAATTAAAGATACATAAAAGGGAGGTGGTTTTGAGCTCCTACCTTGAATGGTATTGGCTTTGGAGTTGCAACTCGGAGCCTCCTTTTCTTGATCAATGTTGACCAATACTAGCTTTGTAGTCTCTTTTGCAGGTTGAGGAGCTGTTACTTCACCCATGGCCTTCTTCAAAATCTCAATTTGTTCTGGGATAGCCAAAGAGACCCACATAGAAATAGTAACATTCACCTTCTTCATGTTGTCTGCAATGTTGAAAGGTGTCACGGTGTGTACTCTTTGTTGTGCTTTTACTATGATAGGCTCCACTTCTTTGAGAATCTGGCCTTCTTTGCTTGTAATGATAGGGGCCTTCTTCAATATGGTGGGAGTAGCTTGCTGCAGTGGTTTTGTAGATGTAGTAGCTTTAGTCTCAAAATCTGCTCACTCCATGTCTTGAGTTCTTCTCTTTGACCTTGTGTTGGCAGCAATAGAAAATTCACCATTGACTCCATTGAAGTCTTGCTGCTCCCAATTGAAAAGAGAAGTCTCATTAGCTTATGATTCTTGTTGAGGAATTGATCCACTAAAAGAGGCCTCTGCTTGGGCATGTGAGGCATTCTAAACCATTAGAGCTTGGTTCATCCATCCATTTGAACATGTAGCCTGATTGTGAGGTTGATTACAAGGAAAACACCATTCATTGTCCAAAGCCATGTTATTTTGACTAGGAACAACATCCCTAACTAGATCTGCAGAATTAAGAGGTGCAAGGTTGTATGGTTGGAATGGTCTTTGATTAAAATTTTTCTTTTGGTAAGCTCCTTGATAACCTCCTTGGTATGGTGGCCTATTTTGCTAATAAGGCTATCCTTGATATTGATATTGTTGATTAGGACCTTGGCCTTGTGGCTGAAAAGGGGGTTTGATTGCTTACCCTTGCTTCTTTAGGTTTGTAACCTCTTTATTTAAAGTTTTTAGAAAATTTGTCATTTCTTACTGACTACTTTGCTGACTATGCTTCATCTCTTGTAATTCTTGAGAGAAACTTGCCTTTAGCTCCTGACTACTTACACTAGCCTAAGGTGCTAATATGGTGGGAAGAGGGGTAAAAGGAGATTCTTGTAGAGGTGCAGTGGGATGAAGGTTAGGAAAGATGGCCATGGGTGGCCTTTTTTCTATCATGCCAGCCTGGATTAAACAATTTTCAGCTTTGATAGCTATGTCAAAAGCTTGGGGTAAAGAGGTACCACCCATAGATTGGATCATGACAAAGATCTGACTATTCAAATTTTGCAAGAAGTATAGGAAAGCATGATTAGATGATGGCCTCACTGAGACTAGAATTATATTCCATGTCTTGAGGAATCTATTGTTATAATCTATCATTTTTTCTTGAGGGTCTCTTTTAATGGTTGTCAACTACTCAACCAAAGACAAGTTGTCTGATTTATCCTCAAAGTGTTCACTCAATGCATCTCCTAATCCATCCCATGAATTAATGGAACCAACAACTAAAGTTCTAAACCATTCAAGAGCCTTACCTTTGAGGGAGGCTACTAATAACTTAGTGGCCACATCTTCTTGAGTTATATTATGTATGCTACAGAAAGTGGTCACATCTCTAATATGTTCAAAAGCTATTGTTTGTCCTTCACCTATGAAATTAGGTAGACTCTTTAGTGCCACCAAGGGAACATCATGATGTTAAGAAAAAATCAATGGACTTCCTTGGTTGAAAGGTGCAAAAGCAAAATGCCTAGCCATTGTAGGAGCTAAAATTTGCTAAGTAGCAACTATGTGAGTTGTATTTGGTGGTGGATCTGAACCTTCTTCTAGATCTTTGGTTAGAGATCTTCCTCTTCTTTTGAGATGAAAGGGCAAAGGTTTCCTTTCTGAAGTATCAGGTGGTGTAGATTGTACTCTCCTTTTAGGGGATGTTCTCTGGGTTGATCTACCTTTGTAGCTTCTTTTTAAGGGCAACTCTAAAAATTCAATGGGTTTTGAGCTCCTAGTCTCAATCTTTCTCATAAAATTTGAACTAGGTTAGCCTAAATCTATGAAATCAGTGGAGTCACCAGATATACTTGATAGAAAAACTTCTAAAATTTTGTATTATGCAATTAGTATATTAGAGATAGCATAATCTTTCAAAGATGAACTTCTTTTTGATGTCAAAAATGTTATGCCCAAGGTGAGGTGTCTTTGAATCTGATATTTTGAACTTATAGGAGCACCTTTGAACATAAATCTAAACTTTTATTCCATTGGGCATGCTAGAAATGTTATACACTAAGTTTTCACCCTTGTTTCAAGCACTCTTGGTCTTGATAAGTTAGTATAACATGGGAATCATCTCCAGGTGTGGGACCTATGCTAACTGAGATGAGACCTCCAGGTTCTAGGTTGGTTCCTCTTGGATAATCACCCTAACTTGCTCTTCTTGACATGAAAGTAAACTCTTGAAGGAAAAATGGATAGAAGGAATGCATAAAAGGGAAATGACTAAAAGAAAACTATCCTACTAGGTGATACACTAAAAAGATGGTATGAATTTCAGTATAGAGGATGAAATCAGTGCAAGAACTTAGGTCTAGGAGATCACAACTTATTGAATAGGATTGCATCAATATTTCATAGAAGGGTCTGCAACAAAAAGAGGTTATTCAGGGAAAGAGAGAATTTCACAAACAATAGCATTCCTAAGACTTTAGACACAATCTATAACCTGTAAACAAACATTCACCTCAGTAACTAGGTATAGGAATGAGACAGATTGTCAGGGGGTTGAAGTATACCCACAAGATCATTCAAATAAAATCATCCACAGGAATACACATGAATTACAGAAAGAAAGAGGGATTAGGAACCCTAAGATATTACTGAAAAACATACATATACTTAATTCATTAAGAGAAAATTTAGACAAGAAAGCATAGGGACAGAAAGAATATCACAAAATACCTTTGCAATATCTAAACCTCAATGAAAGGTTACAAATTGTAGAAGCCAGAGGGTAGAAAGAATGCCTTGAATAACTCCTAAGAAAGAGAACTCTCTTTTACAATTGTAAACTCTTCTCTTAAAAAGCTCCAAAAAACTATTATATACATCTCCTTTTGCACAGAGGTAGGAGAAAAATATCTAATTAGGGTTACATAGATTTTAATAGAATAATAGCCAACCCTAATTCTTTCATTTTTGATCATAAATGCATCCTTGAAATATCTTGGCCAATCAGAATCTATCTCTGCACATAATTCTATCGCCATAACTACCTCTAAGAAGGTCGGCTGATCCATCTACCTCTCTGTAAGTTGGGCTCACCATAACTGTTCAAATTTGGTACTTCTTAGATATTTGAATTTAAAAATATAAATGGTCATAGGTGGCGCCAAGCCTTTCTTTATCAATGGTTAGTATTTAAACTTAATCTATCTTAGAAAAGTAGCCATCAAATCCTTCAATTTTACCTAGGCACCGTGTAATACCTCTCCTATGCTGATACTTGGACTTTCTGATTTGGACATTCTATTGTGATGGTTAGGACTATACATTTACGTTTATGCTTTATGGATGATGTTATGTTTATCAGATGATTAATATGCTCATTTATGGTTATATCATTTATATGTTTATGAGATTTGAAAATCATCTATTTTTATATGTCTTATGGATCTAACCCAATGATTTAAATACTAACCATTATCATGATCTTCTATGTTGCATGGATATGTGACTGATGTGTTTTTATGACTCAGGATGAAGTCGTAGTTACTCACTCAGTTGAGGTCCACACGATGTATCGATCCTAGTCATCTGCTTGCATATATTTGATTTGTATATCCATATGTATATGTATGTATCTCTTCTTGGTGATGCAGGATTGCAGGTACCGGGTATCGTCTCCACCTGGCTTCACAGGTCTGAGCGATCTCTCAAAATCCTCGATCGTTGTTGTTGTTACAGAGATATCACCAGGTTCCACAGGAAGAAACCTCACCTTTGATCCTTTTACCCTTATGTGGGAGGTGTCGAGTTAGTCCCTTGTGTGGAGGCATTATGCGATCTTGTAGTTGGTTGATTTGTGGATCTGGTAGCTAGTTCTTGTCTTCATGGCATGTTCAAAGTTGTAAGCAGATTTTTGATAGGTATGACTTAGTAATTTATCATTATTAAAAGTTACGTATATGCATACTAGTGTGAACGAGTTGGTATGTGATTTAAATCGTGAGATTTAATATCATTAATAATAAATAATATATTTTATAATAATGTTATTTTAATATTTAATATTAATAATAATGTGTATGATTTATGGTATATGTACCATATGAATACATATATTAATATATATTATTATATAATAAATTAATTATTTGTGTGGAAGAAATTATTCTTATGTTATTCTTATTAGTGGTAAATAGGATTGGTAAATTCTATTACCATGGCTAAGTAAGTAAGGAAATTAATATTTAAGAATATATTCTCTATTTTGTCATCCTTAAATTTAGGAGACAAAAAAAATAAAAATTAAAACCTTATTAAATAAAATATGATTACCCCTTCACGGGAATGGTTTTACAAACCATATTATTAACCATATTATTAACTATATTATTAACGGGTGAGAGGTTGGGATGGTTGCACAATTGGTTTACCCGTGCAACCACCACCTCCATTTTATTTACCGGAAGATTTCTTGTGTAAGGGAGGGGAGGAAAATATATATATATATATATATATATATATAGAGATATATATTATGATTGCCAGAGAAAATTTGGGGAGATTCAGAAAAGTTTGGCATTTGGATTTTGGCAAATAGAGGCTGGAGAGTTCATCCAAGAAGAGTTTGAGGCTTGCTGGAAAGAGACAGAGAGGAAGGATTCATCTTCATCAACCGGATTCCGCAGGACTCCAGGTTGGATTCCATCCTAAGAAATAGGTTTAATTTAATAGTATGAATGTGATTTTTAGATTGGTTGAAAGTTTCTGTATGTGTGTTATTATTGCAAAACATAGGTGTAATGTCGTATTATTATTGTATGGTGTAGGGTGAATATATTAATGTGTTCTGTAATAGTATATTATTGCAGACGGTTGATAGATTAATGTATTCTGCAATAACGTATTATTATAGAATGTTGAAGTATTAAATGTATTATTATAATATGTGAAACATCATTGCATTATTGGTAATAGTGTGTAGTATGATATTATTTTGTCAATCGTCTGTACATTATACAAATGTTGTATTAGTGTAATACAAATGCTATATTATTATATTATTCCGTCATTTAATATTCTATCAATACAAACATTTTAACATTTTAATATGAATTCATTTGGTGACGTTTATACAATATAAATATTATTTTGGTTTCTGAAATATATATGTAAAAATAAAACAAATGCTATATTATTATATTATTCCATCATTTAATATTCTATCAATACAAACATTTTAACATTTTAATATGAATTCATTTGGTGATGTTTATACAATATAAATATTATTTTGGTTTCTGAAATATATATGTAAAAATAAAACAAATGCTATATTATTATATTATTCCGTCATTTAATATTCTATCAATACAAACATTTTAACATTTTAATATGAATTCATTTGGTGACGTTTATAGAATATAAATATTATTTTGGTTTCTGAAATATATATGTTTTAATAAAACATTTGAGTTATGCTTTATTTTTATTTTAAAAAAATATATAATAAAATAAAATGTCAATAACATTTAGTAAAATCATTTAAACTTTTAGTAAAATATAGGAGAAATTATAGGAGAATAATAAGGAGGAAATATAGGAGAAATTATAGGAAAATAATAAGGAGGAAATATAGGAGAAAAATAAGGAGAGATTGTAGGAGGAAAATAAAATAATGAAATACTAAATAGCCTATTTAAAAATGACTTTAAATCTATTTTGTTTTCTTTTATTATTTTGTGGTAGTTTGTTTTTAGTGAATATTAAATTTGGAATATTGAAATTTCTATTAAATTTAGTTATTATTTAGTAGGAATTTCATAGTATAGTTTAGTTTATAAATTTGTGATTTTTAGATTTTAGATTTTCATAAAACCAGACTTAGCCAAATTTCAAGATTAGTCAAATGTCAGGCCTAGACTGAAATCTAAGAAGCGTTATTTTGGCGTATGGAAATTTGTGAAAACCTTAAATGTGTTTGGCAGAGGTTATATCCAGTGCATTTAGATGCCTTAATAGGGTTAGGATGTGTTTAGGAAGTAGTTTAGGGTTAGGGTTGTCTAAAGGATCAGGACATTCTAAATATCCTTAAACGTTCCTAATTTCCCTAAATGTTCATAAACTATCTTATTAGTTTCTACTCTTTGATGCAATCTTACAAGTGTGTTTATGATATGTTTCACTATGTTTGTGATGTGATTGTGACATGTGGGTTAAGGGTAGGAAACCTAAGAACCCCTAAGTGAGTGGCTCTCAGTGTGGGGCCGGGGCCCTAAAGTGGCTAGACCAGGATAACCGACTGAAGAGTTATTTAACAAGTGAAAACTTAATTAAACTTATGGGAATGGGTTAAAACATTAAAAAGATTAAATGTGCCTCACTCATGCCATTAGTGCTAGTAAAGGCTATGGATGGGAGTGGGAGAAGGTACCTGTGCATAGGTACAATCGAATGGTGCTTGTCTGTACGAAAGGCATTCGATTCCGCATGTGCCTACTTGGGGGTCGGGGCCCAGTGTGGCTAGTACCAGGACAACCCAAGGGGTGAGGGCTATGCGATGACACTCACTTAGGTTGTTGCTTAGGATTTTCTACCCAAACCTTAGAACCCTTGTGAAGTGGATCTCATTTGTGGAATTGTTATTCAACCCTTTGTAAAAACCCAGTAAGTTACTTCTTTGTGGGCTTGGTGTTTATCTCCTAGCACGGGGGAGTGGGCCTTTTAGGTATCCACATGGTTGGGTGGTAAATCTTTTATCGAGGTATCTTTTGGCGGATGCAGTGTTTGGAGATTCATGCTTGCTTATGTACCAGTTTTGAAGAATGAAGGCTTTGTAATTATATTTCATTTTGTAAAATTATTGTTACCTCCCATGAGGAGATGAATGTAATGTAATCATTGATGTGATTCAAAATGATGTATGGGTAGACTTAGGAAAAAGGGAAAAGGGAAATGTGAACTTTATGTTTAAGATGTATGTTGGAAAGGAAAAAGGATTTTGTAACATTCCAAGTTATGTAGTATATGTGCAATGTATTTAGATGAGTTTTATTTGATTTTAAAAATTTATATTGTTCATAAAGGATACTTAGGAATATAGATGTTTAAATGGAAAGTTGAAATGAAAATATTTTGTATTTCTTAAAGATATGATGTAATTTGTTTTGAGAAATTTATCTTGTTCTTAGTTTACTTAATGGCCTTAAATGAATCATGCATTAAATAAAAGGGAACCTTGGAGGAAACTAAGTTTAGGTTTTGTTCATATTATTGTTTTGAAAATTTAACAAATAAATAAATTTTTGCTTAGGTTTTCTTTACGAAGAGAATCTTTGTTCTCTTCCCGGTTCTCTTGCGGGGCATGACACACCGCTTCTATTCTTAACCCTAACCCTGCATTCACCTTAGGTTCTCTTTTCCCTTTAGTTACTAAATCTCCTAACCTTTTAATTAACCTTGGCTTGGTCTGGTGATCACACAACAATCATTGATCTTACTATAATCTAACGATAGTCACTTTATCTCTTGATGTCTTTGACATATTCCTTCATGTCAAGAGACTACCCGACTGAAGGCAATCTCGTAATCACCAGATAAATTGGAATATTCCCTTTTTCATTGGGTGATAACCTAATTGAGCTACAAACCTAGGCCCATCCTACCACTTGTCATCATACTATTGGTCTTTTACTGACAAACACCTTAGATCTATTTGGCATAGGATCGACCTGACAGGAGTGCTGACCTAGAGAGAGGATCGACGGTTGTCACATGATCATGAAGACTATCTCTTGAGCACTTTTCCCTTGTGGTCACGTGACAACCGTTGATCATGATCGAACTTTAATTACTTTAGAGCTAAGATTGGTAGACAAAATGTTAACCGCTTCACCAGATTGCTGAATGCTAAGGACTTGAATGCTAGAAACAAGAAACCTCATGAACACATAGTCGCTTAGTCACTGAAATAAAGACTTAACCACCTAAAAAACTGGAGATCAAGTGACTACATGGTTGAAGAACTGGGCCCCACCTTGCCATTTGTCACTCTTTCATTTTCTTTTGACTACCTTGTCAGCTCTGACAACTGCCAACTGCTCAACTTAACTCTACCTACCTTTAACGATGGACAATCTGGAGATTGGGGGATTATGTATTCGCAAGTCTGCTGAAAGCTTTTCTTAACCTCGGTCAAGTCTGGAGATCATGTGAACACTATATTCATGAGGTCGCTATATAAAAGCCTAACCTTGAGTTATGTTTGGAGATCACATGATAGTCATTGATCTTCTTTCATCTGACGGTCCTTGCTGAGTCACTTGATCTTTTATAACTTAGCCACTACATTACGAGACTAAGAGATAACCATGTCGCTGAATCTCCAAATGTTTGGAACATAACTAGTAGGATCAAGAGATAAGGAGAACACATAGTCACTGGATCACTAAATGTGGGACATAACCGCTAGGTTCTGACATAACTCGACCTTTAATTTAACCCAGGCATATCTGGAGATCGAGCAGCCACATAAAATTTCAAGTCTCATGAACTTTTGCTAACCCTGGGTTTGATCATGAGACTCCCCAACTAAGGGCTTTCTAACTTAGTTTTAACCTTTACCTTTAATCAAGTGATCACACAAAAATTCCTTCAATCTCCAAGTCACCTAATCATTTGGAATATTCTCTTTATGTTACAAGATCCCCGACTATATAAGTCTCATTGTCACTTGATAGAAAATGACTGAGAGACTAAGCCTATGGATCCTAGGCCTACCAAAGACATGTGGTACCTTGTCATTTATTATTGTCCTTTACCTTGAGCTAACCACCTTTGATCATGATTAAATCTAGCAACCTCCCCATTGAGTGAATCTCAAAGTCTTATATACTTTTGACTGACTATGGTTAACTCTCACAACTTCCTGACTAAAGGAAATCTCTTAACCCAGTGCTAACATGAGTTATAACTGGAGTAAGGAAAATCACTTAGTCACTAGATCTCCAGAAGAATTGTTGACCTTGGGTTTCATTATGAGATCACCCGACTGAAGGGACCATTGCCAAGTAGCTGAATGAAAAGGGAATATGCCTTCCGATCAGGAGATTAAGAGATAAAAGGAAGTCACGGGGTTGGGAGATAGAAAATAATATTCTCCATGCTTTAGAGATCTCATGAATAGCCTTAGCTTATAAAGCACACATGCAAAAATGGAGACTTAAGTGGTAAAAAAAGTAATGGCGGAATAGAACATGTCATAGGGTTTTTTAGGGTTTTTTGCCTCTAACGGTCATATTTTCAAATTAAAAGGCTAATTAGACCAGAGAGCTAAATAATTTGTAGAGACCAGAGGAAAAGGCATAGAACCATAAAAATTTCTCAAGGTGTTCAACATGGTTTAATGGAAATTGCTGGATAGAGCCCACCCTGTGGCCAAAATTGTGTGGAATCAGGAAATTTTGGGTAATAGTTCCCTAGTCAACATATCTTGTGTCATTCTGTTATTGTATATGAATATATTTCTATGGTTGGTAATTATATTGCTTATATGGTTTAATGTTGTTGAAGATGATAGAAGTTATAATTATCTAATAACTAATTCACCCCCCCCCTCTTACTTATCTTGGTGGACTTTACTTTCTAACAATTGGTATTAGAGCGGTAGGTCCTTCAAAAGGAATTTTAACAGCTTAAGGAGATCCATGGAAAATTTTAGGAAAGAAAGCCCTAAGTTTGATGGAGTAAATTTTGATATCTGGATAGAAAAGATGAAGACACACCTACTATGTTTAGGACCAGGCTATTGGTTGATTACAAAGAATGATAAGACTATCATTGAAGAGGACAATCTTGAAACATGTACTGCTGATGAGAGAGATCTATTCATATGTAACATACTTGCAAGAGAATCACTTTTGACAGCCCTTCTGGAGAATGAGTACAGTCAGGTAAAATATTTGAAAAAATCTCATGAAATTTAGAATGCTTTACACTCTACTTTTGAATGTGAGTAACATGCAAAAAGAGTTAGATTACATAATTGGATATGTGCATTTGAAGATATAAGAATGTTGGAAGATGAATCTATTAGAAACTATATTGGTAGACTGTCAGAAATTATTACAAGTATAAAATCTTGTGGAGGAAGAAAGATATAGAATAAAGTGATATAGAAAATTTTGAGGACATTGACCCCTATATTTAAGCAAACAACATAGATTATTGAACAAGTTATACCTTGTACTACAAACTTTACAAGAGAGACTCTTCTTGGAAGATTGGAAGTAGCAAAAATGAACTTGAGATTATCAGGAGACTTACCTAGAATGGAGACAACATTTAGTGCTCTTAGTGTTCATCCTACTTTGTCAAGAAGCATCAGTGTGAGCAGAGATTATGTTGGGACCAGCAGATCTAGAAATGAAGAAGACAAGAAGATTTAAGAAGGTATTGCCTTGCTTTTGAAAAGAGAACCAAATGGTAAGAAAATATTTAAATGTTGGACTTGTCAAGAATATGGTCATTTTACATCTAAATGTCCTAAGAGAGTTAAAAAGTACAGAAACAATTTCAAACCTAGAAGATCTAAGGAATGTTATTATTCTAATCATGAAGATCTTGAAGCTAGTATAGAAATAACTTTAAGTGAAAGTGATACTGAGAATAATGATGAGATAGGATTTGTAGCAATTAAAGAAGAAAATCTTGAAACTGATGTTAAGGAAGGAAAATCCTTAGTTTCTCAAGTTGAAAAGAAAGCTGATTGGATTATAGATAGTGATTATTTACATCATATGACTAGAGACATGAAAAAGTTCATAAGGTTTAATGAATATGGTTAAGGAGTTGTTAGAGTTGGAAACAATGCACCTTGTTTGATTAAAGGTATAGGATCTATTACTCTTGATGGAAAGACTAATACTAATGATGTTTATTTTGTGGATGGATTGAAATATAATCTTTTGAGTGTTGGATAGTTAGTTGATAAGGGATATCAAGTTTGGTTTACTGAGAAAACTTGCGTGATAAAAGATAAAGATGGAAATCTAATTGGAACTGGATCTAGAACCAGAGGTAATGTATTTTAGTTGAATCCTACTAAGATGACATGTTTGATTACTAAGATTGATGATAGTTGGTTATGGCATAGAAGATTTTGTCATATAAACTTTGATAACATTGTGAAAGTAAGTACTACACTTGTAGTAAGAGATTTGCCTAAAATTATGAAGCCTACTAACATGATTTGCAAAGAATGTGTAATGGCAAAATAGAAGAGAAGTTCTTTTCCTAGTAAGAAGTTTACATCTATAGAAAAGCTAGAGATTGTTCATATAGATTTGAGCAGTCCTACCAGGAGTAGACAATTCTATGGAGAAAGGTATTTTATGATTCTTGTTGATGATTTTACAAGAATGATGTGGATTGCATTTCTTAAAGAAAAATTTAAAGCATTTGATAAGTTTAAGATTGTTAAGAATAAAGTTGAGAATGAATCTGGAATAAAGATTAAATGTTTGAGATCTGATAGAGGTGGAGAATTTATTTCTAGAGAGTTTAACACCTTTTGTGAAGAAAATGGCATTAAGAGACAGTATTCAGCCCCTAGAACACCTGAACAAAATGGCATTACAGAAAGAAGAAACAGATCAGTGACTGAAGCAGCAAGAGCTATGTTATTTGAGAATAATTTGGTGAAGATATTCTAGAGAGAAGCAGAGAACATAGTAGTGTATACAATTAACAAAGTACAAATCAAAGTAGATACAGACAAGACACCTTATGAATTATGGTTTGGACATGCACCCTCTATTAAGTATTTTAGAATTTTTGGAAGCAAATGTTATATAAAGAGAGATAATAATATTGGAAAGTTTGATCCTAGAAGTGATGAAGGTATATTTCTTGGATATTATTTTAAAATAAAATCCTATACATGTTACAATAAAAGAACTAAGACTATAGATGAAAGTGCAAATGTTAAAGTTGATGAAAAGTTCAAAATTCAGGAAAGAATGATTGATTATAAATCAGATGAAGAAGCTCATCCTAAACCTAACACTGGATCTACTAAATTATTTTATGAAACTGACAGTGATTTGTTGAATGAAAGACATAGTGAAGTCATTGAAGAACCTACATCTGAAGTGAGATCTGAGACAGTGACACCTAGCAAGAGTTTATTAAGAAATCATCCTATTGGACAAATTATTGGAAGCATCAAAAGAGGATTTCTAACTCAAAATAAGTTACGTTAGCACGTGCAAAAAATTTCATGGCTCTAGCTCTCTTCCCCTAGTCTCTGCAATGTTTTTCATGTCTCCGGTTAAACCCTAAGGCAAAAAATTTCAAATTTGTAGCCCTTGGATTTAAAAAATTAAAAACACCCTGGCCTTGTTCTAATGTTGCATTACCTTTTTAGGGTGACTTAAAACTTTAAATCTACATGTGCTAATTAAAAATGACCAGCTTCAGGTTCCTAGTTAGGTTTTTCATGTGTCGGTGGGTCCCCTTTAATTCTTCCTAAGTCGTAAGTTTCCTCGGCCATTTTATTTTCCTAAGTTCCTCGGCATTGATTTTCCCTATGTCCTGCCCTTTAATACTTCCTAATGTTTTGACTTTGTATTTTCCTGGGCCTAGCTCTCTGACACCATCTCCATCTGATGGTGGATGTATCTTCTCATGAGATGTGTTAGAGGCTTGTGAACTTAAGATGTTCATTGATTCTCCTTTTTGATAGAGCTTCTCAAATAGGTGGGTCCATTGCCATGTTGGCATAGTTGGCATTCTCTCATTGGTCCATGTGTTGCTGAGAGGGATATTTTTAGTGAGGCCTATAGTGAAGGCTTTTCAATCTATGGTTAGCACATGATCTTAAGGAATATTCTTCCCCTTTGAGATCATGTGCCATCCATTGATTTCAAATCTTACTCAACACCTATCAGTGGGACCTAGTTTCTGGATGTGTTAGTGGGTCTTGATCCTATCAGTGAATTGACAAATGATGTATAATCTTATGGGTTTTATCAGAGGCTTAAGATTATGTACCATCTGTTGATTTTTTTTCTTATCAGTAGGTTGTCAAAGATGGGAGGAGATTCTTTATCGATAGTTGGCATGTAAGCACATAGAATCTTTTGAGCCTTTCAGATCTTGCACCAGCCGTCTGATCTTCCAGGTGGCTTAATGTTCTCAGTGGGGCCATTTTTCAGGTGGTGCAAGATTGTTCAAATTTTATTGGTTGACGTGGATGATGCGGCAAGGTGGGGTCATTGTCAAAGAGATCAGTGACGAGGACAAGATCTATAGTCGACATAAGTTCTCATGAGTTTTGTAAGAGCTATGAGATCTTACACCTGTCATCTATTTATAAGGATTATAGAAGGTGGGTCCTATGTCAGTGGTGACCGAGCATGAACTGTGAATGAGGTAATGACATGTGGCATAAAGTAGGCCCAAGTTTTGGTCTAAAGGTATAGCAGTCTTGACAAAATGATTAGCGGCACAATAAATTTTCAAAAGGGTTCTCTCATTCGCATGATAAAATGGTGATGTTCTAAAAGTCTTGGTGATTCAGCAAACAAGGTTGTGTAATCACTAAATCATTTGGTGGAGAGATAAAGTGTTTCATGAACTGGCGGAAACCTTTGTCGCTAGTTCGCTAAATTTGACTGGGGCCCTTTTAAGAGGTAAATCATAAAGCCTGTGAAACATGAAGATCAGACGGTCACGACTTAAAGTGAACCTGATTTCAAATATCGATCGACGATTTGCTGAAAGCACCATAAAGTAGCTGTTTGATTTCAAATTCAAAATTTTGAAGGGTTTCCTACGACCAAAAGGACTAGAATTCAATGCAGAAGCGACTGGTGTTGGTGAGAGATGATCTGTTTGCCATTACAGTGTGGTCCAGGGTGTTGACTGATCATCTGCAGGGTTTGTACTATGTGATTTTGTGCTCAAGGTGTGTTGTAGGGTTGACATTTTGAGTGTTGTTCATGATTCTTAGTACCTTCATAGAGAAATTTTCATGATTGAGGATCATTCCAGGATTTTCTTTCTCCTGGTTGCCTGGGTTTCCACCCCTGTAATAACTTTATGACCGTTTCTAGTTGGTTGGGTGGTTGAAACCCTAACCCTAAGTCATATTTAGCTTATTGCATTCTCTTTGAGAATTCCAAGTTGACTAGGGGGTATAAGTTGTAGAAATTTTGATTTTTTAGGGGTTCCAAAACTTTCTTTGGTCCCAACTAGTTGTTAATGGTGTTTTACTAATAGAGGAGTTGAATTTTGTGTCTTTTCCTATCCTTGTGTTGTCCTGATTGTGTATTGATTCTGAATATATTAATGATAATGTTATTGAGTTCCAATCTTACATTTGTGTATGTCTTCTTGTTTCAATTCTAAGCTCATATATGTTAATGTCACAAAGTGTATTGACATATGGTAAACAAAGAGTATTGTGAAGTCATCTCTGAGTTCCTAACAAAGTTAGGATTAAAGTCTTTTAGGTGGGTTCAGTGAGTTTGCAACCAAGTAAGAATCTGATGTCCTTGTGTCTAAGGGAGAAGGGTAATAGGCAAAGCACTTATCCTAGATTTGGTTGAGTTTGAGTTAAGGTATTCAGTTGATGTATGTAATTGGGTGACTCTTTTCCCTAGGTTAAGACACTGGTTCATCCTCTGGTGGCATTTCATTATTGTCAACCACACACACATACATTCAAATGATAAAATCTTACACCAATTAGTAATGAATATAGTTATATATCATTTTTAGACTCCTTTAGAGAAGTGAGTCAAGGGTACACCCACTTGAGCAATAAGGCTCAAAGTGTAGGAGGATCTCTCTTGATCCTTGTTAATTGGCCCTCTTCCTTGTAGACTTTGGAGTGGTGATAGAGTCAAAGTTATATTAAAGTTATCCGTCAAAGTATAAATCTACAAGTTGAAGATCAAAGGGAACTACCAAAAAAATGGTGACTCTATTGGGGAGGACAACAATGAAGTAGTATATCTGTTAGGACTTCTAGTTGAGACAACATTGTAAAGTCAAAATATTTTCTTGACCAAATGGTGACTCTACTGGGGAGAGTCTAGAGATAAATGTTGTAAGTGCACTCTTGTTTTCTTGTTGTATTTCAAGTAAAGATTTCCCATCTAGGTGGGTGGTGACTCAAAAAGGTTAAGAACCAGTGCTATATATTGTAAATCATGGACAAGAGGAGGAATACTAGGTCCTTTGTTAGAAAGAATTCAGAGGTCACTCTGGAGAAATTGCCTAGACATGAGAAGAAGAGTTGGATTAGAAGGAATGGTGAGTCTACTAGTGCTCCCATGAGAGAAAAAAGAAGTACTAAAGGTAGAGCACCACATGTTTCCTCAAGTGAGGAAGGTTCACAGGATAGAGTTTCTAGATCAGATGGTGGTCGCTCTGAAGATAGATTTTATGATACCCCAGAAGCTAGATTTCAGGACAAAGGTCCATTGCCTATAGGTCAAGATGAACAAGCTAGAGAGATGGGTTTGGAGATTGATTTAAATCTTGATGAGGAAAATTTTAGAAGAGAACCCATGAGACCAAGGCAAGTCCACTTCCCATATCAAAATCTTTTTGATATGGATGTGTCATCAGGTTCTGATGACATTATGGTAGATCCTAATGATTTAAATGCATTGAGGTTGTAGTTGGTAGAGCAGGATGCCATACATAAGAGGTTACAAGAGGAGAGAGAGGCTGAAAAGGTGAATGCTCTAATAGAAAGATAGTCTCTCCTTAGAAAGATTAATGAAATGAAGGAGAGAAACAAGATGCTTGCTTTTGCTCCTAAAACTTTGTAGCATGATGTCTTTGGTGATCTTGATGCCTTAAGGAGTGAGCAAGAGCACTTACTGCAAGATCATGAATTTGATAGGGAGGGCCCTTTGGTTAGACAAGTGCAAAGTTATGTTCCTTTGCCTAAAGATAAAGATGGGTGTGAGATCACTAGGCCTGATGTTGCCGCTGGTGAGAAAGGGAAGCAAAAGATGGTGGGACATCAAACAAGTAAATCATTGATAGTACCCAGGGTCCCACCACCCAACTTAAACAAGGACACAGAAATGGAGAGAAGAAGAAAAGAAGATGAGGACCTTGCAAGAGAATTAGAGAAGGCTGAAATTGAAGCTTCCATTGTAGAAAAGAGAAGAAAGATCTAGTTCTTGAAGGCTTCATCAGCTAATGCTCTTGGCCCATCTACTACTGAACTAGGTATGCCATCTGTGACTACTACAATTCCACTTAGTAATGCTACTAGTTCAATTCCATCTTCATCTACTAGGATAGGTGCTGATCCTAGGCAGCAGTCAAATGTACAAATAAATGTAGATGCTAATGTTGATCCTAGGGTTAACACTAGTTCAAGTTTCCAAAGAAGACCTATGCAATTAGAAGGCTATAGGAAAATTAGTTTCGATGGAATTCCTAGTTACCCAAATGCTTTTCCAAATGATATTAGAGATAAGGTACCTAATTTTGCTAGTAATAATGCTATTAGTTGTGAGGAGCATCGTAGGTTATTTTTTGATATGCTTAATGATTATGAGGTAGAGCATGAGGATGTGGTCATGAAGTTATTTGTTCAATCTCTAATAGAGGATGCTAGAGATTGGTTTAAGAGACTTCCTGACAAATGTATTGATAGTTGGGACTCTTTTGAGAGATGTTTTAAAAAGCAGTATGGTGATAGGCTTAATGCTAGTTTCATGTTGAATGAATTCAATACCATAAGGAAAAATCAGAATGAGACTCCAGCTGAATTCAACATGAGATTTCAGAAAGGTATGCATAAGTTGTTCCAAGTTATGTTGTTAGATGACAATGTCTGTCTGACCACATACATCAATGCATTTGATGGAAAGATGGGATATTTGTTGAGGGACAAAGAACCAAGAACTCTTAGGGATGCTTTTAGGATTGCTATCAATATTGAGAACAATATGAAAATATCAGGAAAATTGGGGGGAAAGAGAGATGACCCAAAGTTGTTTGGGGACAAGAAATACAAAAAGGAAAATGATAAGAATGTTGGAGCTAGGAGGCAAGAGGAAGATAAATTGGATAAGGTGCTCAATACATTGAAGGATTTGAAGGCACCTATAAATAGGAACATCGGTGCCCCTACCAATGAATGGCCTCAATTCAACAATAATTTTAGTAAGCAGAATAGATTGCAGAACTACCCATACAACACCCAATGGAAGGATGGCAAGCCTATTGTCCCTTCTGAAAGAGGAAACAATGATAGAGGTGTCCCTGAACCTCTACAAAAGGCTTCAATAAATGTCATGGAGGACATACCTTGGTGTGTTGCATGCCAATCCCCTCACTTTGCAGAGCATTGTGTAGTTGCACATTCTATGGCTGCAAATCAAGATTGTGGCAATGAGGAGATAGATCAAGATGATGTTGGATGCAACATAGCTTCTTCATATCTAGGATATGAAGATGATTCTAATTTTGATGAAGAGGTAGATGTAAATGTAAAGAGACACAATCAGGCCCTTTTTCATCAAGAAGTTTTTTTTGATTGTGAAGACATTGATAGGAAGACATGTAATATGAACTCTTCTTCTGAGCCAGTAAATTTGAGAAGATCTTCTAGAGAAGAGATGGATAGGATTACTGTAGAAATGATTGCCCAAGTGCAAACCAAAGGCATGGTGGCAAGGAATACAAATGAGAAAGCTGCAATAATGTTTATAAAGAGTACCAACTCTGGAGAACCTAATGAGAACAAATCAAAAGGTGATCACATGGTGAAATTGAGGAATGTAAAAGGTAAGAATTGTGAGCCTAAGGGAGTTGGAATTGAAAAGATTTCTAGTGAGATTGAGAGGCTAGCTAACACAATGGCTAAGATTGAAAAAATGAGGGTGGCCAATACACCTAATGTGTCAGATAAGCAAAAGGATATTAAGGCAGTGCAAATTGAGATTCCTTCTTTTGCTCCTATAGATATGTTATCTGTATTGTCCCAAATTACAATTAAGGTTCCATTGTCAGAATTGTTGAGGATCCCTGAACACAAAGATAAAGCTATTGCATGGGTAGGTAATGTTCATGAAAATGATGTTGCATGCAATGGATCTCAGGATAAGGCTTTGAAAGGTGTTGCTACTCAGGGAATTGTGTCTCAAATTCCTCCAATATACTTGGATGGTTCTATCAATGCTAGCCTTGAAAATATTGATCCATTCTTCTTGAGTCTTCTTGTGAATGGAATGAAGTTGAGAAATTGTACGATTGATAGTGGTGCCTCTAATACTATCATGCCTTTTAAAATCATGGAGAAGTTGGGCCTTAAAGTTGATACAGTGCAAGGAAGATGTTGTGTAATGGATCAGAGGGAGGTACCAGTTATTGGGACTATCAATGCAATGCCATCTAGGCTGGCAGCATATCGAGAGAAAGAGCTAACAATGAGTGTTTTGGTAGTGGATATCCCTCCTCATTATGGGATGCTGCCATGGGTGGAAGTTTATAGTGTGATCTATCATATGCCACTTTCAAGATTGATGATCAGTTGGTCAAGATTGAACGAGAGCCAAGGGTATGCCACAAGATTGAGAGAAATATTGATAATGAAACTACATGTCTTGTGGATACTGATATTAATGCTTTTAGGGTAGAGATACCTATATTTGAAGAGGAACCTATTTTTTCACCTATCTCTATTGAGGTAAGTGCTAATTCTATGAAGGGTGATTTGTAGGTAATGTACTTTGATGGTGCAAATTGCAAAGATGGTGCAGGAGCAGGTATTTTACTTATTTCTCCTAATGGAAACACCTACAAGTTTTCTTTCACATTGAATTTCTTTTGTACCAACAATATAGTAGAATATGAGGCTTTGTTGTTAGGATTGAGGTTGGCACAAAAGAATGGTATTAAGTGCTTAAGTGTTATTGGTGATTCTGAATTGGTTGTGTCCT
Organism: Chamaecyparis obtusa; assembly: GCA_027943335.1. Lineage (NCBI taxonomy): Eukaryota > Viridiplantae > Streptophyta > Pinopsida > Cupressales > Cupressaceae > Chamaecyparis > Chamaecyparis obtusa. The sequence continues at coordinate 987,627 of BSBK01003571.1, forward strand.
AAGTCAGGTCAGTATATGCTTCCAAGAACAAAAGGATAAAACAATATAGGAATGAAGTTTGGGATTTGATTGAACATTTTGATGCCTTCAATATTGAGTGGAAGGATAGGAGTAATAATAAGATGGCTGACTTGTTAGCCAATATTGCAATCAATCCCAATGATATTACATTTTCTGGTATCTCTAAAGTTGAAATTTAGGCTAGGCCTAGCATACCAAATAATATTGAGAATTGGCAAGTTTTTGATGATGATAATGATATCTTGAATTTTATGGGTTGTGAGGATCAGTATCATGGTCAGGAATTTGATTGTTTAGCCTTGGTTGAGTTAGTAGAAGGAAGGGAGGCTGTCTTTGGCAATGAGGTCATTCAGCTTAGAACTAACAAGGTGCCCAAGGGGCTTGTTGTTTTGGAGACTATTTTTGATAACTAGGATAGAGTTCAAAAGGATATCAAAAGAGAAGATCATGCTGATCTAGAGGAGATAAATCTTGGAACACATGAGGCACTAAGAAGGTATACATTGGTAGAGATATATCTCAAAAGGTAAAGAAATCTTTGATTGAATTATTGTGAAAATTCAGGCATGTTTTTGCATGGTCATATGATGACCTAAAGGTTTATAGAGAAGATTTATTTTGGCATATTATTCCATTGAAAGAAGATGCTAAACCTTTCTAGCAAAAACAAAGGCCTCTTCATCCCACTTTGGCACCCAAGATGCAAGAAGAGTTAATGAAGCTGAGAGATGCTAGAATTATCAAGCCTATAAGGCATTCTTCTTGGGTGTCAAACCTTGTTCCTGTGAGAAAAAAGAATGGTGACATCATGCTTTGTGTGGACTTCAGGAATCTAAACATCAGCTCATTAAAGGATAATTATTGTTTGCCCAATATGGAAGCTATGTTGCAGAGAGTAACCGAATTAGAATTGATGTCTATGATGGATGGTTTCTCTAGCTACAATTAGGTCATTGTCAAGGAATTAGAGAAATTCAAGACAACTTTCACAACACCTTGGGGGACATATGTTTATGTGAGAATGCCTTTTGGCCTCACAAATTCTGGTGCTACTTTTTAGAGGGCAATGGATGTTGCCTTTTCAGATTTCATAAATGATCTCCTTGTTGTATATCAAGATGATCTAATTGCTTATTCCAAGGATGAAGAAGACCATTGCACTCATCTAGAAAGAATATTTGTGAGGGCCTTGGAATTTGGAATTTCTTTGAACCCAAGGAAGTGTACTTTTGGTGTCATTGAAGGTAAGTTTCTTGGCCACTTAGTTGGGAAGCAAGGAGTGAGAATTGACCCTGAGAGGGTAGTAGCCATTGATAAAATTTAGAGACCAAAGAATGTTAAAGGAATTCAGTCCTTCTTTGGTTAGGTCAATTATTTAAGGAGGTTTGTGACAAATTTTACAGAGGTTACTAGACCTATTTCTAAGATGTTGAAGAAGGGATTTGCAATCAATTGGGAGGGTGAGCCCGATGAGGCTTTCAAAAGTATCAAGCAGGCTATCAAAGATGCACTAGTGATTAAGGAACCTAATTATAATGTCCCAATGCATATCTTTTCCTTTGCATCCTTTCACACTATTGCTGCAGTTTTGTTACAAAAGAATAAGGATGGTTTTGAGTAGCCTATTGCATTTTTCAATAAATCTTTGCAGGCTTTTGAATTAAAGTATGACATAAATGAAAAATAGGCTTATGCACTTGTGAAGGCAATCAAGGCTTTTAGGTGTTACTTGATGGGAGTAGCTATGATTGCTTTTATGCCAAGTGTAGCTGTGAAGGATATTTTCAAAACAAAAGAGAACAAGGATTGGCAAAACCGATGGCTCAATCCAATCTTGATGCAAATCAGGTAAATCATTCTAAAATTGATTACACATGTGACATGGATGATTGTATCTGGTATTAGGATATCATCTATTACTTGAGAAACATGAAATGTCTAGATAGTATGAATGATAATCAAAAGAGGACATTAAAATTACAGGCCATCAAGTATATAATTGTGAAGTGTAAATTGTATAGGAAGAACTTGGAATGCATATTTTTGAAGTGTGTAGATGAAGATCAGGCTAATAAGTTGTTGAAAGAAATGCATGAGGGAGTTTGTGGTGGGCATTATATGGGTAAAACAACTGCTCATAAGATCTTTAGAGCAGGATTCTGGCGGCCCACAATCTTCAAGGATGCAGAACTATTGGTGAGGAGGTGTGATCCTTGTTGTATGAAAATTAGATGTCTACCAACTCGAAATGATAAATTAACTATTAAAGCCAATGAATCTATCTAATGCAAACAAAATGAAGAATGCAAAGTAACTATGAAATGATGAAACTAAATTAATTACCTTTACCTACCATGTAGCTTGTCTCCATTGTCCTCCTAGCTTTGATTTCTTGAAGATGTTAAGCTCTTAGATTTCAAAAATGAAGCCTTCTCCCAAGATGCTACCAAAGTGTGGAGATTGAATGAAATTGAGTGCACAATAGCTTATGCAAACTAATGGATGAAATGCAAATGAAATGGTGATTGCTATGGAATGCTTGATTACTTGAATGCTTGGATGCTTGAATGCTTGAATGCTTGGATGCTTGTTATCAAAAATACCTATTAGCTCTCAAATGAGAAATGAGGCTCCTTTTATAGAGTTTTGGAGGATCTAGGCATAGGTGGCACAATCCTACAGTTGAGAATGAAAGGTGGAAGATCCTAGGGCTAGAATTGACTTGGTTGAAGGAGTTGAGAGAAACGGGGATGTAGTTGGAATGTGAGAGGAAGAATAGGGATGATGTTCCTCTCACATTGACATGGAGGAGAAGAAGGTGGAAGGGAAAGACACATGTCAAGTGTCTCACAAAGACCAAAGAGAGAAAGGGGGAGAGACATTTTTCTCATGAGGACTCTTTGTACAAGTGTCCCATGAGTCACCTTTGACCCTTAGAGGTGGCTTGAGAAGCCCCTTCGGAATAGGAAATGTCTCTTGACTTGGTTGTTGAGAGGACATGTGTGGGTGAGGATAAATATGATTAAATAATTAATAATAATTATTTATTTTAGCCAAGGTGATGTGTGAGGTGACTAGGTGGATGAAATGAATTAGAAGACTTAGTCATATTTAGGTGATTGTGTATTTAATTAAATCACTTTAATAGACTATTTAGAAGACTTAGGATATAGAATTAAACTATAGTGAATTTATTTAAATAAATTGAATAATTTATTTAATAAATAGTGGAATAATTATTAATTAAATAATAAATATTTAATTAATTTATCAAGTCAATAGTAATTAAATAATAAATATTTAATTAATTAATGAAGCCATTTTTAGGTGTATACATTTTGCCCCTCTTTGAAATAATGTGTGTATCACATTGTTTCAAAGAAAATTTCAAGCATTTTTGCCCCTGCCCTAGACAATGTCTCAGATGACCTATGTGTGTCCCCTCGAGAGATTATGAGTTTATTATCCATTATCCACATTTTTCATCACAACATTGCATTGATAATCACATAGCATTAGTAAACTCATTTAAGACATGCATTTATATCACCATCATATGATTATTAACCATTAAGCATAAAAAATATCAAATCAGATATAAATCATTTTGCATTCTATGCATATTAAAGTAAATCATCACATCCTACATATGTCAGTATGCACATGTATATAAATCATCAAAGAAAATCATGATAGAACTGCATCACTGTATATATAGAGCTAGCATATAGCATCCATCATATAAAGTCCATAAAACAACAAAACTATCCGAATGTCCAATGATATAAATCAATAAAAATGTGTCCATAGTCAGTGTCCATCAAGTCAAAATATAATGATACAATGAATCATAATGGTACAATAGTGTATACAATGCTCTCTCAACATCTATGAACCACTACCTCCAGACTTTGTCTGCCGCTGTCTACGGGATGCAATGTGGCCCTGTGTTGCTGAACTCCCTAATGTTGAGGATAATCCTTAACCTCCTAAATCTATTGGTGCTCTTGGAGGGCATGATGACACACCCTCTCCACCAGCTGGTGCTCCTCTATCATGCACTACCATCCTGATCACCACTGAGCTCTCCCTCTAACTCCCGATCCATTGATCCCTCGAGACTACCTGTCTGTATGCCTCTCGCCAGTAGGATATCTCCTTCTCGGCATGTATCATGGCTCTCATGATATCTCCATGGGGACCTAGGTCCTCTGTAACTCATCTAGTAGCATCTCAGACTCCTCGAGTCTCTTAATTGCTACATCCCACTCATGTCTCAGGACATCCATCTAACACTCTAGCCTCTCAATCTGTCTCTCTAAACCTGGCACTTGCTCTGCCTGTACCTGTGTAACCACTAGTCTGACTAGTAGTGCATCAATATCTAGCTCCTCCTCTACCACATCTCTCTATAAATAAGGATACTATCCCCTGATGTCCATGTCCACCTATACATCCGACATCTCAGCATCAACCTCATCCTGTATATCATCCTGGACCTGACCACCCTGTACCAAACCACCCTGGCCCAATAAAACATCTACCTCATCCTATCCCTACCTCTATACCTATGGAACCTATACCTATGCAGTTGGTCTCTATACTGGGGGAACTGGAATCTATGCTGGAGGGATTGGTACCTATAGTCACACTCCTGCAGCTAGCTATGCTAGCTGTGCTGGAGGCTATCTCTGTCCCTATCTAGCTGGAGGTGGCATTAGTCCTCTCGGCCTCACACCACCTCCTCTCATTCAAGGTCTTGCTCTATTCCCTCTCCCTCCATCTCCACCATCATCTCCTCCTACATCCCCCTTTCTCTCAAATCCATCAACCAAGTCAATCCTAGCCCTAGGATCTTCCACCTTTCATTGTCAACCGTAGGATTGTGCCACCTAGGCCTAGATCCTCCAAAACTCTATAAAAGGAGCCTCATTTCTCATTTGAGAGCTAATAGGTATTTTTGATAACAAGCATCCAAGCATTCAAGCATTCAAGCATCCAAGCATTCAAGTAATCAAGCATTCCATAGCAATCACCATTTCATTTGCATTTTTTAGATTAGAAACATACATTTTTTAGATTAGAAAATTTTTAGTTTTCTAGGTGGAGTACGAATGCATAGTTTTGGCACACCAATGCACAAAAACTTTCGATGTTTGCAAAAAAATTTTCAGTTTCTATGCATTCGTTAACAATAGTTGTGCATTCATACTATAGAAATGTAAGTGTTGCACAAATATCCAACAAAACTATGCAAATGTTAAATAATGTTGCGCATACATGATAAAATGTTGCGCATCTATTTTAGGTGGTAGAATGTGGTGAAAATAGATAGTCAATTAGGTCAAAATTGATGTTGATAAGCTGATTGGATTTGTTAGCATTTGATTTTGATCAATTTGATCAAGATAGGAAACATTGTAGCATATTCGCTAGTTAACCAGTCTTGAATGTAGATAATTGATAGAATCATCTGCTGAAACATGTGATAAGAACATGTTTATATTTGATATGATAGGATAGATAGATTGATAGATTAGTTTATCAAAATCTGATAGGTTGATTGTTTGTTGACTTGAATAGGAGGATATCACAGATAGTCTGATGTCATGGGAGAGATACCCTATGACTCAAAATCTAAGACCGACATTGTCGAAGATAGATAGATTATTGATTGGAGTGTCTGAATTATATTATCTGATTTACATGCCTGAGATTCAGGTGACTCTGAGTATGATGATAGCATTAGTAGAGTGATGGAACTTAGAGACAAGTACCTTCCATCTTCCAATAGGGGAGATGACAATTACATTAGAGGATGTATATCGCATCCTCCATCTTCCCATCATAGGTGAGTTGGTATAGTATGATCGGCACAGTGGAGTTACAGAGTGTAGAGCCATTTTCGATGATGATGATATAGAGGATGGAGAGATTAGCTAGGAGGATATGGTGGACTTGTATGATCCTTTACCAGTAGTGCTAGCAGGATTGATTGGGGGATTTGTATGCCCTGATTGTAGATCACATGGATTTGTAGTTGGATGGGGCTGCACATTATAGTGGATGATGGAGGGGACCCGATATGCTTGGGGTGTGTGTTTGTGAGCACATCTTTATCATGACATGCATCAGGTGGTGTACCATAGGGGTGCATCATTATCAGCAGGTGTGACACTACTCCATGTTTAGGCATGGGAGCATATTGTAGTGACTCGACCAGTGGCTATTAGATTTCAGGGTGCAGGGCAGCCCTATATTCATTTATATGCTTTAGTTTTGTCTCAGGCAAAACTAGGCCATTTAGAGTTTTGGCGGTATACCTTTGACACACTAGGCACAGTGACATGGAGACCCTACCTAGGGTGTGAGTCATGGGATGATGAGTGGTAGCTTGGTTTTTGTTTTGAGTCATGGTGGTTGATAGGACAGACACCATTTATCCTTGAGTGACAGCTGGTTACTTGGGTCTTGAGATAGTTTGGCAAGATACAGGGCATGCTGCAGGGAGTGATAGAGCATGCACACATGCATCAGGAGAGATGAGACTAGGGGCCCATGGCATCATTCGATGTCACTTGGTAGGAGTTTTTGGATGCCCCATTTCAGGCATGGTCAATGAGACCAATGATGGTAGACCCAGGGATGACTATTGAGTTGGAGCAATTTTTGAGGGATTTTTTAGTTCTGCGGATTACAGATCTAGCAGCGAGGCCACCAAAGAGAGATCTGGTAGAGAGATGATAGGGGAGACTCTGAGGGAGAGATAGATGTGGATGAGGGAGAAGAGATGGTGGTGATGGTGGAGGAGATGGAGGAGGAGATGATGGTGGAGATGGAGGGAGAGGGGATAGCACAGGACCTCGGATGAGAGGAGGTGGTGTGAGGCCGAGAGGACTAATGCCACCTCTAACTAGATAGGGATGAAGATAGCCTCTAGCATAGCTAGCTGTAGGAGTGTGACTATAGGTACCAGTCCCTTCGGCACAAATTCCAATTCCACCAGTACAGAGACTAGCTGCATAGGTATAGGTGCCATAGGTATAGAGGCAAGGATAGGATGATATACACGATGAGGCTGATGCTGAGATGCCAGATGTACAGGTGGACATGGATATTGTGGGACAAGATCCCTATTTATAGAGAGACATGGTGGAGGAGGAGCTAGATATTGATGCACTGCTAGTCAGACTAGTGGTTACATAGGTACAAGCAGAGTGGGTGCTAGGTCTACAGAGATAGATTGAGAGGCTAGAGCGTCAGATGGATGTCCTGAGACATGAGTGGGATGCAGCGATTGAGAGACTCAGGGAGTCTGAGATGCTACTAGATGAGTTAGAGAGGATAGAGGACCTAGGTCCCCATGGAGATATCATGAGAGCCATGATACATGCTAGGAAGGAGATATCCTACTCGTGAGAGGTATACAAATAGGTAGTCTTGACAGATCAGTGGATCAGGAGTTATAGGGAGAGCTGAGTGGTGATTAGGATGGTAGTGCATGATAGAGGGGCACTAGCTGGTGGATAGGGTGTGTCATCATGCCCTCTAAGAGCACCGATAGGTTTAGGAGGTCAGGGTGGATCCTTAGCATTAGGGAGTTCAGTAACACAGGGCCATATTGCATCCCGTAGACAGTAGCAAACAGAGTCTAGAGGTAGTGGTTCATAGATGTTGAGAGAGCATTGTATACACTGTTGTACCATTATGATTCATTGTATCATTATATTTTGACTTGATGGACACTGACTATGGACACATTTTTATTGATTTATATCATTAGACATTCAGATAGTTTTGTTGTTTTATGGACTTTATATGATGGATGCTATATGATTGACTCTATATATACAGTGATGCAGTTCTATCATGATTTTCTTTGATGATTTATATACATGTGCATACTGACATATGCAGGATGTGATGATTTACTTTAATATGCATAGAATGCAAAATGATTTATATCTGGTTTGATATTTTTGATGCTTAATGGTGATATAAATGCATGTCTTAAATAAGTTTACTAATGCTATGTGATTATCAATGCAATGTTGTGATGAACAATGTGGATAATGGATAATAAATAAATGATGTAAAATGCATGATAATGTATAATAAATGAATAATATAAAATGCATATAATATATAATAAATGACAGTGTAATGCAAATGATATCTAATGTAATAAATGATAATGTACCTAAGATGATTGAATGTAATAACTAATAACATGATAAAAGAAAATGAGATGAAATGATAGCTATAATAAATGATCAAATTATATGTAAATGAACACTCCTAATGAAGATAACATATGTCTCTAAATGATTAAGTGCAAAATGTGAAATGCAAAAATTCATAATATGTTTGGTTGTCCAAATGTCCTCAACTTAAATAACAATTTATCTGACACAAGAAGAATAGACTAAGAGAATAGATAACCTAATAAGAAAGGTAGCCTATAAATCTCTATAAAAGGAGCATTGATATGTAAGTCATGAACTGTTTAACTAAAATACAATATGAAATGAATGTATCTCCGCAACTTTAGGTAATATCTTAGAACTTCATAATAACTAGAACTTGAGTTTCATCATTGAGCTCGTTATGTTGCAAGAAAATGCAAGCATCATGGTATAATTAAACCATGATGACCTGAGCACTTTTTGCATGGAGTTTAATATTGCAAACTTGACAAGCATCTAGGTATAATTGAACAGAGATGACCTGAGTTTCATTTGCATAAAAGACAAGGAATATTTCCCCCCTCCATCAAGGAACAAATATTTGGAGTTAAGGTATGCAATGGCATATCACCATAAATAGCATTTGTTAGAACAACATGATTTGTATGTTGTCCATACTATGAAATGGATGAAGGCACTTATACAAAGACACCCCAATTACTTGTTCCTTTGATTTCATCAGAAAATACCCCACAAATAGCAATCAAAGAAAATATCATGCCCCATCCTGGCTATTCTAATCAATGACATGTGAGAGTTTCAAACTCATGTCAAAGATATCCCAGAATAGCATAGGAAGCATGATAACAATGAAATCTAGATATGAATGCATAAGTTATAACAAATCATTCTAACATGCCTGCCATGAATATACATTTCTTTTGCCAAAAGGATTGATTTAGGATATGTTAATCAATTCAAGTGATGATGCATAGTCAAGATGTATAGATAAGAAGTCACAATTCGAAAGATAGATCATAGATTATGATTTAGCATGAAGATACCATTGGGAAAGAACATTTGATTGTGTTTGCCTTGCCTGGTGAAAATAACTCCATTATGCCCTCTAAGAGTCATGACTATCATAGATCCACTTCCCAAACTAGGTCAAGGACATGCCCCCAACTAGGTGATGGACTGACTTATTATGGATGAAGAAAGATGCAACAAGACTAGGATGAAGACCATGGCAAAAGATCAAGCTATGATGGGATTTTATTATGGATAGATACAATGGATGGTGTATGAACTGGCCATTTTATTATGATATATACATGGCGGGAACAAGGATTGAGTAACTATTTTATCGTGGATATATACAATGAATGGACACACTAGTAGAATCCTAATAGATAGAGGAGCTAACTTGTCACACATAGCGCCTGTTTCTAGGTTTTCACCATATGTTTTTATTGCAGTTTTTCTTTTGATTTTGTGATTTTTTTTTTTTTGTATTTTTTATTTACAGAATATATATACAGACTATATACATGCCCCTTACATTGAGATTTTAGGGATAGAACTTCTTGAGATGGATGCTGTTAAAAGGTTCATCCAAGGGATCCCCTTCAAGTGTAGATAACTGATAGGATCCAAAACCATAGACTGCTGTAATCATAAAAGGTCCTACCCAATTAGGTTCAAACTTGCCCTTCTTTTCATGGTGTTGTTGATTCTTTGGATTTTCTCAAAGGACTAAGTCACCTAACTAAAAATCTTTGATCTTTACCTTGCTATTGTACTGATGGGATAGACGCTACTGATAAACTTTCAAATGATCATAGGCTCACTGATGGCATTCATCTAGGAGTTCCAATTCAGCCAGGCGTGCAACTCTATTCTCTTCATCGGGAATTAAATCTTTAAGAGTAACATGAAGTGAAGGCAACTCAACCTTGAGGGGTAGGACTACTTCAGATCCATAGACAAGGGAGTATGGAGTGGCTCTAGTAGGAGTACAGATGGAGGTGCGGTAAGCCCATAAGGCTAGATTAAGTTGGAGATGCCAATCATGGCCAGTGTCATTGATAGTCTTTTGTAGGATTTTAACAATTGTTTTGTTTGACGCCTTAGCTTGACCATTTCCTTGAGGATAGTAGATTATGGAATAGTTGTGAGTGATGTGGAATTTGGTGCACAAGTCATCCATGTCTTGGTTTTGAAACTATTTCCCATGATCAGTGATAAGATACATAGGTATACCATATCTACAAATGATATAGTTTAAGATAAACATGGAGATTTGTTTCCCTATGGCAGTAATTAATGGAATGGCCTCAATCCATTTAGTGAAGTATTCTTTGGTAGTGAGAATCCATTTGTAGCCATTGGAAGATGGAGGATGGATAGTGCCCATGAGGTCAAGTCCCCATTGACTGAATGGAAAAGTAGTTGTAAAAGGATGTAACTCTTGAGTTGGAGCATGGATAAGGTTTCCATGTATCTAACATTTCTTGCATGCCCTAGCAAAATGAAAGGAGTTTTCTTCCATGGTAGGCTAATAATAACCCATACGCATGAGTTTCTTAGCCAAAGAGGGACCACTCAAATGTGTCCCACAAATACCTTCATGTACATCACATAAGGAAAGTTGAACTTCATCATGTTCGAGACATCGTAGGAGATTACTGTCAAAACCTCATCGATAAAGGGTGTCGAATATTAAGATATAGTGGGAGGTTTGGTGGAGAAAAGTTTGTTTTTGATTGCAAGATAGGTTGGGAGGTAGAGTGTTATCTTTGAGGTAAGAATAGATCTTTCCATAGGTTGGGGAGTTACGTCTAATCAGATGACATACAATACTCATATCAGGGTCATCATATGCAGGACAAGTCAGGGATTCCACCAAGAACTCAAAATGGGCCTTGGTATCTTCTATATCAAATAAAGAAGCAATCATTGCCATGGCATTAGCAGCCTTATTTTCATGCCAAGGAATTTGCTCAAAAGTGATGACAGAGAAATACTTTTTAAAGTCATCAACCATACATTTATATGGCAATAACTTATCATCTTTGGTCTGATAATCATCATTAACCTGGTTAACAATCATCTAAGAATCTTTGTAAACATTTATTTCACATACATTCCATTGTAAAGCCATTTTTAACCTAATTAGCAAAGCCTCATATTCGGCCACATTATTGGTGCAAGGAAATAACAACTTGAAAGATTTTGGAATAGTATACCCTTGTGGCATGATAAATAGAATACCAGCTCCTGAACCCTGTTGAGTGTATGAGCCACCAAAGTATAATTTCCATGTTTGTGTAGACAAAGCTAAGATATGAGCATCAGGAAACTCTATGTGTATAGGGTGGTCATCCCTTAATGGAGCATCAACTAGTTGATCTATGATCACTTGACCTTTGATAGCCTTCCGGTCTACATATTCAATATCAAACTCACTAAGTAGCATGACCCACTTAGCCAACCTACTTGTCAATGCAGTCTTGCTTAAAAAATACTTTAAAGGATCAATCTTTGCAATAAGCTGAGTAGAATGTGACAACATTTAATGTTGCCACTTCTATGAAGCAAAGACAATAGCCAGACATGCTCTTTCAATAGGGGAATAGTTTAACTCATATCCCACTAAAGTGCGACTGATGTAGTAGATGGCTTTTTCTTTTCCTTCATGATCTTGCTGAGTGAGAAGAGCACCTAGTGAGGCTATCGTGGCTGAAATGTAGAGCAAGAGTGGCTTGCCCGGAATTGGTGACATCAGAGTGGGAGGATTTGCTAGATACTGCTTGATTTTGTTGAAAGCTTCTTCACACTTATCATCCCATTGGAATAAGATATTTTTATGCAACAAATGTTGAAAGGGATGACTGCAATCTACTAGTTGAGAAACAAATCTTTGGATGGATTGTAGATGCCCCTGTAAAGATCTTAGCTGACTAATGTTAGTGGGGGAAGCCATCTCCAATATTTCTTTAACCTTTTCTAGATCTACTTCGATTTCTTTAGCTGAGACAATGTACCCTAATAGTTTGCCAAATGTGACCCCGAATGCACATTTCTTTGAATTGAGTTGAATCTAATATTTTTCCATCTAGGTGAATATTCTATCCAACACTCAAATGACCAGCTTTGTCTTTGGATTTTGCTAAAATGTCATCAACATAATCTTCCATGATGGTATGCATCATGTCATGAAAGATCGTGGTCATGGCTCTTTGGTAAGTTGCTCCAGCATTTTTGAGGCCAAATGGTATCACATTCTAGTAGTATGTACCCCATGGACAAGTAAAAGTAGTTTTTTCCTGGTCTTTTGGCACAATCTTGATTTGGTTATAGCCAAAAAATCCATCCATTAATGATAACATCTCATGCCTAGCTGTTAGGTCAACAATCATATCAATATTTGGCAAAGGGAAGTCATCTTTCAGACAAGCTTTATTAAGATCTCGAAAATCAATACAAATCTTGATAGACTTGTTTGGTTTTGAAACCAGAACAATATTTGAAATCCACTCGGCATAATCAATAGCTCGAATGAATCCAACATCTAGGAGCTTCTTCAATTCTGCTTTCACCATTAGAGCAATGTGAGGATGCATTTTGTGGAGCTTCTTCTTAACTGGTTTTACACTTGGTTTGGTAGATAAATGATGCATAATGAGATTGGGGTCCAAACCAGGCATATCAGCATAGGACCAAGCAAAGTTGATTTGTCTTTGTCTGAAGAATTTTGCAAAAGCTTCTTTCTCTGATTTTGTCAAGGATGCTACTACTTTGAGGATGCTTGAAGACTCCTTTATTCCAATGTTAAGTGGTACTGTTGGTTCTATAAGAATGGAAAATTGCTCTTGATCTAGATAGTTGGGAAGAGTGTCAATCCTTCCATCGTCAGGTGCCTCAGAGAGGTTTTCACCATCAGATGCATCTTTTCTTTTTACTATTTTTGGATCTAATACTACCACTGAGTGGTTTTCACCATTAGATATATTGATTATTTTTATATTCTTATGACTAAAAGGATTGGCACTCTCTCCAAAATAGGCCATATCATTGAGTTCTATCAAAAATCTTGACTTGTGATCCCCTGGTGGTAAATGATCCTTGATGCCAAGATAGTCAATGATCGCATCATCATTATGGAAGACATCAAGTTCTGGGTGATCGAGAGAATCCCAATCGATAAGGTCAGGATGTACAAGGGGCATTGGTGTTGGAAATAATTGTCTGAAGGAAATTACTACTCAATTATGTATTGTCTTTGATGTCACACTATGTCATAGTCCACAGCAATCTGCTTCTACCGAGCTCAGTCGGTCTGCCAGACAGGAATATTAGTGCTTACCGAGTCCACTCGGTTATCGAAGAAAAGCAGTGTCTACCGAGTTCACTCGGTTGCCAAAGAAAGTTTTGTGTTTACCGAGTTCAGTCGGTCATCGAAGAAAGTTTAGTGTTTACCGAGTTCAGTTGGTTATCAAAAGGTAAAGGATTGTCGGTGTTTACCGAGTTCCCTCAGTCACCGAAAAATTATAGAAAGTTATGGTCACCGAGCACTGTCGGCCCTTGAAGGACTTTTGCAAATAGAGTTTGCTTAATTCAGCTGACTGTTATACTGTTATAATGTCGATTTGACAAATCCAAAATCATATAAATAAAAGGTCAAATGTGAAAAATATATAACATACAGCAGAAAATCTACAGAAGAAAATAAGGAAAGGTATATGTGAATTTGTGAAGGATGTTCAGATATCCTTGAGGAGCAGCAGAGATTTATTCGATTAGAAAGGATCAGAATTATGCAGAACAGAGATCTGTAATCAGCAAGACAGTTGCATTATTATACAGGTCACTTTTTCATTGTTACCTTCTTATCATTGTAAAAGTGAATTCTAAATCTCTTAACCGAGTTGGCTTAACAACCATATTGTAAATCCTCTAACAAGGTGACAATTCCATTGAATTGTTTTCAAGACCTCTTACCAGGCCACTCCTTGCAGGGTGTTTTAAATCCTCTAACAAGGTCACACCTAACAGTGTGTTTTGTAACCTTTTACCGGGTTGGCTTCTAACCGGGCATCACTTCAGAAAAGTGAAAATCAGTATCTAGATACATTGGTGGTTTTTCCCATATTGGGTTTCCATGTTAAATCTTGTGTCTCTTGTGTTCTTAATTGCTTTCTCAATCATATACATGTGCTGATGAATATCTAAAGATAATATTGCTAATACTTTCTGCATCTTCAAAGTTACTGCAATCTATTTACCGAGTGCTAAAATAGATAACATTATTAAGATATCCTAAGGGATCTGGAAAGAATTAATAGGGAAGTGTTTTATGGTTGACTGATTCACCCCCCCCCCTCTCAGTCACTTCATCTATATTCCATCAATTAGTATCAGAGCGTTTGGTGCTTGCAGGAAGGGTTTCAAGGACCTAAGCTAAAGATCAGGATGTCTTACAAGAGGGAAATTCCAAAGCTCAACAGAGATAACTTTTCAGCATGGCAAGGTCTCATGCGACTTCATCTGGCTTCCATTGGTGATTCAGGATGCAAATACATTGATGAAGAATACACAATTCCTAATGGTGCATTAACTGTTGAAGACATTGCAGATAAAAAGACTCATAACACCATGATGATAGACATTGCATCTGCTCTCAGCTATGAAGAATTTGATGATATTAAAGACTGCACTACTGCATATGAAATGTGGGTGGCACTGAAGAAAATATATGGTGGTGATGCAAATGTGAAAAGAGCCAAAGTAGAAAGCCTAAGAGGACAGTTTGACAAGATGAATATGAAGGAAGACGAAAACTTTGCAAAATATGTTGAAAGAATCAAAGCAAGTGTAAGTGCAATTAGAGCTTCTGGAGGAACAATCTCAGATGACACTGTTATAAGTAAGGTACTCAGAACACTACTCCCTATCTATGCAATAAGAGTATCAGCTATTCAAGAAAGAAGATGTGAAACAAACCACAATATAACTTTGGATGCTTTAGTTGGAAGATTGACAGCTTTTGAATTAGACAACTATGATAACTATGTTCCTAGTTCCAAAAATATTGAATCAGCATTTGAGGCCAAGGTTTCACTAAAGAAGAACAAGAAAATTAAAGAAGTTCAGTCAGAAAGTGAAGAAGAATCAGAAGAAAGTTCTGATAGTGATCTTGAAATTGTAGAAGCATTACTTGCAAAGAAGTACTCTAGAGGGAAAGGTAAATATAAAGGTAAAACTCCTTTAATCTATTTTTCATGTGAAGAAATTGGACATATTGCAGCTAGGTGCCCAAACAAGCAAGTCAAAGAAGAAGAGAGAAGTCACAAGTACTATGGTAAAAAGAATTTCAAATCATACAAGGATAAAGGTAAGAAATCATGTTTTATGGCTAAAGATTCTGATGATAGTGAAGAAGAAATTGTCTTTATTGCTATAAAAGATGAATCTGATGATGATGAAGATAAGATGGCACTTATTTCTCATATAAGCAAAGATGATATATGGATAATAGATAGTGGATGTTCACACCACATGACTGGTGACAAGACAAAATTTGAATATCTAGAAGACTGTGATAATGGTAATGTAAGATTTGGAAACAATGAACCTTGTTGTATAAAAGGAAAAGGAAGAATCTCATTAACCAAAGAACTCATATGTGATAATGCTTACTGGGTTGAAGGACTAAAACATAATCTTTTAAGTGTAGCACAGCTAATCAACACTGGTTTCAAAGTTGAATTCATGAATGGTCAAGCAAGACTGCTAGATGGAAAAGGAAAACTCATTGGATCAGGCAAACAAACAAAAGGTAACCTATTTTATCTTGATCTCAATGAATATTCATGCTTTATTGCTCAAATAGAAGAAAGTTGGCTATGGCACAAAAGGTTATGTCATGTGAATTTTGATAACATGATAAAAATAAGCAAATTCAAGAAGGTTAGAGGCATTCCTACTTTGAAGAAACCTGACACTGGTCTATGTAAGAATTGTCAGATTGGCAAAATGAGTAAAACTAGTTTCAAGAGTAAGAACTATCAGTCTAAAGAAATTTTGGAAATTGTGCATACTGATTTATGTGGACCTATTGGAATACAAAGCTATACTGGAGATAAATTCTTTATTCTTTTCGTTGATGATTATTCTAGAATCATGACTGTTATGTATTTAAGAGAAAAATTAGAGGCATTTGAAAAGTTCAAATGGTACTTAGCAAGAGTAGAAAAAGAAACAGGGAAAAGATTGAAATGCTTAAGATCAGACAGAGGTGGTGAATTCATCTCCCATGATTTTAACAACTTCTGCATTGAAAGAGGAATCAAAAGACAGGTATCAGCTCCTAGAACTCCTGAGCAGAATGGAATAGCAGAAAGAAGAAACAGATCTATTATGGATTGTGCAAGGACTCTAATGATAGAAAAGAACATTGCTATAAAGTACTGGAAGGAAGCTATCAGCACTGCAGTTCATACCTTGAACCGAGTACAACTGAAGAAAGACACATTCAAAACTCCTTATGAATTATGGTATGGCTATAAACTGAATGTAAGTTACATGAAAATATTTGGTAGCAAGTGTTATATCTTAAAAGAATCCAGAAGAAATAAATTTGATGTGAAAAGTGATGAAGGAATATTCCTAGGATATTCTAGCAAAAGCAAGGCATACAAATGTCTGAACTTATCTACTCACAAAGTCATAGAAAGTATACATGTAAAATTTGATGAGTTTGCAGAAAAGACTGAGGAAGAAAGCAAAAGGGAACCTGAGAACTACAGAAGATTCATTTACATTGAACCTAAAACACTGACAGACACAACTATCAATAAGGAAGCTATATCTACCGAGCCGAGCACAGTTACCCAGTCACAAACCGAGTCACAGGAAGAAGTTCAAACCGAGTCACAGGAAGAAATTCAGACCGAGTCTCAGCCTGAAGTTACCGAGCAAATATCTACCGAGCCCGAGCAACCTGAAGAAGAGATCCTAGAAGACAACAGCATGAATCATTCAAGAGGCAAGGAACCTATATTAGCCAAATATGTCAGAAGACATCATACACCAGATCAAATCATTGGAAACAAATCAGATGGTACTATGGCAAGAAGCAAGCTAAAAGGTACATGTCTACTTATTGATTTTGAACCTAGAAATATCAAAGATGCATTAGAGAATGAAAGTTGGATTGAAGCAATGAATGAAGAATTAGAACAAATACAAAAGAACAAAACTTGGACTCTTGTACCTAGACCTAAAGATAAGAATGTAATTGGAACAAAATGGGTATTCAGAAATAAACTGAATGAAGATGGTCAAGTATCTAGAAACAAAGCTAGACTGGTATGTAAAGGTTATTCTCAAGAAGAAGGTATAGATTATGGAGAAACTTTTTCTCCTGTTGCAAGATTAGAAGGTGTAAGAACTCTACTTGCTTATGCAGCACACAAAGGATTTAAGGTATATCAGATGGATATAAAATCTGCATTTCTCAATGGAATTCTTGATGAAGTCTACATTGAACAACCTGAAGGTTTTGTTGATCCAGATAAAAGGGATATGGTTTGCAGGTTACACAAAGCATTGTATGGTTTAAAACAAGCTCCTAGAGCATGGTATGAAAGACTTCATAACTATTTGATCCAGATTAATTTCAAAAGAGCTAATGATAATAGTAATCTGTATATTAAAGAAGGACCAGATGACAAAATTGTATTGGCAAAAATATTTGTGGATGATACTATATTTACAGGGAATGAGGAATGAGTAGCATTGGCCTGACTGGTGAGATTAAGAAGGGAATGCATTGGTTTGACATTACGATTATCAACAATCCCATCATTGACAATGTTTTTGTTTTTATTCCAAAACTTTGATTTGTCATTGTTATAGTTGTTGGAATTGGAATTTGAGGATCCAACATTGTCTTTAGAATAAATTTTGATCTCACCTTTTCAGACCATGGCTTCTTCAATATTGATACCATTTTCTATGAGCTTATTGAAATTTGGTGGACATTGCAATTGCAACCTATAACTCATTTCTGGTGTAAGGTTATGCATGAAGATATCCATATTTTCTTGTTCAAGAATTGTTCATGGATATTTAGAAAACAATTGACACCATCTTTGCAAAAAAGTAAGGAAAGGTTTTCCATTCTTTTGATGTGCATTGCAAAGATCAAGCATAGTGACCTCATGTTTGATGTTTTATGAATAATGAGTCACAAATTTTTCAAGAAGCTCATTGAAAGATTTGATGTCGGGGGGAAGTTTAGAGAACCATTCCATGGCTTGTCGTCCTAAACTTCATGGAAATAGTCACATAAGATAAGTGTCATTGTGAGCGACTTCAATACAAGAAGCACAAAACTCATGAATGTGGTCTTTTGGATCTGAATTCCCTTTGTATTTGTCAAATTTTGGTACCTCAAAATGAGGAGGGAATGGAATCATTTCTAAATTCTTATCAAAAGGATAAGGACATATATCATCCAAGGAATACTTCTTTGTTGATGATCCAGTTTGGATGTCACAGATTTGTTGTTGAAGCATTTGGATTTGTTGTAGGACAGGATCCAAAGATGGTGTGTTTCCTTGAGTGTTTTGGGAAACATTTTTGTGAGAAGCATTGTTTTGTGAAGCATGATTTGGTTGATCATTTTGAGAAATAGTGTGTTGTTCATGACTATGAGAAGCATTGGATTTCTGATTGGTTTCCTTTGCTCCATGAGTATCTTGAGAACCTTTAGGAATTTGTTGATTATTTGTGTGAGCTAGTTCTCTAAGATAAGAAACATCAAAATCACTTGGTAACTTAGCTCCTTGTTGAGCAAGCATGAGAAAATACATCTCTTTATCCAAGCCTAAGAGTCTTTCCATGACATGATAAAATTGAGGGTCTTGTGAAGCTTCCCTAAGTTCTTCATCAGTGGGTTCATCAGTGGATGCAAAAAGTGAAGTTTTCTTAGGAGCTTCAGGCCAAGGATTTTCTTCGTTGCTAGTATTGCCTTCCATCTTGTCTAGGGATTCTAGATTGGCGGTTTGTTTAAGTTTTTGAGATCGATTTTGAACCATAAAATTGAAAGAATTGATTGTGGGATGAAATATTTTTGATGAGAAGATATGGAAAATGATTGATAGTAAAGATATTGAAATGTGTTGAAAAGTGATAAGACAACTTGATAAACTCTAAGTCAATAGGAGGTATAGATCTCACTATGATATGACAAAGAGAAATCAAGAGATAATAACCTAAGCAAGTTTGATGATTAAGGATGATATATCCTGTTATGGTAAACTCACAAAGATCAAAATCTAATGGATAAGATAATGTTTCAACACAAAATCTAAAATTTCAAAGATTTGGAAGAAAAATGATTTGATGAATCTTCATAAAGGAATGATGAAAAGTGATGAATGGTCAAACTAAAGATCAAAGGTCTATGTAACTTGACTATTTCTCCAAAATCTTACTAAGGATGAAAATGGGTATCTGAAAAAGTGATTTTGAAAATTGCAAAGTTTGTGGAAATGCTCACTGTTGTAAATGCGCAATAACACATGCGCAGGACAGATTGATCAATGCACAAAAAAATGAAACAGATGCACAACAATATGTAATAGATGCAACTAGTAATAATCAAAAGCATAGACAGTCTAAACATATGCGCAACAAATTTTGATAAATGCACAACAAACTTGATCAAATGCACAGAAAGATGTGATATATGCACAGGTGTTGAAATGTTTTGGATTTTCCTAGTGTTGGCTGGTTTTGTTTTGTTTTTTTGTTTTTGTTTTTGGCAAAGTGAAAAATGCATAAACACATGCACACAAGATAGAAATGATGTTAATATGACTATACTAATATGAATGCACAAACACGCTTACAATCCTATGGTTGGCAAGGACAATATCTGCTGAATCCCCACTAGGATAATAAAATCCAGCCATGCAAATTCATAGTGGACAGCCTAGGAACTTGGAGGCACGGGCTCCTCCTTACAGTGCACTCACTTCTCAGGACACCAAGTTCTAAATTCAATGGGTCATTACTTCCCAAAGAACTGCTATCTCTACTATGAACCGTGAGTAATGTGGGGTGTCTTCATGAGCTTGGGTGACTCCTTGAGCCAGCAGATAGAAGGTTTTTGGCCACTAAACAAAAGTTTTTAGTAAGGACATCTATTCAAGTGTTTGTGATCAAGTCATTTTCCCAATTAAGGGGGCTCTCCCAATCCTTTCAAAGCAAGGCTTTCACCTCTACTAAGTAGGACTTTAACAGACCACTAGGGTACTAGAGGAGATTTTGGTTGCCACAACGAATTCAGACCTATCTAATGTGAGACTAATCACATTAGCATTTTTTATATACCGATTTGGAAGGGCTTGGCTTTATCCTATTACCAGTTGGGTCATTCCTTGAGGTGAGTACCTCTTTTCCCACCAAAGACCGCCCTCTAAAAATTATAACAGTTTCTCTTACACCCAAGTTCCACAAATGGTGAGGGGAGAGGATACGTTGTTATAATTTTGGGATTACAGATATGCTATTAAGAAAAATACAATAGACACTTGAATCTATGCTAAGGAAGACACACAAAGCAAAAACATGTCGTATTTTAAGCCCAAACGAGATTATAGTTTATTTTGCAAACCCCTTGGCAATCTGCAATCAAACTGTTAGAAATTTTTTTTAGCAATGGGGTCTTCAAAATTACATTGTACAAAATAGCCTAAAAATACTACCAGAATGAAACAAACACTTGTCAAAGGTTAGCTAAAATCAAAATAAATCAGAAATTTTAATCTAAATACTATCAATAACAAATGCGCAACAATAGTGTATCAATGAGCAAAATTATTTAACAGATGCACAGAACAGAATAATTAATGCACAACAAAATGTAATGTAAGTGCAGAAAATTGAATGTATGTGCATAAAAGTGGAACAAATGAGTAGCAAAGTGGAACAAATGCACAGATTTTAATCAAAATGAGAATGGAAGAGACAAAAAATGACTGATGTGATCGAAAGTGAATGCATAGCACAGATGAATGAATGTACAGTAATCATGAATGAATGCACAGAAACAACCTGGAAACATCTACACATGGAAAAATAAGAAAATAAAATGTTAAAAATGGAGGCTAGCCCTCCTTCTAGTGCCAAAAATGTATGCAAATTAGATGTCTACCAACTAGAAATGATAAATTAACTATTAAAGCCAATGAATCTATCTAATGCAAACACAATGAAGAATGCAAAGTAACTATGAAATGATGAAACTAATTTAATTACCTTACCTACCATGCAGCTTGTCTCCATTGTCCTCCTAGCTTTGATTTCTTGAAGATGTTGAGCTCTCAAATTTCCAAAATGAAGCCTTCTCCCAAGATGCTACCAAAGTGTGGAGATTGAATGAAATTGAGTGCACAATAGCTTATGCAAACTAATGGATGAAATGCAAATGAAATGGTGATTGCTATGGAATGCTTGGATGCTTGAATGCTTGAATGCTTGGATGCTTGTTATCAAAAATACCTATTAGCTCTCAAATGAGAAATGAGGCTCCTTTTATAGAGTTTTGGAGGATCTAGGCCTAGGTGGCACAATCCTACGGTTGAGAATGAAAGGTGGAAGATCCTAGGGCTAGGATTGACTTGGTTGAAGGAGTTGAGAGAAAGGGGGATGTAGTTGGAATGTGAGAGGAAGAATAGGGATGATGTTCCTCTCACATTGACATGGAGGAGAAGAAGGTGGAAGGGAAAGACACATGTCAAGTGTCTCACAAAGACCAAAGAGAGAAAGGGGGAGAGACATTTTTCTCATGAGGACTCTTTGTACAAGTGTCCCATGAGTCACCTTTGACCCTTAGAGGTGGCTTGAGAAGCCCCTTTAGAATAGGAAATGTCTCTTGACTTGGTTGTTGAGAGGACATGTGGTCATGAGACCAAGTCCTATGAGGCCACATAGCCCTTAAGAATAGGACATGTGTGGGTGAGGATAAATATGAATAAATAATTAATAATTATTATTTATTTTAGCCAAGGTGATGTGTGAGGTGACTAGTTGGATGAAATGAATTAGAAGCCTTAGTCATATTTAGGTGATTGTGTATTTAATTAAATCACTTTAATAGACTATTTAGAAGATTTAGGATATAGAATTAAACTATAGTGAATTTATTTAAATAAATTGAATAATTTATTTAATAAATAGAGGAATAATTATTAATTAAATAATAAATATTTAATTAAATTATCAAGTCAATAGTAATTAAATAATAAATATTTAATTAATTAATGAAGCCATTTTTAGGTAAAAGAAATGCATGAGGGAGTTTGTGGTGGGCATTATATGGGTAAAAGAACTACTCATAAAATCCTGAGAGGAGGATTTTGGTGGCCCACAATCTTCAAGGATGCAAAATAGTTGGTGAGGAGGTGTGATGCTTGTCAAAGGTTCTTTGGTATGCTTAAATTTTTAGGTAATATGCCATTAAAACTAGTAGAAGTTCAGGCTCCTTTCCAACAATGGGGAATTGATTTCAAAGGGGAGATACCAAACAAGTCAAGTGGAGGACACTCATGGATTTTAGTTGCCACTGATTACTTTACAAAGTGGGTAGAAGCTATACCTACAAGAAATGCAACTAGTAAGGTGGTAATTGATTTTATGATGAATAATATTGTTACGAGGTTTGGGTGCCCTGAGAGAATAGTAAGTGATAACGCCATGTGCTTCAGGTCTACTGAATATAAGGACTTTTGCAAAGGTTTGGGAATTTAGATTTCTAATTCCTCACCTTATCATCCACAAGGAAATGGTTAGGAAGAATCTACTAATAAGAGTTTGATTAAAATATTAAAGAGAATTCTTAAAAAGAATAAGAGGGCATGGAATTCAAAGCTGCCATTAGCTCTATGGGCTGATAAGGTAACTATGAAGAGGGTAATTGGTTGTGCGCCATTTGACCTAGTATATGGAATTCATGCAACAATTCCTCATAATAACTTATTGGAAATGTATAAATTTGTTTAGCTATATGATGATGACATAGATGATGAGATGCAGTTGAGAATTGAGGACCTCATTAGGTTGGATGAGACTAGAAGAGAATCAGTTGCAAGGAATGCCAAATTGCAGTTGCAGGTTAAGAATTTATATGATAAGAAGACTGTTGATAGAAAGTTTGAACCTGGTGATTTGGTGTTAGTTTGGAATGCCAGACTGGAGGATAAGGGAAAACATGGTAAATTTGATCCCATCTAGCTAGGGCCATATCTAATTCATGAGAAATGGGGCCAAGATTCATACATTATCAAAGAATTAAATGGTGATATTTAGGAATTGCTAGTTCATGGACAATTCTTGAAGAAATACTTCAATTGAGGTATTCTATTTTCCATGAATAGTAGTTAGGTTTGTACATTTTGTAAATTTTGTAAATAAGCTACTTGCCCCTACCCTATTTTGTCCTAGTCTATCAGTTTTTGTTCCTGTTGCCTACTCTACCTTGCTTGTTCCCTGTTGTCTGCATTTTTTCCAGTGGGATGGTCTACTTTAAACCAGTGATTCTAAGTCCTTGCTATGCTTGTAGGAGGCATACATCCCTAGTTAGAGCCACTGTTAGCACGTGCAAAAAATTTCATGGCTCTAGCTCTCTTCCCCTGGTCTCTGCAATGTTTTTCATGTCTCCGGTTAAACCCTAAGGAAAAAAATTTCAAATTTGTAGCCATTGGATTTAAAAAATTAAAAATACCTTGGCCTTGTTCTAATGTTGCATTACCTTTTTAGTGTGATTTAAAACTTTAAATCCGCATGTGCTAATTAAAAATGACCAGCTTCAGGTTCATGGTTAGGTTTTTCATGTGTCGGTGAGGTCCCCTTTAATTCTTCCTAAGTCCTAAGTTTCCCTGGCTGTTTTACTTTCCTAAGTTCCTTGGCATTGATTTTCCCTATGTCTTTCCCTTTAATACTTCCTAATGTTTCGGCTTTGTATTTTCCTAGGCCGAGCTCTCTGACACCATCTCCATCCGACAGTGGGTGTATCTTCTCATGAGATGTGTCAGAGGCTTGTGAACTTAAGACATCCATTGATTCTCCTTTTTGATAGAGCTTCTCAAATAGGCGGGTCCACTACCATGTTGGCAGAGTTGGCATTCTCTCATTGGTCTATGTTTTGCTAAGAGGGATCCTATCAATGGGGGCTACAGTGAAGGCTTTTCAATCTATGGTCAGTGATGATCTTAAGGAATATTCTTCCCCTTTGAGATCATGTGCCATCTATTGATTTTGAATCTTACTTAGCACCTGTCAGTGGGACCTGGTTTTCAGATGTGTCAATGGGTCCTGATCCTGTTAGTGAATCGATGAACAACATATAATCTTATGGGTTTTGTCAGAGGCTTAAGATTATGTGCCATCCATTGATTTTGTTTCTTGTCAGTAGGTTGTCAGAGATGGGAGGAGATTCTTAATTGATAGTTGGCATGTAAGTGTATAGAATCTTTTGATCCTTTCTAATCTTGTGCCAGCCATCTGATCTTCCTAGTGGCTTAATGTTCTTAGTGGGGCCATTTTCCAAGTGGTGCAGGATTGTTCAAATTTTATTGGTCAACGTGGATGATACGGCAAGGTCGGGTCATTGTCAAAGAGATCAGTGATGAGGACAAGATCTATGGTTGGCGTAAGTTCTCATGAGTTGTGTTAGAGCTATGAGATCTTACACCTATCATCTGATTATAAGGATTACAGAAGGTGGGTCCTGTGTTAGTGGTGACTGAGCATGAACCATAAATGAGGTAATGACATGTGGCATAAAGCGGGCCCAAGTTTTGGTCTAAAGGTATAGCGGTCTTGACAAAATGATTAGCATCCTGATAAATTTTCAAAAGGGTTCATTCATTTGCATGATAAAATGGTGACATTCTAAAAGTCTTGGCGATTCCGTGAACAAGGTCATGTAATCATTAAATCATTTGGCAGAGAGATAAAGTGTTTCACGAACTGGCGGAAACCTTTGTTGCCAGTTTGCTAAATTTGACTGGGGCCCTTTTAAGAGGTAAATCATAAAGCCTACAAAACATGAAGATCGAATGGTCATGACTTAAAGTGAACCTAATTTCAAATATCAACCACCAATTTTTTGAAAGTGCCATAAAGTAGCCATTTGATTTCAAATTCAAAATTTTGAAGGGTTTCCTACGACCAGAAGGACTAGAATTCAATTTAGAAGTGACTGGTACAAGAACAGTTGTGTTTGATTTTTCAAATTGAACCTATGACTACTAATGAAGCTTGTGAAGATGAAAGTTGGACTAATGCTATGAAAGAAGAACTAGATCAGATTGAAAAGAATAAGACATGAGAATTGGTCCCTAGAGCTAAAGACAAGAATGCTATTGGAACTAAATGGGTATTCAGAAATAAGATGAATGAACAAGAAGTAGTAAGAAACAAAGAAAGATTCGTATGTAAGGGTTACTCATAGCAAGAAGGAATTGACTATGAAGAAACCTTTACACCTGTTGCAAGAATTGAAGCAGTAAGAATGTTTTTGGCTTATGCAGCTTACAAGAAATTCAAAGTATATCAGATGGATGTGAAATCAGCATTTCTGAATGGAGAATTGGAAGAAGTCTATATTGGGCATCCTGAAGGTTTTCCTTTGACTCAAGAAGGAGACATGGTATGTAAACTTAAGAAATCCTTATATGGACTTTAAAAAGCACCTAGAACTTGGTATGCAAGACTA
The DNA here is from genome assembly GCA_027943335.1 of Chamaecyparis obtusa. Classification (NCBI taxonomy): domain Eukaryota; kingdom Viridiplantae; phylum Streptophyta; class Pinopsida; order Cupressales; family Cupressaceae; genus Chamaecyparis; species Chamaecyparis obtusa. The sequence continues at coordinate 1,013,625 of BSBK01003571.1, forward strand.
GAAAAGTATTTGTTAAAATTGGGATTTACAAAAGGAATAGCTGATAGTAATCTATACACAAAAGAAATTGAAAATGGTTTGTTGGTTATGGTTATTTTTTTTATGACATTTTTTTTTTATGACATTATCTTTGGAGGAGAAGATGAAGCTAGTGACAAGTTTGTTGATAAAATGAAGATTGAATTTGAAATGAGTATGTTTGGTGAAATGAAATACCTTTTGGGATTACAAATAACACAAAACAATGATGGTATCTTTGTAAGTTAGACAAAGTACCTGAATGACTTGTTGAAAAGATTTGGAATGGAAAATTGTAAACCAGTTCGAACACCCATGGTGACTAGACATAAGTTATCTAGCACAGATGAGACTCCTATAGTGGAACAGAAGAAATAAAGATCTTTGATTGGAGGATTGTAGTATTTGACTCATACAAAACCTGATATAGCACATTTAGTTGGAAATGTAGCAAGATTTCAAGTTGAACCTAGAGAATCACATTATGCAGCAGTAAAGAGGATACTAAAATATTTAAGAGGCACAATGGACTATGGATTATGGTATGAAAAATATGATGATTTTACCATATGTGCATATACAGATGCTGATTGGGGAGGCAGTTTTGATGATAAGAAAATCACCAGTGGTGGAGCATTTTTTCTTGGAGGAAGATTAGTTTCTTGGCTAAGAAAGAAGTAGAATATGTAGCAGCAAAAAACAATTGTAACCAAATAATTTGGATGAAGAAAATGCTGAAGGATATTAGAATAAAGTTTGTTGAACCTATTGTCATACATTGTGACAACACCAGCACAGTCAATATGTCTAAGAATCTTGTATTACATTCTAAGACAAAGCATATAGAGATTAAGTATCATGTTGTAAGTGTTATACACTAAGTTTTCACCTTTGTCTCAAGTTCTTGTAGTCTTCATAACCTAGTATAACATGGGAATCATCTCCAGGTTGTGGGACCTATGCTAACTAAGATGAGACCTCTAGGTTCTAGGCTGGTTCCTCTTGGATAATCACCTTAATTTGCTTCTAGACATGAAAGTAAAATTTTGAGGGAAAGGGATAGAAGGAAAGCCTGAAAAGGGAAATGACTAAAAGAAAATTACCTACTAGGTGATGCACTGAAATGAAGGGTTTGGATCTCAGTATAGAGGATGAAATTAATGAACAACTTAGGTCTAGTAGGTCACAACTCACTAAATAGGCCTACATAAATATTTCATAGAAGGGTCTGCAATAGAAAAAGACTATTTAGGGAAAGAGAGAGAGCTTTCACAAACAATAGTATTCCTAAAAGTTTAGACACAATCTACAACTTGCAGACAAACATTCACCTCTACAACTCAGCATAGGAATGATACAAGATTGTTAAGGGGTTGAGGTATACCCACAAAAGCATTCACATCAAATAATTCACAATGATATGCCATATTGTAGAAAGAGAGAGGGATCAAGAACCCTAAGAGATCATTACAAACATCATATACTTCAATTCAATAAGAGATAATTTAGACAAGGAAGCATAGGGACAAAAAAGATGTCACAAAATACCTCTGCAATATCTGAATCATCAATGGGAGATTATAGAATGTGGAAAACTAGAGGGTAGGAAGAAATACCACAGATAGCTTTCCAAGAAAGAGACTTTCTTCTTTACAAAATGTGAACTCCCAGCCCTAAAGCTCTCAAAAAACAATATATACATACTCAACTGCATGTAGGCAGGAGCAAAACCTAACTAGGGTTAAAAGTTTTACAAGAATAAAACCAACCCTAACTCTGTCAACTCTTATCATAAAAGTATTTTTACAACATCATGGCTGATCAAATATTTGTTTACATGCCCATCTCTATACTATAATTTCCTATAGACAAGCAACCTCGACTTATCTACCCACCTGCAACTCCACTAAGCCATGAATGCATCCAATCTGATCTTATAGATATTTGGGTTTAAAAAGATTAACTATACAAAGGTAGTACCAAGTTCATTAAAGCTTCAACATGACATGATACTCTATGAAATACATGGCACTGATAATCAGATTGTCTATTATCATCTTTCCAACCATCCCTATCCTAAAGAAATAAATTCCAACAACTCAAACTATCATGCATGGCCACAAAATGCAAACCCTAGCAAAACCTTTTTAGAGAAATATTTAAATTTGAATATAACGGCTAGTAGGTCATTTTCTAAAAATGTAGCCATCGATGTGAAACTTTTCCTGGTAGATGAACGACCATGATGTACTGAGGAAACAACTCAAAATCCCCCTGACAAGTCAAATGCCACTATGGAAGTTAGTGGCCAATGAGAAGTGAGAAAATCGTTATGTCGGCATATTTGGACCCACCTCAAGCCCTTCTTCTTTTAAGTCATTCGGTGACCACATGATCGAAGACCTTCGCTAAGTCATAGAACACTTTCTACCTTTGCCAGTTTATTTAGAGATTTAGCGAACAAAGCATTCGCTGAATTGCTAAGTCATTTGGAGCACCGCTAAACTATTATGTGAATGAGAAAACACATGAAACCCTTATCAAAATTGCCAAACATAGAGGACACTATATTCCCTCAGTTGCCAAACTCTGAGAACTTTGGACCCACCCAAGACTGGATTTGAATCTAATGGTGGGTGCATGATCTGATAGCCCTCGAAGATTCCATCAGATTACCAGACAATCGTAGATCTTGAATCTTGTTGACATCTTTGTAGACCCTTTGAAAATGGACCCACTAACAAGTAATCTGACTCAACACACGTGGACCAACCAGGAGCTACCAAATCAAAATACATGGCATCGGATCCATAATACACTGCAGCGCTAGGCAAAAGGGGAAAATCAATGGTCATCTAAATATCTCATGCTCTAACAACGGCCTATGCAAACATATGCTAGCTGCTACATCTTCATAATAGGGACTCCACTCTGACAAGTAATCCTAATACCAAATCTACGGTGGGCATATGATTTGATGCTCTTGGAATATTCCTTCAGACTACTAGACAACCATAGATCTTGAATCTTGCCACTACCTGCAGAACTAACCCCACCTTGACATGGTGATTTAGCGACCAAAGGCTTCTTATTCATGAGATACTTTGATAAACCATGGTTGAGCCAGGTGAATACATGAACAAAGGGGCTTCACTAGTTCACCAAATTACATGTGAACCTAGGGTTTGATTAAGCGAATGTCTGACTGAGGGCATTTTTGTGGAATTTTTGAATGACTTAAAACACCACTGAAAGGAAATAGCAAACTGGCAAACAAGAAGAAATGTAATATGCACATGCCTTTTTTGATCACTTAAGTTGCTAATAAAGTAAAAAGGAAACATAACAAGGCTTAGGGATTTTTTGGGCTTTTCTAGGGTAACGACTACTTTTTCAAAATTTTAAACTTGTAGATCAAAGGACAAGATAAATTGCAGAGGCCAGAGGACAAGGCATAACACCATGAAATCTTTTGAGGTGCTTGACAGAATAGAAGCTGAGACCTAGGAATAGGACTTGCCCAAATTTATAGAATAGGAAATTTTGGGCAACATTTTGGTGATTTCTACTGGATATCAGTCTGCTAGACATGGAAAACTAGTGGCCTATAAACAATCCATTGGGCATGGGGTCATCATTTGAGCACAAAAATTGACAGAGGGATAGAACCTAAACTAGAGGGACAAAACTTATGCGCAGGAACTTCTTGAAAAGTAGGAAACTAACCTAGAAAATAGGGAAAGGAAATAAAACATACCTAAACTAAACTAACCAGTACCTAACACCAGTCAGACAAAACCATTTACTATTTGTGAAAATTAACTTCCCTCCTTCTTAGATTACAATGATCCACATGCTCTTGGAAAGCTACTAAAAGATAAATATAGGAGATATACAGAATCACCTACTTGACAAGGGTTTCACTAATATGGATTTTACTCACTTGGTCAAGCTGATTGTAAGCATCATCATTCTAAGGAGGAATAGCAAGTAGCAATAAGACCTTACTTACTTGGTCAATGGGGACAACAAGCTAATTTATTTCATTCTCAGCCTCAGCTTCTGGTGGAATATCATGTTGGGATGTTGGCATAATTTGTACTCCTTTGATAACCTCCATCCTAGCCAAATACCTGATAGGGAAACCATGAGAGATGTTGGACATGGAGCTCTCCTTGATAAACTCAAGCTTGTGAGAGATTATTTTAGTCTGATTGATCTCCTCCTTATGCTGAATGGAAATAATTATCTCCTATAGCTTGTAGGTGTTCTCTGGAAGTGTGGGCTTGTCATCAAGATGTAGACAAAAATGTTCCATCTTGTCGCAAAATTGATCTTCTTCTTTTGGATTCTCTTGTAGGAGAATTATACCATTTTCAGCACAATTATAATGATTTTTTAAGAATTCATTTTTCTTAACTTGTTCAGAGAGAGCCTCCTTTAGATCAATAATCTTCTGTTCAATGCTCTCCTTTTCTTCCTTGAGCTGAGAACATTTCTCAATCTACATCTAGTAGCCTCTCTTATATGTTTCAGTTGTAGAAGCTAGGAATATTATATTTTTCTTGAGATGCTACAGCTTTCTCTCATAAAATTTCTCATGAGCTCTCAATTCTTTTTCTTTCTCAATCTAGAATTCATTGCCTTTATCAAACATGGCCTCTATCAAAACCCTTTGGTCTTGAACCACCTTTTCATAGTTATTCTTATGAACCTCTAATTCTTCATAAGCATCCCTCTAAGTTGCTAATGTTCTTTGAAATCCTCCTCTTTTCAACTATAGCAGCACTAACCTTCATCAAATTTTCCTTATAAACTTTGTTTAATGTTGCCAGGTTGCTTGTAAGGGCTGCTTGAATTTTCAACTATCCTGCAATGATATCTTCACACTACTTCCATCTAGCATCAAACTACTCCTTTTCTTGTGTCTGCATATTCCTTTTCTGTGTTTCCAACACCTCCTCATAGTGCCTCTTTTGTGCTTCCAACCCTTCAGTGAGCTTGGCCTCATTCCTCTTGTATTGCTCTACCAGGTACCTCCTATAACCTTGATACTGCTGAGCCAAAGCTTGTTTTTGTTGGATCTAGGCATGATGAGCATGCTCTTTCAAAGAAAGCATCTCCTCTTGAGGTTGCTAGTATGTGTATTGATGCTACCATGATATTGGAAGTTGGGTGGGTGGGGGCTAAGCATGAGGTGAATGTTTCTCCACTGCTACAACTAGATATTTTTGCATGAAATCAGAAGTACCACTACTCTAATAAAGCTAACCCTCATGAAATGAAGGGATGTCCTTATGAAAAGAAGGATGGTAGTCCATTTTAGGTACTGAGTCTACTTACAATGAGTAAATGTGAATTTAGAGTCACCAAATATGCAAAACAATGACCTCTCAAAGGTCTGCAACCTGTTGGAAGCATATCAGAACTAGAAAGAATTATGAAAACTATGACCTCTTGGTCCCACCAAGCCTACCAGAATTGTTATACACTAAGTTTGTGCCTTTGTCTCAAGATCTCATAGTCTTGATAACCTAGTATAACATGAGAATCATCTCTAGGTTGTGGGACATATGCTAACTAAGATGAGACCTCCAAGTTCTAGGCTGGTTCCTCTTGGATAATCACCTTAATTTGCTTCTAGACATGAAAGTAAACTTTTGAGGGAAAGGGATAGAAGGAATGCTTGGAAAGGGAAATGACTGAAAGCAAACTTCCTACTAGGTGATGCACTAAAATGAAGGGTTTGGATCTTAGTATAGAGGATGAAATTAATGAACAACTCAGGTCTAGTAGGTCACAACTCACTAAATAGGCCTGCATAAATATTTCATAGAAGGGTCTGCAATAGAAAAAGACTATTCAGGGAAAGGGAGAGAGCTTTCACAAACAATAGTATTCCTAAAAGTTTAGACAAAATCTACAACCTACAAACAAACACTCACCTCTGCAACTCGGCATAGGAATGAGACAAGATTGTTAAGGGGTTGAGGTATACCCACAAAAGAATTCACATCAAATCATCCACAAAGATACACAAAATCACTGAATTGCTAAGTCATTTGGAGCACTGCTAAACTATTATGTGAATGAGAGAACACATGAAACCCTTATCGAAACTGCCAAACATAGAGGACACTAAATTCCCCTTGTCACCAAATCGCCAAATCACCCAGCTAACATACCTTTGATTGGATGGTCATCATAAGATCTTATACCTCTGACACAATGTATAAGAACATGCGCCAGTCATCTAATTTCCTACTCTGAGAAATTTGGACCCACCCAAGACTAGATTTGAATCTAACAGTGGGTGCATGATTTGATAGCCCCTGAAGATTCCATTAAATTACCAGACAACCATAGATCTTGAATCTTGCTAACATCTCTGTAGATCCTCTGACAATGGACCCACTGATAAGTAATCCAACTCAGCACATGTGGACCAACTAGGTGCTACCAAATTAGAATACGTGGCATCAGACCCACAATACACTGTAGCACTAAGCAAAAGGAGAAAATCAATAGTTGTCTAAAGATCTCATGCTCTGACAATGGCCTATGTGAAGATACGCCAGCCGCTAGATCTTGTTAACCGGGACCCCACTCTGACAAGTAATCCTGAAACCAAATCTATGGCAGGCATATGATCTGATGCTCCTGGAATATTCCTTCATACTACTAGACAACCATAGATCTTGAATCTTGCTACTACCTACAAAACTAACCCCACCTTGACCTGGCAATTTCATGACAAAAGTCTTCTTATTCATGAGATACTTTGATAAACCATGGTTGAGCCAGGTGAATACGCGAACAAAGGGGCTTCACTAGTTCATTGAATTACATGTGAACCTAGGGTTCGATTAAGTGAATGCCCAACTAAGGGCATTTTTGTGGAATCACTGAATGACTTAAAACACCATGAGAAGGAAATAGCGAACTGGAAAATAAGAAGAAACCTAATATGCACGTGCCTTTTTTGATCTCTTAAGTTTTTGATAAAGTAACAAGGAAACATAATAGGGCTTACAACTTTTTTTGGCTTTTTTAGGGTAACGACTACTTTTTTGAAATTTTAAACTTGCAAAACAGGGGCCAAGATAAATTGTAGAGGCCAGAGGACAAGGCATAACACCATGAAATCTTTTGAGGTGCTTGATAGAACAGAAGTAGAGACCCAGGAATAGGACTTGGCCAAATTTATAGAATAGGAAATTTTGGGCAATAGTAAGAGAGAAAGTTGCTGAGAAGGAAGTCAAACTTGAGTACATAAGTACAAAGGAGTAGATAGAAGATATATTCACAAAGCCTTTGCCTAAGGATATATTTGAGTATTTGAGAGGTATGCTTGGGGTTATGCCCCAGCCTACTTTTGAAAAGTGATGCAGTTTGTTGCATCCATCCAGTGGTATATGAGCCTTATCTTTCTTCTAGACTAGATGTTGGTACTTCCTCTATGGGGGAGTATGTGTATCTGAGCAGATTCATGAGGACTATAGTGAATGTATTTTCTTAATAGTTTCTTTTGACATTGAGTTGTTGTTGACATAGTGATAAAATTTCTATCATTGATGTCAATGGGGGAGAACTATACATGAAAAACCATCTGAAACATTTGTTGGAGAGAATTGAATAGGAAAATGAATCAAGATTTGATTGATGAAGAAGATTTGGAGAAGCAGTGTTGCAGTATTGGATTTTTGGAACATTAGATGTTTTTTCATCTATGTTGCCATCAATGCCAATGGGGGAGATTGTTAGGAATGAATGCTAAATTTTTGGCAGCCATTTTGCAGCAGTTGTTGTTTCGTTCATGACCATGATTGTCATTGATGTCAACATAGTGATTTACCGAAGACTTGTAGAGAAGCAGACAGATTTTGAATTAGCGTACGTGGGTTATTGTAGTTGGAGCTATGCAATATTGAGGATATACTCTTTGATATGTTATATGTCTATGGTTAAGAGCACAAATAGTAATTCATTTATTCATGGAATTTATGAGCACTTTTGTGGAAGTAGTATTCAAGCAATGTTCTTGAGTAGCGATTTGTGAAAATCGGATGATATCTCCTAATCAGGATGGAATCTAGTTTTGCACAATTAAAGGGAAGTAGAATACACATTGATAGTGACATGGATGACAATGCAAACTTTGAGGTCACATGAGTGAAGATTTATTTTTTTTGGAAGCTGATAGTTTTGCGTAATTTTGGTGTAGCGTGTGGAAACTTTTATGCTCTAATTGTATGTCGACTCATTTGTAATTATTTGAGTGTGGTATAATGGAAGGAATGTTTTTCCTTATTTTAATATTATTGAGTAATGGTTGTAGTTGTTGTGTGATGTTGTATGCATGAAGTGAAGAAAAGAGCTAAGTATGAAAGTGAATTTGTGAAGGAAGACATGTGAGGTACAGAGATATGAGATTGAGATCTGCTGTAACATTGAGTGTGGTTTGGCATAGTCAGAGAAGAGGTAACATATTATTCTATTGAGTAATGCAAAGATTATTTGGATAGTGTGTTCAGTGATCTTACCCTAAAGCTATTTGGATAGTGGGTCCTTCTATCTTCCATAACTCTTAACAGGGTTAGAGTCTTTTAATAAGGATTCAAAATCTCCTAGCAGGGATTCATATGTACTAAATGTATTTCATAAGACTCCTAACAGAGTCCATCCTTTCATAAGGAATATTCATATTAGTGCATCTTTTGTGGGCATCATTCCCACTGGGGTTTACTCTTTGCTCAAGAGGTTCCCTAGTCAACATATCTTGTGTCATTGTGTTATTGTGTATGAATATCTTTCTATGGTTGGTAATTATATTGCTTATATGGTTTAATATTGTTGAAGATGATAAAAGTTATAATTATCTGATAACTAATTCACCCCCCCCTCCCTCTCAGTTATCTTGGTGGACTTTACTTTCTAACAAGGAGTATTATCTTCTTTACCCTTTTGACTATCATCTGATTTAGTTTTCATCTTCTTCAACGTAGGATCTTCTTGTTCTCTTATGCTATTGTGCCTTTCAATTCTAAGGAAATATTTTCATCCCTTTCTTTATCAAGGTCTTCTTGAGACACACCATGTATTCTCAAGAACTCAGATGTGACCTTAGCAACTTTTCTTTTAGTTGCAGCACTATTTAGTTTTGCATCAACTTCTCTAGTCTTTTCCTCATAGGTTCCCCACCTAGGTTCATTAGGAGCTTTGGGGGCTGATAGAAGTACTTGTGCATAGGCTTCAAGAACTTGTTCCTCTACCTCATACCAAAGTGGATGAGTCCACTTAGTTCTAGGCTCAACAACTTCCATACATGTAGTATCAGTCTCCACCATAAAGCATATTGTATCCTTATATTTCTCTACAATGCTTTTTGGAATCCTATACATCATCTGCATCTTAGCTCTAAAGGTCTTCAATTCCAATGTGACATAGTCTCTTAGAGTGCTTTCTATGGATGCTTTGTTGGATATCTAAGGCATTGTTGGAATGGACTTGTCCAAATACAAATCTGAAACTCTTCCAACTATATGAAGGTACATATAGATGATTAGGGACCCAAACCTGAATATCTTTGTTTTGTCATTTTTGATAGATTTGGTGTTATCTATCAACTCTGCATGCAAGATCTCACACAAGTTGAACTCTCCATCTTCCCTTACTAGTCTGATGGCAGCTATAATAGTGCCCACAAACACACTATTCACCCTGCTGGTGTGATGAAATCTGTAACCCAGTATCATTGACATCAATTTGATGTCTGCTTGCTCAATCAGATCAATCATCATGCCATGCCTATCACTCCTTAACTTACATACTTTCTCTACCATTTTCCTAACATCCTTTCCCACTGGAAGGATGATGCCTATCCTAGAAAGATCTATCATCTCATGTATTAGATCTCTTGTGATTCTTATTGGAACATCTCTAATCCAAAATAAATCATCATGGATTTTCTCAATAAGATCTTTATCCATTCTATCTCATAGAATTCATATGTCATAGCATACTCAACAATAGGGTGATCATTCCATTTGTCATATTCATCCATGAATGTTTTATCCTATTTCAACATGGTATATATGTGTTCCCTTAACCTATCTAGTCCAACATGTTCTTTCTTATAGTAGATGTAAGCCCTTATGTCTTCCACATGCATGATGCCCATAGGCGTGTGGGAGAAAGCTCCCTCTAAATCATCTAAGGTTGATTTAAATGGGTGCCTCTTTAAAACATACCTTTTCTTCTTAGTGACATCATAAACAATGGGAGTGGCCATGACTTGTTAATCACTTTCCAACTAAACTTAGAGATAATCTGACAGCTTCCGAATTGGCACAATGAGCTAGGGTTTATGCAACTGATCAAATGCACTACAAGCAGTGATAGTTCAATCTCCAAATCTCCAAAAAAATTCCAAGGCTCAATCTTCTCTTCAATCACTCTAAATTTGAATGCAATGAGAAATCAAATAACTTTTGTGTACTTTAAAATGAAAAATCTGCCATTAATGCACATCATGTAAACCAGGCTATCACTTCAAAATTTGCAACTCAAGTTCTGCTAACATTCAACATGTGCAATCTTGCACATAGGTAACTCTAAACTCCAAAAGCTTAAGCCCATAGGTGCATACTCTGAGGATGAGTATACCAGCCACACAGGGGTCTACAACTAAATTATCTCCCCCTATGACCCTGAGGGCCATTCATGCAAATGTAGAGGGTGCATCCACTGGGGAAGAATCCAATACATTCTCATCAGTATTTTCCTTCTTTTTCTCTGACCAAATCATGCTCACATCATCTAAGGCTTTGACAAAGTTAACTTCTCCTACGGGATCCAAAACTGGTTCAAGAGTGACAAATGACAAGAGGTATGTCCAGCCTTGTTACAAGAGTGACAAATGACCGGAGGTCTTATATTCCTTGGTGCATTGACATGAGTCACCATTCTACATTGCTTTTTTGTGTGACCATTATAGTTGCATATTTAGCATCTAACATTCTGAGCACTTCTTACATTTGTCTAGGTCTGATTTCTCTGATCTTATTGAATTCTATTCTTCTTACTAGTCTTGCAATTCATAGCTCTATGACCAAACTTGTTGCATGAATAATAGTAACCATTAAAAGGTTTTACCTCTGTATAGTTCCTCACAATGTTTCCATGTTTTTTACAAGAAAAATAGGTGCATTCTACTTTCTTGCGTTCATTCTTAGGTGGTCCACTATTATCTTTGGTTTGATCTTTAGTCTTTTTAGCATCAGTAGAGTCCTTTTGTGAATCCTTTCTTGCTTGCATATTGTCAATATGCTTTTGTGCTTCATTGTATCCAATATAGCTAGTGTCTCCTTTGGCTCTTCTTCCATACAACTGAGATTCTATCAAATAAGAACTAGTGTGTAATTTGTCAATATGATTCTTTACTTCTTTCAATTTAGACTCCAAGCTTTCTTTTCTATTTCTTAGCTCCAAGATTTCCATGTATGCTTTCCTTAGTTCTTCATTTAGCTAAAGGTTCTCTTTGATCTGTTCATCATAGACTACCTGATTATTAGTCAGCTTATCATCAACCTCTTCAAGTTTTTCTTTTAAGGAAATGTTTTCTTCATTGAGCTTCTTGGCCATTGTCCCTAGATCACTGGTAGAGCATTCTTTCAAATCTTTCCTTAGCTTTTTGATGACTAATTAAGCATCACTGAGTTTGTCCTTAAGTTCTTTAGATTCTCTTTCTGACTTGTCTAGATCTTCAAGAGAAACTTCAAGATTTCTTTTCAGATGTTTCATTTCAACTTTGTCCATGATCTCCTCAAGTGGTTAAACTTCTTTGCTAAGGACCAGAGCTCTGATACCAATTGTTAGGAATGGGAATGCTGAGAGGGGGGGGGGTGGGTGAATCAGTGTTCACTACATTTTAACTTTTTACTTTAATCTGTATGCTAATCATAAATGCTTAAGAACTAAATTAAACATTCACATAAACATGAACATGAAATCAATACATGACACCAATATGATTACGGGGAAACCCAAATAGGTAAAAACCCTGGTGGGACTTGATACCCACTAATATTCTACAATGGTGTTTTGTGATCCCTGTTAGAAGATTGTTTACCCTATTAGGAGTAGCTTTACAATGCTTTAAGTATAGTAGACCTTGTTAAGGGTTGGACCCTGTTAGAAGTCTTTTACAATTGTCTCTATTAGGGGAGAGGATGCACTATCCAAGAGCTCACTACTCAAATGGTGAAGGCTACAACCTTCTGATCTCAGATACACACTATATCTACAGGATGAACTATCACTATGACACTGCTTGTCAGATCAGTTCCTTTTATGCACTGATGCTTTGACCTCTTTCAAAGCTCTAATACATCTTTTGGTGTCTTTGCACACTTCTTCTCTACTTATCACAACTCTATTTCTACTTCCATACTGAATACAATGGGTGCACCTTATATTTATGTGCTCATACAAAATACATAATTAGGTCAGCCCTATAACTAATTACAAACACAACTTCCAAATGAATTGGCTTAAGCATGCTTATAGTTATACATATAAACAAGTCGGTAACCTAAATACAATAGGTGCATAGCCTTTACAACTTTACATTATAATCGCAAACCAAAATGCTAACTGTCAGCTCCATGCTCTGTTCTCTGCTGGCACACACTAGCTATGCAACTTCAACTGATTAGAATTTTGACATATTTGCATATCTACTTATGCACTCATAGAATAAGCATAAGTATAGTCTAACCAACTTAACTTCTAAGGCACATACCATAATTTGTCCGTACACACATGCGTTGATGCTCTAAGCTACTGGAACTCTATATACTATCCAGTCTTCAACACTGAACCAAATTCTAATCTTTACATCTAGTGCGTTGACTCCAAACTACTATATGACTTTGTTTCCATAATGAAAACACTATATATAGTCATATACTTTAGTATATTCAACTTGCCAACATGAAGAAGAAACAAAAAATGAAAACATGAATTGTCTCCTTGATACTGATGTTAGTTATTTTCAAGTACAAAGCCTAAAGGTTGAAGGAAAAGATGAACCTTTACTTTTGTTTGATGATAAGGATAATTTTATAGATCATGATGGTTTATGGAACATGTAATTTGATGGTGCAAGCTCTAAGGAGGGATTTGGTGTAGGTGTGGTTTTAATTACTCCTACTGGAAGGAAATTTAAGTATTCATTTACTTTAATGTTCCCTTGTACAAACAACACTGCAAAGTATGAGGATCTATTAATAGGGCTAAGGTTGGTTTCAAAACATCAAGTCATAAACATTAGAGTGATTGGAGATTCAAAACTTGTGATATCTCAAGTAAGATCCAAATATGCATCAAAGAATGATATACTAAAACAATACAAAATTGTAGTTTTGGATGAGATAGATGGTTTTGATGCTTTCGGTATTGAATGGATGGACATAAGTCAAAAAAAAATGGATGACCTACTTGCAAAAATTTCCTTAAGACCAAATGATAGTACATTTTCTAGAATTTCCAAAATTGAGATTCAATATAGACCTTCTATACCAGACAACATTGAAAATCGACAAGTTTTTGAAGATGATTTGGACATCTCAAGGTTTTTACATTATGAGGCCAATCTTGAGGATAAAGAACTGAATTTCAGTGGGTATGTGGAAACTTCAAATGGTAAGAATATTGTTCTTGGCAAGAAAGTCTTACAATTAAAAATAAACAAGGTCCCAAAGGGTTTGGTTGTTCTTGAGAGAGCATTCGATAATAATGATAGGTTCTTTTCAACAAAAAATGTGGATAAGCCAAAGAACTTAGAAGAAATAAATTTAGGGATAGTTGAAGCTCCAATATATATATATATATATATATATATATATATATATAAGGGGAAAGTTATCTCCCAAAATAAGAAAGTCCCTGATTGATCTTCTTAGGAAATATAAGCATGTCTTTGCATGGTCTTATGATGACTTTGCTAGCAAGTTGACTATACTATTGTATATGACTAAATATAGTATTGTTATTAAGGAAACAAAGTCATATAGTGTTTTGGAGTCAACACACATTATTAGAAGAACATAATTTTCCTAAGAATAGAAGACTGGACAGTTAGTAGAATACTAGAAGGTCAGAGCATCAGCGCATGTGTGTATGACCTAGTTAAGGTATGCGCCCTTGAAGTTAAGCTAGTATGTATGTATTCATGCTAAGTCTAAGAGCACATGATCAAATGAGACCATATGATGAAGATATAGACAGTTGAAGAGGTACAACTAGTGAATGCTAGAACATAACAAAGTATGTAGCTAATTGTTGGTAATTTCATTAGCAATGATAATATTCTTTTGTAAAGGCTATGCACCTATTGTATTTAGGTTGTAGACATGTAATTATTTTTGTATGTAAACACACTTGAGCCAATTCAATTGGAAGCATTGTATGTAATCTATTATAGGCCAACCTAGTTAATTTTTTTGGTAGCGCATATAAATATAAGATGGGTCATTGTAATATGACATGGAAGTTGATATAGAGTTGAGAGAAGTAGAGAAGAAGTGTGCGAAGAGTAGTTAAGATGTCTTAGATATTTTCAAGAGGTAAAAGTATCAGCACATCAAAGGAAGTGATTTGATAAGCAGTGTCATAGCACCAGTTCATCCAACAAATATAGTGTGTATATGAGATCAAAAGGTTGTAGCCTTCACCACTTGAGTAGTGAGCACTACAAAAGTGTGTCCCTACCCCTAACATGGTTATTGTAAAATACTCCTAACAGGGTCTGACCCTTGACAAGGTCATTGTACTAAAATCTTTGTAAAGATCAACTCCTAACAGGGTTGTAAGGTCTCCTAACAGGGATCACAATACACTAGTGCAGATTATTAGTGGGTGTCAAATCCCACTGAGTTTTTTACCTATTTGGGTTTCCCTGTAACCATATTGGTCTTATGTTGTGAATGTTTCTATTGTTTTCATTAAAGTTTATTTCAGTACTCAAGCAATCAGTTGAGTTTCAAGAGTAAAGTAAAAAAGATTAAATATAGTGAACACTGATTCACCCCCCCTCTCAGTGTTCCCATTCCTAACAATTGGTATCAGAGCTCTGGTCCTCAGCAAAGAAGTTTAACCATTTGAGCTAATCATGGAAAAGGGAGAAATGAAACATCTGAAAAAGATTCTTGAAGCTGCTCTTGAAGACCTTGATAGATCTAAAAAAGAAATTAAAGAACTAAAAGAAAAAGTCAATGATTCTCAAGAAGTCATCAAAAGACTAAGAAAATATTTGAAAGATTGTTCAAATAGTGATCTAGGGAAGATGGTCAAAAAGATAAATGAAGAGAACACATCTTTGAATGATCAGATTGAAGAACTGGATGAAAAGCTAACTAACAATCAAGAAGTTTATGATGAACAGATCAAGGAGAACCTTCAACTGAATGAAGAATTGAGGCAAGCAAACATGGAAATCTTGGAGTTAAGAAAAAGAAAAGAAAAGTTGGAATCTTAATTGAAAGAGGCAAAGAATCACATTGATAAATTACACACAAGAAAGGATCTGATTGAATCTTAGTTATATGCTTAGAAAATTCAAGGAGATACCAGTGACATTGGATTCAATGAAGCACAAAATCAGATTGACAACATCTGAGCAAGAATGAAAGCACCAGAAGACACCACAGATGCTAAGGAGACTGGAAGTTAGAATAAAAATAGTATTGAACCATCTAAAGATGAGTGCAAGCCAGTAGATTGAACTTGTTATGCATGTAACAAGCATGGACATATAGCAAGGAATTTTAAAGAGGTAAGACCTTTCAATGGTTATTGTTATTCATGCAATAAATTTGGGCATAGAGCTATCAATCATAAAACAAGTTAGAAGAACAAGACTCAGAATAATCAGAGAAATCAAAATCAAATAAATGCAAGAATTTCTCAGAGTATTACATGTTTGATATGTAATTATAATGGTCACTCAGCTAGATAGTGCAAAATGGTGACTCATATCAATGCGCTAATGAATTTAAGGCCACTAGTTATTTGTCACTCATATAACAAGGTTGGACACAACTCAAAGCTTTGTAGATCAAGAATGAAAAGTCAAGAAAGCCCTAAAAAGCCACAAGAATCAATATTAGATACCGAAGAAGTCAAGTTTGTAAAAGTTGTAGAAGATGTGAGCTTGATTTGGTTAGAGACAAAGAAGGATAAGGTTGATGAGTATGTATTGGTTGCATCTATAGTAGATGCACCCTCTACATCTAGATTAATGACCCCCAGGGTCATAGGTGGAGCTAATTTAGCTCTAGACCCCTGCGTGGCTAGTATAATCACCCTCAGAGTATGCACCTTTGGATTTAACCTTTTGGAGACTAGTAGAACCTATGTGCAAGAGAACACTACCTGATTGATTGCAAAATGAAAGTTGGAGATTTTCAGTGAAAATATGGTTTATGTGGCAAGCATTAATGGCAAAAATTTTCACTTTAAAGTACTTAGAGACTTATAGATCACTCATTGCATTCGAGTTTGAGTGATTGGAGAGCACATTCACCCTAGCAGTTGATTGTGAAGGATTGAAACTTGATTCACCAATGAAGAAGTGTGTTTGATCAGTTGTGAAGCCCTAATCCATTGCGATAATTCAAAAGTTCTTGGAATCCTAATTGAAGTGATAAACAAGTAAGTTATGGCTAATCCTATTGTGTTTGATGTTGCAGAGAAGAAGAGATACATTTTCAAGAGGAACCCTTTCAAATATACCCTAGATTGTTTCGGGGCATTCTCATGAACCCCTATGGGTGTTAGGAATGAATGCTAAATATATCCTATGGGGGTGTATTAGCAACCATTCTGTAGCAGTTTTTTTTGCATTCATGACTTTGATTGTCATTGATGTCAACATAGTGATCTACTAAAGATTAGCAGAGAAGCAAATAATGTTTTAGTATGCACACTTGGGATATTGGAGATGAAGTTATGTGTAGTTGAGGAATTATTCTATGATGTGTTATAAGATCATGGTTAAGAGCATAGACATTAATTCATTTATTTATGGAAGTTATCAATAAATCAGTTGAAGCAGTATTTAGGCAGTGTTCCTGAGTAGTGATTTGTGGAAATCATATGATATCTCCTAATCAGGATCAAATCTGATTATGCACAATTAGAGAGAAGTTGAAGACATTTTGATAGTGACATGGATGAAATTGCAAGATTTGAGGTCGTACAAGTGAAGAATTATATTGATTGGAAGTTTGAGAGTTTTGTGTAATTTTGATGTAACATGTGGAAACTTTTATTTTGTAATTTGTATGTCAACTCATTTGTAATTACTTGAGTATGGTATAAAGGAAGGAATGTATTCCTTGTTGTAGTGTGGAATGTAATGAATGTAAGTGAATTGTGAAAACAAAATTGTTGAAAGAGGATATGTGAAGTACTAAGATCTGGCATTGAGATCTAAAGAAGTAGTTGGTGTGGTTTGGCACAGTCAGAGAAGGAGTATTTGATTGTTTACGTCAATAGTATTTTAGCATTATTCTATTGAGTAATACAAAGATTATTTGGATAGTAAGTTCGGTGATCTTACCCTGAAGCTATTTGGGTAGTGGGTCCTTCTATCTTCCATAACTCCTAACAGAGTTAGAATCTTTTAACAGGGATTCATATGTATTGAATGTATTTCATAGACTCCTAACAGATTCCATCCTCTTACAATGAATATTCATATTAGTGCATCTTTTGTGGGAATCATTCCCACCAGGGTTTACTCTTTGATCAAAAGGTTCCCTAGTCAACATATCTTATGTCATTGTGTTATTGTGCATGTATATCTTTGTATGGTTGTTGATTACATTACTTACATGGTTAAAATCTATTAAGGTTGATAAAAGTTGTATTTATCTGATAACTAATTCATCCCCCCCTCTCAGTTATCTTGGTGGACTTTACTTTCTAACAATGAGTGTTATGCATGTTGAAGACATTTGTGCATACATTTACCATAGGAAGGAACTAGTAGGTCTTGATAGAATTAGAGAGCACATTGAGATTATGATGAAACCAAATAAAACCTTCCTTGATGAGTTCGCACAGTTGGAAAACCATCCCATAGTTGAATGGAGACCTACCTAGAATGGAGATAGCATTCAACACTCTTAGTGTTCACCCTACTTTGTCAAGAAGCATCAGTGTGAGTGAAGATTATGCTAGTAGCAATAGATCTAGAAATGAAGAAGACAGGAAGATTAAAGAAGGTGTTTCCTTCCTTGTAAAGAGAGAACCAGACGTAAGAAATTTTTTTAATGTTGGACTTGTCAAGACTATGGTCATTTTGCATCTAAATGTCCTAAGAGAGTTAAGAAGTATAGAAACAACTTTAATCCTAGAAGAACTAAAGAATGTTATTATGCAAATGATGAAGAACTTGAAGCTAGTTTGGAAAGGACTTTAAGTGAAAGTGATACTGAGAATAATGATGATATAGGATTTGTAGAAATTAAAGAAGAAAATCCTAAAACTGAAATTAAGGAAGAAAAGGCTTTAGTTTCTCAAGTAGAAAAGAAATTTGATTGGATTATAGATAGTGGTTGTTCACATCATATGACTAGAGACATGAAAAAGTTCATAAAGTTTAACAATTATGATGGAGGATTTGTTAGAGTTGGAAACAATGCACCTTGTTTGATTAAAGGTATAGGATCTTTTACTCTTGATGGAAAGACTAATACTGATGATGTTTACTTTGTGGATGGTTTGAAACATAATATTTTTAGTGTTGGACAGCTAGTTGATAAGGGATACCAAGTTTGGTTTACTGAGAAAACTTGTGTGATTAAAGACAAAGATGGAATTTGATTGGTACTGGATCTAGAACTAGAGGTAATGTATTTTAGTTAAATCCTACTAAGATGACATGCTTGATTACTAAGTTGATGATAGTTGGTTATGGCATAGAATATTTTGTCATATAAACTTTGATAACATTGTGAAAGTGAGTACTACACTTGTAGTAAGAGATTTGCCTAAAATTATGAAGCCTACTAACATGATTTGCAAAGAATGTGTGATGGCTAAATAGAAGAGAAGCTCATTTCCTAGCAAGAAGTTTACAATAGCAGAGAAGTTGGAGATTTTTCATACAAACTTGAGTGGTCTTACAAGGACTAGAGGATTCTATGGAGAAATGTATTTTATGATTCTTGTTGATGACTTTACAAGAATGATGTGGATTGCATTTCTTAAAGAAAAATATGAAGCATTTGATAAGTTTAAGATCATTAAGAACAAAGTTGAGAATGAATCTGGAATGAAGATTAAATGTTTGAGATCAGATAGAGGTGGAGAATTTACTTCTAAATACTTTAACATCTTTTGTGAAGTGAATGGTATTAAGAGACATTTTTCAGCCCCTAGGACACCTGAACAAAATGGTATTGCAGAAAGGAGAAATAGATCAGTGACTGAAGCAACAAGAGCTATGTTATTTGAGAATGACTTGGGAAAGATATTCTAGAGAGAAGCAGTGAGCACAGTAGTGTATAAAATGAATAGAGTACAAATTAGAGAAGATGTAGACAAGACACCCTATGAACTATGGTTTGGACATGTAGCATCAGTTAAGTAATTTAGAATTTTTGGAAGCAAATGTTATATTAAGAGAGATGATGACATTGGAAAGTTTGATCCTAGAAGTGATAAAGGTATATTTCTTGGATATTCATTGAAGAGAAAAGCTTATAGATGTTACAATAAGAGAACTAAGACTATTTTTGAGAGTGCAAATGTTAAAGTTGATGAAAAGTTCATAATTTAGGAAAGAATGCTTGATTATGAATTGGATGAAGGAACTCAGCCTAGACCTAATCTAGAGACTACTAAATTATTTTATAAAATTGACAGTGATTTATTGATTGAAAGCCATAGTGAGATCATTGAAGAATAGACACCTAAAGTAAGATCTGAGACAGTGATGCCTAATAGGAATCTATCAAGGAATCATCCTATTGAGAAGATTATTGGAAGTATAGATAGAGGAGTTCAAACTTGAAATAAGGTACAAGAAC
Organism: Chamaecyparis obtusa; assembly: GCA_027943335.1. NCBI lineage: Eukaryota > Viridiplantae > Streptophyta > Pinopsida > Cupressales > Cupressaceae > Chamaecyparis > Chamaecyparis obtusa. The sequence goes on from BSBK01003571.1 coordinate 1,033,742, forward strand.
AGTTATGTTTGGTTTCTAAAATTGAACCTAAATCTACTAGTGAAGCTTGTGAAGATGAACATTGGATTAAAGCTATGAAAGAAGAACTAGATTGGATTGAAAAGAACAAGACATGTGAATTGGTCCCTAGACCTAAAGATAATAATGTTATAGGAACAAAATTGGTATTCAGAAACAAGATGAATGAACAAGGAGAAGTGGTAAGGAACAAAGAAAGATTGGTATGTAAAGGATACTCACAGCAAGAAGGAATTGACTATGAAGAAACTTTTTCACTAGTAGCAAGAATTGAAGTAGTAAGAATTTTTTTGGCTTATGCAGCTTTTAAGAAATTCAAAGTGTATAAGATGGATGTGAAGTTAGCATTTTTGAATGAAGAATTGGAAGAAGAAGTTTATATTGAGCAGCTTGAAGGTTTTCCTTTAATTGAAGAAGGAGACATGGTATGTAAACTAGAAAAAGCTTTATATGGACTGAAGCAAGCACCTAGAACTTGGTATGCAAGATTGGATAAGTATTTTTTGAAATTAGGATTTATAAAAGGCATAGTTGATAGCAACCTATATACAAAAGAAATTGAAAATGGTTTATTGGTTGTAATAATTTTTGTTGATGATATTATCTTTAGAGGAGAGGATGAAGCCAATGATAAATTTGTAGATGAAATGAAGAATGAATTTGAAATGAGTATGATTTGTGAAATGAAATACTTTTTAGGATTGTAGATAACACAAAGAATTGATGGTATCTTTGTAAGTTAGACAAAGTACTTGAATGATTTATTGAAGATATTTGGAATGGAGAACTGTAAACTAGTTGGAACACCTATGGTAATTGGACATAATTTATCTAGCACAGATGAGATTCCTGTGGTGGAATAGAAGAAGTACAAATCTATGATTGGATGATTGCAATATTTGACCCATACAAGAACTAATATAGCACATTCAGTTGGAATTGTAGCAAGATTTCAAGATGAACCTAGAGAATCACTTTATGAAGCAGTAAAGAGGATACTGAGGTACTTAAGAGGCACAGTTGAGTATGGAATGTGGTATGAAAAATCTGATAATTTTACCCTATGTGCATATACAGATGTTGATTGGGGAGGTAGTGTTGATGATAAAAAGATCACCAGTGGCGGAGCATTTTTCCTTGGAGGAAGATTAGTTTCTTGGATAAGCAAGAAGAATAATTGTATTTCACAGAGCACATCAAAAGTAGAGTATGTAGTAGCAACAAACAATTGTAACTAGATAATTTGGATGAAGCAAATGTTGAAGGATATTGGAATAAAATTTGTTGAGCCTATTGTTATACATTGTGATAACACTAGCACAGTTAGTATGTCTAAGAACCCTATGTTAAATTCTAAGAAAAAGCATATAGAGATAAAGTATCATGTAGTGAGAGAGAAACTAGAAGAGAAAGAATTCAGACTTGAGTACATAAGAACAAAGGAGAAGATTGTAGATATATTTACAATGCCTTTGCCGCAGGATACATTTGAGTATCTAAGAGATATGCTTGGGGTTATGGCCCAGCCTACTTTTGAAAAGTGATGGAGATTGTTGCATCCATCCAATGGTATATGAGCTCTATTTTTCTTCTAGACTAGATGGTCGTACTTCCTCTATGGGGGAGTATTTGTATCTAAGCTAAGTTATGACGACTCTAGTGAATGTATTATCTAAACAATGTCTTTTGACATTGAAGTTGTTGTTGACATAATGATGAAACATCTATCATTGGTGTCAATGGGGGAGAAGTATACATGAAAAATCATCTAAAACATCTATTGGAGAGAAATGAATAGGTAAAAAAAGAAAGATTTGATTGATGAAGAAGACTTGAACCATTTTCAGAGCAACAGTGTTGCAACATTGGATTTATGGAACTTGGATATTTTTTCATCTATGTTTCCATCAATGCCAATGGGGGAGATTGTTAGGAATGAATGCTGAATATATCCTATGGGGGAGTATTAGCATCCATTTTATAGTAGTTTTTGTTACATTCATGACTGTGATTGTCATTGATGTCAACACAGTGATCTACTGAAGATTAGCAGAGAAGCAGACAATGTTTTAGTATGCGTACTTGGGATATTGAAGATGAAGCTATGTATAGTTGAGGAATTATTATATGATGTGTTATAAGATCATGGTTAAGAGTGTAGATAGTAATTCATTTATTTATGGAAGTTATGAGAAAATCAGTGGAAGTAGTATTTAGGCAGTGTTCCTGAGTAATGGTTTGTGGAAATCAGATGATATCTCCTAATCAGGATGGAATCTAATTATGTGCAGTTAGAGAGCATTTTAAGACATGTTGATAGTTACATGGATGATAGCACAAGATTTGAGGTTGCACAAGTGAAGAATTATATTGATTGGAAGCTGACAGTTTTGTGTAATTTTTATGTAATGTGTGGAAACTTTTATTTTGTAATTTGTATGCTGACTCATTTGTAATTACTTGAGTGTGGTATAAAGGAAGGAATGTATTCCTTATTTTAGTTTGGAATGTAATGAATGTAAGTGAATTGTGAAAGTAAAATTGTTGAAAGAGGATATGCAAAGTACTAAGATCTGGTATTGAGATCTAAAGGAGTTGGTGTGGTTTGGCATAGTTAGAGAAGGAGTATTGAATTGTTGAGGTCAATAATATTTTGGTATTATTCTATTGAGTAATACAAAGATTAGTTGGATAGTGAGTTCAATGATCTTACCCTAAAGTTTTTTGGGCAATGGGTCCTTCTATCTTCCATAACTCCCAATAGAGTTAGAATCTTTTAACAGGGATTCAAAATATCTTAACATGGATTCATATGTACTGAATGTATTTCATAGACTCCTAATAGAGTCCATCCTCTCACAAGGAATATTCATGCTAGTGCATCTTTTTTGGGCATCATTCCCATCGGGGTTTACTCTTTGATCAAGAGGCTCCCTAGTCAACATATCTTGTGTCATTGTGTTATTGTGCATGTATATCTTTCTATGGTTGTTGATTACATTTCTTACATGGTTAAAATCTATAAAGGTTGATAAAAGTTGTATTTATCTAATAACCGATTCACTCCCCCCTCTTAGTTATCTTGGTGGACTTTACTTTCTAACAATGGGTGTTATGCATGTTGAAGACATCCATGCATACATTTACTATAAGAAGGAACCATTAGGTTTTGATAGAATTAGAGAGGACATTGAGATTATGATGAAACCAAATAAAACCTTCCTTGATGAGTTTGCATAGTTGGAAAACCATCCCATAGTTGAATATGCTATGACATATGAGTTCTATGAATCGGAGTGGATCAAGATCATGTTAAGAAGAGTTCATGAGGACCTATTTTGGATAGGTGAAGTCCTAGTAAGAATCACAAGAGGCCTAATTCATGAAATGATAGGACTTTCAAGGACATGTGTCATTCTTCCTACAAGAAAGGATGAGATAAAACTAGTAGAACAGACATGTACGTCAAGAAGTGATAGGCATAGAATGAAAATTGAGCCTATAGAGGAGAAAGACATCAAATTGATGTCTATGATACTAGGGTATAGGTTTCAACACACCAAGAAGGTGAATAGTGTGTTAGCAGCCACTCTTCTTGTAGCAATGAGACTTGTGAGAGAAAATGATGAGTTCAATCTGTGGGATATTTTGCACACACAAATGATAGACAATATTAGAGCCATTAAGCATGACAAGACCAAAATATTCAGGTTTAGGTCTTTGATCATATACATGTACTTCCACATACTTGGAAAGGTGTTAGATTTGTATTTAGACAAGAGTATTCCTACAATGCCACAGATATCCTTTAAGGCATCTACTAAAAGTACATTGAAGGATTATGTAACACTAGAATTGAAGACATTCAGGGCCAAAATATAGATGAGATACAAAATACTAGAGAGAATTGTTGAGAAATACAAAGACACCATTTGCTTCATGGTAGAAATTGACACAACTTGTATGGAAGTAGTGGAGCCTAGAACAAAGTGGATTCATCCACTTGGATATGAGGTTGAGGAACCAATCCTAGAAGCATATGCATAATTATTGCTATCAACATCTAAGGATCCTAATGAACCAAGATAGGGGACTTATGAACAAAAGACAAGAGAAGTTGATGTAGTTTTGAACAACATAGCAACTAAGAGGAAAGTAGCTAAGGTTACTTCTAAGATACCCAGAATTCATGGAGTAACACATGAAGATTGTTGGAGCTTTTCCCTACAAGACAAAACTTGAATAAATATATAGGCTTGATTCTTAGATTGTGCACTCAAGTTTGATAAGAAACAGTCCAATTGATGAGGATTGAAAGGAATCCTCCTTCTTCTTTGAGCTCCACATCACTCAGGTGAGTACTACCTTATTTACAAACTCAAGACATCTCATGACAAACAATAGGCCTACAGATATATTATTATGGAATAGCTTTCAGACTCTTATAGGTATCCTATACCCCAATGAAACCATGAACTTATGCAATAGCCCTACTTGCATGAAATGAATCTGAAAGACTAGAAACCTATCCTAACAACATGAAAGGGAAAGGTGGTGCTTTATGTAAATATTTTGGGTTTTGGGTTGAATGGCCCCCTGAAATACCCTAAGTATCTCATAGACCAGTGCCTTATCCAATGGGCAACAAAGTCAAATACCTCACTGCAATAGAGAGCTATGAAACAAGAAAGAAATATATCCTAATATGTTGATGCCTTACATCATTCAGACCTCACTTCAACAATCCACTTGTGTACCCAAATATGTTATCACCTATTCAAAGGATTTTAACCCTCCCCTTAGAAGAGACCTATAAACAAGGAATACATTAACCAAGATCTACCAGAAGACAAGCATGAGACACCCTTGATACCCCAACTCATACATATCTAAAAACCAATCTTGAACTCAGTTATCTCTGTGAAGACAAATCCGTTGCAAACACATGGGAAGTGCAAATGGAAAGACCAAACATCCTTGATGTTGTAATCAACAAGTTCAAGATTCAAATGGAGGCAATTTGACAACAGTATGAATATATTGAAATCTTATACATAAGACAAACTATTACAACCTGTATTTTATTCTCCAAACCAGAGAGGAAAGAGGGAACCCTATATGCAGAGAAGAAGGAAATATTTACAAGGCATAAAAGTCAACCATCCAACCACTACAAAATATAACTTCTTGCAATATATACCACCACTAATCATCTTGGAATCCCAAAAAACAAGATGCAACAAGCCTCGGATGACTAGGGCACAAATAGGGTTTTCAACCACCCTGCCAATCAGGATTCAATTAGGAATTTATTACAGGGGAGAAAACCAAGCAACTGGGTCTAAAATAGATCCAAGAATGATCTCCATAAATGATAATTCTAAGTTGTGTATCGAAGACCATGAATCTATCATGCATATCAATCTATTCAGCCACCTACAACATGCCTCAAGAAACAAAATTCACCCATTTATTCATGGTATAGACCCCTGCAATCATCATCAAACTCTGGACCACCCTGCAACAATAGGCGCTACCAATTTTACCAATTCTAGCTGCCCAAGCATTAAAAACTAGTGATTTCTATCATAGAAAACCCCTTAGAAAATTTGAATTTGAACCTACAATGGTTAGTCAACAAGTTTAAAACATGACCATTAATATCTTTTATTTCCCAAAAGATCAAGCGATTCTTATTAATTACTTAATATTCAATAAACACTTTGAAAAGTCCTCGACCTTGTCATCAATCAACAACCAATGAAAATTGAGCAAGTCAGCACACCTAGCAACATGGTCCCACTACATCATTATCCCTTTCACCAATGAAAATCATGCATGTCAGCTCCAACTATCAGAGGACCCACCCATTGTCACCTGAGAATAAAGTAAGATCTACGGCTAGTGTAAGACCTCATAATATTGACAAAACCCATGAGAACTTATGCCAACCATAGATCTTTTGCAAATGTCAAAGCCCTCAAAGACATGCTAGAAACCCTGGTCCCACTAACAACTACCAAATCACTACTTAGCAACCAATAAGAAACTACCATTTGTGCATGTGTGGCAATGGATCCACTACCCATCGGCATCTAATCAGATGGTGGGTGCATGATCGCAAGGGGGAAGAATATTCCTTGCAAACATACACTGATCGTCGATCTAAATATCTAACATTAGGTCCCACTAACAAGCTCCAAGTCACATTCCCATGGCCAATGAAAATCTACCAAGATAGGATGATTGAGCAAACAAGGACCCACCACGCACAAGTTGCAACACGTTGGAAGATCGCGTAATTGTCACATGATCTCATGGGGAAGGAATATTCCATGAGATCATACACTTGTTGCTAGATTGAAAGGGGACTAAATTGTTGGGCCCACTGGGATAGATGGCACCCTATCACTATACCACATGTCAGAACTTTTGACAACCTGTAGTCTAATAGATTAATGATAGCCACATATTTTAAAGGGGCGACACTTTTGGAAATATTAAAGCAGTAGAATTAGGAAAAATTAAAAGGGGGCCCTGACATAAAACCTAACCGCATAACATAAAAGATGGTCATTTTAAAAGGCACACGTGGATTAATGACTTAAGTGATTGGAAAATGGTAATGATGAAATATAACAAGCCAGGACAAATTAGGGATTTTTCTCTCCAACAGCTAGATTTTTTAAATTTTTGACCTAGGGTTTAAGCTAGAGATATAGAAAAACCTACAGGGACCAGAGCAAAGACAACAAAGCCATGAAAATTCTTGTAGGTGCTAACAAAGACCTTGAAAAATAAAGACAAGAAAATATTGCTCTGGAAATTGAGAGCACATCTGTAGTAGAAGTAGAATATGATGATCCTAAGATGAAAAGGGTTAAGATTGAGAAAATCGATGAACCAAAGGATAAATAGGACAAAATAGATGTTATCCCTCCTACACCCACATAAACAATTGATCTTATAGCTCCTCCTAAGTATAAGGAAATGTCCAAGAGGAAGAAGGAAACCGGCACTAGTCACCCATCCTCACGGGTAACAAGAAGTAGGAAGACTACTCAAGCACCTCTAGAGGTAGGTTTCAAACCTAGTCTTAAAGTGTTGAGTAAAAGGATTGTTGATGAAGGAATATTGGATCAAATAGGAAATTTTTATGAGAAATACAGTGAAATTGACAAATCAAAGATTCATGGCATGATCATAAAACATAAGATCAAGTTCAAAAAAATAGTCTTGGAACTGAAAATAGTCATTCTGAACAATGTTTGGAACATCTTAGAATCCTTGAAGAAACAAGCTATGGAAGAAGATCATAGGATAAGAGAAAACATTCTAGATGAAAGTATACCCATGTGTTCCTTAGAAGAGAAAACACTATTGCTAGATTTGGTAAAGCCACATCTACAGACAAAGCTAAGATCACTACACATAATGGACACGAACTTTGAATTGACAACCAAATAGATAGAGAAATCTTTTGAGAAGGTTTTCTTGAACAGACACATGTATCCACCCACTACGCCCTCAATATAAGTGCCCTATAAGGAAGTCAAGGTGGCAAAGCCCACTAATGTACCAGTGATAGGTCCTTAGGACTCGGTGCTTGTAGTTGTAACACATACAAAGGAAGTAAAGTCTACACCCATGACAGAGACACTAAAATATAACACTATCATCATTGATAATATAGAGATAGCCATGGTGACCATAGATAGAGACCTGTATAAGTTTGAGGAAGCTTTTGTGAGCACACAAGAAGTTGAAATTCTATGCAGTGACAATTCACTCAAGATACTAGAAGAAATACTAATAGAAGATCTCATAGGTAAAGAAGAAGAGAAAGAGATAGAAAAAGAGACAGAAAAAGAGGAAGAAAAGGTAGAAGAGAAGATAGGAGAAGAAGAGGTAAAAGGAAGTGAATCAATAGATGAGCCATGTATTGAGATGCAAATCAGAGAAAGAAATAAGTAATGGATAGTACTCCTATCACTCCATTACCCTCAACATCATTATTGTCAAGTTTGACACCTTACACCATTAGTTTGGACTCTTGGGGAGAAGAATACCTAATCAAGATTAGTGTCTTAGCTATGGAGAAAGAAAAAGAAAAATAGGTAATGAGTAACCCCCTATTTGTTGAATCAATGAACATTATGAATAGTTTATTACCTTCAGACAAGAAAGTTTCTAAGATCCATTTAGTTGATGATGTAAGAACAATTCTTTCAAACTTAAAGACTAATTTTTCTAGCTTGGAAGAATCTACATCCCTAGTTGCAGAAGAGAAATACATGAAGAAGAGGCTAAGTGAATTGGTTAGCAACTTTACATTTGACCTAAGTTCACAAAAGATTTCTCAAGCATCTTTGAAGGAGTTTGTAGCAAAGGGAAAGAAAATCATTATTGATTGTGTGAACTAGGATAAGCTGACTGGTGATCATTACAAGAAAATCCAAGAGGTAGAAGAAATGATAGAAAATGTAAGGAAATCAGTAGAAGACCCCTCCACTGATGTGAACATGTGCAACAATGTATACCAGGGGTAGTTAGACAAGATAGAATAGGCTAAAAAATAGATGTCTAAGATAAGGGCAAGGCAGACACAACTCAGGAATGCTCTTGTGCCCTCTCTAGATGTACTTAATCAGAACATCAAGGAGATCGATGCCACCATGGTGACATATGATCAAGGTACTAGCACATATTTGGAGAACATGGAGAAGTTGTAATATTCCTTATGCACCCATCTATAGATTGTCAATGCACTGATTGCATTTTGGAAACAAGAGGTCCACAATTTGCAAATTGCATATCTAGATGTACTTTCTTTGTAAGTACTTATAGAGATATAGTTTTTGAAGCATGTTTGTCATTAATATCAAAGGGGGAGTATTGTGTATAGAATATGGATTCCTAGAATCTTATATGTAAAGAAGATGTTTAGTACAGAGTCTAAGGGAGATATAAGATAAAGTATGTTACAATGTTTTTGTATAAGGGTACAATTAGTAATTTTTCCATATTCCTTTGTTGCCATCAATGACAAAGGGAGAGATTTTCGGAAAGTTTACTATACTCTTTTATATAACTAAATATAGAGTTTTCATTATGGCAACAAATTCATATAGTATTTTGGAGTTAGCTCACATTATCAAAAGATCAAAATTTTCCTAAGTATAGAAGACTGGATAGTTAGTAGAGTACCAGAAGGTTAGAGCATCAGCACACATGCATATGGCCTAGGTAAGGTATGTGCCCTTGAAGTTAAGCTGGTATGTATGTATTCATGCTAAGTCTAAGAGTGCATGATCAGATGAGACCATATGACAAAGATACATATAGTTGAAGAGGTACAACTAGTGAATGCCAGAACATAATAGAGTATGTAGCTGACTATTGGTAATTTAATTAGTGATGATAGTATTTTTTTGTAAAGGATATGTGCCTATTGTATTTAGGTTGTAGACATGTACTTATTTTTTTATGTAAACAATCTTGAGCCAATTCAATTAGAAGCGTTGTATGTAATCGGTTATAGGCTGACCTAGTTAATTGTTTTGATAGTGTATATAAATATAAGATGTGCCATTGTAATATGACTTGGAAGTTGTTATATAGTTGAGACAAGTAGAGAAGAAGTGTGCAAAGAGTAGTTAAGATGTCTTAGAGCTTTGCAAGAGGTCAAAGCATCAGCGTATCAAAGGAATTGATCGAACAAGTAGTGTCACAGCACCAGTTCATCCAGCAAATATAGTGTGTATCCAAGATCAGAAGGTTGTAGCCTTCACCACTTGAGCAGCGAGCTCTAGGATAGTGTGTCCCCACCCCTAACATGGTTATTGTAAAAAAATCCTAATAGGGTCTGATCTTTGACAAGGTCACTATACTAAAAGCTTTGTAAAGATCAACTCCTAATAGGGTTACAAGGTCTCCTAATAAGGATCACAATACACTAGTGCAGATTATTAGTGGGTGTCAATTCCCACTGGGGTTTTTACCTATTTGGGTTTCCCCATAACCATATTGGTGTTATCTATTATGAATATTTCTCTTATTTGCATTAAAGTTTATTTCAGTACTTAAGCAATTAGTTGAGTTTCAAGAGTAAAGTAAAAAAGATAAATTATAGTGAACATTGATTCACCCCACCCTCTCAGTGTTCCCATTCCTAACAAACCTAAAATCCTATAGTCAAGATTTGTTTCAACATGACATTCCTTTGAAATAAGGAACAAATCCTATCACAAAAAAGTTAAGACTTGTGAACCCTACTTTGGCCCCAAAAATGCAAGAAGAATTATAGAGAATGAGTGATGTAGGCATCATTCAACCTATCAAGCAAGGAAGAAGAATGGAGACATTAGGCTTTGTGTTGACTTCAAAAATTTGAATATGAACTCATTAAAAGATAATTATGGATTGTTGAATATGGAGGCCATGTTACAAAGAGTTACTGGTTCAGAGTTGATGTCTATGATGGATGGGTTTTTAGGCTATAACCAAGTTATTGTCAAGGATACTAAATAATTTAAAATTTCATTTACTACTCAATGGGGTGCATATGTATATGTCAGGATGCCTTTTGGTTTGACAAATATTGGGGCTACTTTTCAAAGAGCCATGGATGTGGCATTTGCAGATTTCATCAAGAAGTTTTTTGTGATATATCAGGATGACCTCATATCATACTCAAAAAAGGAGGATCAACATTGTGGCCACCTTGAAAAAAAATTTGTGAGAGCTCTAGAGTATGGAGTATCTTTGAACCCAAAGAAATGTTCTTTTGGGGTAATAGAAGGTAATCTTTTGGGTCACATTGTGTCTAAGGATGGAGTTAGAATTGACCCTGAGAGGGTAATTGCAATTGACAAAGTACCATTGCCAAGAAATGTCAAAGGAATTCAATCTTTCTTTGGATAGATAAACTTTGTTAGAAGATTTATTCCAAATTTTGTCAAGACTAGTCTCCCTATCTCCAAGATGTTGAAAAAGGATGCAAAGATGAACTGGATTGAAGAAGCAAGGAGGGCATTTTCTAAAATCAACCAAGAAATCAAGGATGCACCTATCCTGAGGACACCAGATTATAGTAATGTTGGAAACTACAATTGAAGCAATTGTTGTATTGTCATTGATGTCAAACCTTAATTGGTAAGACTATTGCTATTTAAGAAAGTACTATAACTATTTGAGTGTTGCTAAGGGGATAGGCAAGGTTGGTAACAACAACACCTAAGGAAAGGTTGAGTTATCTTGATACTTCAATGAGTACTTGACTATGTGGCACAATGATAAGACAATGTATTGTTTATCTAAGTAAGAATGAAGACTAAATTGGTAGGCTTGACCGAGCATAAGTGAAGAAATCTAGTTTAAGCCAAGTGTTGTTTGTGTCGACTAAGCTAGTGAATACCGAGTAAAAATAGAGTTGATTGAACACCAATTAATTGCCGAGGAAGATAGTGTTAGCTGAGGGAACAATTTATGTGGTGACCGAGCTTTCTAGAGAAAATTGAGAAGTTGGACACAGTATTGACCGAGCGTCAGTATTTTGCATTTGTTGAAGAATTCAGATTCTTAGCTAACATCATTGAATTCTTGAATTATGTAAAATGTGTTGACTTTATTTATTGATTGTATGAAAGCATTTAATGCATTGTAAAACATTTTATTGTAAATCTTTAAGAGATTTGAGATATTTCAAAGATAAGCCAAAGAACATAATGTAGGATGGATTCAATGAATCTGACCTAACCCTAAGATCTACAAAGGAGATTAAGCTGCAAAAGATGTATTGACTTAATAGAGGTAGTATAAAGGAAACCTAAGAAAGAGGTTGAAGGCATGGAAAGAAGTGAATGCTAGAAGTATTGTTATTGATTGTCTAAGAAAAAAAGGCTGAAGGAGAAGTGTTGTGATCACTTGAAGGGTCCCGAGAAGATCAGTGATGGAGATGGAAAAGGTTCATAGTCAATAAGCCAACATATGTGTACGAAATTGGATTTGATATTTGCAAAGCGAGTTATATGTTTCTTAGATCAATATTAGTGCTACTTTTTAACCATTGTAATAGTCAAAATCCTTTTAACAAAGGTTGACCTAAAAGTCATAGGTATAAATCATTTGAACAAGGTTGCATTCTAATGGAGTGTATTTAAGTCCTATAACAAGGTGCACTTTTAACAGAGTGGTTGAAATCCTTTAACCGAGTCACACCTGATAGTGTGTTTGTAACCTTTGACAGGGTTGTCTTTTCACCGAGCTCACTTTAGAAGAGTGAACATAAAAATAACATGTTCCAAAGTGGTTTTTCCCAAATTGGGTTTCCACTATAAATCTTGGTGTTGATACTTGTGTGAATGTTTTTGTTTGAAAATTTATGTGTTTTACAAGTTAGATGCTATTGGATAAGTGGACTGCACTATTATATGTTTATGTTATGCAATTAGTAATGACCGAGTAGGTATTGGTTATTAGATCTGATTTGTTAAAGAGTTTGAAAGATTGTTTTATACATCTATACCTAAGAAAAACTTATTCACCTCCCCTCTCTATTGTTCTAAATCATATTAAAAATTGATATTAGAGCTATTGGTGCTTACAAAGAACAAGTTTGAAGGTACTTGAAGAAAATGATGAAGATGTATAAGAAGGAGGTACCTAAGCTAAATAAGGAAAACTTTCCTATATGGAAAAGTTTGATGAAGCTGCATCTGGCTGGTATTGGTGATTCTACTAAGTATTACATTAAACATGACTATGTCACACATGTTGCACCTCTGACTGCCAAGGAAATGAAAGCCAAAAAAGAGCACAACCAAGCAATGTTGGAGATTGTGTATGCCCTAAGTTATCCAGAATTTGAAGACATCAAAGACTGCAGTACCACAAAGAAAATGTGGCACACCCTTTCAAGCATTTATAGTGGTGATGTGAATGTGTTGAGAGAAAAAGCCGAGAGCCTAAGAGGTAAATTTGATGAAATGAGAATACAAGAAGGTGAGAATATTGCACAATATTGTGGTAGAATAAAAGAAGTTGTGAATGCTATTAGAGGAGAAAATGGAACTATTGAGGATGAATCTGTAATAGGAAAGGTATTGAGAACTCCGCATCCTATCTATGGAATCAAAATTTCTACAATCCAAGAATCTAGATGTAACTCTCCTAATGTCCTTACTTTAGAGAGTTTGGTTGGCAAGCTTACTACTTTTGAACTTTCTAACTATGATAACTCCACTGTTGGTAGTATTGAATCTAATTTCAAGTCTCAGATGGTTTTGAATAAGTCAAAGAAGGAAAAAGAAAGATGCATTAGTGAAAGTGAAAGTGAAAGTGATAGTGACAGTGGCACATCTGATGAAGAACTTGAGGATCTAGAAGCTCTTATGGCTAGAAGACTGAAAAGGGGAAAAGGAAGGTACAAAGGTAAACTCCCTATTATATGTTTTTCATGTAATAAAGTTGGTCATATAGCTACTAGATGTCCTAATAGGGATAATAAGGATGAAGAAAGAGGCAACAAGAAAAAAGACAAAAGAGAAGATAGAGGTTACTAAAGATACAAAGACTACAAAGGGAAAGGTAAGAAATCCTGCTACATTGCTGAAGAAGAGACTGACACTGATAATGTTTTAAATTGAAGTTGTCTATGTTGCAATGAAAGATGAATCTGATGAGGATGAGAAGACTACATTAATATCTTATGTGAACAAAAATGTTAAATGGATTATTGATAGTGGTTGTTCACATCATATGACTAGAGATAAGAGTAAGTTTGATACTTTAAACCATTATAAAGGTAGGAGTGTAAAGTTTGGAAATGATGCACCATGTCCTGTTAGAGGAAAATGATTGATTAAGCTGACTGATAAGATCTCTTGTGAAAATTCTTATTGGGTTAAGGGTCTTAATTATAATCTACTGAGTGTTGCACAACTTAATAGCATTGGCTATCAAGTGGAATTTCATCATAGGAAGGCCAAAATATTTGATGCCATAGGTGAACTGATTAGAAGTGGAGAACAGACAAGAGGTAATTTGTTCTATCTAGACCTATCTAAAGAAACATGTATGATGGCACAACTTGATGATATTTGGTTATGGCATAAGTGGCTACATGTCATGTTAACTTTGATAATCTGGTAGAAATTAGCAAGAAAAAGAAAGTGAGAGGTCTACCTAGATTGAAGAAACCTAAGAATGTAATGTGCAAAGAATGTCAGTTGGGTAAGATGACTAAGTCTAGTTTCAAGAGAAAAACCTTTACTTCAAAGAATGTCTTAGATTTGGTTCATACTAACCTTTATGGACTGATGGGTGTACAAATTTATTATGGTGCTAGATATTTTATCTTGTTTGTTGATGATTATACCAGAATGATGCATGTAATGTTCTTAAAAGAAAAATTTGATGCTTTTCAATTTTTTAGGTGGTATGTGGCTAAGGTTGAAAAAGAGACAGGTAAAAACCTGAAGTGTCTGAGATCTGACCGAGGTGGAGAATTCACATCAAATGAGTCCAATCTATTTTTTAATGATAGAGGGATCAAAAGATAGATGTCTGGACCTAGAACTCCTCCACAGAATGGTATAGCAAAGACAAGGAACAGATCTATCTTAGACTGTGCACAAACATTAATGATTGAAAAGAATGTTGCATAGAAGTATTGGAAAGAAGTTGTAAGTACAACTATTTATACTCTTAATAGAGTACAGATAAAAAAAGGTACAAATCTAACACCTTATGAATTATGGCATGGGTATGCACCGAATGTAAAATACTTTAGAATCTTTGGAAGTAAGTGCTACATATTGACGGATAGTAGGAATGGAAAATTTGATGCTAAAAGTGATGAGGGTATATTCCTAGGCTATTCCACAAAAATTAAAGCTTATAAGTGTCTGAATTCTAACACTGTAATGCCTCGTCGAGGATCTCTTGACACAAGGACATAATTACACAACAAAACATGGAGAATAATTTTTTTTTTAACAATAAAGTAATAAAATATTATCTCATTTGATTTATGTAACATAAATAGAAGTCAATAGAATGAAGAGATTATACTACATGTCATGTTCAAATAACAAATGGTTATCATTACATACCTAAATGTCATTGCCTTACTTTTGCATTATGACCACCATGTCCAACACCTATAACTACACACATGTCTATACAACTAGGTGTAAATATAGATGCATGATCATAGATAAACACTTTATTGATATCTTAGCTAAGAGAATCATTATTAAGAAGAACTGAAATCATTTCATTAGAACTTAAAGACAAACCCTAAGGGACTAGACCTAAGCCTCAAGGGCTCATCATTGATGGCCTTGCCTACATTCACGCTTAGAGATTTTGTAGTTCAACTCTTCCAATATAACTATCTATCTATAAGATCATAAAAAAAAATGGGTACACAACCCCTTCTAGGGTATCTATTTATCTAGGCTTGACATAGGGAAAAGTTACACATAAATCTCCTCATGAGGTCTACTTAAAGATTTAAATTCAAGGAAAAGAAATGACACTAAAAAAAAATATAAATAATATCCTCAACACCATGCCTACAAAACTATGTATTTGTACAAGTTGAGTTACCTAATTCTTTGACAACCATAAAGAATATACCTAATAATGGTGAAAACCAATAAGAATATTGAAGTCTTATATAACTCATAAAGACAACATGCAAATGAGAGATAAGATAAAAACACTCTTCTTTTAAAGAGAGAAACTTAGAATAAGAACTAAAGACTCTCTTGGGTATGAACGACTCTTAAGCCATTGCATATAAAGCTCAAATCATTAAATCATATACAAGAAGTAAATAAAATAAGAGGGTTTACTATCTTTTAAAGCTTCATTATTAATGAACTAAGGCAAGTATTATAATCTTGAATATAATTAAACATGAATGCTTGTGACTACCCTTTACCTATAAAATAGACATAAATATGGACTTACTAATCTCCTATTTTTTTTCTTTTTTCTTTTTTTTTTTTCTGAAGACCGGATGATCTGTCCCCCTCTTGTACTGCTCTCCTCAACCATTTTCAATAATGCATCTTGGAGACTGTTATAGCAAAAGTAACGGTTACTTCCTAAGATGTCATGTCTCTTCACACACACCGTTTTGAGACTTAGTTAATTTATATTTCTCATTAATTGGTATTTCTTAACTCTTATTAATGTCTATGTAGTTGCAGAAAAAAAATGATATTTCAATAAATATTTATGAATCATTATATTACATCCTTTAAAATTACTATTAGAGACTATTATATTTCTACCAATTTTACCATTAATCTACTTATATCATCATAATTATTCATCTTTAATAGGTGTTCTTTGTATATATAGTTATATTTACATCTACACACAAATAATAAATATTGAAATGAGAGAATAACATAAGCATTGTTGTTTACCACTCCATCTTAGAATATGATTCACTCTTTCATTTCTTGAATGTAAATACATGGTTACTAATCATATATATAATTCTTTAATCAAAATAGTTTAAGATGCATCACTTATATCTTTAGGTAGTATGAATATTGGTATATATTATATATTATATATGTATATGTATTTATATGCTTGTATATCTATATATATATATATATATATATATATATATATATATATATATATATATATATATATATATATATATATATATATATATATATATATATATATATATATATATATATATATATATATATATATATATATATATATATATATATATATATATATATATATATATATATATATATATATATATATATATATATATATATATATATATATATATATATATATATATATATATATATATATATATATATATATATATATATAATTTCAATTAAAACTAGATGTTTATATAGAGAAAATAAGAATGGTCAACTAGATTCTAACTCTTCTTATTCAAGTAAAGATCTACATTATCATTATCATAGGTTAAACATATACCCAAGCTAATAAACTACTAGAAAAGATGGAGGTTTCACTTACAAACATAACTCCTTATTATATTTGATTTGGAGAGGCACTACATCCTTCCACCCTTAAGGATTGACTTACTCCTGGAAGTCAGAAATGTTGAAGAAATACATCACACATTAGATCTTAAACACATTTTAACTAATATCACATGTATAACTAATCGTTAAATCCATGCACTATAAAGATAATAATCCTCATGATATGGTTAAGCATAAAATATATATCCCAATCAATTTTATTATCACCAACAAGGATAAATTCAACTTGATCTAACATCAGTACGAATAGAATTTTCCCTTTACTTAGAGACTAAGAACCAAGGTAAATAGCTTGAACCACTCAATTTTCCTTAAAATATACCAAAATGTTACAATTTCCTTCTCTTTCAATACATATAAATCAAATTTTTACTTGCATCCAACACAATGATATATTTCAATCTAATATAAAACATTGAGCATATCCAAATGTGCCTCATAAACAATCATATCATTCCAAATCACTAGGATTACACATCACAAGGATCAGGAGTGGATATGCCTCTTCGAACAAGCTCTCACTCAAAGATACAATACCAATCTCATTTATATCCAAAATCCATAATCAATACCTCACATAGTGACTTGATGGTGTCTTCGGCCTTTGTCATGAAGACCCTCCATAGAAGTCCACATGTCATATCCCTCATTTGTGTAAGGTGGTTAGCCTCCAAGGAACATACACCACACATAGGAAGGTAATGGATTCTAGCTACATAATAGCCTCACATACCCCCATCCTCAAGGGTTCCCTATGTCTACTTCCTTGTATACAATCACCAAGTCCACCTCATGCATCCTTAGTGAGGAATAAAAACACAACACAAGACCAAAATTATGAAAGAAGATAGTTTAGCCATTGAAGATCAACAATAATAATAAATAAAATAAAATAGAATTATTAATCTTAACAATAAGATAAGAAGAATCCAAGATAAATTTCATAAGTCTTGGCTAAACTATTATAGAAAAATATAAGCAAATTGTTGGTCTATACAATCGAAGATAAAATAAATTCACCATAAATTGTACATCACATCACTATGTGACTATATCTAGTCACCTCATGAGGAAGGAGAGAACAACATCCAACTATCGCAATAGACCTTCATGTGGTTGGGCCCAGGCAACACTACCCGCATGGCGTAGGGGGTTCACCTCGGCAACACCCCTACATCAAATGGTGCAAAATAAGCATGCCAAGCCACCTGGCATGACCATACACCAAGTGGAGTAAGGACACTCTAGTCGTATGTTGCATGGTAGTGTTCCTTGTGGAGTAGGAACACATAGGACACACCCCGCGTAATGATGTCTCTCATAGATCATCATCATAGCCAGAGGTATACATGGCGTGGGCCCACCCATATGCCTACCATGTCTACAAATCAAGAATCCATGGGTGCCCCTCTACAAACATGCAAGCATCACCAATATACTCTGCATCGAGTAGGAAACAAAATACATACATATACTGCACCTTCATGTAATCATGTACGTGGCATCATGTTCTCAATCTCAGCTCGCTATCATCAGCAACATGACATCATCACCTCACACTATGTCAGAAGAATAGTGGGGCGTCGCATCATATTCATTGCATCATGTCGGAGCATGTGTAAATACAGTATCCATCATGACATGGGATAACATAATCTCCCTCCACATGCTAGACCACATAGAAATGTACATATCCATAAATCATATATCTCCTCATAGAGGCTCATATCAAGTACTAGTATTGTGCTCGAGAACTATGGAAATTAGGATAAACACTTATGAACCAAATGTTTAGGTTCCTCATAAGGGGAAGCATAGTTTACTCTTTTCCCTCAAGTAGTGGAAGCTAAGGTCACTTTGAGCCACCATTATACATACACCACATAAATATCTGATGAAATGATGCTACTACTACCCCTCTACATACTAAATTACCAACACTCATGGGTTGGCACTCAGTAGGGTGACAAATAAGAAAGAAACACATGAGTGGTATGGTTCTCCCATACCCTTATCCAAAATATAACTTCTATGGATGACACTTATATTGCACCACTCCATGGAACTCAATTAATTACTAGTTATACACAACACCCAACATAAGCACTGGCACTAGTTTTATCACATTTACAAGGAAGTACATAATAACATCACATAGTATCCATATATTCCAATTTTTATTTTATTTTATTTTCAAAATTCACTTTGTCTACCTGGTACAAGATACCAATGACATGCTTAATCACATTTCACCTTCTCATGGGCATATGCCAATATCCAATGTACACATATCAATCTCTGCTATTCCCATAATATGAGACAATAACATCTATTTTCAAGATGACTTTAAATTATATAAAATAAGGCACAAAGAAAAAATGATACATTATATTTCTTCAAGAGTCATCGAATCAACACATATTTGTTTTAATTAAGGAAAGGAAACAATAAACTTGTACTACATACATTTATTAGTCACATAATAAATTCAAAACTAATCATTATAAACTATTTACTTTTCACCCAATCAGGGGCACCAAGAGTGGACCAAGTATCATCTTTTCAAATAAATGAATTTGCTAGGTACTTTTATTACACATGATAAATCCCTCAAATAAAGATGCAACAAACCATAAAGACATTTCAAGACACTAGTTTTCACTAACATAATGACTTCAATACTAATAAGGAAATGCATTGAATTCTCAATTTCCTAATATTGCAATTTGGGGAGGATAATCACATCATTACTGGGCTTTCCATAGCATTCATAGTTCATGTAAATATTACCTATTCACAAAATCAAGAACAAACAATTTCAAAAAGATAGTCAAGAAAATATTACATCAAACCTAGCTCTTCCTTCAATAATTGTACCAAAAGAACACATATTCCTTTCATTATGAAAAACTCCTAATTTCATCCCTATGGTTAATCCCTACATAGGCTTATAGTCACAAATGGACCTTGGGAACTTAGGTCCTTTAGCCAAGAATTTCCAAATTAAATCATATATTTACTTTACATAGATAACATCATTTTATGGTCATTCATCAAGAACAAAGAAGAGATATTTATTTTAATTTGTGGTGATGATTTTCAAATATCGCTAATGAAATTTATTTGAACACTCATAGGTTAGAAAAACCATAATCAATCACACATTATGTCACATTACCAATTACATATAAAGCTAAAGAGAAATAAACACAATCTTAATTTAGAAAATGTTACCAAACTATTCATAATTCTTCAATGACATGGCCAAAAGGATTCCCCAAGAATTCTAGTGTTGCAACATAGTTAATAAGGTTCTAAATTCCCATTCCGTACAAAAAATTGGCTGTCAATTCTCTTTTAAGATAGGGAAAAGGAAAGTGTAAAGTCAAAATTGATGAGTATGCAGAGAAAAATGAAGCTGACAGTAACAGGGTACCAAAAGATTACAGATCTTTTGTGTATATAGAGGAAGAAGAGGCAAGTGAAAGACTTGCACCTGATGCTGAGTCTCAAGTAAGAAATGCTGAGAGAGAATAAGAATGTGCCAAGTGACAGAAAGAAGCTATCGAGTATCAGGAAGAGGTTGCTAAGAATTTAGAAGCTAAATCTGACAATCTGGTTGGAGAACTTGATGAGCTGAATGAAAGAAAAGCAGAACCAATTCTAGCACAATATGTAAGGAGACATCACAAGACTAAATAGATTATTGGAGATAAAGATATCGAAATTTAGACAAGAAGCAAGGTAAGAGATCCAACATGTTTAATATGTGAATATGAGCCTAAGACAACAAAGGAAGCACTAGAAAATGAAGACTGGATAGAAGCAATGAATGAAGAGATTGACCAGATAGAGAAGAAGTATATATTGAATAGCCAAAAGGATTTGTTGATTCAAATAAAAGACACATGGTTTGCAAACTGAATAAAGAACTATATGAATTAAAGCAAGCTCCTAGAGCATGGTATGAGAGATTGCACAGATACCTAATACAAATTGGATTCTCAAGGACAAATGACACAAGCAATCTGTACGTGAAAGATGAAGAAGGTAAAGGAATCTTGTTAGCCAGAATCTTTGTAGATGATATTATATTTGGTGGACAAGATGCCTTGTGTAAGAAATTTTCAAATGAAATGCAAACTAAATTTGAAATGAGTATGTTTGGAGAGATAAAATTTTTTGTTGGTTTGCAAGTATATCAGATGGAGAAAGGAATCTTCATCACCCAGTCTAAATATGTTCATGAGATACTGAAAACCTTTGGTATGGAAGACTCAAGGCCAGTAAGTACTCCCATGGCTACTAGACAAAAGTTGTCTAAGAATGATGATGCTGTAGAAGTTAACCAGACTTTGTATAGATCTATGATTGGAAAGATACAATATGTTGTACATAGTAGACTAGATATTGCATTAGCTATTGGGATTGTGGCAAGATTTTCTGCCAATCATAAGGAAACTCACATGATGGCAATTAAAAGAATCATGAGATACTTGAAAGGAACTACTGACTATGGATTGTACTACATGAAACATGACAAATTTGAACTGAGAGTGTATACAAATGCTGATTGGGCAAGAAATGTAGATGACAGAAAGAGTACTAGTGAAGGAGATTTCTTTCTTGGAAAAAGATTAGTTTCCTGGACAAGTAAGAAACAAAATTGCATTTCCCAATCTACTGCTGAAGCTGAGTATGTGGTTGTAGCTGTCAATTGTTCAAATTTGATATGGATAAAGAAATTTCTGGTAGGCATGAAAGAAGAAATCACTGAACTAGTTGTCATCTTTTGTGACAACACAAGTGCTATCAACATCTCTAAAAACCCAGTGATGCACACTAAAACCAAACACATTGCCATCAAGTATCACTACTTGAGAGAACTTGTACAAGATAAAGAGGTTTGTATGGAATATGTGAATACCAAGGAACAAATAGTAGATATATTCACTAAAGATTTACCTAAAGAAGCTCATGAATACCTGAGAAGTCAATTAGGGGTCCTTCCCCTAACTGATGCTTCCTAGTCAAGCTAGCAGCACTGCATCAAGTGTGTTGCAAAAAACATCTAACATATTGATGCAGAGAAAGGTCACACTTTAGGAGTAGCCTAGAGTTGTGAAGAGCATAGCAAGTCAAAACAAGTCATAAGCAAGATGATAGAGGGAGAAATATTCTATTGAACTAAAAGGATGATATCTACATCAACAAGATGTATGTTTTTGTTGCTGCTTTGGCATTTTTTGTCAAAGAGGGAGATAATGACAGATGAATACACAAAATGAGAAGATCAAGATAGTGAGAGAAATTCAGTGGACAGTCATGCATGGCTAATAAATTATGTATCAGAATGAAGCTAAGGATATTATACATTTCTCTGATAAACATATAAGTTTTGGATTGGTTGGTAATTCATGTGATATTCATATGGTGTTTCCATCAATGCCAAAGAGGGAGATTGTTAGAAACTGCAATTGAAGAAATTGTTGTATTGTCATTGATGTCAAACCTTAATTGGTAAGACTATTTCTATTTAAGAAAGTACTATATCTATTTGAGCATTGCTAAGGGGATAGGCAAGGTTGGTAACAATAGCACCTAAGGAAAGGTTGAGTTATCTTGATACTTCAATGAGTACTTGATTATGTGGCACAATGGTAAGACAATGTATTGTTTATCTTAGTAAGAATCAAGACAAAAATGGTAGGCATGACTGAGCATAAGTGAAGAAATCTAGTTTAAGTTGAGTGTTGTTTGTGTCGACCGAGCTAGTGAATTTTGAGTAAAAATAGTGTTGACCGAACACCAGTTAATTATCGAGGAAGACAGTGTTAGCCAAGGGAATAGTTTATGTGGTGACTAACCTTTTAAGAGAAGATTGAGATGTTGGACATAGTATTGACCGAGCATCAGTATTTTGCATTTTTTGAAGAATTTGGATTTCTAGCCGACATCATTGAATTCTTGAATTATGTAAAAGATGTTGACTTCATTTATTGATTGTATGAAAGCATTTAATGCACTGTAATATGTTTTATTGTAAATCTTTAAGAGATTCAAGATATTTCAAAGATAAGCCAAAGAACATAATGTAGGATGGATTCAATGAATCTGACCTAACCTTAAGATCTACAAAGGAGATTAAGCGACAAAAGATGTATTGACCTAATAGAGGTAGTATTAAGGAAACATAAGTAAGAGGTTGAAGGCATGAAAAGAAGTGAATGATGGAAGTATTGTTATTGACTATCTAAGCAAAAAAGGCCGAAGGAGAAGTGTTGTGATCACTTGAAGGGTTCCAAGAAGGTCAATGATGGAGATGGAAAAGGTTCATAGTCAGTAAGCTAGCATATGTGTACGGAATTGGATCTGATATTTGCAAAGTGATTTGTATGTTTCTCAAATCAATATTACTACTACTTTCTAACCATTGTAATAGTCAAAATCCTTTTAATAAAGGTTGACCTAATAGTCATAGGTATAAATCCTTTAAACAAGATTGCATTCTAATGGAGTGTATGTAAGTCCTATAAAAAGGTGCACTTTTAACAGAGTGGTTGAAATCCTTTAACCAGGTCACACTTGATAGTGTGTTTGTAACCTTTAATAGGGTTGGCTTTTCACCAAGCTCACTTCAGAAGAGTGAACATAATAGTAACATGTTACAAAGTGGTTTTTCTCAAATTGGGTTTCCACTATAAATCCTGGTGTTGATACTTGTGTGAATGTTTTTGTTTGAACATTTCTATGTTTTACAAGTTAGATGCTATTGGATAAGTGCACTGCACTGTTATATGTTTATGTTATGCAATCAGTAATGACTGAGTAGGTGTTGGTTATTAGATCTAATTTGTTGAAGAGTTTGAAAGATTGTTTTATACATCTAGACTTGAGAACAACTGATTCACCCCCCCCTCTATGTTGTTCTAAATCATATTAATAAGTAAGCCCCTCCAAATATTTTCTTTTTCTTCTTTTCATACCATTGTTGCAGTATTATTACAAAATAACTTAGAGTGTTTTGAGCAACCCTTATCTTTTTTCAGCAAGTCTTTACAAGAAGTAGAGTTAAAATATGATAGAAATGAGAAATAGGCCTATGCACTAGTTAAAGCTATCAAAAATTTTAGATGCTACTTAGTTGGAGAAACTATAGTTTCATATGTGCCTAGTGGTATTGTGAAAGACATCTTAGTACAATAGGAAGTTTTAGGATGAAGGTGTAGGTGGATTAACAAGATCCTAGAATTCAACATTGACATTCAAATCATAAAAATAGTCATAGGACTAGGATTAGCTAAACTTATGGCCCAAAACAATTTAGATGATAATCATATAAATGTTCTTGAAGAAGAACAGAGACAATATATATGTGATTTGGAATTTTGTGATTGGTATAAACATATTGTTGGATACTTGCAAAAAATGTTTCTTCCTCCTGGAATGGATGACAACAAAAAGAGGACTGTCAAATTGCATGCTATGAGGTATGTAATTTTCAAAGGTGAATTATGGTGTAGGATAAATGAAGGTGTTTTGCTCAAATGTTTTCATCATACAAGGGCTGGACACTTGTTACAAGAAAAGCATGAAGGTGTGTGTGGTGGCCATTACATGGCTAAGACAACTGTGCATAAGATATTAAGGTCTAGTTTCTGGTGGCCCACAATTTTCAAGTATGTACATTTGTGTGTCAAGAAGTGTGTGTTAGAATAACTAAGAGGGGGGTGAATCAATTATCCAGTGTCCCAATACAAAATGTACAATCCAAAAACAAATACTTAAAACTTTTGATGCTCAGTAACTAAAAATACTTTACTGTCTATGCTTTTATTGATTACCAGTCTAAAACATATAGTAGTTACTAATCAGATCAAATATGCAACATGAAAATATGACATCAAAAAAACATCACAATCAACACATAATAGAAGAGATTTAACGTGGAAACCCTGTGAAGGGAAAAATCACCTGGGACCGGCAACCCAATAATATTCACTCTTCTGAAGTGATGTCAGTGAAAACCCAACCCTGTTAAAGGTTACAAACACATTGTTAGGTGTGACCTTATTAGAGGATTTTAGACCAACCATTATCATCCAACTAGCAGTCACTTTGGGGTTGACAAGATAACAATGTTCATTCTATGAATGATACATAAAAGACTTTCTTAGTCCACTCAGTTAAGAGATTTGACTGTGGACAATGGTTAAAATTTAACAGTAGATGATCTATCTTAATACAACTTCAATTGAAAATGTATAGATCAATGTTAAGCTCATTCAACCCTCTGATCATTAAATCAATTTTGTTCCAATCAATGTTCAGTAACTTACTGTTGCTCAGTAATAGCGTCCTGTTGCTCGGTAAAAAATCTACAGTTCAGTTCTCACTAACCAATATGATCAAGTATGCATGAAAAATTGTTCACACGATAATTTTGCAGTCTCCTCCTTCCAACATTCTTTCACTATGAAATCTCTAGCCTCATATAGATAGGTAAATCATTTTCTTTTGTTCCATCAGATTTTGTCACTTAATCATCTTCGTTGATTTTGCTACTTAAACATACCTCAGTTGATGTGTCAATAACATGTTTGATTCTTATCATTTAGATCTTCCATGAATTTTTTTAGCTATCGATTTGTGTAACAAACATTATCTATTACCTCGAAATCATACACTTTCTAGCTCATCAATCTTATCAGCTAAACTAATCATTTAATTCTTTTCTCTTGCTTGGTTAAAAAAGATATGTGTCAGTGAACACAAGCTCAGTTTATACTATGCTCAGTATACACTACATCCCATCGGTGTATACTAAAATGCTTCATCAACTGACAACACTACCTTGTGTCTTTCAGCTCTTTTCCTCATCATAGATGAATGCAACATAATCAATTCAATAACATAAGGTCATAGACTCATCAACAAGTTACTCAATGTATTCTTTATCCTCATCTATCATATACATCTTCCTCATGTAGATATTTTTGTACTCATCTCTTTCACTCCTTTACTACAGATGTTTCAGTATAGTAACTTACAAGATAAGTGCTATCAAACTAGTTGACATCAATGACAACATAATAGTTATTTAATCATATTGCATATCTAATCAATTAGCGTGGTCATCTTAAATCACATATTCTTCAATCAGGTTCTAAATCAATTGTAGTTCATTAATCTCTCCCTTTGGCATTGATGGCAACTCAAGTAATATGAAATATACCATACACATACCAAACATGTATTCTACAACTCAGTGAACAAATTTTGTACAAGCTCTCCCATGCTTAATATGTTTAATCACTACATTACTTAATAGCATTACAAATGTAGCTTTGACATTCTACAAATAAGATCTTTTCAGCTCTTAGATTCCTTCTTCTATTCTCAGTAACTACTCTTCAATGCTCTCCCTTTCTTCAATTTTTCTCTCCCTTAGATAGTTCTCATCGGTGCATATTGTTTCATATCGTTTATCTCTTCCTTTGACAACAATGCCAAAGAAACAAATAAACATATAGCTCTGTAGTAGCCAAGTAACTCTCTGTTGTCCAATGCATTCTCTGTATCTTTGTATACTAATATTCTAATCTATTTTAGTTATCCAAACTTAACACAACCTTGAACATGATCCAAAGTGTGAACTATGCTACATCAACATGAATGATCTTCTGATAAGATTAGGTTGATGCAACATCCAGATCACATTAGTGACTAGTAGACAAGGGACAGACCCCAAGTCTAGTCCTTAAGTACTCAAATGTATCCTTTGGTAGATGCTTTGTAAATATGTTTGCAAGTTGTTCTTTTGATGTAACAAACTCTAGCTTAACTTGCTTCTCCTGTATTTATTCTCTCAAGTAGTGATACTTAATTGATATATTCTTTGTTTTAGAGTGCATCACTAGATTCTTTGAAATTTTTATTGCACTGGTGTTATCATAGTATATAATCACTACCTCAGTGATTATCTCATTCATTCCTTCCAGAACTTGCTTAATATATGCAATATTTGAACAATTTGTAGTAGCAGCAACATACTTTTCTTCGGTTGTAGACTGAGAAATGCAAGCTTGCTTCTTACTTGTCCATGTAATAAGTCTTTCACCAAATAAAAATGCTCCTTTGGTGGTACTTTTTCTGTCATCCACATTTCCAGCCCAATCAGTGTCATTATAGACTTTGAGTTCAAACTTTCCTTCATTAGGATACCATAATCCATAATCTTCTATTTTCTTTAGGTATCTTAAGATTCTCTTTGCAGCAATCATGTGTGACTCCCTAGGGTTTACAGAAAATCTTGCAACAATTCCCACAACATGTGCTATGTCTGGTCTACTATGAACTACATATATTAACTTACCAATCATTGATTGGTATAGTCTCTAGTTCACCTCTATAGTTTCATCTTCCTTAGTTATTTTTCATCTAGTAGCCATTAGTGTTCCCATAGGTTTAGCATCTTCCATGCTGAATGTCTTCAATACTTCCTTGATATATTTGCATTGTGTGATGAATATACCATCATTCTACTAAATCACTTGTAGTCTAAGAAATAACTTAATCTCTCTGAACATAGACATCTAAAATTCACTTGTCATTTCATCAGAAAATGACTTATAGATTTGATCTTGACCTCCAAAAATAATGTCATCCACAAATATTTTAGCAATAAGAATAGTATCATCAGTATCTCTTTTCATATACAAATTGTTGTTCTCACTTTTTCTTACAAATCCTATACTTAACAAATAAGTATGCAGCCTCTCATACCAAGCTCTCAGTGCTTGCTTCAAACCATATAAAGATTTATGTAATCTACATACCATATCTTTCTTTTCTGGATCAATGAACCCTTCAGGTTGTTCTATGTAGACTTCTTCTTTAAGTATTCCATTTAGAAATGCTAACTTGACATCCATTTGGTAAACTTTGAATTTCTTGTGTGCAGCATATGCAAGTAGCATTCTGAATCCTTCCAATCTAGTAATAGGTGCAAATTTTTCACCATAATCTATTCCTTCCTCCTATGCATATCCTTTGCATACCAATCTATCTTTATTTCTTGTTACTTCTCCATTCTCATTCTGCTTGTTCCTGAATATCCACTTAGTACCGATAACATTCTTATCTTTAGGTCAGGGTACTAAGGTCCAAGTTTTGTTCTTCTCTATCTTTTCTATTTCCTCTTTCATTGCATTAACCCATTCATCATTTTCTAATGCAAATTTTACATTCTTTGGTTCATAATCACAAACTAGACATGTACCTTGTCTTGCTTTACTCCTTGTTTGCATGCCATCTTATTTGTCTCCAATGATTTTTGTTTCAGGATGGTGTCTTCTGACAAAAATTTCTAGTATCCTATTTCTTCTTTCTTGTTCATCCTATGCAGGTTCATTTGCTTTCTCGGTAGGACCATCCTACTCATTGGTTTCTCTTTCCTGTTCTTCTATGTTGTTTTCCTACTGACCGATTATCACAGGCTGTGACTTCGGTAGATACTCTAGGTGTTCAATGTAAGTGAATCTACCATATTATTTTGGTTCCTTTTTACTTTCCTCTACATTCTTTTCATCAAACTCATCAACTCATAAATTAGTACTTTCAATCATTTTATTAGTAGTTTTATTCAGACACTTATATGCTTTTCTTTTACTGGCATATCCTAGAAATATCCCTTCATCACCTTTTGAGTCAAACTTCCCATTTCTCTCATCTTTTAGAATAAAACATTTTCTTCCAAAAATCTTGAAATAACTTACAGTAGGTTTGTGTCCAAACCACAACTCATAGGGTTTCTTGTTAGTGTCCTTCTTCAGTTGTACTCGGTTCAAAACATAAATAGTTGTACTGACAGCTTCCCTCCAGTATGTCTAAGCAACATTCTTTTGCAACATCAATTTTCTTGCATGGTCAACTATTGACCTATTCCTTCTTTCAGCAATCCCATTCTACTGAGGTGTCCTTGGTGTAGAGACTTATCTTTTAATACCATGCTCATTACAAAAATTAGTAAATTCATCAGAGATAAATTCACCTCCTCTATCAGATCTTAGGCATTTCAATTCTTTACCAGTCTCTTTTTCTACCTTAGCTTTATACCACTTGAACATCTTAAATGCTTTAGATTTTTCTTTTAAGAACATAACAGTCATCAATCTAGTAGAGTCATTAAGAAAAAGAATAAAGTATCTATTACCATAATAACTCTGAGTTCTTAGAGGACCACATAGGTCGATATGAACCAACTCAAGTATCTTCTTTGTTGAATAATCCTTACTTTTGAAACTAGATTTAGTCATCTTATCTTTCTAACATTCATGACACATAACATGATCAGGTTTTGACAAGTTAGGTAGACCTCTAACTCTTTTCCTTTTACTGATCTTAATCATGTTATCAAAATTCACATGGCATAATCTTTTATGCCACAACCAAGCATCTTCATTTTTCATCATCAAGCAAGAAGATTCATCAGTATCAAGATAAAATAGATTACCTCTTGATTGTGCACCAGTTCCAACTAATCTTCCACCATCATCAAATATTTTCACTTTCTTGCTCTCAAAAGTAACTCAATGACCTGAATTGTTTAGTTGTGCCACACTTAACAAGTTATAGTTCAGTCCATCTACCCAATAAGCATTTTCACATTTTATCCTATCATTTATCATTAGGGATCCTTTACCTCTTACCATACAGGGTGTGTCATTACCCATCTTAATAAATCCTTCATTGTATTCTTCAAGTTGATCAAATTTCTCTTCATCACCAGTCATGTGATGTGTACAACCACTGTCTATGATCTATGTATTATTTTTGTTACCTTTAGAGATCAACATTGTTTTTACATGTTTTTCTTCTTCCTCTGAGTCATCTTTCATAGAAACAAATACAACTTCTACATCATCATCAGAATTATATTTAGATTCATTATCTCTAGCTATGTAACATACCTTTTTGCCTTTGTCATTACTATCTCAGTTGTCTTTGTTGTGTCATTACTATCTTAGTTATCTTTATTGTGTCAGTATCATCTATTGAATCTTCTCCCATAGCTTCCATCACATCAGTCTTTGGTTCTTTCATCATCTTTCTTATGTGGACATCTAGCAGTGATGTGGCCAGCTTGTTTATAGTTAAAGCATGCCAAAGGTAGCTTACCTCTATACCTTCCTTTACCTTTGGATAATCTTATGGCCATAAGAGCTTCAAGTTCATCAAGCTCATCATCGATATTGCTATCACTTTCATCATTCTTATTATTCCTGCTAGACTTGCCAATCTTCAGAGAAGACATGAAAGTGGATTCCACAGATGGAAAAACACTATTGTTAAAGTTATTCAATTCAAAGGTTGTAAGTTTACCAATCAGATTGTCAAGTGTAAGGACATTACCAGCTGGAGACCTTGTTTCATGAATAGAAGATATTTTGATTGCGTAAATTGACAATAAGGTTCTGAGGACTTTTCTTACAACTGTTTCTTCACTAATAACTCCATCAGATGCTCTAATAGCATGTACTACCTCTTTCAGTCTATTTGTGTATTGCACAATATTCTCACCTTCATTCATTTTCATATCATTGAATCTGCCCCTTAAGCTTTCTACTCTGGATCTTTTGACATTCACATCTCCACTGTAAACTTGAGAAAGTTTATCCCACATGGCTTTTGTAGTAGTGTAGCTTTTAATATCTTCAAATTCAGCATCAGTACAGGAAGCACAATTTCCATCATAGTAACATTGTGTTCACGCATGTCTCTTAGTTGATCAAGTGTCAGGGGACTAGGGGTCGGTTCTATATAGCCATTCTCCATCAATTCTAGTGTAGAATTCCCAATTCTAGATACGTGCAGCTTCATCTAGCTTTGCCATACTGTGAAGTTCCCTTTGTTCAGCTTTGGCACTTCCCTCTTATACATTTTGAGATCTTTGTACTGAAGTCCTTAAAACTCTTTTCTAAAGAACCAATGCTCTGATACCAATTGTTAGAATAATTGCGAGGGGGGTGAATCAGTTATCCAATGTCCCAATACAAAATGTATAATCCAAAAAAACATACTTAAAACTTCTGATACTCAGTAACTAAAAATACTGTATTGTCTATACTTTTACTGATTACCATTCTAAAAAATATACTAGTTACCAATCAAATCAAATATGAAACATGGAAATATGACATCAAAAAAACATCATAATCAACACATAACACAAGAGATTTAATGTGGAAACCCTGTGAAGGGAAAAACCACCTGGGACAGGCAACCCAAAAATATTCACTCTTCTAAAGTGAGGTCGGTGAAGACCCAACCCTGTTAAAGGTTACAAACACACTATTAGGTGTGACCTTGTTAGAGGATTTTAGATCAATCATTATCATCCAACTAGCATTCACTCTAGGGTTGATAGGATAACAATGTTCATTCTATGAATGATACATAAAAGACTTTCTTAGTCCACTCAGTTAAGAGATTTGACTGTGTACAATGGTTAAAATGTAACAGTAGGTGATCTATCTTAATACAACTTCAATTGTAGATGTATAGATCAATGTTAAGCTCATTCAATCCTCTGATCATTAAATCAATTATGTTCCAATCAATGTTCAGTAACTTACTATCGCTCAGTAATAGCTTCCTGTTGCTTGGTAAAAACTATGTAGTTTGGTTCTCACTAACTAGTATGATCAGGTATGCATGAAAAATTGTTCACATGATAATTTTGTAGTCTCCTCCTTCTAACATTCTTTCACTATGAAATCTCCAGTCTCTTATATAGACAAGTAAACCATTTTCTTCTACTCCATCAGATTTTGCTGCTTAATCATCTTCATTGATTTTGCCGCTTAAACATACCTTGGCTGATGTGTCAATAACACATTTGATTCTCATCCTTTAGATCTTCCATGAATTTTTTTAGCCATCAATCTATGTAACAAACATTATCTGTTACCTCGAAATCATACACTTTCTACCTCATCAATCTTATCGGCTAAACGAATCATTTAATTCCTTTCTTCTGCTCGGTTAACAAAGAAATGTGTCAGTGAACACAAGCTCAGTTTATATTGTGCTTAGTATGTTGGAAATTTGGCTAATTTGATTACATAGATGTTGTCATTATGGCAACATATTATCTACATGAAGATCACATAGTTCAGAGAGCTAGTATGACAAAGCGCAATGCAAAATTGTCTAAGTATGAGACAATATTTTTACCAGTGAACCTGGACATAGTTTTTGTTTGCAATGTTGATTGGAGTAAGTTCAGTTCTTGTGCACTTTAACATAGACTCTATGATGACTATTGAAGACCCATCTTAGAGTGCAAGTTAGTACGACATGTACAAAAGAAGTTATGATAGTTTTACTAAAGACAGTGTCAAGCCGACAGGATAGAATATGAAGACAAAATTAGTAAAGAGTTAAGGGATTATTTTGTTTATCAAAATAATGAATTAACAATATAAAGGGATGAAATACTAGATGTTAACCCTTGGATAAATTTATTTGTATAAATGTAATTGTAATTGTAAGAAGTAGTGACATGATGCAAAATATATGATGCATATGTAATAGCGATAGTGAAAGAGAAGTGAAGAGATATTGATGGAAGTAGTATAAGGTTATGTACCTTAACCTACTTTTGTAATCAGTGAATTTTGTATATTACTTGTTTGGGAAGTGGGCTCATCTGGTAATCACATTTTGTACTACCAACTCCTAACAGGATTGAGGCTTCTAACAAGGCCTATAGTCCCTTAATCAGGACTGATACACTATATTCTTGTAATAGACTCCTAATAGGGTCAACATCCTTAACATGATACTTTTGATTAGTGGATCTTTGTGGGTAACATCCCCACCAGGGTCTTACCTTAGCTAGGGTTTCCTCAAGAAAAAATAATGTGTTATGAGTTCTTTAGTTTTATTGCTATGCATGTTGTTTAGCTTCTTATGTTATGCATGTGTAAAGATAATCTGTTATATCCATAATTGGGAAAAAGATAAAGTTTATAGAATATTGATTCACCACCCCCCCTCCTCTTAGTATTCCCTATTTCTAACAATTGTTATTAGAGCTTAGTTACTTGGAAAAGAATCATTTAAGGAAAGCCTAGCAACTTGAGTAAGATCTCTATGGATATGGATCAACTACAGAAGAATCTTGAAGAAGCTCTTGAATAGATTGACTTTCTTACTATTGAAAAAGATACTTTGAAAATAAAATATGATGATGCAAAGAACCTTATTGAGAAACTGAAAAACAAGTTGGAAGATCTGAGATCTGAAAAGGAATCTGAAGTTTTTATTGAAGATTGTGATGAAAATTTAGAAAAAGAAAATGATATCCTTAAGCATGAACTAAAGATAGAAAATCTGAAGCTTAGTTTGAAAGATGGAAATAGAAAGAATGAAGCAAATCTGAAATCTGAGAATGAAAGTCTAAAGATTGAAAATGAAGGACTAATATCTAAACTTGGTAAAGTAACATCTGTACTTGAGAAAGTCAATTTGCAGTATGCTAAACTTGACAAATACAATAAGATTGTGAAAGGTGAACTGACTCAATCCAAACAACAACTTGAAAGGCTATATTCAACTAGTGAAAAGATTGATAAACAAATATCTTAACAAAAACCATTCTATGATAAGACCGGTCTTGGATTCAACACTTTTAAAGAAAATGATGAAAGAAAGGAACCAAATTTTAAAATATCTGAAAGCATAGATGAAAAGATGTCTGATGAGATTCATAAGTCTAAAGATACACCTAAAGAAGAAGAATCACCTAAGCAGGAGGAATCACCCAAAGGTATGCAAAGAGAATTCAAAGGTAGATGTTTTGCTTATAATACTATTGGTCATATGAAGAGAGATTGCATAGGTAAGAAATTTAAACCTCTTAATGGTTATTGTTATAATTGTCATGGTTTTGAACATAGAGCTATTGAATATAGGAAACCTAAATTTATTGAGAATAATGATGGTAGTAGAATGTTTAGGAATACTAACAATGTAGATAAGAAACCTACTGAAGATATGAACATAAGAAATGGATTAATATTTTATAGATCCAACAAGGTTAGACACATTGCTAGAAACTGTAGATCACAAATCAATTAGCCTAGACCAAGATATGGAAATAATGGAATTGTTTGTCAGATATGCAACAAGATTGGACATACAAAAAGGTTTTACAGAATGAACAATAGAGTTTTTCATCCTGATCCTAATCCCATAAATCATGCAAGAAGAAATGAAGATGCAAGTAACAGTTAGAAATGATGTTGTAGTAATTTAGATGAAGTGAAGTTTATCAAAAGCATAGATCAAGGAGACATATTCAACGTTGAAGGTAATCAGGAAGGTGAAGTATCAAAAGGTAAGAATGAATCTTTACTTGACCCATCTCAAAGTACTTAATTTATTAAAATTGTAGTAGAATAGGAACTTAGATTAGTGTATAAGTAGATATATGATGAACTAAGTCTTGCGTAATTAATCCAAGGTAGTATATGATTTTCTAATGCTATGGTTAAGATCACAAAGAAAAATATTATGTTTTGCGAGATCGTAAGAAGTTTTAAGTTTTGGAGGTTAGCAGAAATAGCTTTTTGGAAAGAAGCGGCAAAATAATTGAATGCAATGTCAGATCTAAGTGAGATTGAATTAATAAAAGGTCATGATTAGTATTATTTGATCATCAAAGGGAATTCAAGTGTTAAGGAGATCAAAGAGTAGTGATTGGAAGCATTTTGCAAGGATTTGGAGAAGAATTTTGTGTTGAATCTACGCAAGCCCTAAAATCATGAAATCAAGGTATTTTAATTAACAGATCTTTAAATCAATGAAGGAATTTGAAGAAATCATGGATGTTTCTTTAATTCAAAATGTCAGAGATAAGAATAGACCTAAGTTTAAAAGGGAACTAGTAGAACCCTTGGAAGATGATCCTAGGTTAGCTTTATCATCTATACCAGACAGAGTTTTACACCTAGAGAATGTTAGCAGTTATCTTGGATGCAAACTAGAGACTGTCAGTGATAGTGATTTCATGAATGAATATCAAAAGATCTACAATCAGGACATGACATTGAAAGAAGGATTTGAACATTTGAAAGATAATGAAATCATTAAGTATGCATTATAGTATGAATTTGATAATGAAGAATGTACTAAGATTATCTTAAGCAGAATTCATAATGGGAAGTTTTGGTTAGAAGATAGAGTGATAGACATCACAGCTAATTTGATTCATGAAGTCACTGGATTATCTAAAACTGGAGCCATTCCTTTAAGTGAGAAAAACATGAGGAAAAT
Organism: Chamaecyparis obtusa; assembly: GCA_027943335.1. Taxonomy (NCBI): domain Eukaryota; kingdom Viridiplantae; phylum Streptophyta; class Pinopsida; order Cupressales; family Cupressaceae; genus Chamaecyparis; species Chamaecyparis obtusa. Next base: position 1,069,168 of record BSBK01003571.1, read on the forward strand.
AGTCATAGATAACAGAAATTCATCCTATAATGGTAGAGGAATTGTGATTAGTAAAATCAAACAAGATGGTGTCAGATACTTATGCAAGATCCTAACCACTAAATTTTTTGCAAATTCAAGAGATGATGACATGGCAGCTGGAATGATACATGCAGCTTATTTGATGTGTGTTGACAAGGTACAAGTTGATATGTGTGAGATTCTAAGAATTCAACTATTTGAGAACTTGGAAAAGATTAAGAAAACTAAGTATACACAGTTTAGGTTCTCATCCTTAATCACCTATATGTTTTTTCATCTATTGATAAGATTTCCTTACACCATTGGAAATGACTGGAATGATGGCCAAACTAAAATGGAAAGGATTAACCTAGTATACAGAAGGCATGTTATTGACAAAGTGAATAAGAGTGCACTATTGGTAATCAAGACATTTCAGGATATTGTGTCTAGTAGATCAAGGATCCCATAGTCTCTTGTGGAGAAGTATAAAAATGACATATGTTTTATGGTTGATACTAACTTTACCTACATTGAAGTAGTAGAACCTATAACAGAGTTCATAGACCCTCTTGGCTATGAGATATTAGAGGTAGAGACAAAAGAGTATGTTAGCAAGTTACTTAAGTGTAAGCTGGACACTCAATGTAACAGGTTTGGAACCTTTGAGGAGAACTTCAACTCTGTAAAGACCATACTTGAAGAGAAGCAATCTAAGAAAAGAGTTGAGAGTACTATAAAGAAAATCCTAAAAGATATAGGGATGACTAAGCATGAGTTCTTAGTAGCAAAGCAAACAGTAGTAGCAATCAGAGATAGTGGACAAAAAGAAGTTTTGTCTATTCCACCTTTATCATCAATTGTAGCACAATAAGAAGTAACACAAGTGAAGGTGAAAGTAGAAGAAATTGAGAAGGATCAAGAAGCAAAGGTATCCACTAGATCCACTTCCTCCACAGCTAGCAAAAGAGTAAAAGAGAGTGCTACTAGATTGGGAAAGAGATAGAAAACATTAGTGCAACCAGTTCCAAGGAAAATTGTAGAAATCAAAGATGATGACACTTCTATTAAGAAGAAAGCTTGGAAACCTAAATTTGAGAAGCTTAATGAGTAGATCATTAAGGATGGAGACTTTACAAGAATGAATAAGTACTATAATCTTTATGATTACATAGAGAGACTTAATCCAGAGAATGTAGTAGTAAAGCATATGATTTTTTCTAATAAGAAGTTTGATATATTTCAAGGTTAGATACTTGATGATTTGTATAATAAAATTGTGAATAGGAAGAAGAGAGCATCAAAGGAAGACACAGCTATTAGAGAAAATCTTGTAAGGAACTTACTAAGAAGTTACAAAGTATTGTAACTACACAAATTGCAGAAGTAGACCCTCTAGAGAAAGTCAAGAAAGTAATGAACACTTTTGACAATGAATTCACAAATCTATCTGATATAGCAAAAGTGAAAGCACAAGCAACCTATGAGGCTAGAATGCTTTTGAACATCAGCCAGAATATCAAGAATGATATCAAAAATCTTGATATCTGTATAAAGTGTTAGAAATAGGAAATACTGAGAGGGGGGGGGGTGAATTAGTATTTCACAAACTTTTACTTTTCCCCACTTATGGATATAATAGATTACTTTAGTGCATACAAAGATTATCAAGCTAATTAACAGACATAGTAGTAAATAGAAAGAACTCATAACACATGATATGTTCTCGAGGAAACCCTAGCCAAGGGAAAACCTCAGTGGGGATGGTACCCACAAAGAACACTAATCAAAAGTATCTTGTTAGGGATATTGGACCTTGTTAAGATTCTATTTACAATGTATAGTAGATCTATCCTAGTTAAAGGACTTTAGGCCTTGTTAGAAGCCTTAACCCTGTTAGGAGTTAGATTACAAAACTTGATCACTAGCTGAGCTTACTACCCAAATAGGTAATACAAAATTTTTTTGACTATAATATGGTACTGATTACAACTTCACATCAATAGCCTTTGCTGCTATCACAATATACAACTTTTGCAAGTTATCCTTTTCTTTCTTTTCACAAAAAACATCATACTCATTACATTTCAAGTATGCCTAATATATGAGTTATTAGAGCTAATAACTTCATATGGTCAGCTTCAAAAATATTTATCCAAGGGTAAAAATGTAGGATTTCATCCCTTCATAATGTTAAGTCATGATTTTTACAAGCAAAATAATCCCTTAACTCTTTCGCTAATATTGTCTCCAAAACTGTTCTGTCTGCAAAACTGTCTTCGGTAAACTTAGAATAACTTTGTCCGTACTACTCCAAACTTTATGCACACTAAGATGGGGTATCCTCATACTCTATAGAAGCTTTAGTTAACTACACAAACACAAATATTTCTCCATTGGATGTCACCAACTAAATCTCCATCGGGTGCTCTGTCAGGATCACTGTATCCATATTTAGATAATTCTTCCTTCAACTTGCCATACTTGCATTCCAGATTTTGCGCTCTTAGTAGAGATCATATTTTTCCATAATGACAACATATATACATCCACATTAGCCAAATTGCCAACAATCTCCCCCTTTGTCATTGGTGGCAACATATGGGAAAATTGGCTAAGTGTGCAAACAAAACTTCAAAACACTTACACAAAATTGTGGCCAAATGTTTTACAAAACATATAAAATATTATAATCCATAGAATAGCTCCCCCTATGAGTATCCTTCCTCAACATATTATCAATTTTCTACTATCTCTCCCCCTTTGACAACAATGACAAAGATAGGGTGTACAAAAATTTCAAAAAAAAGCTTGATACCTTGTACTCAGCTATTGCAAAGCTGGTAGGCTTGCAACACAGTCGCCAAACTCTGACTTCCATGTTTCAAAATATTTCTCCCATATCTTCTTGATGGATTCAGCAACATTGAGTAAAGTACTCAATCTATATGCTGCTATCTGACAAGCTTGCAGGGAATTAAAGCTAAACTTCTAAAAAGATGTCTTTGCTGAAAGACACTCCTCAATTTGGTCTTCAACAATTGAGGTCTTGAATGAGACATGCTCTCTCAAGATGTTAATCCTAATCATCTTTCTATTCTTCTCCTCTGCTAACATTATAATTTCATCATTTAACTTCCTTATGCTCTTCTCCACAGAGCTTATCTTTACATTAGGGCTTGTCAAGGTGTTTGTCTCAGCTATAATTGTATCTATCTTCTCTCTGATCTTCTTATCTTCTTTAGCTGTTATGATTTCTAATTTTGTGCATTGTATATACAAACTCTTTCTAGTATCAAAATGTTTCCTCAAATTCTTTATACATACATCCAAATTACCAATATCATTTTGAATATTTACACTTATATTTTGTTGCATTTTTGCTTCATAAGCTTCCTGAGCTTTTATTCTAGCAATATCGTTCAAGTTAGAAAATTTAGAGTTAAAAGAGTTCATTACCATTTTAGCTTTCTCAAGTGGATCTGAGTCAAATACCTTAGTGCTGATCACACTCTCAAGTTTCTCTGTCAAAACTCTAACTTTGCCTTCAAGGTCCCTCACCTTCTTATTCTTTCCAATAATTTTATTAAGAGATGTGATGAACTCAAGTTGATCATCATCTTCAACCTATTTTCCAAGGTCTTCAAAAATTGAACCAATTTGTCTCTTCTTACTGTCAGGTGTGCTAATGTCTTCAACTGGTATAGAAGGTGCACTAGAGGTAGTGACCTTTGTCAAAATTTGTTTACCTTTAACTATCTACTTTGCTGGAACTGATTCTGATATAGTAGGTGCCTCCTCTGCCTCTGTATCCTTTTCTGATTCTGTAACCTTCTCTTGCTCTCCTAAATCCAAATTGTTAACAATGTTTCCTAGATCACAAAACACTACATCATCTGACTCTAGTGTCACTTTGGTGCCTTCAATGTCCATTGATTCTTTGCTAATATTGATATGTGAAGAAGATGGAACTTCTTCAATACCAACTTCCTCTGCATGTTGTTCCTCTGATTGCTTCTGTTGAGGATCTGATTCAACATGCTTTCCTACAACTATATCTACAAGAACTTGCATTACTGCTTGCTCAGTCTCTTTTTGTACTTCCTCCTTTTTGCCTCCCATTATAAGAATTTTTCTTCTCTTAGTTCTCAATAAAGTTCCAAGAGGCTTCAAGATTCTCTTCAAATGATCTTCATCCTCAACTTCACAGAACTATCTAATTACATGTTCTCTCATCTTTGTGTCCTCTTCTTGTGCTCTTTGTTTTCTATTCACAAGTCTATTATACAAATCTTCTGGGATCTTACCATGAATAGTGCTAAATTTCTTATCTATCAAAATCATATGTGTAATCATTGCATTTTCAAATTTTAATCTGTCAAATGATCCATATAGATCATAGTATTTGTTTATCTTAGTGAAGTCTCCATGCTACAATATATCTTCATTAACTCTTTCAATTCTTGGTTTCCAAGTTTTCGTCTTGACTAAAACTTCATCATCATCTTTAATTTCTACTACTTTTCTAGGTACAGGTGGTACAATCACTTGCTGTCTCTTGCCAGGTCCTATTGCACTCTCTTTTACTCTTTTTCTAGGAATAGGAGAAAAGGATTTTTCCCTTTCAACTTTTTCAAGTTCTTCAACTTTTACCTTTACTGCAATAGGATCAACAGGGTCTGCACTAGATGCCACAAGTGGAACTACAAGATTTTCACTTTGCTTTAAGGCTTCTACAGTCTTCTTAGCTATGTCAAACTCATGACTTGACATACCTAATTCTTTCAATATTTTCTTTATAGTTGATTCAACTCTCCTACTAGATTGCTTCTTTTCTTTCAAACTTATTGCAGAGTTGAAATTCTCTTCATAGGTTCCAAACCTATTTGCATGACCATCCAACTCACACTTTAACAGTCTATCCACATATCCTACTATTTTTGGTTTAGATACTTCATAGCCAAGAGGGTCTATGAATTCCATTCTAGGCTCAACTGCTTCAATGTAGGTGAAATTAGTGTCTACCATAAAACAAATGTCATCTTTATGCTTTTTAGCTAAGGATTGAGGAATCCTTGATCTGTTCTTAACAATATTCTGAAAAGTCTTCAATACAAGCTTCACACTATCATTGACTTTATCAATTAGGTGCTTCATGTAGACTGATTTTATTCTTTCCATTGTGCTCACATTGTCACTCTAGTCAACTGTGTAAGGAAATCTTCTCAAAATGTGGAAAAACATATAGGTTATCAGAGATGAAAACCTAAACCATGTGTACTTAGCCTTCTTAATATTTTCTAAGTTCTCAAACAACTGAATTCTTAGAATTTCACATAGGTCTACTTGTTTCTTCTCAATACACATAAGATAAGCTACATGAACCATTCCTGTAGCCATGTCATCTTCCCTTGAACTACCACAAAATTTAGTTGTTAGGATCTTGCAAAGGTACCTAACATCATCTTGCTTAATCTTACTTATCACAATTCCTCTACCATTATAACTAGATCTAGTGTTGTCTAAGACAATCTTTCTCATGTTCTTTTCATTCAGTGGAATCTCTCCAACTTTTGATAATCCAGTAACATCATGAATTAAGTCGGTAGTTATATCAATAATTCTATCCTCCGTCCAGAATTTCCCATTGTGGATTCTACTTAAAATGATCTTGGTACATTCCTCATCATCAAATTCATACTTCATGGAATAATTGATAATTTCATTGATCTCTAGGTGCCCATAAGCTAGTTTAACTAACATGTCTTGATTATACAATTTCCTGTAATCATCATTAAAATCTGCATCTCCCAAGGTTTCAAACTTGCAACCTAAATATCCTTTAACATTCTCAATGTGTAATAATTCATCTGGTATGGATGATAGTGCTAGTCTGTCATCAATTTCAGCTGGTTCTACTAGTTCTTTCTTAATCTTAGGTCTATTATTATCCTTAACATTATGAATCATAGAAATATTCATCTTATCAACTAATTAAAGATCAAAAAATACCTCAACTTTGCAAATCTAGGGTTTCGGTATGATCGGCACTACAAACTGCTTCCAAACTTCTTCAAATCATCCTCAACTTGCTTTTTCTTCTTTCCAATGTGTTCTCATCTAGCTTCATTTCCTCCATACTTTCAGATGTCTTCAGATCTGGCTTCTTACTTTCATGATTTGTTCTAAACATACTAAATCCAAATCCAGTCTTATCAAAGAATGGTTCTCCAAAAAAAAAAAAAATTTTAGTCCTATCACCATTAGAATATAGCCTTTCAAGTTGTTGTTTAGATTGAGTCAATTCACCTTTCACAATTTTATTATACTTCTCAAGTTCTGCATACTGCACTTTTACTTTTTCAGATTTGGATGTTACCTTTTCAAGTCTTGATCTTAGATCTTCATTCTCAATTTTCAATTTTTCATTATCAGATCTCAAATTTCCATCTTTCATACTAAGCTTCAGATTTACTATCTTCAATTCATGCTTAAGGATCTCATTTTATTTTTCTAATTTATCACAATCTTCAACAAGAATATCAGATTCCTTTTCAGATTTTAGATCTTCAATCTTACCTTTTAATTTGTCAATAACATTCTCTGCATCTTCATACTTTCTTCTTAAGGAATTTCTTTCATCAGTAAGCATATCAATTTGTTCAAGAGCTTCTTCAAGATTCTTCTAAAGTTGATCCATATCCATAGAGATCTTACTCAAGCTGCTAAGCTTTCCTTGAATGTTCCTTCTCTGAGTAACTGTGCTCTGATACCAATTTTTAGAAATAGGAAATACTGAGAGGGGGACGTGAATCAGTATTTCACAAACTTTTACTTTTACCCACTTATGGATATAATAGATTACTTTAGTGCATACAAAGATTATCAAGCTAATTAATAGACATAGCAGTAAATAGAAAGAACTCATAACACATCATATGTTCTCGAAGAAACCCTGGCCAAGGGAAAACCCTGGTGGGGATGGTACCCACAAAGATCACTAACCAAAAGTATCTTGTTAGGGATATTGGACACTGTTAAGAGTCTATTTACAATGTATAGTAGATCTGTCCTGGTTAAAGGACTTTAGGCCTTGTTAGAAGCCTTAACCCTATTAGGAGTTAGATTACAAAACTTGATCACCAGCTAAGCTCACTACCCAAACAGGTAATACAAAATGTTTCTGACTATAATATGGTACTGCTTAACTTTGCATCAATAGCCTTTTCTGCTATCACAATATACAACTTTCACAAGTTATCCTTTTCTTTCTTTTCACAAAAAACATCATACTCATTACATTTCAAGTATGCCTAATATATGAGTTATTAGAGCTAATAACTTCATAGGGTCAGCTTCCATAATCTTTATCCAAGGGTAAACATGTAGGATGTCATCCCTTCATAATGTTAAGTCATTATTTTGATAAGAAAAATAATCCCTTAACTCTTTCGCTAATACTGTCTCCAAAACTATTTTGTATGCAAAACTATCTTCGGTAAACTTTGAATAACTTCGTTCGTACTACTCCAAACTTTATGCGCACTGAAATGGGGTATCCTCATAGTCTATATAAGCTTTAGTTAAATACACAAACAAAAATATTGCTGCAATGGATGTCACCAACTAAATCTTCATCGGGTGCTCTGTCAGGATCACTATATCCATACTTAGACAATTTCTTCCTTCAACTTGCCATACTTGCATTCCAGATTATGCACTCTTAGTAGAGATCATATGTTTCCATAATGACAACATCTATTCATCCACATTAGCCAAATTGCCAACATAAAGGACTTGAGGAAGAATTTGGAAATAGGAAAACCTTTGTACATCTAGTGTACAAAATTAGAGACCTTGATAGCAGAAGAAGATCAAAAGATGAAGATGAAGGAAGCAGAAATTTAGAATGAAACTAACATTCTTTTAAGCCCCAATGTGAAGGTATTTGATTTTGAGAAGAAAATTCATAAGTTATATGATGAAATCAGAGTTTTGCAAGATGAAAGAGATAGGAAAATGAAAAGATTCACTCTTTTAAGAGAGCACACTTCTATGAAGTTAAGCATTATTGAAGAGCAATTGGAAGAATGTCTTTCAGCGAAGACATCTTTTTAAAAGTTTAACTTTGAAAACCTCCAAGCATGTGAAATATCATCTTATGGACTGAGCGCACTACTCAATGTGGTAGATTCCATTACTAAATCATGGGAGAAGGAGTTAGAGGCTATAAAGATTGATTTTGTAGATTGTGTTGCAAGCCTACTAGGTTTACAATAATAAATTAAGGTATAATCTTTTTGTGATACAGTTTTGTAACCCTCCTTACCTTTATTTTGTCATTGTTTTCAAAGGAGGAGAGATATATAGCAAAAAATTGATAGTATATGATAAGGATTGATACTCTTAGGGGGAGTACTATATTAGAGATAAGATTTTTGAGGAATTATAAGGGTAGTATATATATTTTTTATACTATGACCACAATTTTGAGATTTTGAAGTTGTACACTTAGCCAATTTTCTCATATGTTGCCACCAATGACAAAGGGGGAGATTGTTGGCAATTTGGCTAAGTTGATTACATAGATGTTGTCATTATGGAAACATATGATCTACATGAAGATCACATAGGTCAAAGAGCTAGTATGACAGAGCACAATGCAAAATTGTCTAAGTATGAGACATCATTTTTACCAATGAATGTGGACACAATTTTTGTTTGCGATGTTGATTGGAGTAAGTTCAGTGCTTGCACACTTGAACATAGACTCTATGATGACTATTGAAGACCCATCTCAAAGTGCAAGTTAGTATGACATGTACTGAAGAAGTTATGATAGTTTTACTAAAGATAGTGTCAAGCTGATAGGACAGAATATGAAGATAGAATTAGTAAAGAGTTAAGGGATTATTTTGTTTATCAAAATAATGACTTAACAATATAAAGGGATGAAATCCTAGATTTTAACCCTTGAATAAAGTTATTTTTATAAATGTAATTGTAATTGTAAGTAGTGATGTGATGTAATGAAGTAGTGACATGATGCGAAATATATGATGCATATGTAATAGTGATAGTGAAAGAGTAGGAAAGAGATATTGATGCAAGCAGTATAAGGTCATGTACCTTAACCTACTTTTTAAATAGTGAATTTTTTATATTACTTTTTTGGGTAGTGGGCTCATTTGGTAATCACATTTTGTACAGCCAACTCCTAACAGGGTTGAGGCTTTGAACAAGGCTTATAGTCCCTTAATCAGGACTGATACACTATATGCTTGTAATAGACTCCTAACAGGGTCAACATCCTTAACAAGATACTTTTGATTAGTGGATCTTTGTGGGTACCATCCCCATTAGGGTTTTCCCTTGGCCAGGGTTTCCTTGAGAACAAATAATGTGTTATGAGTTCTTTAGTTTTTTTGCTATGCATGTTGTTTAGCTTCTTATGTTATGCATGTGTAAAGATAATCTATTATATCCATAATTGGGCAAAAGATAAAGTTTTTAGAATACTGATTCACCCCCCCTCTTACGATTCCCTATTTCTAACATGGTATACACTAGATCCCGTCGGTGTCTACTGAAATACTTCATCAACCAACAACATTGCCTTGTGTCTTTCAGCTCTTTTCTTGATCATAGATGAATGAAACATAATCAAGTCAATAACATAAGGTCATAGACTCATCAGCAAGTTGCTCAATGTACTCTTTATCCTTATCTCTCATATACATCTTCCTCATGTAGATATTTCTATACTTCATCTCTTTCACTCCTTTACTATAGATGTTTCGATATAGTAACTTACAAGATAAGTGTTGTCAAACTAGTTGATATCAATGACAACATAATACTAATTTAATCATATTACATATCTAATCAATCAGCTTGGTGATCTTAAATCATAGATTCTTCAATAAGGTTCTAAATCAGTTATAGTTCATCAGTGTGATGCCTGCAAGAGGTTCAGAGGAAAATTAAAATTCATTGGCAATTTGCCTTTAAAACCTATTGCAGTCATGGCCCCTTTTCAGAAGTGAGGTATGGAATTTATTGGGGAAATCCCAAACAAATAAAGTGGGGGTCATTTATGGATCCTGTGGCCACAAATTATTCCACTAAATGGGTGGAAGCAATTCCCACTAGAAGGGCCACTAGTAAGGTGGTAACTGATTTTATGATGCAAAACATCTTGACCAGGTTTGGATGTTCTGAGACAATAGTAGTTGATAATGCAATGTGTTTTAGGTTTGAAGAGTTTTGTGATTTATGTTAGCAATATGGGATTCAGGTCTCATATTCATCCCCTTATCACCCCCAAGGTAATGGTCAAGCATAATCAAGTAACAAGAGCTTGATAATTTTTTTGAAAAGAGCTCTTGATAAAAACAATAAATCATGGGATTCCAAATTGCAGCTATCTCTTTGGGTTGATAGAGTGACAATGAAAAAGGAAATTGGTTGTGCTCCTTTTGATTCAATATATGGAATTCATGGCAGGTTACCAAAAAATAATATGTTGCAGATTTTTAAGTTCATCTGAATATATGATGATGATTTGGATAATGAGATGGGGATCAGATTGGAGGATCTGATACAGTTGGATGAATCAAGGAGAGAGGCTCATGACAAGAATATGAACTTGTAGGTGCAATACAAGAGCTTGTATGACAAAAAGACCATAGTTATAAGTTTTTGTATTGATGATCTAGTTTTAATGTGGAATGCAAGGTTGGAAGATAGGGGTAAGCATAGTAAATTTGACCCAATATGGTTTGTTAGTACCCTAAAAAAATTTCACGGCTGTAGTATTTTCCCCCTAGTCTCTGCAATTGTTTTTAGGTCTTTGGCATAAACCCTTGGTTCGAATTTTTGAAAATATAGCCATTGGTAAGAAAAACCCTGGCATTGTTCTAATTTCATGTTACTTTATTTAGGCCACTTAAAAATCCCTTTAATGCATGTGCTATATTATTTCCCCCTTTGTCACATGATCGCGTGAACCTTTTTCATGTTACGTGACCTTGCGACTAAATGTTTTATTTTCCCTAGCGGCCTTTATTTTTCCTAAGTCAGTGATTAATATTTCCTATGTTTTTAGCCTTCATTTCTTTCTTGGGTTCAGCTCTAACACCATCTCGATCTAACAGTGGTCGTATATTCTCATGAGATGTGTCAGAGCTATGTGCTTTTGTGACGGTCGTTGATTCTCTTTATGACAAGATGCTTCAAACAGGTGGGTCCAAAGTGACACATATGCACAAATGGCAGCATCTTATTGGTCCATGTATTAACACGTTGGTAGTTGTCAGTGGGACCTAGTTTTTAGATGCATCAGAGGGTCTTCATATTATCAGTCGATCAACGATGGGCACATGATCTTATGGGATCTGTCAGAGGCTTAAGATCTTGTGTCGTCCATCGATTCTACCTTTTTTAGAGGGGATAATTTGTAGGTGGGTCCACATGCCAAGTGTGTTGATTTGTTGTAATTTGATTGGTCCACATAGTGTGACTAGATATGTTGTTAGTGGGGCCAGGTTTTTTGAGGGTCAGTGGGTTCTAACACTTGCAGAGCATCAACGGTCGGCGTGTAATCTAATGGGTTTTCTCTGACACATGCGAACTTAAGATAGTTGTTGATCTCTTTCGATGTTAGAGGGTTGCTAGGGTAGGGTAAGATTCTTCATCTGATAGCTATCTTATCATCTGAAGGAATCTTGAAGGTCTATGCAAAGATGAGGCAACCATCGATCTTCTTGTTCGGGCCCATTAAAATTTCCTCAATCTTTTGCCGGTCATGATAAAATGTTTGGGGGTTTTGATATATTACAAGGGTTTTGCTTATTCATGTGGAAAGGTGGCAGTACTCTAAATGTTTTGGTGATCTGGTGAACAAGCATTTGCATTGCCACCAAATGAATTGATAGAGGCAAAAAATGTTCTGTGAACTGGCGAAAACCTTTTGTCACCAGTTCGCCAAATGTAACTGGGGTAAGTTGTTTTCCTTTGTTCACTAGTTCACGAGGTTAAGCGATGAGTTAGTATTTCATTGCATGAATAGGGAAATGCCTTGTCACATGTTCACTTGAGGTTAACCCAAGGCTAGCAGTTGAGTTAAGGACATAAAGACCATGAAAAGGAGAGATCTAATGGTCATGATATAAAGTTGATCTAATTTCAAATGTTGACCGTCGATTTTCTAATGGCGCTATGAAACTGACCATTGTTTTTCAAATTCAATTTTTTGAGGGTTTCTCAGTGATAGAAAGGACTAGAATTGAATGCTTTCATGGTAAGATTTGATTTGTTTGGTGGTGCTTGCTATTGCAGTGTGGTCCAGAGTGCTCCTTGATCATCTACAGGGGTCTATACTATGTTTTTTGTGGTCGAGGCATGCTACAGGTGATCGAATAGGTTGAAATTTTGGGCATTTTTATGGTTCTCAGTACCTTCTCAATGAATTTATCATGATTGAGGATCACTCTGGGATCTTTCTTCTCTTGGTTGTTTGGGTTTCTTCCCTTGTAATAAATTTGTGACTACTTTCAATTGGTCTGGTGGTTGAAACCCTAACCCTAGTTACCCGAAGCTTGATGCATCCTCTTTGAGGATTCCAAGGTGACTAGTGGTGGTATATATTTGAAAAAGTGATATTTTTTAATGGTTCCAAAACTTTCTTTGGTCCCTGGTTGTTGATGGTATTATAATAAAAAAGGAGCTGGATTTTGGGTCTCTTCTTATCTTTGTGTTGCTTTGATTGTATATTGATCCCAAATATGTTAATGAGAATGCTATTGAGTTCCAATCTTGCATTTGTGTATGTCTTCTTGTTTCAGTTCTAAGCTTGTATATGTTAATGTCACAAAGTGTATTAGCATATGGTAAACAAAGAGTATTGTGAAGTCATCTTTGAGTTCCTAACAAAGTTAGGATTAAAGTCTTTTAGGTGAGTCTAGTGAGTTTACAACCAAATAAGAATATGATGTCCTTGTGTTTGAAGGAGAGGGGTAATAGGAAAAGCACTTATCTTGAGCCCAAGAGTGTTTGATTTGAGATCTTCAGTTGATTTATGTGATTGGGTGACTCTTTGCCCTAGGTTAAGGCGCTGGTCCATCCTCTGGAGGCATTTCATTGTTATCAACCACACACACACAAATTCAAATGATAAAATCTTTAATTAGTTAGTAAGGGGTATAGTTATATAACATTTTGGATTCTTTTGAAGAAGTGAATCAAGGGTACACCTGCCTAAGCATTAAGGCTCAAAGTGTAGGAGGATCTCATTATTGATCCTTGTTAATTGTCCCTCTTCCTTGTAGACTTTGGAGTGGTGATAGAGTCAAAGTTATATTAAAATTATCCATCAAAGTATAAATTTACAAGTTGAAGATCAAAGGGAACTCCCAAAAAAATGGTGACTCTACTGGAGAGAACAACAATGAAGAATTATATGTGTTAGGATCTTTTTTTGGGATTATATTGTAATATTCAAAATCTTTTGTTGACCAAATTGATTTACTCATCCGAGTTACCAACAAAATGGTGACTCCACTGGGGATAGTCTAGAGATAAAGGTTGTTAAGTGCACTCTTATTTTCCTAATGTATTCAGTTGAAAGATTTCCCACTTGGTGGGTGGTGACTCAAGAGGTTAGACCTAGTGCTATAGATTGTAAAAGATGGACAAGAGGAGGAATACTAGGTCCTTTTTCAGAAAGAATCCAGAGGTCACTCTGGAACAATTGCCTAGATAGGAGAAGAAGAATTGGATTAGAAGAAATGGTGAGTCTACTAGTGCTCCCATAAGAGAACAAAGAAATACAAGAGGTAGAGCACCACATGTTTCCTCAAGTGAGGGAGGTTCACAAGATAGAGTTTCTAGATCAGATGGTGGTTGCTCTGAAGATAGATTTTATGATACCCTAGAGGCTGTATTTCAGGACAAGGGTCCATTGCTTGTAGGTCAGGATGAACAAGATAGAGAGATGGGTTTGGAGATTGATTTAGATCTTGGTGAAGATAATTTCAGAAGGGAGCCCATGAGACCATGGCAAGTGCATTTCCCATATCAGCATCCTACTGATGTGGAAGTGTCATCAAGCTCTGAAGAAAACATGATAGATCCACATGACCTAAATACACTTAGGTTGTAGTTGGTAGAGAAGGAAACCATATACAAAAGGTTACAAGAGGAGAGAGAGGCTGAAAAAGTAAATGCTCTATTGGAGAGGCAGTCTCTTTTGAGAAAAATTAATGAGATGAAGGAGAGAAATAGGATGCTTGCTTCTACTCCTAGGGTGTTGCAGCATGATATTTTTGGTGGTCTTGAAGCTCTAAGAAGTGATTAGGAATGCTTGTTGCAAGACCATGAGTTTGATGAAGAGGGCCCTGTGATCAGATAAGTGTAAAGTTATGCTCCTTTGCCTAAGGGTAAATATGGACATGAGATCACTAGGCCTACTATAGTTATTAATGAAAAAGGAAAGTAGAAGATGGTGGGTGTCCAAACAAGCAGATCATTGACAATACCAAGGATCCCACCACCTAAATCAAATAAGGAGATAGAGATAGAAAGAAAAAGAAGAGGATGAAGCTATTTCTCAAGAGTTGGAAAGATCTGAAGTTGATGCTGCCATTGCAGAGAAAAGAAGAAAGATCTAGTTCTTGAAGGCTTCATCAACTAATTTTCATGGCCCTTCTACTACTGAACTAGCTATGCCATTGATGAACACTATTGTTCTACTTAGCAATGCTACTACTAGTACTCTAATTCCTAATGTATCTACCAAATCATTTGTTGATCCTAATAGACAGTCAAATGTGCAAGTGGGTGGGAATGTAGATAAAAATAATAATTCTAGTGGGAACACTAGTTTAGGATTTCAAAGAAGACCTATGCAATTAGAAGGCTATAGGCAAATTAGTTTTGATGGGATACCAGGTTACCCGAATGCTTTTCCAAATGATATAAGAGATAAGGTACCTAATTTTGATGGTAATAATGCTATTAGTTATGAGGAGCATCTTAGGCTATTTGTTGATATGCTTAATGATTATTAGGTAGAGCATGAGGATGTAGTCATGAAATTATTTGTTCAATCTCTAATGGAGGATGCTAGAGATTGGTTTAAGAGACTTCCTGATAAATGTATTGATACTTGGGATTCTTCTGAGAGATGTTTCAAAGAGTAGTATGGTGATAGGCCTAATGCTAGTTTCATGTTAAATGAATTCAATACCATAAGGAAAAATTAGAATGAGTCTGTAGCTGAATTCAACATGAGATTTCAGAAGGGCATGCATAAGTTGTTCCAAGTAATGTAGTTAGATGACAATGTTTGTCTAACTACATACTTCAATGCATTTGATGGAAATATGGGATACTTGTTGAGGGAAAAAGAACCAAGAACCCTTAGAGATGCTTTTAGGATTGCTATCAATATTGAGAACAACATGAAAATATCAAGGAAGTTGGGTGGGAAGAGAGATGAGCCTAAGTTGTTTGGGGACAAGAAATACAAAAAAGAAAATGATAGGAATGTTGGAACTAGGAGGCAAGAAGAAGACAAATTGGATAAGGTGCTTAATGCGTTGAAGGATTTGAAGGCATCTGCAAATAGGAATATCAGTGCTCCTACCAATGAAAGGCCTCAGTTCAACAATAATTTCAACAAGTAGAATAGATTGCAGAACTACCCCTACAACACCCAATGGAAGGATGGCAAGCCTATTGTCCCTGCTACAAGAAATAACAATGATAGAGGTGTCCTTGACCCTCTACAAAAGGCTTCAATAAATGTCATGGATGACATACCTTGGTGTGTTGCATGCCAGTCCCCTCATTCTTTAGAGCATTGTGTGCTTGCACATTCTATGGCTGCAAATCAAGATTGTGGTAATGAGGAGATAGATCAAGAAGAAGACCAAGATGATTTTGGATGCAACATGGCCACTTCATATCCAGGATATGAAGATGATTCTGATTTTGATGAAGAAGTAGACATAAATGTGAAGAGACACACTCAGACCCTTCTTCATTAAGAGGTTTTTTCTGATAGTGAAGACATGGATAAGAAAACATGTAACATGAAATCTTCTTCTAAGCCAGTAAATTTAAGGAGACCTTCTAGAGAAGAGATGGATAGGATTACTATAGAAATGATTGCCCAAGTGCAAACTAGAGGCATGGTGGCAAGGGATACAAATGGAAAAGCTATAGGAATGTTTATAAAGAGTACCAACTCTGGAGAGCCTAATGAGAACAAATCAAAAGGTGATCACATGGTGAAATTCAAGAATGTAAAAGTAAAGAATTGTGAGCCTAAGGGAATTGGAGTTGAAATATTTTCTAGTGAGATTGAGAAGCCAGTTAACACAATGGCTAAGATTGAAAAAATGAGGGTGGCCAATGTACCTAATGTATTAGATAAGAAAAAGGATATAAAGGTAGTGCAGATTGAGATTCCTTCCTTTGCTCTTGTTGATATGTTAGTTGTATTGTCCCAAATTAAAGTTAAGGTTCCATTGTTAGAATTGTTGAGGATCCTTGAACACAAAGACAAAGCTATTGCATGGGTAGATAATGTTCATAACAATGATGTTGCATGTAATGGATCTTAGGATAAAACTTTGAAAGGTGTTTCTGCTTAGGGAATTGTATCTCAAATTCCTCCTATATATTTGGATAGTTCTATCAATGCTAGCCTTGAAAACATTGATCCATTCTTTTTAAGTGTCCTTGTGAATGGAATGAAACTAAGAAATTGTATGATCGATAGTGGTTCCTCTAATACTGTTATGCCTTTCAAAATCATGGAGAAGTTGGGCCTTAAAGTTGATATAGTTCAAGGTAGATGTTGTGCAATGGATTAGAGGGAGGTACTAGTCATTGGGACTATCAATGCAATGCCATATAGGATGGCAGCATATCCAGAGAAAGAATTAACAATGAATGTTTTGGTGGTGGACATCCCTCCTCATTATGGGATGTTGCTATCTAGAAGGTGGAGTGCTGCCATGGGTGGAAGTTTACAGTGTGATCTGTCTTATGCAACTTTCAAGATTGATGATCAGTTTGTCAAGATTGATCAAGATCCGAGAGTATGCCACATGATCGAGAGAAATATTTATAATGAGACTACATGTTTTGTCGATATTGATATTAATGCTTTTAGGGAAGAGATCCTTGTACTTGAGAAGGAACCTATTTTGTCACCTATCTCTATTGAGTTAAGTGTTAATTCTATGAAGGGTGATTTGTGGGTAATGTACTTTGATGGTGAAAATTGCAAGGATAGAGCAGGAGCAGGTATTCTACTTATTTCTCCTGATGGAAACACCTACAAGTTTTCTTCCACATTGAATTTCTTTTGTACCAACAATATAGCAGAGTATGAGGCATTTTTGTTAGGACTGAGGTTGGGACAAAAACATGGAATTAAATGTTTAAGTGTTGTTGGTGATTCTGAGTTGGTGGTGTCCCAAGTCAAGTCAGTATATGCTTCCAAGAACAGAAGGTTAAAACAATATAAGAATGCAGTTTGGGATTTGATTGAACATTTTGATGCTTTCAATATTGAGTGGAAGGATAGGAGTAATAATAAGATGGCTGACTTGTTAGCTAACATAGCAATCAATCCCATTGATATTACTTTTGCTGGTATCTCTAAAGTTGAAATTTAGGCTAGGCCTAGTATACCAGATAATATTGAGAATTGGCAAGTTTTTGATGATGATAATGATATCTTGAAGCTTATGAGTTGTGAAGATCAGTATCATGGAAAGGAATTTGATTGTTCATCCTTGGTTGAGTTAGTAGAAGGAAAAGAGGTTTTATTTGGCAATGAGGTCATTCGACTTAGAACTAACAAGGTGCCCAAGGGGCTTGTTGTTTTGGAGACTATCTTTGATAACTAGGATAGAGTTCAAAAGAATATCAAAAGAGAAGGTCATGCTGATCTAGAGGAGATAAATCTTGGAACACATGACACACCTAAGGAGGTATACATTAGTAGGGACATGTCTCACAATGTGAGAAAATATTTGATTGAATTATTGAGAAAATTCAGGCATATTTTTGCATGGTCATCTGATGACCTAAAGGTTTATAGAGAAGATTTGTTTCAGCATATTATTCCTTTGAGAGAAGATGCTAAACCTTTCAGGAAAAAACAAAGGCCTATAAATCCTACTTTGGCACCCAAGATGCAAGAAGAATTGATGAAGTTGAGAGATGCTGGCATTATTAAGCCTATAAGACACTCTTCTTGGGTGTCAAATCTTGTCCTTGTTAGGAAGAAGAATGGTGACATCAAGCTTTGTGTGGACTTCAGGAATTTGAACCCTAGCTCATTAAAGGATAACTATTGTCTACCCAATATGGAAGCTATGTTGCAGAGAGTAACCAAATATGAATTGATGTCTATGATGGATGGTTTCTCTGGTTACAATTAGGTAATTGTAAAAGAATCAGAACAATTCAAGACAGCTTTCACAACACCTTGGGGGACTTATGTTTATGTGAGAAAGCCTTTTGGTCTCACAAATGCTAGTGCTACTTTTTAGAGAGCAATGGATGTTACTTTTTCAGATTTTATCAATGATTTCCTTGTTGTTTATCAAGATGATTTAACTACCTATTCCAAAAAGGAAGAAGACCACTGTACTCATTTCAAAAAAATATTTGTGAGGGCCTTGGAATTTGGCATTTCATTAAATCCAAGGAAATGTGCTTTTGGTGTCATTGAAGGTAAGTTGCTTGGCCCCTTGGTTGGCAAGAAAGTAGTGAGAATTGACCCTAAGAGGGTAGTAGCTATTGATAAAATTCAAAGGCCAAAAAATTTTAAATGGATTCAGTCCTTCTTTCGTCAGGTCAATTTCTTAAGGAGGTTTGTGAAAAACTTTGCGGAGGTTACTAGACCTATTTCTAAGATGTTGAAGAAGGGATCTGCAATCAATTGGGAGGGTGAACCTAATGAAGCTTTCAAAAATATCAAGTAGGCTATCAAAGATGCACCAGTGCTTAGGACACCTAATTATAATGTCCCAATGCATATCTTTTCCCTTGCATCTTTTCACACTATTGCTACAGTTTTGTTACAAAAGAATAAGGATGGTTTTGAGCAACCTATTGCATTTTTTAGTAAATCTTTGCAGGCTGCTGAATTGAAGTATGACATAAATGAGAAACAAGCATATGCACTTGTGAAGGCAGTCAAGGCTTTTAGGTGTTACTTGATGGGGGCAGTTGTGATTTCTTTCATGCCAAGTGTAGTTGTGAAGGATATTTTCTTACAGCAAGAGGTGTCTAGAAGAAGATGCAGATGGATTAATAGGATCCAAGAATTCAATGTTGATGTCCAGATTACCAAGTTGGTTAGAGGATAGGGATTGGAAAAACTGATGGCTCAATCCAATCTTGATGCAAATCAAATAAATCATTCTAAAATTGATTATACATGTGACATGGATGATTGTATCTAGTATCAGGATATTATCTATTACTTGAGAAATATGAGATGTCCAGCAGGAATGAATGATAATCAAAAGAGGACATTGAAATCATAGGCCATCAAGTATGTAATTGTGAAATGTAAATTAAATAGAAAGAATTATGATTGCATACTTTTGAAATGTGTGAATGAAGATTAGGCTAACAAGTTGTTAAAATAAATGCATGAGGGGGTTTGTGGTGGACATTATATGGGTAAAAAAAATGCTCATAAAATTTTGAGAGCAGGATTCTGGTGGCCCATAATCTTCAAGGATACAGAGTAGTTGGTAAGGAGGTGTGATGCTTGTCAAAGGTTCTCTGGTAAACTTAAATTTTCAGGTAATGTGCCATTAAAACCAATAGAAGTACAAGCTCCTTTCCAACAATGGGGAATTGATCTCATAGGGGAGATACCAAACAAGTCAAGTGGAGGACACTTATGGATCTTAGTTGCCATTGATTACTTTACAAAGTGGGTAGAGGCTATACCTACAAGAAATGTGAATAGTAAGGTAGTAATTGATTTTATATTGAATAATATTGTTACAAGGTTTGGGTGCCCTGAGAGAATAGTAAGTGATAATGCCATGTGCTTCAAGTCTACTGAATACAAGGAATTCTGCAAAGGTTTAGTAATTTAGACTTCTTATTCCTCACCTTATCATCCACAAGGAAATGGACAGGTAGAATCATCTAATAAGAGTTTGATTAAAATCCTAAAGAGGATTCTTGAAAAGAATAAGAGGGAATGGAATTCAAAACTATTGTTAGTTGTATGGGCTGATAGGGTAACTGTGAAGAGGGCAATTGCTTGTGCACCATTTGACCTAGTATATGGAATACATGCAAGATTGCCTCAAAATAATCTACTAGAAATGTATAAATTTGTGCAATTATATGATGATGACATAGATGATGAGATGTAGTTCAGAATTGAGGACCTCATCAGGCTGGATGAAACCAGGAGAGAATCAGTTGCAAGAAATGCCAAATTGCAGTTACAAGTTAAGAATTTGTATGACAAGAACACTGTTGATAGGAAGTTTGAACCTGGTGATTTGGTGTTAATTTGGAATGCCAGATTGGAGGATAAAGGAAAACATGGTAAATTTGATCCCATCTGGCTAGGGTCATACCAAATTCATGAGAAATGGGGCCAAGATTCATACATTGTCAAGGAATTAAATGGTGATGTTCAGGAATTGCCAGTTCATGGACAATTCTTAAAGAAATACTTCTTTTGAAGTATTTTGTTTTCCATGAACAGTAGATAGGTTTGTATATGTTGTAAATTTTGTAAATAAGTTGCTTGCCCCTGTCCTGTTTTGTCCTGGTCTGTAGGGTTTTGGTCCTGTTGCTCTTTGTTGTCAAGTTTTCCAGTGGGATGGTCTATTTTAAGTAGTGATTCTAGATCCTTACTATGCCTATAGGAGGCACACATCCCTAAACAAAGCCACTATTAGCACCCTAAAAAAATTTCATGGCTGTAGCATTTTCCCCCTAGTCTCTACAGTTGTTTTTAGGTCTCTGGCATAAACCCTTGGTTCAAATTTTTGAAAATATAGTCATTGGTAAGAAAAACCTTGGCCTTGTTTTAATTTCATGTTACTTTATTCAGGCCATTTAAAAATCCCTTTAATGCATGTGCTAAATTGTTGCCCAATTTTTTGCATGATCACGTGAACCTTTTTCATGTTACGCGACCTTGCGACTAAAGGTTTTATTTTCCCCGATGGCCTTTATTTTTCCTAAGTCAGCGATTAATATTTCCTATGTTTTCGGCCTTCATTTCTTTCTTGGGCCTAGCTCTGACACCATCTTGATCTAATAGTGGTCATATATTCTCATGAGATGTGTCAGAGCTATGCACTTTTATGATGGCCATTAATTCTCTTTATGACACAGCGCTTCAAATAGGTGGGTCCAAAGTGACACGTATGCACAAATGGTAGCATCTTATTGGTCCATGTATTAGCATGTTGGTAGTTGTTAGTGGGACCTAGTTTATGGATGCATCATAGGGTCTTGACATTGTCATTTGATCAATGACGAGCACATGATCTTATGGGATCTGTCAGAGGTTTAAGATCTTGCACCGTCTCTCGATTCTACCTTATTTAGAGGGGATAATTTGTAGGTGGGTCCACATGCTAGGTGTGTTGATTTATTGTAATTTGATTGGTCCATGTAGTGTGACTAGATATGTTGTCAGTGGGGCTAGGTTTTTCAAGGTTCAGTGGGTTCTGACACTTGCAGAGCATCAACAATCAGTGTGTAATCTGATGGGTTTTCTCTGACACATGCGAACTTAAGATAGTCATTGATCTCTTTTGATGTCAGAGGGTTGTCAAGGCAGGGTAAGATTCTTCATTTGATAGTTGTCTTATCATCTAAAGGAATCTTGAAGGTCTATGTGAAGATGAGACAATCGTCGATCTTCTTGTGCAGGCAAATTAAAATTGCCTTAGTCTTTTGGCGGTCCTGATAAAATGTTTCACGGTTCTGATATATTACAAGGGTTTTGCTTATTCACGTGGAAAGGTGGAAGTACTCTAAATGTTTTGGCAATCTGGTGAACAAGCATTTGCGTTGTCACCAAATGAATTGTTAGAGGTAAAAAATGTTCTACGAACTAGTGAAAACCTTTTGTCGCCAGTTCACCAAATGTAACCAAGGTAAGTTGTTTTCCTTTGTTCACCAGTTCGCGAGGCTAAGTGGTAAGTTAGTATTTCATTGGATGAATAGGGAAATGCCTTGTTTCATGTTTGCTTGAGGTTAACCCGAGGCTGGCAGTTGAGTTAAGGACATAAAGACCGTGAAAAGGAGAGATCTAACAATCATGATATAAAGTTGATCCAATTTCAAATGTTGACCACCGATTTGTTGCTAGCTCTATGAAACTGACCATTGTTTTTGAAATTCAAATTTCTGAGGGTTTCTCAGTGACAAAAAGGACCAAAATTGAATGCTTTCATGACTAGATTTGATTTGTTTGGTGGCACTTGCAATTGTAGTGTGGTCCAAAGTGCTCCTTGATCATCTACAGGGGTCTATACTATGTTTTTTGTGCTCGAGGCATGCTGCAGGTGGCCGAACAGGTTGACATTTTGGGTATTTTCATGGTTCTCAGTACCTTCTCAGTGAATTTATCATGATTCAGGATCACTCTGGGATCTGTCTTCTCCTAGTTGCCTAGGTTTCTTCCCTTCTAATAAATTTGTGACTATTTTCAGTTGGTCTGGTGGTTGAAACCCTAACCCTAGTTACCCGAAGCTTGATGCATCCTCTTTGAGGATTCCAAGGTGACTAGTGGTGGTATATATTTGAAAAGGTGATATTTTGTAATGGTTCCAAAACTTTCTTTTGGTGCCTGGTTTTTTATGGTATTATACTAAAAAAGGAGCTAGATTTTGGGTCTCTTCCTATCTTTGTGTTGCTCTAATTGTATATTGATCCTAAATATGTTAATGAGAATGCTATTGAGTTCTAATCTTGCATTTGTGTATGTCTTCTTGTTTCAGTTCTGAGCTCATATATGTTAATGTCACAAAGTGTATTAGCATATGGTAAACAAAGAGTATTGTGAAGTCATCTCTGAGTTCCTAACAAAGTTAGGATTAAAGTCTTTTAGGTGAGTTCAGTGAGTTTACAACCAAATAAGAATCTGATGTCCTTGTGTTTGAAGGAGAGGGGTAATAGGAAAAGTAGTTATCCTGAGCCTAGGAGTGTTTGATTTGAGATCTTCAGTTGATGTATTTAATTGGGTGACTCTTTTCCCTAGGTTAAGGCACTGGTCCATCCTCTGGAGGCATTTCATTGTTATCAACCACACACACACAAATTCAAATGATAAAATATTTAATCAATTGGTAAGGGGTATAGCTATATAAGATTTTGGATTCCTTTGAAGAAGTGAATCAAGGGTACACCCATCTGAGCATTAAGGCTCAAAGTGTAGGAGGATCTCATTGTTGATCCTTGTTAATTGGCCCTCTTCCTTGTAGACTTTGGAGTGGTGATAAAGTCAAAGTTATATTAAAATTATCCATCAAAGTATAAATCTACAAGTTGAAGATCAAAGGGAACTCCCAACATGGTTGGGACCCTATCTCATTGATGCAAAATGGGGATCTGATTCCTATATCTTGAAGGAAATGGTTGGAAATGTTTTGGTATTTCTAGTTCATAGACAATTTCTGAAGTTTTAATTTTCACAAGGTACACTCTTTATCCATGAATATTAGGTTAGTTTTCCCTTTCAGTTGTGTGTTTCTTTCCTCCTTTCCTATTTTAGTTCTGTTGTTTTGTTTGAAGGGTTCCCTCCAAGTTTTTATCTGGTAGGTGGTATGCTTCTTCCAAAGTTTCTAAGTTCTTGATATACCTACAAGAGGCATACATCCCCAGTCAGAGCCACTGTTAGCCTATTTTATTGTAAAAATGCAAAATCCTAAGAAAATGATCTATTCCGTACAAAGCCCTAAGAAAATTTCCATATCCAGCTGCAACACTTTTTTGATCTACGAAGAAGATTTATAATGTTTTATGACTTGCGAGCTCAGCCATGGATTAATCAAGATGTGGCCAAGCCCCGTTTAAGATCACATGTGCTCAAGTATAAAAACTAGGGAGATAAAGAAGTTTTAAGGTCTGAGAAATAGGTCTAAATCCATGTCCTAGGGTTTCATAAAATTGTCCAAGTCCAAAAACCCTAGCCATTTCTATTTCTCTATTTGCTTTTTTCCTAGTCACTTAAAGTCCCCATTCTGCACGTCTTATTTCCTTGCCTAGACAGTTATTTTTCTATTCAGAGATTACATGAATGAAGTGTTCACATATTCTCCTGATCTTGGTGGCTAAGTTCCTAACATCTAGCAACTTGGCGAATGGTTATGTTTTCCTTCAGTCGCTTATTCGTGATGCAGGTTTGATCAGGTGGTTGGCATTGATTCTCTAGATGTAATGCAGAGTAAAGAAAAGATTTAGTGACATGGATATTGCCTTAGTCACACATTCTAAATACTTAACCCCAATTAAGAGAATGATTAAGAGACTCAGTGAAGTGCTTTGTTTTTGTAATCTCTAGATGGGCTTGGGTTAAGTCAAGGTCAAAGAAATGTTAGTCCTAGGTGGTTAAGTTTATCATTTAGTAATCTGGTGATTGAGGCTTTTGTGTGTTCTCTTGATTTAATTTGAGGTCAAGCATTTATCTAGCAAATGTGAGAATGCTCAGTCACGTAGTCTCTGAATATGACCATAGTTAAAGGCAAGTTAGGTTTCCTCTTTGTTCACTGAATCACTTGATATAAGGTGAGTTAAGTTCTGGGCTTGGTGATTTAGTGACAGTTGTGGATGATGAGAAATATCAATGGTCAGTGTGTAATCTTGAGATATAACTGAGGTTAAGGTTTTTATCTGGCAACTTAGTGAAAGCTTTGTTGCCTTGTTCTCCAGATGAGACCCTGATTAAGTGATACATTCAGTGAATTGGAGAAAGATTTGTTTGTTGAATCAATGGATAAGATGAGTTAAGTTAGGGGTTATGAGGTATTCAGCTAATCAAGGAGGACCATGAGATGATGATAGGATCGATGGCTAGTGCTTATTCACTTGATAAAACTCAGGGTTAAGAAAATAATTGGTGATCCAACGAATGCTTCAATCGCATGATCTCTGAACCAAGAATGGGTAAGTTAAATTGTTTAGTGACTTGGAGAATGCTTTGGTCACTGAATCACTAGATCAAGAATGAGTTAAGGTTTGAAGGCTTGGAGTTAGAATCTAGACCGTTGATGAAAGTAGATTGGGCAATGGTCGTGTATTCTCCGAATGTAACCACGAGTCAAGAAATGATCATGGGATCTCGTGAATACCTTGGTCACCCATTCTCCTAATCGGACCTAGGTTAAGAGAAATATTAAGCGACTGGGAGAATGCCTTCAATCACATATTCACTAGATGTTTTAGGGTTAAAGGGATTTCCATGATTAAAAGATAAAGATAGTGTAGGTCCAAGTTGATCAGACGGTGGTCATGTTACCACAAGGGCAAAGTGCTTGAAAGTTTGTGCTTGTGACATTGTGATAGTCATCAATTTGATATCAAGGCCATAAGATGTGACAGTGGGTCCATTGCGAGGTGTGCTGAGGTGCTCATTCTTAATTGGTTTCCAAAGATAGATGATGGGGCTAGTTTTTCAAAGCTTAGTTGATTTTTATAATAATTTATGAGGATTGTCTAATGTGCTGGGAAAAGATCAAGATCAAAGGCCATGTTTTAAACCTGATAAATTAACCATTGTTGGTCCATATTTGAATTTTCTAAGCTAGGGTTTGCAGAAAATAGAAATGATCATGCACTAGAACAAGAAACAATAAGATTATTTTCTTCTTGAGCCATAAATGATAAATTTTTAGTTGATAATTGAATAAGCTCCAAGGTGGTTGAGCCGAATATGATCAGATTTTGTGGCTTCCTTAAAGCTTGATATTTTGCAGATGGTTTCTTCTGGATGCAACATTAATGTTTGGACCAAGTTGTCAAATAATTATTTTCCTAGTATGTAGAGGTAGCTGAGATATTTGTAGTGATGTTGCATGCCATAGAGATAAAGGAATCATACCTTGATTTGCAATTTGACTGCTAGGGTTTATACAATGTAAATGATATCACATTTGTCTCTGATATTTCTTGATTATAATTAGGGTCTTTCTCCCTATCAATTCTGTAATAAATTAGTTCATGATTTCATTTTTTAGTAGTTGACAATGTTTCCCTAATTTTTCCCTAAATGACTTGAAGCTTGTTGCAATCCTTGTTCATATAAAAGGATTTCCAAGGTCATTTAGAAGGAGTTCTTTCCAGGGTTGAGAAAAAAGAATCACTTTCAAGAGAGAAAAGATAGACTCAGTTCTATAGCCTTGCATCCAAGAATTGGTAGAAGAGGTCTATAACCTCTCTATTTTACAAGGATCTTAATGAATCTATAATTTTCTTATTTATTTTGTGGAATATTCTATGCTCAATAAATCACTCTTGTATTAGTTTTTGGAAACTTATATAAGAATTTAAAAAATTGCTTTGAATCTCGTCTCTTGTTTATGTTAGAAGTAGTAGTTTTCATTGCACCAAAAGATCGACCTGTTAATGCCTAATACAGCTACTAGACTTATAGAAGACACAAGAGGTGGTTAAGCCATGTCACAAATCCAAAGGGGAGTGCTAACCATTTTTCCAACAATCTCCCCCTTAGCGTTACCCAAGGGGTTTTGAACCTATGACCAAGCTCTGATACCACTTGTTACAAGTAGTAGTTGTCATTGCACCAAAAGGTCAACTTGTTAATGCCCGATATAGCCACTAGACTTATAGAAGACATAGGAGGCAATTAAGCAATGTCACAAATCTTGAGGGGAGTGCTGAACATTTTTTGAATAGTTTAATGGTATATTATTTCCTATTATCTTGTGATTTGATGACCTCAAGATCAATAGCTATAGACATAGTTTGTATGTTTTGATATATTTTGTTGTTAACTTGAAAATTTAAGTAAATTCTTAATATAACCTAACAAAATAGCAAGGTATTAAGGAGGATATTTGTAAGTAGTGAGATTCTCATTTGATTTTCATTTGCAAGGTTAATGATAAGAATCAAAAAACATAGTGAGGATTTGTTTTGAATATGCCCAATGGATAAGGGACTGGTCATAGACATTTTTTCAAAATAGATGTTCTTTCTTGTCTAATAGTTCTACCCCAAGACAAACAAATCAAATTCTAAATCTTTAAGTCAATAGTTGTGGACTTAATAGAAAAAGCCCCTACTTTATTTGTGAGTAACTTGATAGTGTTCTTAGCTTCACATCCTATCCCTTTATGTCACAAATAACAAGAAGTATTAGTGCTCATATTTTCTTTGTGGGGATTAGTGGAAGTATTAAAATTAAGTGATCATAATCCTAGGTGCACCTGCCTAAATTCTATAGAGTTGAAAGTATAGAAAGCTTTAGTTCTTTGTTCATTGGTCCTTGTTCTTGTATGAATGTACTAATTTTGGAAAATAAGCTACCCCATAGGTGCATCTCTGCATTAATAAAGGTAGTTAAAATCTTGGTAAACCAAGACTCAATAGGAGGCATATTAACAATAGCTTCAATTTTTTTAGTATCTACCTCTATGCCTCTTTTAGAGATTATAAACCCTAATAATTTAATGGAATCAACTCCAAAGACACATTTCTTAGGATTCAATCTCATATTGTAACTTCTAATCCTTTCAAATATCTGTCATAAAATACTAACATGATCTTCTCTTTGTATAGATTTTTCCAAGATATCATCCACATAATCCTCAAGAATCTTATGAATGTAACCATGAAAAATCAAAGTCATAGCTCATTGATAATTTTCTCCCACATTTTTTAATCCAAAAGGCATCATGACCCAACAAAATGTTCTCCAAGGTGTTACAAATATGGTCTTAAATTCATCTTTGGGAGGGATTAAAATTTGATTATAGCCAGAAAATCCATCCATAAAAGATAATAAAGCATGACCCGCTGTTGAATCCACAATCATATCAATATTAGGTAATGGGAAATAATCTTTTAAGGATGCTTTATTTAAATCTCTAAAGCCAGTACACATCCTTATCTTATTTTCTCCTTTTGAAATAGGCACAATATTTGAAATCTAGTCTGAGTAATCAATAGAGTAGATGAATCTAATATCCAATAACCTTTTAATTTCAGCTTTAACTAATAAAGAAATTCATGGATTCATCTTTCAAATTTTCTGCTTCACATGTTTAACATCTAGCTTGAGAACAATATTATGAGTAACAATCTTAGAATCTATACCCAGCATATCCAAATATGTCCAAGAAAAAATATCCTTAAATTCAAGTAAAAGGGAAACCAACTGATTATGTTCATCCTGATTCAAACATTTCCTAATTTTTATCATCTTCTCAGAATCATTTTCTTCCATTTGAACCTCAACAGTCTTAGTTATTAGTAAATCACTTTGTATCAGAGAATCCATTTTTAGAGAAGAAATATTATGTTCATCATGTTCTCCAAAATAAGCTTTTGCACTTAAACAATAAGGCTTCCATAATTTATGATGAAACATAGGAAAATCCTCATAAACCCCTAAAAAATCTACTAAGACTTCATCTTCAAGAAAAACATCCAAGGTAGGTCTTTGATTAATGTTAAGGAGGAGTGGGTTAACCAAATTCAACTATCCACCACATATTGTTAGGAATGAATGCTAAATGTTTGGCAGCCATTCTGTAGCAGTTGTTGTTGCATTCATGACTATGATTGTAATTGATGTCAACATAGTGATTTATCGAAGACTTACAGAGAAGCAGACAGAGTTTGGATTAGCGCATGTGGGTTATTGTAGTTGGAGTTATGTGATGTTGAGGTTATACTCTTTGATATGTTATATGTCTATGGTTAAGAGCATAGATAGTAATTCATTTATTTATGGAAGTTATGATCATTTTGGTGGAAGCAATATTCAGGCAGTGTTCATGAGTAGCAGTTTGTGGAAATCAGATGATATCTCCTAATCGGGATGGAATCTAGTTTTGCATAGTTAAAGGGAATTTGAAGACACATTCTTAGTGATGTAGATGATAGTGAAAACTTTGAGGTCACATGAGTGAAGATTTATTATATTTGGAAGCTGACAATTTTGTGTAATTTTGGTGTAGCATGTGGAAACCTTTATTTTGTAATTATATGCCGACTCATTTGTAATTATTTGAGTGTGGTATAAAGGAAGGAATATATTTCCTTGTAGTAATGTGTAAGTTTTTAATTATGATATGGTAGTAGCGGTTGTGTGTGATGCTGTATGCATGAAGTGGAGAAAAGAGCTAAGTATGAAAGCGAATTTGTGAAGGAAGACATGTGAAGTACAGAGATCTGAAATTGAGATCTAATGTAATAGTGAGTGTGGTTTGGCATAGTTAGAGAAGAGGTATCATATTATTCTATTGACTAATTCAAATATTATTTGGACAGTGTGTTCAATGATCTTACCCTGAAGCTGTTTGGGCAGTGGTTCCTTCTGTCTTCTTTAACACTTAACAGGGTTAGAATCTTTTAAGAGGGATTCAAAATATCCTAACAGGGATTCATATGTATTGGATGTATTTAATAAGACTCCTAACAAATTCCATCCTTTCACAAGGAATATTCATATTAGTGCATCTTTTGTGGGCATCATTCCCACCAGGGTTTACTCTTTGATCAAGAGGTTCCCTAGTCAACATATCTTGTGTCATTGTGTTATTGTGTATGAATATATTTCTATGGTTGGTAATTATATTGGTTATATGGTTTAATTCTATTGAAGATGATAAACTTTATAATTATCTGATAATTGATTCACCCCCCCCCTCTCAGTTATCTTGGTGGACTTTACTTTCTAAAAATTGGTATCAGAGCAGTAGGTCCTTGAAAAAGAAGTTTAACAACTTAAGGAGATCCATGGAAAATTTTAAGAAAGAAAGCCCTAAGTTTGATGGAGTAAATTTTGATAGCTGGAAAGAAAAGATGAAGACACACCTACTACGTTTAGGACTAGGTTACTAGTTGATTACAAAGAATCATAAGACTATCATTGAAGAGGACAATCTTGAAACATGTACTATGGATGAAAGAGATCTATTCATGTGTAACATACTTGCAAGAGAAGTACTCTTTACAAAACTTCCAGAGAATGAGTACAGTCAGGTAAAATGTTTGAAAAAGTCTCATGAATCTCTAAAAGCTTTACACTCTACTTTTGAAGGTGATGAACATGCAAAATGAGTTAGATTACATAATTGGATATGTGCATTTGAAGATATAAGAATGTTGGAAGATGAATCTATTAGAAGTTATATTGTTAGAATGTCAAAAATCATTATAGGTATAAAATCTTGGGGAGGAACAAAGACAAAGAATGAAGTGATATGGAAAATTATGAGGACATTGACTCCTATATTTAAGAAGACAACACAGATCATTGAACAAGTCATACCTTGTACAACAAACTTTACAAGAGAGACTCTTCCTGGAAGATTGGAAGCAACATAAATGAACCTGAGATTATGAGGAGACTTACCTAGAATGGAGACAACATGCAATGCTCTTAGTTTTTTCCCTACTTTGTCAAGAAGCATCAGTATGTGCAAAGATTATGTTGGTAGCAGTAGATCTAGAAATGAAGAAGTCAAGAAGATTGAAGAAGGTATTGCCTTGCTTGTGAAAAGAGAACTAGATAGTAAGAAAATATTTAAATGTTGGACTTGTCAATAATATGGTCATTTTGCATCTAAATGTCCTAAGAGAGTTAAAAAATTATAGAAGCAATTTCAAACCTAGAAGATCTAAGGAATGTTATTATGCTAATGATGAAGATCTTGAAGCTAGTATAGAAAGAACTTTAAGTGAAAGTGATACTGAGAATAATGATGACATAGGATTTATAGCTATTAAAGAAGAAAATCCTAAAAATGATGTTAAGGAAGAAAAATCCTTAGTTTCTCAAGATGAAAAGAAATTTGATTGGATTATAGATAGTGGTTGTTCACATCATATGACTGGAGACATGAAAAAGTTCATAAAGTTGAATGAATATGATGGAGGAGTTGTTAGAGTTGGAAACAATGCACCTTGTTTGATTAAAGGTATAGGATCTATTACTCTTGATGGAAAGACTAATACTGATGATATTTATTTTGTGGATGGATTGAAACATAATATTTTGAGTATTGGATAGTTATTTGATAAGGGATATCAAGTTTGATTTACTGAGAAAACTTGTGTGATAAAGGATAAAGATGGAAATTTGATTGGAACTGGATCTAGAACCAGAGGTAATGTATTTCAGTTGAATGCTACTAAGATGACATGTTTGATTACTAAGATTGATGATAGTTGGTTATGGCATAGAAGGTTTTGTCATATAAACTTTGATAACATTGTGAAAGTAAGTACTACACTTGTAGTAAGAGATTTACCAAAAATTATGAAGCCTACTAACATGATTTGCAAAGAATGTGTAATCGCTAAGCAAAAGAGTAATTCTTTTCCCAGTAAGAAGTTTACATCTACAAAGTGTTAGGAATGAATGAAAATTATTTTGGTAGTCATTCTATAGCAGTTGTTGTTGCATTCATGACTTGGATTGTCATTGATGTCAACACAGTGATATTCTAGATATCAGCAAGAAAGTAGGTACAGTTTTGTTTTGTGCACATGTTGTATTGTAGATTGGATTTTGCACACATGTTGTATTGTAGATTGGATTTTGTGTAGTTTATGGTATGTTCTTTGGTGTGTTATTAACCTATGGTTAATAGCACAAAAATAAATTCATTCATTCATGAGAGTTATGAGCATTTTGGTGAAAGCAGTGTTTAGACAGTGTTTCTGTGAAATGATTTTCAAAAATCAGAGGATATCTCTTAGGTGGGATGGAATCTAATTTTGTGCAATTAAAGGGATGTTGGAGACTCATTAATGATGATGTGGTTCACACTGCAAACTTTGAAGATATGTTTGGAGAAAGTTACAGTATCTGGAAGCTGACAATTTTATGTAAAATTTTGTGTGTAGCGTGTAGAATTTATTATTTTGTAATTGAGGACTGACT
This sequence comes from Chamaecyparis obtusa, assembly GCA_027943335.1. Taxonomy (NCBI): domain Eukaryota; kingdom Viridiplantae; phylum Streptophyta; class Pinopsida; order Cupressales; family Cupressaceae; genus Chamaecyparis; species Chamaecyparis obtusa. The sequence continues at coordinate 1,101,323 of BSBK01003571.1, forward strand.
CATTTGTAATTATTTGAGTTTGGTATATAAGAAGGAATTTTTTCCTTGTTTTAATATGAACTAGAAAAGGTTGAGATGTGAATATATACATGAAGTGAAGAAAAGAGCTAATTTAGTGATGAAGGAAGACTTGTGAGTATAGAGATCTGGAATTGTGATCTTGTGTAGCAGAGAGTGTGGTTTTGGCATAGTGTGAAGGAGGTAATATATTTCATATTATTCTATTGAATAATTCTAAGATCTTGCCTTGAAGCTGTTTGGGTAGTGAGTCCTTCTGTCTTCCATAAACTCTTAACCATGTTAGAATCTTTTAACAGGGATTCAAAATCTCCTAATAGTGATTTATATGTCTGAATGTATTTCATAAGACTCCTAATAGGGTCCATCCTCTAACAAGGAACTTTCATATTAGTGCATCATTTTGTGGGCATCATTCCCACCGGGGTTTACTCTTTTCAAGAGGTTCCCTAGTCAACATATCTTGTTTTATTATGCAATTGTGTATGGTTATCTTTTTATGCTTGATTAGTACATTGATTATATTGTTTAAAGAAATTGATTGGTTAAATTATCTAATAACTAATTCACCCCCCCCCCCCTCTTAGTTATCTTGGGGATCTTTACTTTCTAACAATTAGTATTAGAGCAGTAGGTCCTTGAAAGAAAAGCTTAACAACTTAAGGAGATCCATGGTGAATTTCAGAAAAGAAAGCCCTAAGTTTGATGGAGTAAATTTTGACAGCTGGCAAGAAAAGATGAAGACACATCTATTGTGTTTAGGACCAAGTTATTGGTTGATTACAAAGAATGAGAAGACTATCACTGAGGAAGACAATCTAGAGGTAGGAACTAAAGATGAACTAGATCTATTCATGTGTAACATACTTGCAAGAGAAGCACTTTTGTCAGCACTACCGGAGAATGAATATAGTCAGGTAAGATGTTTGAAAACATCTCATGCAATTTGGAAAGCTTTACATTCTACTTTTGAAGGTGATGAACATGCAAAGAAGGCTAGATTACATAATTGGATTTGTGCATTTGAAGATATCAAAATGATGGAAGATGAATCTATTAGAAGCTATATTGGTAGGATGTCTGAGATTGTAATAGGAATAAAGTCTTGTGGAGCTGATAAGATAGAGAATGAAGTGATATGGAAAATTTTGAGAACTTTGACACCAGTATTCAAGCAGACAACATAGATGATTGAACAAGTGATACCTTGTACATCAAACTTTTCAAGAGAGACTCTTCTTGGAAGATTAGAAATAGTAGAGATGAACTTGAGATTATTAGGAGAGCTACCTAGAATGGAAACAAAATTCAGTGCTCTTAACATTGGACCTACAAGAAGTACTAGTGTGAATGGAGATTATGCTAGCAGTAGTAGATCTAAATCTAAGGAAGATAAGAAGATTGAAGAAGGTATTGAATTACTTGTAAAAAGAGAACCAGATGATAAGAAAATCTTTAAATGTTGGACTTGTCAAGAATATGGTCATTTTGCATCTAAATGTCCTAATAGAGTTAAGAAATATAGAAGCAACTTTAAACCTAGGAGATCTAAAGAATGTTATTATGCAAATGATGAAGATCTTGAAGCGAGAATTGAAAAACATTTAAGTGACAGTGATAATGATAACTTTGAAGAAATAGGATTTGTAGCAATTAAAGAAGAAAGTTCTGAATCTGATAAAAGGGAAGAAAAAGCATTAGTTTCTCAAGTTGAAAAGAAATCTGATTGGATTATAGACCGTGGTTGTTCACATCATATGACTGGAGATAAAAGAAAGTTTGTTAAGTTAGATAATTATGATGGAGGAATTGTTAGGGTTGGTAACAATGCACCTTGTTTGATTAAGTGTATAGGATCTATTACTCTTGATGGAAAGACTAACACTGATGATGTTTACTTTGTTGATGGATTGAGACATAATCTACTAAGCATTGGACAATTGGCTGATAAGGGTTATCAAGTTTGGTTTGCTAAGAAAACTTGTGTAATAAAAGATAAAGATGGAAATCTGATTGGAAAAGGATCCGGAACCAGAGGTAATGTATTTCAGTTGAATCCTACTAAGATGACATGTTTTATAACTAAGATTGATGATAGTTGGTTATGGCATAAAAGGTTTTGTCATATAAACTTTGATAATATTGTCAAGGTGAGCACTACACTTGCGGTAAGAGATTTACCTAGAATTATGAAACCTATTAACATGATTTTCAAAGAATGTATGATGGAAAAGTAGAAAAGGAGTTCATTTCCCAACAAGAAGTTCAATCGATAGAGAAGCTGGAGATTGTTCATAAAGACTTGAGTGGTCCTACTAGCACTAGAGGATTCTATGGAGAAAGGTATTTTATGATTCTCGTTGATGATTTTACAAGGATGATGTGGATTGCATTTTTGAAAGAAAAATCTGAAGCATTTGATAAATTTAAGATCATGAAAAGCAAAATTGAGAATGAATCTAGAATGAAGATTAAGTGTCTAAGATCTGATAGAGGTGGTGAATTTACATCTAGAGAGTTTAACACCTATTGTGAAATGAATGGTATTAAGAGACAACTTTCAGGCCCTAGAACACCAGAACAAAATGGTATTGCAGAAAGAAGGAACAGGTCAATAACTGAAGCAGCAAGAGCTATGTTGTTTGAAAATGATTTGGCTAAGACTTTTTGGAGAGAAGTAGTGAACATAGCAGTATACACTATGAATAAAGTACAAATCAGAGCAAATACAAAGAAGGCACCTTCTGAATTATGGTTCGGATATGCACCCTCAGTTAAGTATTTTAGAATTTTTGGAAGTAAATGTTATATAAAGAGAGATGATGATATAGGAAAGTTTGATCCTAGAAGTGATGAAGGAATATTTCTTGGATATTCTTTAAAAAGCAAAGCATATAGATGTTATAACAAAAGAACTAAGACTATTGTTGAAAGTGCAAATGTAAAAGTTGATGAGAAGTTTAAAATTCAGGAAAGAATGCTTGATTATGAATCTAATGGAGAAGCACAACCTCAGCCTAACATTGAAAATACAGAATTATTTTTTGAAACTAATAGTGATTTGCTAAATGAAAGTGATACTGAAGAAAATAGAGAAGAAAACAAAGAAGAAAATAGAGAAGAAAGAAGAGAAGAATCTATAGTTGGAACAAGATCAGTAACTATGACACCTAACAGGTATACTTCAAGACATCACCCTATTCAACAAGTTATTGGAAGTTTAGATAGAGGAGTTTTGACTCAAAATAAGGTACATTTATGTTTGATTTCTCAAATTGAACCTAAGACTACTAATGAAGCTTGTGAAGATGAACATTGGATTAATGCTATGAAAGAAGAATTGGAGCAAATTGAAAAAAACAAGACATGGGAATTGGTCCCTAGACTTGAAGACAAGAATGTGATTGGAACAAAGTGGGTATTTAGAAATAAGATGAATGAACAAGGAGAAGTGATAAGAAAAAAAGAAAGATTGGTATGTAAAGGATATTCACAACAAGAAGGAATTGACTATGAAGAAACTTTTGCACCTGTGGCCAGACTTGAAGCAGTGAGAATGTTTCTAGCATATGCAGCTTACAAGAAATTCAAAGTGTATCAAATGGATGTGAAATCAGCATTTTTGAATGGTGAATTGGAAGAAGAAGTCTACATTGAGCAGCCTAAAGGTTTTCCTTTGACACAATAAGGAGATATGGTATGTAAGTTAAAGAAATCTTTATATGGATTAAAACAAGCACCTAGAACCTGGTATGCAAGATTGGATAAGTATTTATTGAAATTGGGATTTATAAAAGGAACAACAGATAGTAACTTATACACAAAAGAAATTGAGAATGGTTTGTTGGTTATATTTATATTTGTTGATGATATTATCTTTGGAGGAGAAGATGAAGCTAGTGACAAATTTGCAAATGAAATGAAGACTGAATTTGAGATGAGCATGATTGGAGAAATGAAATATTTTTTGGGATTACAGATAACAAAAATCAAGGAAGGTATATTTGTAAGTCAAACTAAGTATTTGAATGACTTATTGAAAAGATTTGGAATGAAATATTCTAAACCTGTTGGAACACCTATGGTAACTGGACATAAGTTATCTAGCAAAGATGAGAGACCAGCAGTTGAGCAGAAAAAATATAGATCTATGATTGGAGGATTGCAGTACTTGACACCTACAAGACCTAATATAGCACATTTAGTTGGGATTGTAGCAAGACTTCAAGCAGAACCTAGAGAATCACATTATGCAACAGTAAATAGGATACTGAGATATTTGAAAGGAACAATGGATTATGGATTATGGTATGAGAATTCTAATGATTTTGCTTTATGTGCCTATACTGATGCAAATTGGGGAGGCAACATTGATGACAAGAAAAGCACCAGTGGTGGAGCCTTTTTCTTGGAAGAAAATTGGTCTCTTGGTTTAGTAAGAAGTAGAATTGTACTTCACAAAGTACAACAAAAGTAGAATATGTTGCAGCAGCAAATAATTGTAATCAGATTATTTGGATGAAGCAGATGTTGAAGGATATTGGAATGAAGTTTGATGAGCCTATTGTTATACATTATGATAACACCAGTATATTGAGTATGTCAAAAAATCCTATTTTACATTCTAAGACTAAACATATTGAGATCAAGTATCATGTTGTAAGAGAGAAAGTTGCAGAAAAAGAAGTAAGATTGGAGTACATAAGCAGAAAGGAGCAGATAGTAGATATATTTAAAAAACCTTTGCCTAAGGATACATTTGTGTATCTGAGAGGTATGCTTGGGGTTATGCCCCAACCTATTTTTGAGAATTGATGCAGATGATTGCATCCGTCTAGTGGTATATGAGCCCTATCTTTCTTCTGGATTGGATGTTGGAACTTCCTCTATGGGGGAGTTTATGAGCTGAGTCATGAGGACTCTTGTTAATGTATTTTTCTAGAAAGTGTTTTTTGACATTAATTTTTTTTTTACTTAGTGATGTAATTTCTATCATTGATGTCAATGGGGGAGAGATATACATGAAAAACATTGTGGATTGTATGAGAGAGCTGAATAGGAAAATGAAGCAAGATTTAATTTGATATTTTGCAGTGATGCAGTATTGGATTTTTGGAACATTGGATGTTTTTCATCTATGTTGCCATCAATGCCAATGGGGGAGATTGTTAGGAATGAATGAAAAGTATTTTGGAAGTCATTCTATAGCAGTTGTTGTTGCATTCATGACTTGGATTGTCATTGATGTCAACACAGTGATATTCTAGATATCAGCAGGAAAGCAGGTACAGTTTTGTTTTGTGCACAAGTTGTATTGTACATTGGATTTTGCACAATTGATGGTATGTTCTTTGGTGTGTTATTAACCTATGGTTAACATCACAAAAATAAATTCATTCATTCATGAGAGTTATGAGCATTTTGGTGAAAGTAGTGTTTAGACAGTGTTTATGTGAAGTGATTTTTGGAAATCGGAGGATATCTCTTAGCTGGGATGGAATCTGATTTTGTGTAGTTAAAGAGATGTTGGAGACTCATTAATGATGATTTGGTTCAGAGTGAAAACTTTGAAGATATGTTTGGAGAAAGTTACAGTATCTGGAAGCTGATAGTTTTATGTGAAATTTTATGTGTAGCGTGTAGAATTTATTATTTTATAATTGAGGACCAACTCATTTGTAATTATTTGAGTTTGGTATATAAGAAGGAATGTTTTCTTTGTTTTAATATGAACTAGAAAAGGTTGAGATGTGAATATATGCATGAAGTGAAGAAAAGAGCTAATTCAGTGATGAAGGAAGACTTGTGAGTACAGAGATCTGGAATTGTGATCTTGTGTAGCAGAGAGTGTGGTTTTGGCATAGTGTGAAGGAGGTAATATATTTCATATTATTCTATTGAATAATTCTAAGATCTTTTCGACAGTGGGTTCAGAGATCTTGCCTTGAAGCTATTTGGGCAGTGGGTCCTTTTGTCTTCCATAAACTCTTAACCGGGTTAGAATCTTTTAACAGGGATTCAAAATCTCCTAACATGGATTTATATGTACTAAATGTATTTCATAAGACTCCTAACAGGGTCCATCCTCTAACAAGGAATTTTCATATTAGTGCATCATTTTGTGGGCATCATTCCCACTGGGGTTTACTCTTTTCAAGAGGTTCCCTAGTGAACATATCTTGTGTTATTATGCAATTGTGTATGGTTATCTTTCTATGGTTGATTAGTACATTGATTATATTGTTTAAAGTAGTTTAATGGTTAAATTATCTAATAACTGATTCACCCCACCCCCTCTCAGTTATCTTGGGGATCTTTACTTTCTAACACAGAGAAGCTGGAGATTGTTCATACAAATTTGAGCAATCCTACTAGGACTAGAGGATTCTATGGAGAAAGGTATTTTATGATTCTTGTTGATGATTGTACAAGAATGATGTGGATTGCATTTCTTAAAGAAAAATTTGAAGCATTTGATAAGTTTAAGATTGTTAAGAATAAAATTGAGAATGAATCTGGGATGAAGATCAAATGTTTAAGATCTGATAGAGGTGGAGAATTTACTTCTAGAGAGTTTAACACCTTTTGTGAAGAAAATGGCATTGCAGAAAGAAGGAACAGATCAGTGACTAAAGCAGCAAGAGCTATGTTGTTTTAAAATGATTTGACAAAGATATTTTGGAGAGAAGCAGTGAACATAGTAGTGTATACAATGAATAGAGTATAAATCTGAGTAGACACAGACAAGACACCTTATGAATTATGGTTTGGACATGCACCCTTAGTTAGGTATTTTAGAATTTTTGGAAGAAAATGTTATATAAAGAGAGATGATGATATTGGAAAGTTTGATCCTAGAAGTGATGAAGGTATATTTCTTGAATATTCTTTGACAATAAAAGCATATAGATGTTTCCATAAAAAAACTAAGACTATTGTTGAAAGTGCAAATGTTAAAGTTTATGAAAAGTTCAAAATTTAGGAAAGAATGCTTGATTATGAATCTGATGAAGAAGGTCATCCTAAACCTAACACTGGATCTACTGAATTATTTAATGAAATTGACAGTGATTTGTTGAATGAAATCCATAGTGAAGTTATTGAAGAATCTACATCTGAAGAGAGATCTGAGATAGTGACACCTAGCAAGAGTTTGTTAAGGAATCATCCTTTTGAACAGATTATTGGGAGCATCAAAAGAGGAGTTCTAACTCAAAATAAGGCACAAGAAAAATTATGTTTGATTTCTCAAATTGAACCTAAGACTACTAATGAAGCTTGTAAAGATGAAAGTTGGACTAATGCTATCAGAGAAGAACTAGATCAGATTGAAAAGAACAAGACATGGGAATTGGTCCCTAGACCTAAAGACAAGAATGTTATTGGAACTAAATGGGTATTCGGAAACAAGATGAATGAACTAGGAGAAGTAGTAAGAAAAAAAGAAAGATTGGTATGTAATGGTTACTCACTATTATACACTAAGTTTGCACCTTGTCTCAAGCTCTCGTAGTCTTCATAACCTAGTATAACATGGGAATCATCTCTAGGTTGTGGGACCTATGCTAACTAAGATGAGACCTCCAGGTTCTAGGCTGGTTCCTCTTGGATAATCACCTTAATTTTATTCTTGATAGAAAAGTAAATCTTTTGAGGGAAAGGGATAGAAGGAATGCTTGAAAGGGAAATGACTAAAAGAAAACTATCCTACTAGGTGATACACCAAAAATATGGTATGAATTACAGTATAAAAGATGAAATCAATGAATAGACTTAGGCCTAGGTGATCACAACTCACTGAATAGGTTTGCATAAGTACTTCATAGAAGGGTCTGTAGATAAAAAGAGTTATTCAAGGAAAGATAGATTCTTTCACAAATAATAACAACCCTTGGGATTAGACAACAATCTATGACCTACAAACAAACATTCACCTCTGCAACTAGGTATAGGAATGAGACAAGATATTTAAGGGGTTGAAGTATACCCACAAAAGCACTCACATCAAATCATCCACAATGATACACAAAATTGCAGAAAGAAAGAGGGATCAAGAATCCTAAGATATCACTGAGAAGCATGTAAATACTGAATTCATTAAGAAATAACTCACACAAGAAGGCATAGGGACATGAAGAATGTCACAAAACACCCTCAATATCTGAATTATGAATGGGAGGTTATAGAATGTAGAAAACTAGAGGACAAAAAGAAATGTCTCAGATAGCCTTCTAAGAAAAGATATTTTTTCTTTTTTACCAAATGTGAACTCTGAGCTTCTAAAAGCTCCAAAACAATATATACATCTCCTACAGGCAGGAGCAAAAAATCTAATTAGGGTTTACATAATTTTTCATATAATAATCAAACCCTAAACCTGTCCAATTTGGTCATAAATGCACATGGAAATATCCCAGCTAATCAAATATATGTGTTTGCGTGTCCATTTTGTGTTTATACCTCTAAAAAATCTAGCCGCCATGATCCATCTACCGACCTGCAAGTCGGGCTCGCCATAACTATTAAAATTTGATATTTTGAGATATTTGAATTTAAAAAATGATAAAATGGTCACAGGTGGCACTAAAAATCCCTATCGACGGTCAATATTCAAAAATCAATCTTACTTTAAAACATGACTGTCAGATCTTCCTTTTTACTTGGGCTCGACACTCGACTGCAAAACTAACCTTAAGTCTACCTCGAGTTCCAATTTTCCTTCAGTCGTAGAATCATTTAAACTTTTATTTGACCCCAGTTAACTCTAGTGAACAAGAAGATAACCTTTAGTCACTGATTCACATAATGCTCTTAACCCTGGGCCTAGAACTGCCACTTGTCACCTTCCCATTTTCTCTTGACTGCTTTGTAGGCATACACCTTAGAAAGTTCTGACACGGTCCCATTGCAGACAAGATTATGATCCAATGGTGAGTGCATGACCTCATGGCCCCTGAATATTCCTCCAAATCATGTGCTAGCCGTTGATCTCTTTAAACCAGAACCCCTTCTGACAAATGGACCCACTAAAAAACTAGTCATCACCACGCGGACCAATCACATACGAACACATCAAAAAAGAGGACCCACCTGACAGAGCCCAATGATAAAGTAAGATCAATGGTGGGTGCATGATCACATGTGTCAGAAAGATTCCTTGCAGACATGTGCCATCCATTGATCCTCTATGGATGTTAGAGCCTTCTAAAACATTGGAAACCTGGTCCCACTGACACATTGTTGAATCATTACCATGTGGACCAATGAGAAGCCACTGTTTGTACACATAGTAGTGGACCCACCAAGCATGAAAAGTTACGTCACCAAGGAGAATCAATGGTTGTCTTATAATTGCATACCTTTGACACATTTCATGAGAACACATGCTAGCCATAGATTTCCAAGCTTCTGACATCCCTGGGCCCACTAACAAAATACAAGTCATTATCCCTCAACCAATAAAAAGCCTCCAAGTAGGAAATCATGGTAGTGGACCCACAAAAGCTTGAAGCACTAAGAAAAGGGGAAGATCGACAGCTATCATGAGATCGCAAGCCTCTGACAGACCCAATGCAAATTCACAATAGCCATGGATCTTCTCCTACTAGGACCCCACATAAAAGATTGTCAGAATATTTAGTGACTACACAACCAAAGAAATTTGCCTAGTCACTGAATGTTTAGAGGCTTCACACTATTCACCCAATTTCCAAATGCTTTAGAACACCACCAATTTATTTCATGACCAGGAGAAACACTGCAGTCGCTAGTTCACCGAAAGAAAAGGGTAACTGCCAGAGAACTTAGAGAACTGGCGACCGAAGGGAAAATTATGCACATGGGAATTGGGACCTTTAAGTTGTTGATAAAGTAACATGAAAATAGAATGAGGGGCTTAGGATTTTCAGGGTTATTTAAACACCAATGGCTAGTTTTATGAATTTTTTAACTACAGACCAGAGAGTTAAAAGATTGCAGAGGCTAGGAAACAAGAGATAAATTCATGAAAATTTCAGGGATGCCTGGTAGGATAAAAATAGAGACCTGGGGATGGTTTTTTTCCAAATTTGCATGCATATGGAAATTAGGGTAACACTCACAAAAAGAAGGAATTGACTATGAAGAAACCTTTGTACCTATTACAAGAATTGAAGTAGTAAGAATGTTTTTGGCTTATGCAGCTTACAAGAAATTCAAAGTATATCTGATGGATGTGAAGTTAGCATTTCTGAATGGAGAATTGGAAGATGAAGTCTACATTGAGAAGCTTGAAGGTTTTCCTTTAACTCAAGAAGGAGAAATGGTATGTAAATTTAAGAAAGCTTTATATGGACTTAAACAAGAACCTAGAACTTGGTATGCAAGACTAGATAAGTATTTGTTAAAATTGGGATTTACAAAAGGAACAGTGTTAGCACTGGTAAAAAAATTTCATGGCCATACCCTTTTCTCGAACCTCTGCTACAATTTATCTTCCTTTTCTGGCTAAACCCTAGGCAAAAATTCAAAAATCTAGCTATTGCCATGAAAAAACCCTTGTTTTATCTTGCCCTGTTCTAATTTTGTGTTACCTTTTTGCACCACTTAAGAATCCCTTAGTGCACATGGTTATTTTCTCTACCCGATGTTCACTGAATCGGTAATACTTTTCGGTGGTTCAAAAAATAGTGTTCATGTAATCTCTAAATGCCTGGCAGTCTTATCTTTTTATCCAGTGACATGGAGAACACTGATGTCTTTTTCCCTTAGTCACTTATTCGTGAAATAGAAGTGCCCTGCAGTGAGATTCTAAATTGATGGTTGTCTTATAAGTAGATAGAATCTTCCTAGCTCATAAGATCTTATGCCCGCCATTGATTTCCTATTGTGATGTAGCTTTTCCTTTCAAGCGGGTCCACATGCTAGGTGTGCTGATTTGGCAGTATTTGATTGGTCCACAAGGTGCTGAGTCAACTTTTGTCAGAGGGTCCTATGTTAGAGAATCTATAGAGCAGTATAAAAAGGTTCATCCAATAGTTGTTGTAAGATCTGATAGAATATGTTACAGGTATGTGAAGTTCAGACAACCATTGATCTCTCTTCAGGTGGGTCTAGTTTCTAGTTTAAGGTTTTGGCGGAGTGGTTAAATCTTTGGCGGTCCTAATAAAAGTCTTTAGTGTTTGCGCATTCTTGTAATTATTTGGCGGATTTCTAAACTTTCAGCGAATGGGCGAATAGGTGTATTCACTAAATCATTTGATCTAACATGGGTTAAGTAATGTATTATGTGACTTGCAGTTTCCCTATAGTTGCATATTTGCCGAGTGATCAAAGGGTTAAGTGCTTACCGAAAACGGTGGGACCGATTACCATGTGTTGCTGAGGTGTCAGGTTTTGATTGGCCATGGATTTCAGGTATGTAGACACGTTAGTGGGGTTGAGGATTTCCAAGTTTCATTATTTATGATAGTAGTAGAGCATCGATAGCCAGTGTATGATCTTAAGGGGTTTTTTTGACACTTGCAAACATAAGATAGCCATTGATTTCATTCGATGTCAAAGGGTTGCCAGAGTAGGGTAGGATTATTCATCCAATGGTTGTCTTATAATCTGATGGAATGTTTTGGCTCTATACGATGATGAGACAACCATCGATCTTCTTGATGTGGGCCCAGGAAATCTCTTAGTCTTTTTTGGTGGATCTGATAAAGGGTTAGCAGTGCTGATAAAGTCCAAAGGTTTCTCTCTTTCACACAATAAAATGGTAGTGCTCTTAATGTTTTAGCAATTTGGTGAACAAGCATTCGAGTAGTAGCTAAATAAACCAGCAAAGAGGAAAAGTGTTCTATGAACTGGCAAAAACCTTTGTTTGCCAGTTCGCCAAATAAGGATCGGGGTTAGCTATTTTCTTTTGTTCGCTAAGTCACAGGGTTGAGCTTGAGTTAAGATTTTCATCTCATGAATAAGAAAAAGCTTTTGTCAAATGGATGCCAAATGTAACCAGGATTCCTATAAAGGTAAATCATAAAGCCCACGAAACATGAAGATCAAATGGTCATGATGTAATGTTGATCGAGTTTTGAATAGAGATCATTGATTTGCTGCTAGAGCCATAAAGTAACTATTGCAATTCAAATTCAAATTTTTGAGGGTTTCTCAGTGACAGAAAGGACTGGTTTTTAATGTTTTAGCAACCGGATTCGATTAGTTTGGTGGTGCCGACTGTTCCAGTTTGGTCCAGTGAGTATGATGATTGACTGCAGGGAGTTTTATGTCATGGGGAGAATGAATAAATGGTGCTTGACGCATGTTGCAGGGGTCAAATCAGATGAATTTGTAGGAATTTCATGATCTTTAGTACATTTCCAGAAGAGTTACCATCAGTGAAGATCAATTTAGGATCTGATTGCTTAGGGTTGCTTGGTTTTCCCTCCAGTGTATTAATTTTTGATCTGTTTGAATTGTTTGGTTGGTGGAAACCCTAACCCTTACCCTAGTTATCCATAGCTTGTTGCATCCTAACCTATTTAGGATTCCAAGGTAACTAGTGGTATATAGTGTTGAATTTTTTTATTTTGTGGGGGTTCCAGTTTCAATGTTCAAAATCAATTCTGAGTTTCTAGTCCCAAGGGTTTTGTAATAGTTTTTTTGACTCAGTGTTCGTTAATGAAAGAAGAAAGTTGCAAGTCTAAGCTATAGTTTGCAAGCAGGGTGCTTGTGGTTCATTGTATACATAGAGGGAATTCATCATACTTAATACAAATATCTAGTTCTTATCTCTCCTTTGTGTCAAGTCAAGTAAGCTTTGAGTTTTCTGGCTCATTACATATTGTCTATATGTATGTATCTTCATTCTTGAGTTCTAATCTAGGATTGGATTAAACTATGCTCTAGGTGGGATATGGGTTTGCCCTTGTCTATGTAAGGATATTTTTGTAAGCAGTAAAGATTAGGATAAATGTATTTATGGCTATGAATTGTGAGATATTTTCAAGTTTTTATGTCTTTGTGCCTAAGGACTCTTTCCCAATGGATGAGGCACTAGCCTAAATGAGTATCTCTCTTGTTAGCATACACTGGTTGAAGTTATTGCATCCCAAAATATTGAAATCAATAACCTTTTCAAGCTTTAAGTAGTTGGTTGTGTGGTTTTGTCACCAAATAGTAATGGAGAGTCAATGAATGTGAGGTTAGCATTTAGTACTTTCTTACTATCAATCTATTGTTTAGACCTATTCTTTGGGTGTGAAGTATAGTTTTCACTAGGTTAGGTACACGCACATTGGTTTTGTAGAGCCAGAAGTGAAGAGGGCATTTGTGTCCCTATAGTTGGTCTAGTTACCCTAAGATACATATACATTTTGGAACTAACCACTCCTTAAATCAGCCTGAGGGTATATTGGCAACCTAAGAGCATAAGCATCCATTTTGAACACCAACAAGATGGTGACTCTACTGGGGTTATGTTGCACAAGTCTATTGTAACCAGTAGGTCATCATTCGAAAAATGGGGTTATTCTTGTCCCTTGTCTTATCTAGCTCATTTGGATATTTGTTAGTGAGGAAATTGTATTGTGAGATTCCCAATGTTCTTGGGTGGTGACTCTAACATTATTGTAGTAGTGCTAGTTAGTAGATTTTTATAAAATGAGTTATAGAGGTACTAAGTCCCGAAGAAAGGAGCATCCTAAAGATGGAATGGAAGAAGGTATTCCAAGAAATTCTAGACCTAGTCAGACAAGGGGAGGAAAGAAGTAAAGAAATGTTTCTCATACTTGGAAAAGTAAGAAAGATACAAGAAAAGAAACTCAAACCAAGCCTAGTCAAGAAGAAAATATTTTAGAATATGAAGAGGTTGTTGATTTGGGATTAAACCAGTATGAGGATGAATTTCAAGTGGGAGATGATGAGTCTAAGAATACTCTCTTGGAATCAGAGGAGATCTTTGAGGAGGTCTATGAATTGGAAAGAAGAGTCCAAGAACAAGTTGCTATCAGACAACAAAGAGAAAAGGACAAAGAAGATAGAGTAAGATAAGCAATGATAAGGGTTGATCAGCTGAAGAGGTAGTTGTTAGATCTGGAGGCAATTAATTTTGTCCAAGAGCTTGAAAGAGTAGAGGAATAGCCTATTGTGTATAGAACACATGAGATAACTAAGCCTAGAGATAAGGGCAAATAGAAAGCTATTGGAGTTCAGATCAGTGAACAAGTTCATGTGGAAGACCCATTAGATCAAGGGTTGAGATTAGATGCAGACCTTGAGAAGGCTAGAAAAGAGAAAGAAATGTGGGCTAAAGAACTAGAGAAAGTAGATTTGGAGGCTACTTCTATAGAAATGAGGAAGAAGATTGATTTTCTTAAGCATACCTCAGGACCTTCAAATGCTACTGATTCCTTTTTGGGACAAGGTGGAAATCATGGTAACCTTGCAACTCAGACAAATGGCATTCTGGGTGCTGCTAAAATTCCTACTAGTTCAAACATAAGGACATCTATATCTCAAGGAATGGATCCACCTCAAGGAGTTCCAATTCATGAAAGGTACAAACAACTTATCTTTTTTGGTATTCCTGGTTATCCTAATGTAATTCTTGAGGAAATTAGAAAGAAGCTCCCAAAGTTTGCTGGGAACAATGTCATCATGTGTGAAGAACATCTAAAAATTTTTATGGATGTAATATATGATTATAATGTTGAGCTTGATGATGTTGTAATGAAGTTATTTATACAATCTCTGATCGAGGATGCTAGGGATTGGTTTAGAGGATTGCCCCATGCTAGTATAGGGTCTTGGAATGAATTCAAGAATTGTTTCAAGGAGCATTATGGAGATAAAACAAATGAAGGTTTTATTTTGAATGAATTCAATAACATAAAGAAAAATCAGAATGAAGAGGTTCTTGAATTTAATATAAGATTCCAAAAGGCTATGCATAGGCTCCTGCAAGTTATCAGGTTAGATGACAGGGTGTGTCTTGTGACATACTTAAATGCTTTTGATGCAAAGATGGGTTACCTCTTAAGGGATAAGAACCCTAGAAATCTTGGGGAGGCTTACAAGTTGGCTATCAACATAGAAGGTAATAGAAGAATATCAGGAAAATTAGGGAGAAGAGATGATTGTAGGCCGCAAGTGAAAAATAAGAAAGAGATGGGAAGGTCTGTTAATTTTAAGCCAAAGGAGGAGGATAATCTAAAGAAAATTCTAAGTGCCTTAGAGGATCTAAAGCCTGATGAAAAAAGAAACAATAGGGTTGTAACAAATGACCATCCTATTTCAAGTAATTTTAGCAGGCAACCAAGAATGCAAAATTACCCATACAATACTCAGTGGAAGGATGGAAAGCCCTTTTTTCCAGTTAAGAGGGATAGGCCTAATGATAGGGTTCCTTATCCTTTGAAAAGAAATTTGGTTAACATGAATGATGATGTCCCATATGTATTGCTTGTCAATCTCCTCATAGTCCAAAACATTGTGTTATTGCTCTAAATTTATCTAAGAATCAAGAGCATGAAGAACAATATGATCAGAGTGGTTGTGCAATGACTTCTTCACATACATGGGATGAGGTTGACTCTATTGATGGTGAGGAAGAATAATTTGATGATGTTGGATGTGGTACAATGAAGTGTGAGGAACATGTTTCCTTAAGGAGACCCTCTGATGAAGAAATTGCTCAAATCACTGCAGACATGGTCACTCAAGCCAAGAGCAATTATAATTTGAGAAATAGGATAGTTGGAAATAAAAATGGTAAACATGGTAGCATGTTTATCAAGAAATCAAAAAAAAGTACACAACAACATGAGGAAAAGGAGAAAGATGATGGTGTTGTTAGTAAGGTTAAAGTAAAAAAGAAGATGGGACCTGCTGCAATACCTCAAGGTAAAGCAAAGACACCAGAGATAGTTGTTCCCATACCTCAGAAGGAAAAAGAAATATTAGATAAAGATGTCATTGAGATTTAGGAAGACATGGGCAGCCATACATATATTCCCATTAATATGACTAAATTTCTTTCACAAATAACTATCAAGGTTCCATTGTTAGAAATGATGAGAATAGAAGAGCACAAGGTCAAGGCCTTGGATTGGGTAAATGGTGCCTCTTCTATAAAGGTCCAAGAAATGAACAGAGGTGACAAGCATGTGGCTTCTTTAGATGACACACTTGATAGTAAAAATGAAGAAATTGTATCTCAAATTCCTCAGATATTTTTGAATGCAAATGCTATAAATACTGCATCAGGGATAGTGGATCCTTTCTTCTTGTCCCTCATGATAAATGGGAAATTATTGAAGAATTGCATGATTGATTTTGGAGCATCAAACACTGTCATGCCTACAAAGATCATGAAGTCATTAGGACTAAAGGTTGATACACCTCATGGGAGATGCCAAGCTATGGACTCAAGAGAAGTGCCAGTTATTGGTACCATTAAGGCTTTGCCTTATAAATTAGTAGCATTTCTTGACAAATAGTTAACTATGAGTGTTCTTGTAGTTGATATTCCTCCTCAGTATGGAATGCTATTATCTAGAAAGTGGAGTGCTTCTATGGGAGGAAGTATTCAATGTGACTTGTCTTTTGCTACTTTTAACATTGAAGGAGAAAGTGTGAAGGTTTCAAGGGAAGCTAGAACTCCACATATGATTGAGGAGGATGAAGATGACAGTATGAATTGTTTTGTTGACACTGACATTGGTTCTTTCCAAGTTCAAGAGAGAGAGGTGCAAGGGAAGGTCAAGCCTGTCCTTCTGGATGATGATGAAAATAACATGGTAGAAGGTAACATCTTATGGACTTTGTATTTTGATGAAGCAAGTTATAAGGAAGGTACTAGAGAAGGAGTGCTATTGATATCCCCAAGTGGTAAGACTTTCAAGTTTTCTTTCACTCTCTTGTTCCTTTGCACAAATAATGTTGCTAAATATGAGGCTCTAATGATTGGTTTGAGACAAGCATCAAAACATGGAATCAAACATCTTAGGGTGATTGGTGACTCTAAGTTAATAGTTTCTCAGATTAGATCAAAGTATGCATCAAAGAATCAAAGGCTAAAACAATATAGAAATGTTGTTTGGGATGAAATTGAAGGTTTCAGTGCCTTTGGTATTGATTGGGTGGATAGAAGCCAAAATAGGATGGCTGACTTATTGGAAAACATAGCACCAAGGCTAGAGGATGTTACTTTTTCTGGGATATCCAAAATTGAGTGTAAGTCTAGGCCTTCTATCCCAGACAATGTTGAGAATTGGCAGGTTTTTTTTGATGATCAGGATATACTAAGGTTTTTGCAGTGTGAATCTCATTTTGATGGTCAAGAGATGGATTTTAGAACTTATGTTGACATCAGAAATGGAAAAGAAAATGTTCTTGAGAAAGAATTTTTCCAACTAAAATCAAATAGGATCCCAAGGGGATTGGTTGCTCTTGAGAGAGCATTTGATGATAAAGAAAGGACTTGTTTTCCTAAATTTGTAGATAAGATAAATGATTTGGAGGAAGTAAATTTAGGAACAAGTCAAGTACCCAAAAATGTTTACATTGTTAAATGTTTGTCTCAAAAAACTAGGAATAATCTGATTGATCTTCTCAAAAAATTTAGACATGTCTTTGCATGGTCTTATGATGATTTGAAAGCCTATAGAGAAGATCTATTCCAGCATGAACTACCATTGAAAGGAAGAACCAAACCTTTTAGGAAAAATTTAAGGCATGTAAACCCTACCTTGGCACCAAAAATGCAAGATGAACTCAAAAGGATGATGGATGCTAGCATCATCAAGCTTGTCAGACATTCTACTTGGGTGTCAAATTTGGTTCCAATCAGAAAAAAGAATGGTGACATTAGGTTATGTGTTGATTTTAGGAATTTAAATGTCAATTCTTTGAAGGACAATTATGGTTTGCCTAATATGGAGAATATGTTGTAGAAGGTTATTGGATCAGAGTTAATGTCCATGATGGATGGTTTCTCTGGATATAATCAGGTCATGGTCAAGGAGTCAGAATAGTTCAAGATTGCATTCACTACCCCTTGGGGAACATATGCTTATGTTAGAATGCCTTTCGGTCTGACAAATGTAGGAGCTACTTTTCAGAGAGCTATGGATGTGGCCTTTGTAGATTTCATAAACAAATTTCTAGTGGTGTATCAGGATGATCTCCAAACATATTTAGAAAAGGAAGATTAGCATTGTGAACATCTTGAGAAGATTTTTATCAGGGCCTTGGACTATGGGATTTCTTTGAATCCAAAGAAGTGTTCTTTTGGTGTTGTGGAAGGCAAGCTCTTAGGACATATTGTTAGAAATAGGAAATACTAAGAGGGGTGGGTGAATCAGTATTTCACAAACTTTTTCTTTTTCCCACTTATGGATATAACAGATTACTTTAGTGCATACGAAGATTATCAAGTTGATTAACAAACATAGCAGTAAATAAAAAGAACTCATAACACATCATATGTTCTTGAGGAAACCCTAGCCAAGGGAAAACCCTAGTGGGGATGGTACCCACAAAGATCACTAATCAAAAGTATCTTTTTAGGGATATTGGACCCTGTTAGGAATCAATTTACAATATATAGTAGATCTATCCTGGTTAAAGGACTTTAGGCCTTGTTAGAAGCCTTAATCCTGTTAGGAGTTAGATTACAAAACCTAATCACCAGCTGAGCTCATTTCCCAAATAGGTAATAAAAAATGTTTATGATAGTAATATGTTACTTCTTACAAATTTGCATCAATAGCCTTTGCTACTATCACAATATACAACTATCACAAGTTATCATTTCTTCCTTTTTACATATCACTACTATCTTTCATTACATTTCAAGTATGCCTAATATAGGAGTTATTAAAGCTAATAAATTTACATGGTCAGCTTCCAAAATATTTATCCAAGAGTAAACATCTAGGATGTCATCCCTTCATAATGTTAAGTCATTATTTTGACAAGAAAAAATAATCCCTTAACTCTTTCGCTAATACTGTCTCCAAAACTGTTCTATCTGCAAAAATTGTCTTTGGTAAACTTTGAATAAATTTGTTCGTACTAATCCAAACTTTATGTGCATTGAGATGGGGTATCCTCATTATCTATAGAAGCTTTAGTTAACTACACAAAAAAAAATATTGCTCCAGTGGATGTCGCCAACTAAATCTTCATCGGGTGCTCTGTCAGGATCATTGTATCCAAACTTAGATAATTTCTTTCTTCAACTTTGCATACTTGCATTCTAGATTTTGTGCTCTCAATAGAGATCATATGTTTCCATAATGACAACATCTATGCATCCACATTAGCCAAATTTCCAACAATCTCACCCTTTGTCATTGGTGGCAACATATGGGAAAATTGGCTAAGTGTGCAAACAAAACTTTAAAAAAAAAGTTATACAAAATTATGGCCAAAAGTTATACAATATGTACACAATATCATACTCCATAGAATAGATCCCCCTATGAGTATCCTTCCTCAACATATATACAATTTTCTACTATCTCTCCCCCTTTGACAACAATGACAAAGATAGGGTGTACAAAAAATTTCAAAAACTTTATACCTTATTATCAGTTATTGCAAAGCTGGTAGGCTTGCAACACAATCACCAAACTCTAACTTCCAAGATTCAAAATCTTTCTCCCATATCTTCCTGATGGATTCAGCAACATTGAGTAGAGTACTCAATCTGTATGCTGCTATCTGACAAGCTTGTAGGGAATTGAAGATAAACTTCTAAAATGATGTCTTTGCTGAAAGACACTGCTCAATTTGATCTTCAACAATTGATATCTTGATTGAGACATGCTCTCTCAAGATGTTAACCCTAATCATATTTCTATTCTTCTCCTTTGCTATCATTCTGATTTCATCTTTCAATTTCCTTATGCTCTTCTCTAGAGAACTTATCTAGACATTAGGGCTTGTCAAGGTGTTTGTCTCAGCTGTAATAGCATCTAACTTCTCTTTGCTCTTCTTATCCTCTTCAACTATTAGGATTTCTAATTTAGTGCATTATAGTACAAATTCTTTCCTATCTCAAAATGTCTCCTCAAATTCTTTATGCATACATCTAAACTACCAATATCATTTTGAATATTTACACTTAAGGTTTGTTGCATTTCTACTTCAAATTCTTCCTAATCTTTTATCTTAGCAATATCCTTCAAGCTAGAAAATTCAGAGTCAAAAGAATTCATTACTAATTGAGCTTTCTCAAGTGGATCTGATTCAGATACCTTAGTGCTGATCACACTCTCAAGTTTCTCTATCAAAACTCTAACTTTTCCTTCAAGGTCTTTCACCTTCTTATTCTTTCCAATAATTTTATTCAGAGATGTGATGAACTCAAGCTAATCATCATCTTCAACTTCTTTTCCAAGGTCTTCAAACATTGAACCAATATGCCTCTTCTTACTGTCAGGTGCACTAATGTCTTCAACTAGTATAGAAGGTGCACTAGAGGTAGTGGCCTCTGTCAAAATTTGTTTGCCTTTGACTGACTACTCTACTGGAACTAATTCTAATATAGTTGGTGCTTCCTCTGCCTCTATATTCTTCTCTGATTCTATGACCTTTTCTTGCTCTCCCAAAGCCAAATTTTCAACAATGTTTCCTAGATCGTGAAATACAGCATCATCTGATTCTAGAGTCACTTTGGTGCCTTTAATATCCATTGATTCTTTGCCAATATTGATATGTGAAGAAGATGGGACTTCTTTAATACCAACTTTCTCTGCATGCGGTTCCTCTGATTGCTTCTGATGAGGGTCTAATTCAACATGCTTTTCTGCAACTATATCTGCAAGAACTTGCATTACTGCTTGCTCTGTCTCTTTATGTACTTCCTCCTTTTTGCCTCCCATTATAAGGATTGTTCTTCTCTTAGTTCTCAATAAATTTCCAAGAGACTTCAAGAATCTCTTCAAATGATCTTCATCCTTAACTTCATAGAATTGTCTGATTACATGTTCTCTCATCTTTATGTCCTCTTCTTATGCTCTCTATTTTCTATTCACAAGTCTGTTATACAAATCTTCTGGGATCTTACCATGAATAGTGCTAAGTTTCTTATCTTCCATAATCATGTGTGTAACCATTACATTTTCAAAGTTCAATCTGTCAAATGATCCATACAGATCATAGAATTTATTCAACTTAGTGAAGTCTCCATGCTTCAATATATCTTCATTAACTCTTTCAATTCTTGGTTTCCAAGTTTTCTTCTTGACTGAAACTACATCATCATCTTTAATTACTGCTACATTTCTAGGTATAGGTGGTACAACCACTTTCTATCTCTTGCCGGGTCCTGTTGCACTCACTTTTACTCTTTTTCTAGGAATAGGAGAAAAAGATTTATCTCCTTCATCTTTTTCAGGTACTTCAACTTTTACCTTTACTGCAATAGGATCAATAGGATCTGCACTTGATGTCTCAGGTGAAATTACAAAATTTTCACTTTGTCTCAGGGCTTCTGTAGTCTTCTTAGCTATGTCAAACTCATGACTTGACATACCAGATTCTTTTAATATTTTCTTCATAGTAGATTCAACTCTCTTACTAGATTTCTTCTTTTCTCTCAAACTTATTGCAGAGTTGAAATTCTCTTCATAGGTTCCAAACCTATTTGCATGACCATCCAACTCACACTTTAATAATCTATTCACATATCCTATTATTTCTGCTTCAGATATTTCATAGCCAAGAGGGTCTATGAATTCCATTCTAGGCTCAACTGCTTCAATGTAGGTGAAATCAGTGTCAACCATAAAAAAAATGTCATCTTTATGCTTTTCAACTAAGGATTGAGGAATCCTTGACTTGTTCTTAACAATATTCTAAAAAGTCTTCAATACAAGCTTCACACTGTCATTAACTTTATCAAAAAGGTGCTTCATGTAGACTAAGTTTATTCTTTCCATTGTGTTCACATTGTCACTCTAATCAACTATGTAAGGAAATCTTCTCAAAATATGGAAAAACATATAGGTTATCAGAGATGAAAACCTAAACTGTGTGTACTTAGCCTTCTTAATCTTTTCTAAGTTCTCAAATAGCTGAATTTTTAAGATTTCACATAGGTCTACCAGTTTCTTCTCAATACACATAAGATAAGCTACATGAATCATTCCTGCAACCATGTCATCTTCCCTTGAACTACCATAGAATTTAGTTGTTAGGATCTTGCAAAGGTACCTAACATCATCTTGCTTAATCTTACTTATCACAATTCCTCTACCATTATAACTAGATCCAGTGTTATCTAAAACAATCTTTCTCATGTTCTTTTCATTCAGTGGAATCTCTCCAACTTTTGATAATCCAGTAACTTCATGAATTAGGTCGGCAGTTATATCAATAACTCTATCCTCCATCCAGAATTTCCCATTATGGATTCTACTTAAAATGATCTTGGTACATTCCTCATCATTGAATTCATACTTCATGGAATATTTGATAATTTCATTGTTCTCTTGGTTCCCATAAGCTGGTTTAATTGACATGTCTTGATTGTTCGATTTCTTGTAATCATCACTAAAATTTGCATCTCCCAAAGTTTCAAACTTACAACCTAAATATCCTTTAACATTCTCAATGTGCAATACTCCGTCTGGTATGGATGATAATGCTAGACTGTCATCAATTTCAGTTGGTTCTACTGGTTCTTTCTTAATCTTTGTTCTATTCTTATCCTTAACATTATGAACCATAGAAATATCCATCTTATCAACTAATTAAAGATGAACAAATACCTCAACTTTGCAAATCTAGGGTTTCGGTATGATCGTTGCTACAAACTGCTTCCAAACTTCTTCAAATCATCCTCAACTCACTTTTCTTCTTTCAAATCTCTTTTCAATCACTTTGTAATCATAATAACTTTGATTTTTACCTTATAACACTTCACATTAACTTGATCTAACATCGCATTCATTCATTTTGCCGCTAAAACCTCAAAAAGCTGATTCTGCAAACCTGCAACCATAAAACTTTCTGTGACCTCACAAAACACAATATTTTCTTTTGTGCACTTAACCATAGCATTAGTACAACATAATAAACCTATATCTAACTGCGCAAAACTTAACTCATTCAAATTCCTAATCTACACTAATCATAATTCCTAAACTACAGAAACTTACATAATTTAAGTACTTAAAGAAGGGTCAGGTAAAGATTCATCCTTACCATCAGTTACATTACCTTCCTGACTACTTTTAGTGCTGACTATACCTCCTTGATCTTTGCCTTTGTCAAATTTTACTTCATCTTCATTGCTACAACAACCTTTCTCTTTGTTTCCTACATTTTCATTCCTTCTTACATTGTTCCTAGGGTTAGGGTTATGATGATAACCTCCATTGTTCATTCTACAAAATCTTGTTGAGTGTCCAAACTTGTTGCATATTTCACAAATGATTCCATTGTTTCCAAATCTCTATCCTTGCTAGTTAATCTATGACCTGCAATTTCTAGCAATGTGTCCTACTTTGTTGCATCTAAAACATACTACCACTTTTCTTTGATTCATTTCTTCAATAGATTTCTTATCTGCATTGTTAGTATTCCCAATCATTCTATAATTATTCAAAATTACTTTAGGTCTTCTACATTCGTTAGCTCTATGTCCAAAACTATGACAATTATAACAATGTCCATTAAAAGATTTAAATTGCTTACCTTTGAAATCTCTCTTCATTTTCCCAATAGTATTACAAGGAAAACATCTACCTTTAATTCTCTTTGCATACCTTTAGATGATTCTTCCTCTTTTGATTCTTCTTTCTCTCTAGGTGGATCTTACAATGTGTTCTCATCTAGCTTTATTTCCTCCACACTTTCAAATGTCTTTAGATCTAGCTTCTTACTTTCATGGTTTATTCTAAACATACTATATCCAAATCCAATCCTATCAAAGAATGGTTCTTCAAAAGAAATTTGTTTTTCAGTCTTATCACTTTTTGAATATAGCCTTTCAAGTTGTTGTTTAGATTGAGTTAATTCACCTTTCACAATTTTATTATACTTCTCAAGTTCCACATACTGCATTTTTACTTTTTCAGATTTGGATGTTTCCTTTTCAAGTCTTGACCTAAGATCTTCATTCTCAATTTTCAATGTTTCATTATCAGATCTCAAATTTCCATCTTTCATACTAAGCTTCAGATTTACTATCTTCAACTCATGCTTAAGGATCTCATTTTCTTTTTCTAATTCATCACAATCTTCAACAAGCATATCATATTTCTTTTTAGATTTCAAATCTTCAATCTTACCTTTTA
This sequence comes from Chamaecyparis obtusa, assembly GCA_027943335.1. Taxonomy (NCBI): domain Eukaryota; kingdom Viridiplantae; phylum Streptophyta; class Pinopsida; order Cupressales; family Cupressaceae; genus Chamaecyparis; species Chamaecyparis obtusa. The sequence goes on from BSBK01003571.1 coordinate 1,125,616, forward strand.
ATTTGTCAATAGCATTCTTTGCATCTTCATATTGTCTTCTTAAGGAGTTTCTTTCATCAGTAAGCATATCAATCTATTCAAGAGCTTCTTCAAGATTCTTCTGATGTTGATCCATATCCATGGAGATCTTACTCAAGCTACTAAGCTTTTCTTGAATGTTCCTTCTCTAAGTAACTGTGCTCTGATACCAATTGTTAGAAATAGGAAATACTAAGAGGGGGGGGTGAATCAGTATTTCACAAAATTTTTCTTTTTCCCACTTATGGATATAACAAATTACTTTAGTGCATACAAAGATTATCAAGCTGATTAACAAACATAGCAGTAAATAGAAAGAACTCATAACACATCATATGTTCTCGAGGAAACCCTAGCCAAGGGAAAACCCTAGTGGGGATGGTACCCACAAAGATCACTAATCAAAAGTATCCTATTAGGGATATTGGACCTTGTTAGGAGTCAATTTACAATATATAGTAGATCTATCCTGGTTAAAGGACTTTAGGCCTTGTTAGAAGCCTTAACCCTATTAGGACTTAGATTACAAAACCTGATCACCAGCTGAGCTCACTACCCAAATAGGTAATACAAAATGTTTTTGACTATAATATGGTACTGCTTACAACTTTGCATCAATAGCCTTTGCTGCTATCACAATATACAACTATCGCAAGTTATCTTTTCTTCCTTTTTACATATCACTACTATCTTTCATTACATTTCAAGTATGCCTAATATATGAGTTATTAAAGCTAATAAATTTACATGGTCAACTTCCAAAATATTTATCCAAGAGTAAAAATATAGGATTTCATCCCTTCATAATGTTAAGTCATTATTTTGAGAAGCAAAAATAATCCCTTAACTCTTTCGCTAATACTGTCTCCAAAAGTATTTTGTCTGCAAAAACTATCTTCAGTAAACTTTGAATAACTTTGTCCGTACTACTCAAAACTTTATGTGCACTGAGATGGGGTATCCTCATACTCTATAGAAGCTTTAGTTAACTACACAAACAAAAATGTTGCTCTAGTGGATGTCGCCAACTAAATCTTCATCGGGTGCTCTGTCAGGATCACTGTATCCAAACTTAGACAATTTCTTTCTTCAACTTTGCATACTTGCATTCCAAATTCTACACTCTCAATAGAGATCATATGTTGCCATAATGACAACATCTATGCATCCACATTAGCCAAATTGCCAACACATATTGTGTCCAAGCATGGAGTGAGAATTGACCTTGAAAGGGTTATGGCTATAGATAAGCTTTCACCACCTAGAAATGTTAAAGGAATATAGTCTTTCTTTGGACAGGTAAATTTTCTAAGGAGATTTGTTACAAATTTTGTAGAAATCATTCTTCCTATCTCTAGGATGTTGAAAAAAGAGGCAAAGATTGAATGGAATGAAGAAGCAGATGAATCTTTTAGAAGTATCAAAAAGGCCATCAAGGATGCTCCAGTTTTAAGGACACCTGATTATGGTAAGCCCATGCAAATATTTTCTTTTGCTTCTTGTCATACAGTTGCAGCAGTTTTATTGCAAAAGAATTCAGATGGATATGAACAACCCATATCATTTTTTAGTAAATCCCTACAAGCAGTAGAATTGAAATATGATATTACTGAGAAATAGGCTTATGCCTTAGTTAAAGTAGTCAAGGCTTTTAGATGTTACCTTGTGAGAGCTAAGGTGATTGCTTATTTTCCTAGTGCTACAGTTAAGGATATATTGGTACAACAAGAAGTTTCAGGGAAAAGATGTAGATGGATCAATAGGATCCAAGAATTTAATATCGATATCCAGATTACAAAATTGGTAAGAGGCTTAGGTCTTGCAAAATTAATGGCACAAAGAAATTTAATTGCAAATCATGTGAATGTGTTAGAAGAAGAACAAAGACCATATATTTGTGATTTGGATTGTTGTGAATGGTACAAAGATGTTATTGGTTACTTGCAGAAATTGGTCCTTCCCCCCGAGATGGAAAAAAATAAAAGGAGAACTATCAAGTTGCAATCTGCAAGGTATGCCATTATACATGGTAATTTGTGGTGGAGAAGCAATGAAGGAGTATTACTAAAGTGCATAGACCATGAGAGGTCTGAGTCTATGTTGAAGGAAATGCACCAAGGTGTTTGGGGAGGACATTATATGGCAAAGACCATAGCTCACAAGATCCTTAGGTCTATATTTTGGTACCCTACAATTTTTAAGGATACACATCAGTTTGTAAGAGGGTGTGATGCATGTCAGAGATTTGCTGGAATGTTGAAATTTAATGGAAATTTGCCACTCCGACCTGTTGTAGTTCAGGCTCCTTTCCAGAAGTGGGGTATTGAATTTATTGGAGAAATTCCAAACAAATATAGTGGTGGACATTCTTACATACTGGTGGCAACAGACTATTTTACCAAGTGGGTTGAAGCTATCCCTACTAGAAAGGCTACTAGAAAAGTTGTGACAGATTTTATGATGCAAAACATCCTTACTAGATTTGGTTGCCGAGAGGTTATTGTGGTTGATAATGCAATGTGTTTTAGATCATATCAATTTAGTGATTTTTGTCAACAATATGGGATACACATTTCATTTTCTTCCCCATATCATCCACAAGGAAATGGCTAGGCTGAGTCTAGTAATAAAAGTCTAATCAAGATTCTCAAGAGGGTGTTGGACAGAAATAAGAAAGCCTGGGACTCAAAGTTATGATGGGCACTATGGGCTAATAGGGTAACTATTAAGAAGGCCATAGTTTGTGCTCCATTTGATTTGGTGTATGGAATAAGTGCTAGATTGGCTCAAAATAATCTATTGCATATTTATAAGTTATATGATGAAGATTTGAATGCTGAGATGAGAGTAAGAATGGATGAGCTGATCTAGTTGGAAGAGGTAAGGAGAGATGCACATGAAAGAAATGAGACATTGTAGAGATAATGTAAGAATTTATTTGATAGAAGGGCTACTCAAAGGAGTTTTGAAGTTGATGACCTCATCCTGATGTGGAATGCAAGGTTGGAAGACAAGGGAAAGCATGGAAAGTTTGATCCAATTTGGTTGGGCCCTTATCTTATTGAAAGAAAATGGGGGACATATTCTTATGTCCTAAAAGATTTAACTAGTGGTGCTTTGGAATTTCCTATTCATGGACAATTCCTAAAGTTTTACTTCTCCTGAAGTATCTTTTCCATGAGTAGTAGTTTAGGTTTTCCCCTGTACAGTCATCTATTTTTTCCTTTTGGGTCAAAATTTTGAGTTGGTCTGCTCTTCCAGGAGATTCTAGCTTGCTCATTGTATTTGTAGGAGATACATGTCCCTGAGTATGAGCCACTATTAGCACTGGTAAAAATTTTCATGGCCATACCCTTTTCCTAGACCTTTGCTACTATTTATCTTCCTTTTCTAGCTAAACCCTAGGCAAAAATTCAAAAATCTAGTCGTTGCCATGAAAAAATCCTTGTTTTATCTCACCCTGTTCTAATTTTGTGTTACCTTTTTGTGCCACTTAAAAATCCCTTAGTGCACGTGGTTATCTTCTCTACCCAATGTTCGCTGAATCAGTAATACTTTTTCATGCCTTATAAACTTTTTGGTGGTTTAGCAAACAGTGTTCACGTAATCTCTAAATGCCTAGTGGTCTTATCTTTTTATCCAGTGACCTGGTGAACACTGATGTCTTTTTCCCTTAGTCGCTCATTCATGAAATAAAAGTGCCCTACAGTGAGATTCTAAATCGATGGTTGTCTTATAAGTGAATAGAATCTTCCTAGCTCGTAAGATCTTACACCCGTCATTGATTTCCTATTGTGACATAGCTTTTCCTTTCAAGTGGGTCCACATGCCAGGTGTGCTAATTTGGTAGTATTTGATTGGTCCACGAGGTGCTGAGTTGACTTTTGTTAGGGGGTCCTATGTCAGAGAATCTGCAGAGTAGTATAAAAAGGTTGATCCAACGGTTGTCATAAGATCTGATAGAATATGTCAGAGGTATGTGAACTTTGGACAACCGTTGATCTCTCTTCAAGCGAGACCAGTTTTTGGTCTAAGGTTTTGGTAGAGTGGTTAAATCTTTGGTGGTCTGGATAAAATTCTTTAGTGTTTGCACATTCTCATAATTATTTGGCGGAGTTCTAAACTTTCAACACATGGACGAATAGGTGTATTCGCTAAATCATTTGATCTAACATGGGTTAAGTAATGTATTCTATGACTTGGAGTTTCCCTACAGTCGCATATTCACCAAGTGGTCAAAGGGTTAAGTGCTTGCCGAGAATGGTGGGACTAATTGCCATGTGTTGCTGAGGTGTCAGGTTTTGATTGGCCATGGATTTTAGCTATGCAGACATGTCAGTGGGGCTGAGGATTTCCAAGTTTTAGTATTTCTAACAGTAGCAGAGCATCGATGACCAGTGTATGATCTTAAGGGTTTTTTATGACACTTGCAAACTTAAGATAGCCATTGATTTCATTCAATGTCAGAGGGTTGCCAGAGCAGGGTAGGATTCTTCATCTGATGGTTGTCTTATAATCTGATGGAATCTTTTGGCTCTATGCAATGATGAGACAACAATTGATCTTCTTGATGAGGGCCCAGTAAATCTCTCACTCTTTTTGGTGGATCTGATAAAGGGTTAGCGGTGTCAAAAAAGTCCAAAGGTTTCACTCTTTCGTGCAATAAAATGGCAGTGCTCTTAATGTTTTAGCAATTTGGCGAACAAGTGTTCACGTAGTAGCTAAATAAACTGGCAGAGAGGAAAAGTGTTCTGTGAACTGGAAAAAACCTTTGTTCACCAGTTCACCAAATAAAGATCAGGGTTAGTTGTTTTCTTTTGTTCGCTAAGTCACAGGGTTGAGCTTGAGTTAATTTTTTCATCTCGCGAATAAGAAAAATCTTTTGTCGCGTAGTCACCAAATGTAACCAGGATTCCTATAAAGGTAAATCATAGAGCCCATGAAACATGAAGATTGAACAGTCATGATGTAATGTTGATCGAGTTTTGAATACAGACCACCAATTTTTTGCTATAGCCATAAAGTAACCATTACAATTCAAATTCAAAATTTTGAGGGTTTCTCAGCAACAGAAAGGACTGTTTTTAATGTTTTAGCAGTCGGATTTGATTAGTTTGGTGGTGCCAACTATTGCAGTGTGGTCTAGCGAGTATGATGATTGACTACAGGGAGTTTTATGTCATGGGGAGAATGAATAAATGGTGCTCGAGGCATGTTGTAGGGGTCAAATTAGATGAATTTGTAGGAATTTCATGATCTTCAGTACATTTCCAGAAGAATTACCATTAGTGAAGATCAATTTAGGATCTGATTGCTTAGGGTTGCTTGGTTTTCCCTCCAGTGTATTAATTTCTGATTTGTTTGAATTATTTGGTGGGTGGAAACCCTAACCCTTACTCTAGTTATCCATAGCTTGTTGCATCCTAACCTATTTAGGATTCCAAGGTAACTAGTGGTATATAGTGTTGAATTTTTTATTTTGCGGGGGTTCTAGTTTCAAAGTTCAAAATCAATCTTGAGTTTCTAGTCCCAAGGGTTTTGTAATATTTTTTTGACTCAGTTTTCATTAATGAAAGAAGAAAGTTGCAGGTCTAAGCTATAGTTTTCAAGTAGAGTGCTTTGTGGTTCATTGTATACATAGAGGGAATTCATCACACTTAATACAAATATCTGGTTCTTATCTCTCCTTTGTGTCAAGTCAAGTAAGCTTTGAGTTTTCTAGCTCATTACATATTGTCTATATGTATGTATCTTCATTCTTGAGTTCTAATCTAGGATTGGCTTAAACTATGCTCTAGGTGGGATATGGGTTTTTCCTTATCTATGTAAGGATGTTTTTGTAAGTAGTAAAGATTAGGATAAATGTATTTATGGCTATGAATTCTTAGATATTTTCAAGTTTGTGTGTCTTTGTGTCTAAGGACTCTTTCCCAATGGATGAGGCACTAGACTAAATGAGTATCTCTCTTGTTAGCATACACTGGTTGAAGTTATTACATCCCAAAATATTGAAATCAATAACCTTTTCAAGCTTTAAGTAGTTGGTTCTATGGTTTTGTCACCCAATAGTAATGGAGAGTCAATGAATGTGAGGTTAGCATTTAGTACTTTCTTACTATCAATCTATTGTTTAGACCCAGTCTTTGGTGTGTGAAGTATAGTTTTCACTTGGTTAGGTGCACTTGCCTTGGTTTTGCAGAGCCAGAAGTGAAGAGGGCAGTCTTGTCCGTATAGTTGGTCTAGTTACCCTAAGATCCATATACATTTTGGAACTAACCACTCCTAAAATCAGCCTGAGGGTATATTGGCAACCTAAGAGCATAAGCATCCATTTTGAACACCAACAAACAGATGATAGCAATCTATACACAAAAGAAATTGAAACTAGTTTGTTATTTATAGTTATTTTTATTGATGTCATTATATTTGTAGGAGAAGATGAAGCTAGTTACAAATTTTTTGATGAAATGAAGACTGAATTTGAAATGAGTATGATTGGTAAGATGAAATACTTTTTGGGATTACAGATAACACAAAATAATGATGGTATCTTTGTAAGTTAGACAAAGTACTTGAATGACTTGTTGAAAATATTTGGAATGGAGAATTGTAAACCAATTGGAACACCCGTGGTGACCGGACATAAGTTATCTAGCATAGATGAGACTCCTGTAGTATAACAAAAAAAATATAGATCTATGATTGGAGGATTGCAGTATTTGACTCATACAAGACCTGATATAGCACATTCAGTTGGAATTGTAGCAAGATTTCAAGATGAACCTAGAGAATCACATGATGTAGTAGTAAAGAGGATACTGAGATATTTAAGAGGCACAATGGACTATGGACTATGGTATGAAGAATCTGATGATTTTACCCTATGTGCATATATAGATGTTGATTGGGGAGGCAGTGTTGATGATAAGAAAAGGACCAATGGTGGAGCATTTTTCCTTGGAGGAAGATTAGTTTCTTGGCTAAGCAAGAAGAAGAATTGTATCTCACAAAGCACAATAGAAGAAAAATATGTAGTAGCAGCAAACAATTGTAACCAGATAATTTGGATGAAGCAAATGTTGAAGGATATTGGAATAAAATTTGTTGAGCCTATTGTCATACATTGTGACAACACTAGTATAGTTAGTATGTCTAAGAATCCTATATTACATTCTAAGACAAAGCATATAGAGATTAAGTATCATGTTGTAAGAGAGAAAGTTGCTAAGAAAGAAGTCAGACTTGAGTACATAAGTACAAAGGACAAGATAGAAGATATATTCACAAAGCCTTTGCCTAAGGATACATTTGAGTATCTGAGAGGTATGCTTGGGGTTATGCCCCAGCCTACTTTTGAGAAGTGATGCAATTGGTTGCATCCATCTAGTGGTATATGAGCCTTATCTTTCTTTTGGACTAGATGTTGGTACTTCCTCTATGGGGGAGTATGTGTATCTGAGCTAAGTCATGAGGACTCTAGTAAATGTATTTTCTGAAAAGTGTCTTTTGACATTGAGTTGTTGTTGACATAGTGATGAAATTTCTATCATTGATGTCAATGGGGGAGAAGTATACATGAAAAAAAATCTAAGACATCTGTTGGAGAGAACTGAATAGAATAACGAAGCAAGATTTGATTGATGAAGAGGATTTGAAGAAGTAGTGTTTCAGTATTGGATTTTTGGAACATTGGATGTTTTTCATCTATGTTTCCATCAATGCTAATGGGGGAGATTGTTAGGAATGAATGCCAAATTTTTGGCAGCCATTCTATAGCAGTTGTTGTTGCATTCATGATTATGATTATCATTGATGTCAACATAGTGATTTACCGAAGACTTGTAGAGAAGTAGACAAAGTTTGGATTAGCACGTGTGGGTTATTATAGTTGGAGCTATGCAATATTGAGGTTATACTCTTTGATATGTTATATTTCTATGGTTAAGAGTGTAGATAGTAATTCATTTATTCATGGAAGTTATGATCATTTTGGTGGAAGCAATATTCACGCAGTGTCTCCTAATCAGGATGGAATTTGGTTTTGCATAGTTAAAGAGAATTTGAAGACACATTGATAGTGACATGGATGATAGCACAAACTTTGAGGTCACACGAGTGAAGATTTATTGTATTTGGAAGCTGACAGTTTTGTGTAATTTTGGTGTAGTGTGTGGAAACTTTTATTTTGTAATTGTATGCCGACTCATTTGTAATTATTTGAGTGTGGTATAAGGAAAGGAATTTATTTCCTTTTAGTAATGTGTAAGTTTGTAATTATGATATGGTAGTAGCATTTGTGTGTGATGTTGTATGCATGAAGTGAAGAAAAGAGCTAAGTATGAAAGATAATTTATGAAGGAAGACATTCGAAGTACAAAGATCTAAAATTGAGATCTGATGTAATAGTGAATGTGGTTTGGCATAGTCAGAGAAGAGGTAACATATTATTCTATTGAGTAATGCAAATATTATTTAGAAAGTGTGTTCAGTGATCTTACCCTGAAGCTGTTTGGGTAGTGGGTCCTTCTATCTTCCATAACTCTTAATAGGGTTAGAATCTTTTAACAGGGATTCAAAATCTCCTAATAGGGATTTAGATGTACTAAATGTATTTCATAAGACTCCTAACAGATTCCATCCTTTCTCAAGGAATATTCATATTAGTGCATCTTTTGTGGGCATCATTCCCACCAGGGTTTACTCTTTGATCAAGAGGTTCCCTAGTCAACATATCTTGTGTCACTGTGTTATTGTGTATGAAAATATTTCTATGGTTGGTAATTATATTTCTTATATGGTTTAATGTTTTTGAAGATGATAAAATTTATAATTATCTAATAGTTGATTCACCCCCCCCTCTCAGTTATCTTGGTGGACTTTACTTTGTAACACATATATTGTTAAAATTGAGAGGAAAAGCCAATGGTTGTTTGTAAGGATTGAATCCCAATCCATATGTATAATCATAAATTTCATTGTCCAAAGGAACTTGTATACCTTTCTCATATTTACCACATCCTTTCCCATTAAACCCTGATTTCTTGAGAAGATGATAAACAAAACTGTATCTATCAGCCATATCAGATGGAGTCCAAGGAGAGGCATATGTCGCAATATCATAGAAATCAAGTTTTATTGTTTCAATTGTTTCTTCAATCAAGGCAGAAACAAAGTTACTTTTTAATTCCTCAAAAAGTGGGGAAGGAGTAAAAACTTATTTTTCAAACTCACTTTGTTGTTTCATGAATTCCAAATCAGAGACTTTATATTCTCCAATGAAAGAAGGATTAAATTCCAATGTTCCCCAATCATCCTCAATCAAAGAAGAAGATGGAGCTTTAGTTTTTTTAATCTCAGGTGTCCTTTCAAGCTCTTTACTTGGTTGGAGAGGTTCAAAAACTTTAACATATTCTACTCTTCATCTGCATGTAATGTATACATCAAATTTTTATAAATGAACCTAACCTTGTGATGAAGAGTAGAAGGAACTGCATGCATAGTATGTAACCAAGTTCTACCTAAAAGAAGATTGTAATTGAGAGGTCTAGGCATAATATGAATAGGTGTATTAAGAATAATTAGACCAACTTTAATAGGTAAGGTAATAATGCCCAAAGTTCTCTTTGTAATATTGTCAAAACCATGAATAGGGACATTAGTAGGTTGAATAGTTGTAATATGAGCCTTAATTACCTTAAGCATATCCATGCTACAAACATTATGCATAGTTCCATTATCAATTAAAATTCTACGAATGATACTCTAATTAATAGAAACATCAACCATAAGAGCATCATATTGATTCTGCACCTCAATGGAAGGTAAATCATTATCAATAAACACAATAGGAGGTACAAAAGGCATAGTATGCATGCAGTCCAAAAATTAATTAATGTTCTCTTGGTTAGGATTCGAAGCAAGAAGGGTAGATAAAGCCTTTTTCAATGCCTCATGATATGTCAGGGAAGTCTGAAGTAATTCCCATAAAGATATCTTAGCTGGAGTAGCACGTAATTGTTCTACTAAGTCATACTCCTTAAAGGTAGATGGAAACCTAGGAGCTTGAGGAAGCATAGGTTGGGAAGGTGGTAAAGAAACTGGAATAGTAGGCTGAGGGTTATTCTGTGTGTGATAAGCATGTGAAATGAAATTCATGTTATCAAAGAAATCAAAAGGATCTTTATATTTACCTTTAATCAAAAGGACATCCTTTTACCATCAACAAAGGTTTAGGATATATAATTTTAGGTTTATCAATATTGCAAATAGTGGAACATGAAGGTAACCATGCACACACCCTATGGTAAAGGTCAATTGAAGAGGTTGTGGAGGAGAGTGAAATAGGAATAGGATCAATGGAGATCTCATTCAAACAATTTTCATCCTCACTTTGATGTACCTCATTAAGGGATCTATCCTCTTTCATAATAAAAGACTCATCAAAGTATTCAGAACAAAAATCATACATGTTGAACACAAAGTAATTCTACAAGCATGAAAAATGTAAATATTTTTATATTTTTAAAGAAACTTTGCAATTTTTTTTGTATTTTTGAAATATAAATGAAAGAGCATAAAGAAATGTGAGATCTAACACAAAATGAAAATCTAACACCAAAAAGAAAGAGTTTTCATAAATGGGTTCACCAAAATGTAAGGTGGAAAAATGTGATGGATAGGTAGGGTTTTGAACAATGCACCTAATAGAGACCCTAAACCAATTTTTACCACCAAACATATAGATTTAAATGGTAAGTAATGTATATCTAGAAATGCTTGTAAAAATATTCAAATTAGATAAGATGAAATACACACCTCATAATATAGCTGATCTGAAAATACCTATTTTTTGGTGTCTATACTAAGATTCAGGAAATTCTTTAAGCAGATTTGGGATAGGAAAATAGAGATAGAGATAACCCATAAATATTTTCCATTTCTAAGAAAGGTCAACCTTGACCCCTTTATGTCGATCTTGACCTGCATGACTCTAATGGAAATTTTGTTCACAGATCCTGGAAGTTTACCGAAAAGGGTACTCAAATCTATACTGCAACTCCCAAAACAACAACTATAGATATCTAAAAAATGATGTTTGGGGTGTCTATATAGGTTTTTTCCTTAGTCAAACCCCCATTTTGGTGATCTCCACCTCCTTGAATAGCTGAATTTAATAATATATGTATGTGTTGCTTGTAGGAAGAGATTTGAATGTGCAATTCTAAGATCTAATCCTCTAGATTGAAACCCTAGCATGAATTGAAATGAGAGAGCAATGCATAGATTTGAATATGATAAAGAAATCATACCAAGACCCCAAGGCTAAATTAATCCTACCAAACTCACAATCCATAATTGCTACCCCATGATTGTATCTTTGAATGCTTGAATGTTGAAAATGGTGGATCAAGGAAGAAGGAATCTTTCTTGCTCCAAATGAATGTCCACAATAGCTTGTCAAAAATTATTTCTTGCATCAAGGCATCAACAAGATCTTGATCTTCTATATCATCCTCTTGCAATATTGCATCATCATTTCCTCATCATCACCTCTTTCTTGTTTCTTGATGTGTGATTGTCTCACTTGGTTGTGTAAATGAAGCCAAAAGAGAGTGCTTATATAGAGATTTCAAGGCAAGGCTCCTTGGGAAATGTAAGGGACCATAATTCAAATTTCACCTTGAATTATGATTCAATCACAATAACTAACTAAGGAGGGAAAATAATTAAATGAATTTTAAATTAAAACCCTTCTGCATTTGGATCCTGAGGCTCACTTTTAATTTTGGGACCCACTATGATCAAAACTTGAAAAGGGGGACCAAAACCCAAAAAGGGTCAAGGTCAACCTCAATCTTGACCTAGGTTAGGGTCGACCTCAACCCTGACGCAAAGTTTCAGGCCTAGTGAAATTTGAAAATAGAGAAGCTCTGAGTTGGCCAGAGACTTAGGATGTTAGGAAATCATAACATAATTTTGGAAAGGGTCCATAGGCCTAGGAGAGATGAGATGAATGCTAGGAGGACCAATACCTAGGTCCCACCTAGAAAATAGAGCCATAATGAGGTAAATTAAGGAGAATCCTCGAGATCCTACCCCTAAATGCAAATCTATCATGAAAAATGCACTAAATGACGGTGCTAAACCTACCAAGATGGAAGTGCTTCCATTTTAAGATGATACATTTCCATTCCAAATCTCTTCAATAAGTCTTTTAGATACTTTTTTTGGGATAAGAAAATACCATCACTTTTTTTGTGGTATTTGTAATTCTAAAAATATTTCATCTCACCAATCATGCTCATTTCAAATTCTATCTTCATTTCATCAGCAAATTTATCACTAGCTTCATCTTCTCCTCCAAAGATAATATCATCAAAAAAGATAAATATAATCAATAATCCATTCTAAATCTCTTTCAGATACAAATTATTGTCTGCAATGCCTTTAGTAAATCCTAATTTTATCAGATATTTATCTAATCATCCATACCATATTCTAGGTGCTTGCTTCAGTCCATATAGAGGTTTGTTTACTTTACATACCATGTCTCCTTCTTGAATTAAAGGAAAACCTTCAGGATGCTCAATGTAGACTTCTTCTAATTCTCCATTCAAAAATGTTGATTTCACATCCATTTGATACACTTTGAATTTCTTATAAGCTGCATAAGCCAAGAACATTCTTACTGCTTCAATTCTTGCAATAAGTGCCAAAGTTTCTTCATAATCAATTCCTTCTTGCTATGAGTATCCTTTACATACCAATCTTGCTTTTTTCCTTACAACTTCACCTTGTTCATTCATCTTGTTTCTGAATACCCATTTAGTTCCTATAACATTTTTATCTTTAGGTCTAGAGACCAACTCCCAAGTCTTATTCTTCTCAATTTGATCTAGTTCTTCCTTCATTGCTTGAATCCAATTATCATATTTATAGGCTTCCTCAGTAGTTTTAGGTTCAATTTGAGAAATCAAACATAGTTCTTCTTGTACCTTATTTCTTGTCAAAATTCCTTTTTCTATGCTCTGAATAATCTGATTAGCGGGATGATTTCTTGCTAGATTCTTGTTAGGTGTCACTGTCTCAATTCTTGCTTCAAATCTATGTTCTGATGTCAGTTCTTCTCTTATTTCCTCAATGTAGTTCTCATTCTGAAAATCACTATTAGTTTCATAAAACAATTCAACATTTTCTTGATCAATTCTAGGATGAACTTCTTCATCTAATTCATAATCAAATATTCTTTCATGAATTTTGTACTTTTCATCAACTTAAACATTTGCACTCTCAAAAATAGTCTTAGTTATTTTATTGAAACATCTATAATCTTTTGTTTTCAATGAATAACCAAGAAATATACTTTCATCACTTATGCAATCAAACTTACCGATGTCATCATCTCTCTTCATATAACATTTTCTTCCAAAAATTTTGAAATACTTAACTGATGGTACATGTCCAAACCATAATTCATAAGGTGTCTTGTCTGTGTGTGCTCTAATTTGTACTTTATTCATTGTATATACTATTGTTTTCACTGCTTCTCTCCAAAAAAAATTTCCAAATCATTCTCAAATAACATAGCTCTTGCTACTTCAGTTACTGATCTATTCCTTCTTTCCATAATACCATTTTTTTTAGGTGTTCTAGGAGCTAAAAGTTGTCTCTTAACACCATTCACTTCACAAAAAGTATTAAATTCCTTAGAAGTAAATTCTCCACCTTTATCAGACCTTAAACATTTAATCTTCATTCTAGATTCATTCACAACTTTGTTCTTAATCAATCTAAACTTGTCAAATGCTTCAAATTTTTCTTTAAGAAGTGCTACCCACATCATTCTAGTAAAGTCATCAACAAAAATCATAAAATGCCTTTCACCATAGAATCCTCTAATCCTTGTTGGACCACTCAAATCTATATGAACAATTTCTAATTTTGTTGTTCTGGTGAACTTCTTACTAGGAAAAGAACTTATTTTTTGCTTATCCATAACACATTCTTTGCATATCGTGTTAGTAGGTTTCATAATCTTTGAAAAATATCTTATTCAAATGTATTACTTACTTTTACAATTTTATCAAAATTTATGTGACAAACCTTTTTTGCCATAACCAACTATCATCAATCTTAGTAATCAAACATGTCATTTCAACAAGATTCAACTGAAATACATTACCTCTGGTTCTTGATCTAGTTCCAATCATATTACCATTCTTATCATTGATCAAACAAGTATTCTCATTAAACCAAACTTGATATCCCTTATCAACTAAGTGTCCAACACTCAGAAGATTATGTTTCAATCCATCTACAAAATAAACATCATCAGTATTAGTCCTTCCATCAAGATTAATAGATCCTATTCCCTTTATCATGCAAGGTGCATTGTTTCCAACTCTAACAATTCCTCCATCATAGTTGTTAAACTTTATAAATTTCTTCATATCTCCACTCATATGATGTGAACAACCACTATCTATAATCCAATTAGTTTTCTTTTCTACTTGAAAAAATAGAGATTTTTCTTCTCTAACTTTAGTTTTAGATTTTTCTTCTTTTATTGATACAAATCATGTCATCAATTTCATTATAACTTTCACTTAATATTTTCTCAATGCTAGCCTCAATTTATTCATCATTAGCATAGTAACATTCTTTAGACCTTCTAGGTTTAAATTTTTTCTTATATTTCTTCACTCTCTTAGGGAATTTAGATGCGAAATGGCCATATTCTTGACATGTCCAACATTTAAATATTTTCTTACCTTCAGGTTCTCTTTTTACAAGAAAGGCAATTCCTTCCTCAATCTTTTTGTCTTCTTCGGTCTTAGATCTGGTACAACTGGCATAATCTCCATTGACACTTGTACTTGTTGAAAAAGTAGGGAAAACACTAAGTGTGTTGAATGTGTTAGCCCATTTTCCTATCATAGCCAAAATCCTAAGAAAATGGTCTTATCCTACAAACATCTTGTGAAAATTATCATGCCCTAGCTGCAACACGGTTTGATCAATGAAGAAAATCTATCAGGTTCATAGCTTGCAAGCTTAGCCATAGATAATTTAGAATGTGTTCAAGATTCAGTTCAGATTGCATGAATTTTTTTGTAAAAATTAGGGAGATATAGCAATTTTAAGGTTTGAGAATATAGGTCTTTTCCATATCCTAGGCTTTCATAAAATTGTCTAATTCCAAAAACCCTAGCCATTTCTATTTCTCCGTTACCTTTGCCTAGCCACTTAAATCCTTTTTCATGCACATGCTTTATTCTATTTTCCAGTTCTCTAAGTTCCTGGGTAGTTATGTCTTTCATTCGGCAAATGAGCAAATATAGTGTTCATGTATTCTCTTAGTCCTTGTGGTTAGTGGCTTAACCTTCAATGACCTAGCAAGCAGTTATTTATTCCTTCAGTTGCTGATTCGTGTAATGATCCACTCAAGGAAGGAAGCATTCAGAGATTAAATGAGAACTATTGATGCAAATTGTGACTGATGGCATTCACATGTTCTCTAGATTTAACAAATAGTAAAGAAAAGATCAAGAGACTCTGATTTTTCTTTGTTCACGTAATCTACAGATGGGCTCGGGTTGAGTCAAAGTTAACGCCAGGTTTGATTTAGGTAGTTAAGTATTTTATTTAGAAATTATGTGACTGAGTGATCTCATGTTCTCCTAATCTTGGTGATTAGGCACTAAGCATTCAATGATACAGTGGGACGTCATGTTTTTCAGTTGTCATTGAATCTCCAGATGAAACAGCTAAGTCATGAAACATTTAGTGAATTGGTGAGAACTTTCAATGTTGATCTTGATCAATGGTTGGTGCTTATCCTCATGATTCAACCCAAGGTTACTGAAATATTTAGCAATTCAGAGATAGTCTTCAGTAGTGCATTCTCTAGATACAACATGGGTTAAGTTAAAAATCATGTGATCATGAGAATGCTTCAGTCACCGAATCACTAGGAAATGGTGAGTTAAGTTAAAAGAATTAGATTTTTAGCAATGACCATCCGATGATGATTAGATCAATGGCTGACATGTTTTCTCTTCATAGAACCCAGAGTTAAAGAAATTCTTGGAAATTTAGTGAATACAGTGTTCACATGATCTCTGAACCAAAGATGACTTAAGTCAAACCTTTAATGAATGGAAAATTTATTCAATCGCTAAATCACTAGATAGAGGCTGGGTTAAAGATAAAGAGCATTATGAGAATGATTATGATTCATTGATGATAAATGGATTCGGTGGTGGTCATTGATTCTCCCAATGAAACCTTAGGTTAAGACAAAGACTCAATGATCACATGAATGCTTCATTCATGTGATCTCCTGACTAGACTATGGTTAAGATAAACATTGAGTGACTCTAAGAAATCCTTTAGTCATGTATTCAATATATGACTTAGGGCTAAGGATCTTGCCATGGTTAAAGAGTAAAGTGCATAAAGATCTGATGGTGGTCGTGTTACCGCAAATGAAATATGCTCAAAATATAGTCATTGTGGGATTGTGTCAACTGTCTGATCTTCCAACGGATAAAGAATGATGAAGAAAGTGGGTCCACTTCCAAGTCATGCTAAGGTGTTCATTCCTAATTGGTTGCTAAGATAGATGATGGGGTCAGTTTTGCAAAGCCAAATTGACTATTATGTCAATTTTTAAGAGTTGCCTGATGTGCTAGGAAAGGATATAATCAACGACCATGTTTTAAATTTTCCAATTAACTGTTAGGGTCAATAATTTGATTTTTTCTGCTAGGGTTTCTTCACATTTGGGTACAGTGAGCCATAAATGACAAATCCACAAAAGATTTCTTTGTTCCAAGAAGGTTGTAGGTAAAAAATGATGAAGAAGATATGGGTAGCCATCTGATTTGATTTGCTTCATGATGTGCCATACCGAGTTAATGCTTGTTATGATGAAAACAAAAAAAACTATACATCAGATTTGATCTGATTCTCCCAGGTTTTTAGGCTTTCTTTGTTTTCTTTCATTTCTTATTAAGCCCAGTTGTGGTGGTGGGTGTAGACCTAATTTTGACCTAAATGATCCCAAACTTGTTGCAATCCTTTATAAGGATTTCCAAGATCATTTAGTAGGGGATCCTAATTCTTTGTCATTTACATAGAGCTCATTCCATGAGTGGTTCCTGTTAGGAATGAATGCAAAGTATTTTGGCAATCATTCTGTAGCAGTTGTTGCATTCATGACTTGGATTGTCATTGATGTCAACACAGTGATATTCTAGATATTAGCAGGAAAGTAGGTACAATTTTGTTTTGTGCACATGTTGTATTGTAGATTGGATTTAGCACAATTGATGGTATGTTCTTTGGTGTGTTATTAACCTATGGTTAATAGCACAAAAATAAATTCATTCATTTGTGAGAGTTATAAGCATTTTGGTCAAAGTAGTGTTTAGACAGTGTTTTTGTGAAGCGATGTTCAAAAATCAGAGGATATCTCTTAGCTGGGATGGAATCTGATTTTGCGTAGTTAAAGGGATGTTGGAGACTCATTAATGATGACATGGTTCATAGCATAAACTTTAAGGATATGTTTGGAGAAAGTTACAGTATCTGGAAGCTGACAGTTTTATGTGAATTATGTGTGTAGCGTGTAGAATTTATTATTTTGTAATTAAGGACCAACTCATTTGTAATTATTTAAGTTTGGTATACAAGAAGGAATGTTTTCCTTTTTGTAATGGGTACTATAAAGATTGAGATGCGAATATATGCATGAAGTGAAGAAAAGAGCTAATTCAATAATGAAGGAAGACTTATGAGTACAAAGATCTGGAATTGTGATCTTGTGTGGCAGAGAGTGCGGTTTTGGCATAGTGTGAAGGAGGTAATATATTTCATATTATTCTATTGAATAATTCTAAGATCTTTTGGACAGTGGGTTCAGATATCTTGCCTTGAAGCTGTTTGGGCAGTGGGTCCTTCTATCTTCCATAAACTCTTAACCAGGTTAGAATCTTTTAACAGGGATTCAAAATCTCCTAACATGGATTTATATGTACTGAATGTATTTCATAAGACTCCTAATAGGGTCCATCCTCTAACAAGGAACTTTCATATTAGTGCATCATTTTGTGGGCATCATTCCCACCAGGGTTTACTCTTTTCAAGAGGTTCCCTAGTCAACATATCTTGTGTTATTGTGCAATTGTGTATGATTATCTTTCTATGGTTGTGTAGACTAGGATTTGAGTGTGCACCTAAACCTGTTTTGAAGGCCAAAGACAAACAAACGTCATAGCATATAATCAAATCAAATTCAATGGTAAACAAACTAAAATCAAAGCCACCTCAGTTTAAGCCTAAAACAAATGTGCCCATGCACCGTTTGATATGCTTGGATATAGATGGATGTGGATGTGAAAACTCAAGCACTTGGAGCATGCAAAATAGGATGATTTGAGGATCAAGAAGACCCAAAATGACACAAAATAGGTATGAGGAACCTATTTTGCCTCAAAAGGCCTCAAGAACACACAAATATGCAAAGCTAAAAGATGAACTAAGATTGATTAAACAAGAAATGAATCTATGTTAATCCTATTAAGCTAATTTAGATGTGATTTAAGCTTGAAAATGATCTAAAATGATGAGTTTATGCTTATGCTAGAATGAAAATGACATTATAACTTTGCTATTGAGTTTGAGAGTTGAAAGATGATTTGCCTTAGGAAGTGAGGGTATTTATAGGAAAAGGGAAGGTCTTGGGTTAAAAGGATGAGTCAGAGTTAGGGCTAAGGTTAGGGTTGAGTCAAGGACAAGTGTCCTGACAAGTGTCAAGGGAGGATTGAGTTGAAAGTTTGAGGGCATGTGCACAATTTGGTAAATGTGCCCAAGGCCAAGAGGTGGCAAGGAAGGGATAAGAAGGTCTTAAATGCATAATGAATGCATGTAAGAAAGATAAGGAAGGCTTAAATGCATCCTTAAATGCATTTGCAAGAGGTGGCCAAGAGGTGTCAATCCTTGTTGACTAAGGAGGATGACTAAGAGGAGGTTAGCATAAGTTTTAGTAAACCTTTTGCTAATGGAATGTGACAAGATTAGAACGGGGTTTAGGATTAGGATTAGGAGAAAGGGATGGGCAAGTGGCTTTTGGTGAGATTTAGATATTTATTAAAGGTAAATTTAATAAATATTAAATATCTAGGCTTAGGGTTTGAAGGGACTAGATTAGGGATTTGACCCATTTAGAAGAAGGTTTAGGACTTTCTAGAAGAGTTTAGTGCTCTTTAGAATTTTGGCCAACTTTGGGAAAAAAAATAAATTAAAAATAAATTAATTTATTTTTGAAGTTTTTTTAGTCAATTTATTAATTAAATAATTAATAAATTAGGGATAATGTCCAAATGACATTTTTAGGCTAGATTCCTTAATTAAAGATTTTTAATTAAGAGAGAGGGATTTAATGTCATAAAAATAAATTAATTAATTAAATAATTAATTAATTAATAAATGATGATGTCATCAAGGATTTTCAAAAAAAACAAAAATAATTTATTTTCTGAAGGATTTTTCGATGTCTACATTTTGCCCCTCTTTGATGCGATGCCGCAAGTGGCATGGCGTCAAAGACAAGAAAACAAGATGCCAAGGCTAGAATCAGAAGAAGAGGGTAACGCCCGGGTGGACTAGGAGAAAGAGGATACATGCCCCGGTGGGACAAACTCATGGAAGATGCGCCCAGTGGGGCAAGGAGAAAGAGGGATTATGCCCTGGGACAGAGTGTGCCCGGTGGGACGAGGAAGGAAGAGGGGTTAGGAAGAAAGGGGTGATAAATAACCTCAATTCTAAGAGCAAATATGGATGATATGCAAGATGAGATGGAAAATGCAAGATGCAAGATGCAGCTATATGCAAAGATGCAAGATTAATCTATATGATAAATGCAAGGGACCAGATAGATCCAAGTGCAAACGGGAGTGCACAACCTAGATTTAATATAGCTATGTTAGAGACCTGCCAAGGATACTGGGATCACAAGGCCTGTCAACAACGTCGTAGAGGACTGACGCTAAACAAACACACAGGGTTGCCCCAACATCACACATGAAGCGCAGAGGCAACATGGCGGAACCGATGCTGAAGGAACCACAAACACACAACTGACTCACAGGCAGAAGTGAAAGATCAAAAGACCTTGCCCCAGATTATCTGCACACGCAGCACACCGTGATATAATGAATCGTGGTGACCCTGGTGGGATAATGAGAAGCCAAAAAGATTAACAAGACCCAAAGGACAAAAATCCAAGATCAAAATGATAACTCCAAAAAGACATCCTTTGCCAAGGAGAGAGATTAGGTTTGATTGATGGTGGGAAGATTGGTCAGACAGGAGGAATGATATATCCTCAAGGACCAAGATGGAAGATTAGGTCAGACAGGAGGAACGATATATCCTCAAGGACCCATGGGTTGGTGAGAGAATAAGTGTAGTTGTTCGCTGGCAAAAGCTAAAGTTCAAGGAATAATCAGGATGAGCAAGGATAAGTCGACAATTGATGTTGCTGAAGCACAAGGCCCGAGTGGGACTAAAAGTTTTCTGAGGCTGGGGATGGGACAAGATATTTGATCAAATGCTACTGCAGGACGGACAAGGACTAAGACAAAGGATGGGTCCTAAAGACACAAATGTACAAATGAGCTTAGGTGGAGACACGACTGACGCTTAGGTACAAGATGCTGGAATAGGATATACAAAGAACTTGGGGATGAAGCTGACAACTTCAAAGATATGCAAGATGGTGCCCCAGCTAGGTTGGAAGGCCAAGATGGACTGGCAGTGGATGATGCGTCCTGAAATGACACGGTTTTGGGAAGAACATATCCCAATGATGATGATTGGATCGAGATCAAGGCTTGCTACAAGATGAAGGATGCGATTTCATCAGTTAGCTTGATCTTGGATGTTGGCTAGCTAGAAGATATGGATAGGTTGGGAAGATTGCTAGCAAGGTGTGGATAGGGATGAATGGCATTGGATTGCAATGAGGTTGGCCTATAGCTAGATACCAATGACAAGAGAAGATACTAGGTGTTGGAAAGATGGAGGAAAATGCTGAGGATGGGGAGGATGGAACTGCTAGAAGATTTGGATGGAGGAAGATTCGGGGAGATTGGATGGTGGAACTGCTAGAGGATTTTGAAGATGGAAAAGCTGATGGAAGATGAAAAGCTGGTGGAAGATTACCAAGTGTCAACAAAATGAGCTACTTTTTTCCCAATGGAGGATCAGTGATAGGATTGTGTCAACCTAGGATAGACTGATGATCTTCGGTCAAATGGATTCTTGTCAATACAAGCCAATCTCTTGCTCGAGACGATAAGGCTATGCAAGGACAAGGTTTTGATTTCTTTAAGACAACACGTTGTGCAAAAAAGAGGATGATTTCTGATTTAGGATAAGGGATGGAAACAACTCAAAGGGCTGGAACACAATAATGCTTGTGGATTTGGAGCTCTGGATTTTGGTGCAAAAGATGGTGAATTTTCTTTCTGCTGTGGATGGTGGATGTTGGATTCTGATAAAGGATATGGGACGCTGAGTTGGTTTGCTGGTGGATCAAGATAGAGGATGCTGGAGGAACTACTGATGGATTAAGATAGAGGAGTGCTAGAAGGATTTGATGGTGGTTGGTTTGGATTTGGATAGAGAAATTGCTGAGGATTTTGGGAGATGGAAGATTCGGATTTGGATAGCCTCCAAGGAATACATCACCAAGGAAGAGGATGCCCCCTGTTTAAGATAGTTCATGTGTTTTAAAGGCATGGTGTATGCTTGGACGGAAGATATGCCAACAAGAGGATGAGGAAGGATGGAAGCTAGGATGAAAGGATTGGATAGAGGATATGTAGCTGAAAGGTGCAATGGATGCCAAGGAGGTGCCCAAAAACATGTACATCTAATAGTCTCTATTTTTGTCATCAAGATCCAATGGAAAATGAAGGAAGTGAGAGACAAAAGGGGATGGAGGACATGTTGGATAAGAGCTGATAGAAAGGAAGCCCCTAACTGCAGAAAGGAATTAGGGGGGGGCACTATGCATGGCGCCTGTTTGCCAGGTTTTCACCATGGTACTTGTCCAAGGCGCTTGAATTGCCAAGTTTTCACCAGAGGATGAATGTTTTTCTCTTGATTTTTGCTTTGTTGATAATTTGCTCCTTTGATTTATCCAATTTTTATGGATTTTTGTGTTTTTTTCTTGACTTTGTGCTGATCTTGCTGATTTGTTGCTGAGCTTGTGCTGATATTCCACTAATTTTTTGATTTGTTGCTGATTTTGTGCTAATATGCATTGATACTTCTGATTTTGTTTGGATGTGTTGCTAATTCGGTGCTGATATGCACTGACGTTTTGATTTGTTGCTGAAGCTCTGATTTAATGCTGTCGTGCTTGCTGATCAGCTGATGTCACCGTTTTGGTGCTTCCTTGATTAGATGGTGACCTTTTGATTTGTCACTGATATTCTGATGGTGTTGCTGATTCTTTGATTGGATGTTCCCTTATGATTTGATGATGGCCCTGCTGTTTTTGATTTTGCATAGATATTTTGATGTTATCGCTAACTCTCTGATGTGGCGCTGAGTTTTGTGCTGATTTTGGTGCTATCATGCAATTTTGATGTTGATCTTCTGAGAGATTCTTCACTGATTTTTTGATGTGGATTGCTGATTTTCTGATGTTGTCGGCTTGTCATGGGGATCCATTGCTAGATGATGGATGACAAGATTAAGATCACACCTAGGCATGTGCATATGACCATGCACAGTTGATAATTGACTCCTTGGAGCAAGGCACTTAAGGTCATGATTCACTTTCTGTCAGGTTAACCTCCATGTAGATGAGCCACAAACATCCTTCTGTACCCAAGTTGATTTAGCTTGGTTTCTGCAATGTTGATAGGGAACTATCATGTGTTGTTATCCCAGATAGGAGGAAGAGGCAAAGCTCCATCTTCTAGTGCTTGAATTGCCAAGTTTTCACTAGAAGATACGCCCTTTATTTTTACTGTTTTGGAGTCAGAATGTGCCCCAGAAGTGTTTTCACATAAAGACTCATGATTTTGCCTTTGCTTTTTTAACTTTTGCGACTAAAGCTTGCCTCTTCCCCAAAATATGCTTCTGTTTTAAGCTGATAGGCATATGTTGATGCTAAAGCCTGATTGCCTGTTGACTTTGCTGATTTCTCTGATTTGTCATTGATTTCCCTTTGCTGTTTTAGATGTGCTGACTGATCTTTGCTGACTTTCCTCACTGATTTCTTTTGATTGTGTGCCTGGATGTTGGTACAACTGTAGCAGGACAGGGGGGATCATGCAAAGTCATGGATTAGATGGGGGAGATGGGAAAGATGGTGGTAGAAAGTGTTTGGATGGAAGGATGGAAAGTGATCAAGATAGGGGGATGTTGTCAGGATCAACATTGGCACATGTTGCGAGGAAGATGGATGATTGGATGTGGAAGATAGAGATAGATGTGATGGAGGATTTATGCTAGAGGATGGAGGAGATGGAGGGGAAGATTGAGGAGCTGGGAGATGGGCAACATTGGATGCCATTGTGGATGTTTTTGTTAGATGGATTACATCTTTTTGCTTTGGGATCCACATCATTTTTGTTTTAGCTTTAGTGTGCCTTTGCGGCCATTGGTGGGCATCAGATTGTGCTTTTTCTTTGCTAGGCCTTTGTGGCCATGTGATAGATTTTGCTTGGACTTTGCTAGGTTTTCGGAGCCATTGGGGTGCTTTAGCATGCCTGATTGGCTCTTTGCTGGGCCTTTGTGGTGCATTTGATTGCCTGATTGGAGCTTGCATTGATTGACCATGTCGATTAGACTGGACATGGTAATCGTCATTGGGCCTTTGCAGCCATTGGGATGCATTAGATTTGGCATTTGCTTTGATGGGCCTTTGTGGCCAGTGGTTTGCTTTGGCTTGCTTGATCAGATTTTGCTTTGATTGTGCATGTCGATTAGACTGGACATAACAATCCTGGGATTTTTGTGGATTTTTCCCTTTATTCATGCGCGATATGGCATCCAAGTTGCGAGGAGCATTGGGAGGAATATGAGGAGTTGTCTGGGATGGAAGAAATTTGGATGGAGAGATGGAAGGAGATTGGTAGATAGGATATGTGGACATGTGCCGTTGTTGATCTTGACTAGGGATGTTTGGATATTGGATGAAAGGATGAGTAGGATAAGATGGGGGATGATATTTTGGGATATAAGGTCCCAAAATGGATTTGCTGGGTAACGAAGATGCGCTGAAAGACTTTGGGACATAGGGACCCAAAATGGATGGGGAGGATGAAGGAGGAATATGATAGGTTTTCCTCGGTTGTAACGATGGAGGGGGAGGAATTGCATTGTGGGCTCTGAAAGATGTTTTGTTGGTTTCGAATGGATATTTGAACTTTGCCTTAGCTGTACCAACATTTTTGGATGAAGTACCTTTCGCTGATGTGGAGGGAGTTTCCTCTTCTGGTGTGCAACCAATTCCATAGCCTTTTGGATGTTTCTTGCCTTGAATGGGCTGTATATTTCCCTATTCATGAGTGCCAAGGCCTTTGCCTTGATAGTTCCATCTTTTCAGCATTTTATCCAGACAAGGATATTTTTGACTTGGGGTGAATGACAAACAGCCATTTTTTGGTTCCCTGATGGAAGATAAGAAGCTGATGTCTTCTTTTTCAAGTGGTTTACCTTTGACAAATGTTAGTGACCCAAGAGGATAGAGTGACGGCAGCTGGACAGTTTGGTTAGGAGGATCCTCAAGAGGAGAGGATAGGATGTTGGGATTTTGACTAGGATTGGGGGATGGTATTGGATCTTTAGTTGGAGAAACTGGGATGATAGGATCTTGGATTGGAGGAATTGGGATTGTAGGATTTTGGATTGAAGGTGATGGAGGCAATAGAACATGTGATGGGGGAAGTAAAGGGGTTGGATCTTGATGTTTTTCTATAGATATTTCAACATGCTTTTGGTCTAGATCTTGACACGATGGGATTTGTTCAGATAGAGGATTAGGGGATATATGGATGGACTCTTCAAAGGGGGTGGATAGAAGGATTGGGAACTCTGCTGCTGGGGTGTCTGGAAGAAGGAAGAACTCTTCAGATGGTATGGATAAAAGGATGGGAGATTTTGCAGCTGCAATGACAGGAAGAGGGATGAACTCAGGAAGCTCATTAGGTATGCTTTGGATAATGCTAGGAGGAGATGATTCTGGGGATTGGATAGATACTTCAGATGAAAGGAACTCAACGATGATAGGAGATGGAAGAGGATCAACGGTTGGGATGTATGGAAGATAGATAATAGATGGGAGCGCTGGATGGGCCTCATCAATGATGGCTTCACATGAAGGATTTCTTGGCTTTTCAATTTCAGGCATGGGTTTTGCTATTGGCTCTTCCTTGGGTTCTATTATTGGTTTCCTTGGAGACTTTTGTGGTGAAGAAGGTTTGGAAGGTGGAGGAGATGGGGAGCTTGGATGGTCTTCGCATGAAAGTGGGGTTTGTGCTTGGGTAGATGTTTGCGAAGGAGGAGAGAAAGAAGGGAACACCCATGAAAAAGATGATTTTGAAAAGGGAGCTTTGGATTTTTCTTGAGGGGATGATGGTGCTGAAGAGGCAGGGCTAATGGCTTGAGGTACAGGTTTTGGAGTGGGTTGAGGGATGAACTCTGCTGGTGGGGAAAGATTTTTGGTAATGTGGTTTGGAAGAGAGGATGGTGGTTTGGGACAGGAAGGAGGATTGGGGTTTGGAGTAGAAGATGGTGGTTTGAGACAGGATGGAGGATTGGGGTTTGGAGTAGAAGATGGTGGTTTGGGAAAGGATAGAGGTTTGGTGAAAAGGATGGGAGGACTAGAATCTTGGATTTCAAAATTTTTTGGAGTATGGGCAAATGGAGGCCTTAGATAGGGGAAGTAGCATGAAGTGTTTCTAAGGGATGATGGCGATGGAGAAATGACCATAGCAGAAAGTGGAGGCCTGAAAGGAGCATATGGAAGAGGTGTAGGTTGAAGACAAGGATAAGTTGGGGATGGATAAGATACTGGGGTTGCTTTGCTAAGGACATGAAAAGGAGTGCTAGCCTTGCCAAGGACATGAAAGGGAGTGCTAGGAGATAAGTGCGAAGGCATGGTTGGCTGGATTGGAGGAATGATGGAACGCTGGGGGTTGCTTGGAGCAAACTGGTTGAAATAGGCATCATGGTCTACAAGACCTTCATCATCATTAGGATCGATTGGACGGAGTGGAGAGATATCATAACCAAACTCATTATAGATTTGAGACATGCTGACTTTGCAAATGAGTTGAATAAGGAGGAAGGACGAAGATGGTTTGGAAGACTAAGACTCAGATTGGGATGACTGACGGAAGCAGATGGTTTTCTAGAAGAAGACAGACAAAGGGATGGGAGATGACCAAGTTTTGGGATGGCTGCTCTGATTGTCCTTCGAACCAAGTTATAGATCTGCTTGATGTTTTTCCATTGGCAAAGGATTTGATAAAAGCAATCTTTACAAAGGACAAAGCAACTTTGTGAGATACAAACAAGATAAAAGACTTTGATAAATGCTTTCAAAAAAGTGTATGTTTCAACAAGTGTTTTCACAGAGTCTTTGACTGTCAAGCACTTCAAACAGATCTACCTAAGGAAGGTGAGTATCAAAATCGCTTGCCCACAGCTTGGTATCCCCTAGAAGGGAATACAAATGGTGAGTAATCTTGAGGCGACCCGGTAAACCCCTTGGAATCGGTCCTTGCACAAGGATTTTGATACTTTCGGATGTAGATAGGGTAGCTTCTAGTTTATCAAGTTGCTATTTGTTCCATGGTGTCTCCATACCTGGTTATGCTGATCATCCGTGACTCACTTAAGAGCCTTGCCAATAATGCTAGGGGAGAGGAATGTTTACCATCCCCAGACATGTGTTTGGCACGAACGCCCGGTGATTAGGAGATATAAGTGATTCTTTTGGACTTCACTTATTTGTATACCGGCCGGAGGGGATACCGGTTTGAGGTCGTTCTCCGAGGAGGAAGCGCTTCTCCTTGGACAGGCCTCGCTAAAAGTAGAACAGGTGAACTTGTCCAAGTTCAAATGTTCCACGTTGCTTAATCTAACAAGGATTATGCAAGAATTAAAAAACTCCTACATTCACATCAAGCAAATTTTGTTCATTTTCCCAAATTTGATTAAGTGATGTTTGAACTTTGAAATGAAGACACTCGTGATTAGATTTTGATTTGTTCTTTTCTCCAAAATGTAAATGATTTGAACGGTTGCAAGTTCTTTCCTTTTGTGCATTCAAGATTTGATTAGCGAGTTGATTTAAGAACTTTGAAAAAGCTTTGTTTTATCCCTTAGACCACTCAAGATTATATTTGTTTGCTTGCTTTGAAATCTGAAATAAGAGAGGGAATAGAGTTGTTCATTCTTTTAGTGCATTCGAGATTTGGTTTGATTTTCAAATTGACAATGATACTTAGGACCTAAGTTCATTTCCTTAATGTCATTCAAGATTTTGTTTTGACCTTTGCTGTAATAAAAGAAATGAAAAACCAGTCCCAAGCAACTCAAGACAAAAAAATGAAAAGCGACACTGTCCAGCTTATAGGCGATGCTGGAAAGTGCAGAGGTGACATTTCATTTTTACAGGCGACACTCTGTACCTCTATAGGCGATAGCTAAATATGCAGAGGCGTGATTTCTTTTGTTATAGGCGTGATTTCTTTACATGCAGGCGACAGAACAAGAATTCTGGGACGGAACAGAAGTTATCGATCACAGGAAAATCTCAGTTATGCAGGCGTGAAAATAGAGGACATAGGCGTCATTTCTTTCCTCAGAGGCATGATTTCATTGCAAGAAGGCGTGACTGGATTGTCTGTAGGTGACATTTCTTTTCATGAAGGCGATATTTCTTTGTTTGAAGGCGACATTTAATTGCCGTAGGCGAGATTTCTTTGCTTGAAGGCGTGATTTCTTTTAATTCCTACGACAGCAAGAATGAAAAGTGTGTTTTGATCAAGTTCATTGTGGTTTGCGTCCCACCGGGTGTGCCAGAATGTAGACTAGGATTTGAGTGTGCACCTAAACCTGTTTTGAAGGCCAAAGACAAACAAACGTCATAGCATATAATCAAATCAAATTCAATGGTAAACAAACTAAAATCAAAGCCACCTCAATTTAAGCCTAAAACGGATGCACCCATGCACCATTTGATATGCTTGGATATAGATGGA
This sequence comes from Chamaecyparis obtusa, assembly GCA_027943335.1. Classification (NCBI taxonomy): domain Eukaryota; kingdom Viridiplantae; phylum Streptophyta; class Pinopsida; order Cupressales; family Cupressaceae; genus Chamaecyparis; species Chamaecyparis obtusa. The sequence goes on from BSBK01003571.1 coordinate 1,153,929, forward strand.
TGTGGATGTGCAAACTCAAGCACTTGGAGCATGCAAAATAGGATGATTTGAGGATCAAGAAGACCCAAAATGACACAAAATAGGTATGAGAAACCTATTTTGCCTCAAAAGGCCTCAAGAACACACAAATATGCAAAGCTAAAAGATGAACTAAGATTGATTAAACAAGAAATGAATCTATGCTAATCCAATTAAGCTAATTTAGATGTGATTTAAGCTTGAAAATGATCTAAAATGATGAGTTTATGCTTATGCTAGAATGAAAATGACATTATAACTTTGCTATTGAGTTTGAGAGTTGAAAGATGATTTGCCTTAGGAAGTGAGGGTATTTATAGGAAAAGGGAAGGTCTTGGGTTAAAAGGATGAGTCAGAGTTAGGGCTAAGGTTAGGGTTGAGTCAAGGACAAGTGTCCTGATAAGTGTCAAGGGAGGATTGAGTTGAAAGTTTGAGGGCATGTGCACAATTTGGTAAATGTGCCCAAGGCCAAGAGGTGGCAAGGAAGGGATAAGAAGGTCTTAAATGCATAATGAATGCATGTAAGAAAGATAAGGAAGGCTTAAATGCATCCTTAAATGCATTTGCAAGAGGTGGCCAAGAGGTGTCAATCCTTGTTGACTAAGGAGGATGACTAAGAGGAGGTTAGCATAAGTTTTGGTAAACCTTTTGCTAATGGAATGTGACAAGATTAGAAAGGGGTTTAGGATTAGGATTAGGAGAAAGGGATGGGCAAGTGGCTTTTGGTGAGATTTAGATATTTATTAAAGGTAAATTTAATAAATATTAAATATCTAGGCTTAGGGTTTGAAGGGACTAGATTAGGGATTTGACCCATTTAGAAGAAGGTTTAGGACTTTCTAGAAGAGTTTAGTGCTCTTTAGAATTTTGGCCAACTTTGGGATAAAAAATAAATTAAAAATAAATTAATTTATTTTTGAAGTTTTTTTGGTCAATTTATTAATTAAATAATTAATAAATTAGGGATAATGTCCAAATGACATTTTTAGGCTAGATTCCTTAATTAAAGATTTTTAATTAAGAGAGAGGGATTTAATGTCATAAAAATAAATTAATTAATTAAATAATTAATTAATTAATAAATGATGATGTCATCAAGGATTTTCAGAAAACAAAAATAATTTATTTTCTGAAGGATTTTTCGGTGTCTACAGGTTGATCAGTACATTGATTACATTGTTTAAAGTAGTTGAATGGATAAATTATCTAATAAATGATTCACCACCCCCCCTCTTAGTTATCTTGGGGATCTTTACTTTCTAACAATTGGTATCAGACCGGCAAGTCCTTGAAAGAAAAGTTTAACAACTTAATGAGATCCATGGTGAATTTCAGAAAAGAAAGCCCTAAGTTTGATGGAGTAAATTTTGACAGCTGGAAAGAAAAGATGAAGACACATCTATTGTGTTTAGGACCAAATTATTGGTTGATTACAAAGAATGAGAAGACTATCATTGAGGAAGACAATCTAGAGGCAGGAACTAAAGATGAACTAGATCTATTCATGTGTAACATACTTGCCAGAGAAGCACTTTTGTCAGCACTACCGGAGAATGAATATAGTCAGGTAAGATATTTGAAAACATCTCATGCAATTTGGAAAGCTTTACATTCTACTTTTGAAGGTGATGAACATGCAAAGAAGGCTAGATTACATAATTGGATTTGTGCATTTGAAGATATCAGAATGATGGAAGATGAATCTATTAGAAGCTATATTGGTAGGATTTCTAAGATTGTAATAGGAATAAATTCTTGTGGAGGTGATAAGATAGAGAATGAAGTCATATGGAAAATTTTGAGAACTTTGACACCAGTATTCAAGTAGACAACGCAGATGATTGAACAAGTGATACCTTGTACATCAAACTTTTCAAGAGAGACTCTTCTTGGAAGATTAGAAACAACAAAGATGAACTTGGGATTATCAGGAGAGCTACCTTGAATGGAAATAGCATTCAATGCTCTTAACATTAGACCTACAAGAAGTACTAGTGTGAATGGAGATTATGCCAGCAGTAGTAGATCTGAGGAAGATAAGAAGATTGAAGAAGGTATTGCATTACTTGTAAAAAGAGAACCAGATGGTAAGAAAATCTTTAAATGTTGGACTTGTCAAGAATATGGTCATTTTGCATCTAAATGTCCTAAAAGAGTTAAGAAGTATAGAAGCAACTTTAAACCTAGGAGATCTAAAGAATGTTATTATGCAAATGATGAAGATCTTGAAGCGAGAATTGAAAAACATTTAAGTGACAGTGATAATGATAACTTTGAAGAAATAGGATTTGTAGCAATTAAAGAAGAAAGTTCTGAATTTGATAGAAGGGAAGAAAAAGCATTAGTTTCACAAGTTGAAAAGAAATCTGATTGGATTATAGATAGTGGTTGTTCACATCATATGACTGGAGATAAAAGAAAGTTTGTTAAGTTAGATAATTATGATGGAAGAATTGTTAGGGTTGGTAACAATGCACCTTGTTTGATTAAGGGTATAGGATCTATTACTCTTGATGGAAAGACTAGCACTGATAATGTTTACTTTGTTGATGGACTGAGACATAATTTACTAAGCATTGGACAATTGGCTGATAAGGGTTATCAAGTTTGGTTTTCTCAGAAAACTTGTGTGATAAAAGATAAAGATGGAAATCTGATTGGAAAAGGATCCAGAACTAGAGGTAATGTATTTTAGTTGAATCCTACTGAGATGACATGTTTGATAACTAGGATTGATGACAGTTGGTTATGGCATAAAAGGTTTTGTCATATAAACTTTGATAATATTGTCAAGGTGAGCACTACACTTGCGGTAAGAGATTTACGTAGAATTATGAAACCTACTAACATGATTTGCAAAGAATGTATGGTGGCAAAGAAGAAAAAGAGTTCATTTCCCAACAAGAAGTTCACATCAACAAAAAATTTGGAGATACAGACTTGAGTGGTCCTACTAGGACTAGGGTATTCTATGATTCTTGTTGATGATTTTACAAGAATGATGTGGATTGCATTTTTGAAAGAAAAATTTGAAGCATTTGATAAATTTAAGATCATGAAAAGCAAAATTGAGAATGAATCTAGAATGAAGATTAAGTGTCTAAGATCTGATAGAGGTGGTGAATTTACATCTAGAGGGTTTAACACCTTTTGTGAAATGAATGGTATTAAGAGACAACTTTCAGCCCCTAGAACACAAGAACAAAATGGTATTGTAGAAAGAAGGAACAAGTCAATAACTGAAGTAGCAAGAGCTATTTTGTTTGAAAATGATTTGGCTAAGAATTTTTGGAGAGAAGCAGTGAACACAGTAGTATACACTATGAACAGAGTACAAATCAGAGTAGATACAAACAAGACACCTTATGAATTGTGGTTTGGACATACACTGTCAGTTAAGTATTTTAGAATTTTTAGAAGTAAATGTTATATAAATAGAGATGATGATATAGGAAAGTTTGATCCTAGAAGTGATGAAGGAATATTTCTTGGATATTCTTTAAAAAGCAAAGCATATAGATGTTATAACAAAAGAACTAAGACTATTGTTGAAAGTGAAAATGTAAAAGTTGATGAGAAGTTTAAAATTCAAGAAAGAATGCTTGATTATGAATCTAATGGAGAAGCACAACCTCAGCCTAACATTGAAAATGTAGAATTATTTTTTGAAATTAACAATGATTTGCTAAATGAAAGTCATACTGAAGAAAACATAGAAGAAAATAGAGAAGAAAATAGAGAAGAAAGCAGAGAAGAATCTACAGTCGGAACAAGATCAGTAACTATGACACCTAACAGGTATACTTAAAGACATCACCCTATTGAGAAAGTTGTTGGAAGTTTAGATAGAGGAGTTTTGACTCAAAATAAGGTACACTTATGTTTGATTTCTCAAATTGAACCTAAGACTACTAATGAAGCTTGTGAAGATGAACATTGGATTAATGCTATGAAAGAACTAGAGCAGATTGAAAAAAACAAGACATGGGAATTGGTCCCTAGACCTGAAGACAAGAATGTGATTGGAACAAAGTGGGTATTCAGAAACAAGATGAATGAACAAGGAGAAGTCATAAGAAACAAAGCAGGATTGGTATGTAAAGGATATTCACAACAAGAAGGAATTGACTATGAAGAAACTTTTGCACCTATGGCCAGACTTGAAGTAGTGAGAATATTTCTAGCATATGCAACTTACAAGAAATTCAAAGTGTATCAAATGGATGTGAAGTCAGCATTTTTGAATGGTAAATTGGAAGAAGTCTACATTGAGTAGCCTGAAGGTTTTCCTTTGACACAAGAAGGAGATATGGTATGTAAATTAAAGAAAGCTTTATATGGATTAAAACAAGCACCTAGAACCTGCTATGCAAGATTGGATAAGTATTTATTGAAAATGGGATTTATAAAAGGAACAATAGAGAGTAACTTATACACAAAAGAAATTGAGATTGGTTTGTTGGTTCTAGTTATATTTGTTGATGATATTATCTTTGGAGGAGAAGATGAAGCTAGTGACAAATTTTCAGATGAAATGAAGATTGAATTTGAGATGAGCATGATTGGAGAAATGAAATATTTCTTGGGATTACAGATAACACAAAGCAAGGAAGGTATATTTGTAAGTCAGACTAAGTATTTGAATGACTTATTGAAAAGATTTGGAATGGAAGATTCTAAACCCATTGGAACACCTATGGTAACTGGACATAAGTTATCTAGCAAAGATGAGATGCCAGCAATTGAGCAAAAAAAGTATAGATCTATGATTGGAGGATTGCAGTACTTGACACATACAAGACCTGATATAGCACATTTAGTTGGGATTGTAGCAAGATTTCAAGGAGAACCTACAGAATCACATTATGCAGCAGTAAAGAGGATACTGAGATATCTGAAAGGAATAATGGATTATGGATTATGGTATGAGAATTTTGATAATTTTACTTTATGTGCCTATACTAATGCAGATTGGGGAGGTAGCATTGATGACAAGAAAAGCACCAGTGGTGGAGCCTTTTTTCTTGGAGGAAAATTGGTCTCTTGGCTAAGTAAGAAGTAGAATTGTACTTCACAAAGTATAGCAAAAGCATAATATGTTGCAGCAGCAAATAATTGTAATCAAATTATTTGGATGAAGCAGATGTTGAAGGATATTGAAATAAAGTTTGATGAGCCTGTTGTTATACATTGTGATAACACCAGTATAGTGAGTATGTTAAAAAATCTTGTTTTACATTCTAAGACTAAACATATTGAGATCAAGTATCATGTTGTAAGAGAGAAAGTTGCAGAAAAAGAAGTAAGATTTGAGTACATAAGTACAAAGGAGTAGATAGCAGATATATTTACAAAGCCTTTACCTAATGATACATTTGTGTATCTGAGAGGTATGCTTGGGGTTATGCTCCAACCTATTTTTGAGAATTGATGCAGATGATTGCATCCGTCCAGTGGTATATGAGCCCTATCTTTCTTCTGGATTGGATGTTGGAACTTCCTCTATGGGGGAGTTTATGAGATGAGTCATGAGGACTCCTATTATTGTAATTTTTGGAAAAGTGTCTTTTGACATTAAGTTGTTGTTGACTTGGTGATGGAATTTCTATCATTGATGTCGATGGGGGAGAGATATACATGAAAAACATTGTGGATTGTATGAGAGAGTTGAATAGGAAAATGAAGCAAGATTTAATTTGATATTTTGTAGTGATGTTGTAGTATTGGATTTTTGGAACATTGGATGTTTTTCATCTATGTTGCCATCAATGCCAATGGGGGAGATTGTTAAGAATGAATGCAAAGTATTTTGGCAGTCATTCTGTAGCAGTTGTTGTTGCATTCATGACTTGGATTGTCATTGATGTCAACACAGTGATATTTTGGATATTAGCAGGAAAGCAGGTATAGTTTTTTTTTGCACACATGTTGTATTGTAGATTGGATTTTGTGAAATTGATGGTATGTTCTTTGGTGTTTTATTAACCTATGGTTAACTATGCAAAAATAAATTCATTCATTTGTGAGAGTTATGAGCATTTTGGTGAAAGCAGTGTTTAGATAGTGTTTCTGTGAAGCGATGTTCAGAAATCAGAGGATATCTCTTAGTTGGGATGGAATATGATTTTGCATAGTTAAAGGGATGTTGGAGACTCATTAATGATGATGTGGTTCATAGTGAAAACTTTGAGGATATGTTTGGAGAAAGTTACAGTATCTAGAAGCTGATAGTTTTATGTGAATTTTGTGTGTAGCGTGTAGAATTTATTATTTTGTAATTGAGGACCGACTCATTTTTAATTATTTGAGTTTGGTATATAAGAAGGAATATATTCCTTATTGTAATGGGTACTCTAAAGATTGAGATTTGAATATATGCATGAAGTGAAGAAAAGAGCTAATTCAGTGATGAAGGAAGACTTGTGAGTATAGAGATTTGGAATTGTGATCATGTGTAGAGTGCGGTTTTGGCACAGTGTGAAGGAGGTAATATATTTCATATTATTCTATTGAATAATTCTAAGATCTTTTGGATAGTGGGTTCAGAGATCTTGCCTTGAAGCTGTTTAGGCAATGGGTCCTTCTGTCTTCCATAAACTCTTAACTGGGTTAGAATCTTTTAACAGGGATTTATATGTACTGAATGTATTTCATAAGAGTCCTAACAGGGTCCATCCTCTAACAAGGAACTTTCATATTAGTGCATCATTTTGTGGGCATCATTCCCACTAGGGTTTACTCTTTTCAAGAGGTTCCCTAGTCAACATATCTTGTGTTATTGTGCAATTGTGTATGATTATCTTTCTATGGTTGATCAGTACATTGATTACATTATTTAAAGTAGTTGAATGAATAAATTATCAGATAACTGATTCAACCCCCCCCTCTCAGTTATCTTGGGGATCTTTACTTTCTAACAGTTCCTTCTATAAATATTTCCTTCTTCTTCTCATATAGGGTGTTTCCTCTTTCCTTGTGGTTTGGAGAATAGAATATAAGTTGTGACAGTTTGTCCTATGAATAAGATCTCAATATTTTCATACTATTATTAGATTTTCTCCATTTGGTTCTTGAACTTATTGATTAGAGCATGAAGGGTGTTTTAGTCTTTATGTTGTATGTCTGAATATGTCTACAATAGAGGTGTTTTTCACAGAAATAACTAAGTTTAGGACTAGTTTTTAGATATGTATCAGTTGGGATATCAAGGATATCTCATACTTGTCTTTCAGTGGATGCTGATTAATGTATTGCTTATTTTAGGGTCTCTTCTAAGAGGAGGGTTAAAGTCCTTTGAATAGGTGATTGCATATCTAAGTACACAGGTGGATTGCTAAGTAGAATCTGATAAATGGTGTATGATTGGTGTAAGGCATCAACATATTAGAATTTGTTGTCTTCTTGTTTCATATCTCTCTTTTGCAATGTTTATTTGACTTTGTTTCCCATCAGATAAGGCACTAGTCTATGAGAGACTTGGGGTATTTCAGGGGTCCATTCAACCCAAAAAACTTAAAAGAAATCATTTTCCCTTTCATGTTTGATAGGAGGAGTTAGGATTAGTTTCTAGTTTTCAGGCTTTCTCTATGCAAAAGGGATATTGCACAAGATATGGTCAACATTCATTGAGGTACTTGTTACCTAAATGAGTCTAAAAGCTATTCCATAATCATATATCTGTAGGCCTATTGTTTGTCCAAAGAAGTCATGTATGTGTAGATAAGGTGTACCCTCCTAAGTGATGTGGAGCTAAAAGTGAAGAAGGTCTTTTCACCTTATGCTATTGGACTTTCCTTGTCCCTTTTCTGTTGATGGTGCTGAGTTTGTTTTCCAAGTTCTCGGTCTCATAATTTGGTCCTCAAGTTCCCACCTATGAATGAGGGTTGCAAGAAAAACAACCAAAAAAATGGTGACACTACTGGAGAAAGAATAAAGCACAACAAGTTTAAGATTTTTATTTCCTTTCTTTTCTGAATTATCCCAGAGTCTTGGTTGAAAGTATAGAGTCAGATTCAAGGCTTTTAAATCTTCTCACCAAGTGTGGGTGGTGACTCTGATTTCCTTGTTTGATTAGTAGTCTCTGATAAATAGTGTATAAAATCCTGGTGAAGTTTCAGTTGGCTAGAAGGAGATACAAAATAAGTAAAACATTTTCCTCTTCAAGGAGGTGGTGACTCTACAAAGAAAAGAACCTGATGGAGCTATAAAGAAGGCTCTAGATCTACCCTGCTTCCCAATCAACAAGTCAAGTTTCAACTGCAGTACTTCCAAGTATTTTGATTTTCATATGTCTTTCTTTTATGAAAATCAGTTGTGAAGAAATGTTTCCCTATTAAGTGTTCAACACTAGTGTGAAGGGAAAAGAGAGAGTGGGTCTTTCCTCATGGAGGAATATAGACTTTTTTATTTTGATAACATTGAGGATGGCCCCAATGTTGTCCCTACTGAGATTTGGGAATGCTTTCCAAGATTTATCACTAATGGATCAATTTCTACAAGCCAACACATGAGTGATCTCATAGATATCTTTGATGAATTAGATGTTGAACATGAGGATGCTTCCATGAGGCTTCTTATGCAATCTTTTTCACATATTGGTTCTTATCCTTACGGGAAAGTTCAATATCTTCTTGGGATATGTTAAGGGAATCATTCATAGAACATTTTGATGAAATAGATGGTATGGATGAGTGTGAAATAAAAGATAAAGATTAGATACAAGACATTAAAGTCAGTGTTGATACCACCACCCATGAATCTGATTATGAAAATCTATTCATCAAAATTGCTACTCTCAAGAAGAAACTTGCATATTTTGATGCTAAGTTTTGGTAGTTAAAGGAGGACAAGAGATTGCAAGCATTGGCAGTTCTTTATCTTGATCATGAAGAGGTCAGTGAATCTGATGTTGATTCTCATTATGCAGAAAGTGTTGACTATGAGGCTGATATTGAGGTCAATGCATATGAGGGTACTGAAGATGAATCTGAGGTTGATAATATTTCCAATTTGTCCACAAATTTTTCTTCATTTTGGCATGAGAAGGCATCCTTCTTGTCCCAATTTGAGGATGTTTTGTGTAAAGGGAAAGAAAATGATTATGATGTAGATGATGATTCCTGCAGTGATTTCTTTACATAAGATTATTTGAGGCTAGAGATGTCGATCCTTGTTTCAGATAGGGATGATGTTTGTAGCATCAGGGGAGAGGCCAATGAAGATGATAATAAAGCCCAAAGTCCATTTAGTAGTGAAAAGATCTCAACACTCTTGGTTGATGAATTTCAAAGGTATGCACCTAATATGGATTTTGATTGTCAGCTCCCCATTGATATATGCTTTGACACTGATAATGAGGTAGGTGTTCAAAGTGACAATGAAGATGATCCATATTTTTTATAATTATCCTCATGTAACGAGTCTGCAAAAGAAGAGGATGAAGGACATGACAGTGTGTATTCTTTTCATGAAGATTCTAGTAATGAGCTAGTTTCTTGTTCATATCCTTTTCCTTCTTTTGCTAAATATGATAGTGAATGTGACAGTATTGAGGACTTTATCTTTAATGATTGGGATAGAAAATCTTTTGATGAAAATGATGATGTAGATAGGTTGTCCCTATGTCACAATGTTTTTAAAGAAGACCTTCACTTGGTTCATGACCCAGTTAGTGAGGATATCAAGGATGAACAAAGTTTCTTAGTGGCTGAAGCAATGCATGAAGGTAAAATTGAGGATCCAAGTCCTTTTTAGCTAGGTAATTTTGTAGTAATACATGATGATCACTATGTTTCATATTTTGATGCATTACTAGATCAATTTTATATTTCCAGTCCAGAAAAAGAGATGGATGATGTTCCATACTTTTTGGAGTATGAACATGATAATGGTTGTGACTGGAAGAACATGGGTAGTTATCAATACAATTTTATTCTTTAGCACATAGTTATTCACAATTGTTGGCATCAAGAATGTCATCATATTTTCATGTGGGTGGTCACATATGTGGATGAAAATAATACTTTTGACTCAAGAGGGTTTTGATTTTCCTTTGGTGGCTTGGGGCCACCAAGTAAAGTTCTAATCTTGTAAGATATTTGTAAATAAGTTATTTTCTATTGTGTGTTTCCCTTCCTGTTTCCCTGGTTCATTTTCCAATTTTTGAGGAGGTCCCCTATCAATTTTTTTCTAGTAGGTGGTCTACCTCTCCCAGAAAATTTGAATCCTTGTTAGGCCTGCAAGAGGCATGCATCCCCAGATAGACCCACTCTTAGCCCATTTTCCTATCATAGCCAAAATGCTAAGAAAATGGTCTTATCCTGCAAAAATCTTGTGAAACTTTTCATGCCCTAGCTACAACAAAGAAAATCTATCAAGTTTCATAGCTTGTGAGCTAAGCCATAGATAATTTATAATGTGTTCAAGATTTAGTTTAGATTGCATGAATTTTGGTGTAAAAATCAGGGATATATAGCAATTTTAAGGTCTGAGGATATAGGTCTTTTCCATGTCCTAGGGTTTCATAAAATTATCTAAGTCCAAAAACCCTAGCCATTTCTATTTCTCTGTTACCTTTTCCTAGCCACTTAAATCCTTTTTCATGCACATGATTTATTCTATTCACTAGTTCTCTAAGTTCCTGGGTAGTTATGTCTTTCATTCAGTGAATGGGTGAATACAATATTCACGTATTCTCTTAGTCTTAGCGGTTAGTGGCTTAACCTTCAGTGACCTGGTGGATAGTTATTTATTCCTTTAGTTGTTGATTCACATAATGATCTAGCCAATGCAGAAAGTATTCAAATATTAAATGAGAATTGTTGATGTAGATTGTGATCAATGGCATTCGCGTGTTCTCTAGATTTAACCCATAGTAAAGAAAAGATCAAGCGACTCTGAGTTTTCTTTTTTCATGTAATCTCTAAATGGGCCTAGGTTGAGTCAAAGTTAACATCAGGTTTGATTCTGGTAGTTAAGTATTTTATTTAGTGATTACGTGATTGAGTAATTGAGTGTTCTCCTGAGCTTGGCAATTAGGTACTAAGCATTCAGTGATCCAGCAGGTGATCAAGTTTTGCAGTTGTCTCTGAATCTCTAGATGAAATGGCTAAGTCATGAAACATTCATTGAATTAGCAAGAACCATCGATCTTGATCTTGATCAATGGTTGGTTCTTATCCTCATGATTCAACCCAAGGTTAGTGAAATATTCAATGATTTGAACATAGTCTTTAGTCATGCATTCTCTAGATACAACATGGGTTAAGTTAAAAATCATGCAATCATGAGAATGATTTAGTTTCCAAATCGCCAAGAAATGGTGAGTTAAGTTAAAAGAAATAGAGTTTTAGCGAGGACCATCTGATGATGATCAGATCAATGGATGGTGTGTTATTGCTTGAAAAAACTCAAAGTTAAAGAAAATCTTGGCGATTCAAAAAATATAGTGTTCATGTGATGTCTGAACTAAAGATGAGTTAAGTCAAACCTTCAGTGAATGGGAGATTTATTCAGTCGCTAAATCAATGGATAGAGGTTGGGTTAAAGATAAAGAACATTATGAGAATGATTATGAGTCATTGATGATAAATGGATCGGGTGGTGGTCACTGATTCTCCCAGTGAAACCTAAGGTTAAGACAAAGACTCAGTGATCACGTGAATGCTTCATTCGTGTGATCTCCGACCAGACTGTGGTGAAGATAAACATTGAGTGACTATGATAAAGCCTTTAGTCATGTATTTTCCAAATGACTTAGGGTTAAGGAGCCTTTTGTGGTTAAAGAGTAAAGTGCAGAGAGATCTGATGGTGGTTGTGTTTTCGCAAAGGAAATATGCCTAAAAAATAGTCATCATGGGATTGCGACAACCATCCTATCTTCCAACAGATAAAGATCAATGAAGAAAGTGGGTCCACTACCAAGTCATTATGAGGTGCTCATTCCTGATTAGTTGCTAAGATAGATGATGGGGCCAATTTTTCAAAGCCAAATTGATTGTTATGTCAATTTTTAAGAGCCTCCCGATGTGCTAGGAAAGGATATAATTGATGACCATGTTTTAAATTTTCTAGTTAACCGTTAGGGCTGATAATTTGATTTTTTTTGCTAGGGTTTCTCTGTAGGGTTTAGGTACAATGAGCCATAAATGACAAAACTAGATCTAATTTTTTTGTTCCAGGATGGTTGTAGGTAAAAAATGATGAAGAAGATATGGGTAGCCATTTGATTTGATTTGCTTCATGATGTGCCATGCTGAGTTAATGTTGAGGACTGATGTTTGATAAGGGCGGTAAGTGTATGATGATTGTTGGTTATTTCCATGCCTTGTACATGCAAGTTTTCTTTTGGTGGTCCTGGCATTTAATTTTTTTTTTCCTGCAACATAAAATTTGTTCAAATTATAATTGCAGTTAGCCTGTTATGATGAAAATTAAATAACTATACACCAAATTTGATCTGATTCTCTCAAGTTTTTAGTCTTTCTTTGTTTTCTTTAATTTCTTGTTAAGCCCCATTGTGGTGGTGGTGTAGACCTAATTTTGACCTAAATGATCCCAAGCTTGTTTCAATCCTTTAGAAGGATTTCCAAAATCATTTAGTAGGGGTTCCTAATTCTCTATAATTTTCTTAGAGCTGGTTCCATGAGTGGTTCCTTCTATAAATATTTCCTTCTTCTTCTCATATAAGGTGTTCCCTATTTCCTTCTAGTTTGGAGAATATAATATAAGTTGTAATAGTTTGTCATGTGAATAAGATCTCAATATTTTCATACTACTATCAGATTGTCTCCATTTGTTTCTTGAACTTATTGATTAGAGCATCAAGGGTGTTTTAGTCTTTTTGTTGAATGTCTGAAGATGTCTGCAATAGAGTTGTTTTTCATAGAAAAAACTAAGTTTAGGACTAGTTTTAAAATGTGTATGAGTTGGGATATCAAGGGTATCTCATACTTGTCTTTCAGTGGATGTTGATTAATGTATTTCTTATTTTGGGGTCTCTTCTAAGGTGAGGGTTAAAGTCCTTTGAATAGGTGATTGCATATCTGAGTACACAGGTGGATTGCTAAGTAAAATCTGATAAATGGTGTATGATTGGTGTAAGGCATCAACATATTAGAATTTTTTGTCTTCTTGTTTCATAGCTCTCTATTGCAATGTTTACTTGACTCTGTTTCCCATCGGATTGTTACTACTATTTAAAATTTTGATCCTCATACTTCAAAGATTTTGATGAACCCTTGTTTTTGACCTAGCAAAGAGAAACATGCTACAAACCCTAGACTATTTTATTTCCTATTATGTTTGAATGTTACTTTTCCATTCAATAAGGTTTCAAATAATGCATGTGCCTTTTAAAAACCTTTATAAAGTTGTTCATTCTATGTGTCTGATGGTTAGGATCTAAGAGGGCCACTTTATTTAGAAATTTTTGCATAAACTTTAGCTTTTCCCTCTTTATTTCCTGACTGACAAATTCCTTTAGATCCTATGGTTGTCACTTTATCTCAAGACCCTTGGTTGTCAGACTTTCTAACATGCACTTTAGCACCAATGTGACACTTGTCTAGGCAGGCTCATTTTCAGGGTTGTGTTGTCATTAACTTGTAGATTGCATCAACGGTTGTCTTGATACTACTAAGCTAAGTTGACCACTTTTTAATCCATGCACTTTAGTGACAAGCATCTGATTAAGTTGGCTTCTAACAAGGACAAAGCTTTGAAACTTCATTTTTCATGGTAACCTTTTTGAGTTGATATCTATCTAGGGTGATGTAATGCAGTGGGGTCTTGCCCTTTCGAAGATTAAATTTTAGATAGATCTTGTGGCTGTCATTATACCGCTGAAGGAAGTTGCTCAATTTTTAAGGTTTACACTTTAGCGACAACCATCTGATCTTCCATGTATTTTAAAATATGAAGTGGGTCCTCAATTGCCAGGTCATGATGGTGTGTTTGTTTTTTATTGGTAAAGTTGGTGTGTGACATGGAAGTTGTCAGTGGGTCTGAAGTCTCCAAGCATTTCCACATGTTCATTTGTGCAGTGGGGTCATTGATTTTTAGGAATATTAAAGATTTATCAATTTTTATGAGAATCCACGGTGGTCACATTACCGAAGTTGAAAGGTGCTTGGATTTTATGCTTGCGCTTTAGTGATAATGTGACACCTATCCAAACTGATCAAAGTTAAAGTCAGTTGTGGGTTTTGCACATGGGAAATTTTGAAATATTCTCATTGGTTGAGAACTGAGTTGGGAAAAGTGTTAAAGGATATGACATTGTTTTTTACCAACCGTTCGATGTGCTAGAATGAAATTGGATCACTGGTCAATATTCAAATGTTGTTTTGTGATGGTTGTTTCACGTCTTGTGTATGTTGAAGCCACTAGTTTTTAGTAATGGCAGACTTAATGAATTTCATACGAGTTGGCTGCAGTGGGTTGGCAATGATTACATATTATGATTTGATTGTTAGAGGCAACTCTTCTCCTCCAATTTTCTTTGGAAGAAAATTGATTTTTTCTACGGGTGTCAACAACAAATTTTTTCAAGAGTCTGGTAGGCCAATTTGATCTTGAAAGTGCGCATATTTTAGTAGAAAGAGAGGTTTTAGTGTTTAAATCTTTCCTATTCTTTCTATCTTGTGATTTTTGAGTTATTCCTACTTTAGTATTTATAAGTTTTTTGAAAACCCTAGATGAAAATGTCACCTAAAAGGGAGCTCTCAGGGAAGATTGAGTATAAAGATAGGGGGTTTTTTGAAGATCTAATGTAGTTCCTCCCACATTCAGAAAATAGGGCATCTAGGATGAAGGAATTAGTTCTAAAAAACCCAAGGGATTTTGTAAATGAGGGATTGTATGATAGAGCATTATGGATGAGGGATGCTAAAGTGGGGAAGGACTACAATAGTTTGATCTTGTTTAAAGTTTATTACTCCCAAAGAAATGTGTGCACACCTCTCAGTAATATTTGGTAATTTGATATAGGGAGACTCATTATGCCCAGAGTCTTCATGGATGTCGACCTGCTCATATAGGTTGCTAGGTGTTATGATCCTGTAACAAGGTGTGTTAAAGATATTGATGGAATGGATTTGATAAGCATCACAAAGGATGAAATCAGAAAGGTTTTTTCATTAAATGACCCCTCTGTTGGATTGGAAAAGATTAATTTTTAAGATTTTGAAAAAATCTATGAGGCACAAAGGGACTATTTGAGGTTTGGCCCTTTGAGGGATTTATTCAGCCAAATTGGTGCCATGTGTATGGTTATTAGGAGTACATCTGAGCCTTTTAGGTTGGACCTTTTCATTTTGTGAGCATAGGGTGTATATATGTCCTTGGCTCTACTTTTTGGAGAAGATGAGGCTAGTCACATGCCTATCCCTTATATGTTTATGATGGTTTAGTCATTACATCCTCACTTGGCATTGATTTTTTATTTTGCACCTTATCTTGTAGACCTAATCCATGATGGATTAATAGAGATAAAGAATATGAAGATAAGCAGGCCTTTTGGGTGGTATTCCATGATAATGCATATGTTCTTATACAAATGTGTAGATTTCTTCAGCAAAATAATGGATATAATGAGAGAGAAGAATGGAGAGGCATTTCTAGTCTAGTTGTGGACTACTGAATTATCATGGGATAGAGAAAATGTCATTTATTTGGTTTTTGATAGGAATTTTGCTTCAAGCCTCAGGTCCTTGTTATGTTTTGATAATCCCACAATTCCCAAGGAATTATTGAGGTTAATTAGGCCCAAAGAATATTGCAAAGACATCACTATAGTGCATAATTTTGGTGATATAATCTTATATCTAGTTTCTATAGTGTTTAGGGTGTATGGTTGCAGGAAGGCACCTTATATATTGCCTTACCAGGTTCCTTTGAAGATAGGGTATGCAGAGATTCTGAGGAAGATTGGTGATCTACAAGTAACAACCCTGACTTATGGAGCACCAATTTAACTTCCTAGAGGATATCATTAGACATGAGTTTGATCTCCAAGCCCAGGAGATCAAGAAAGAAAAGTGGGTGATTTACAAGAAAACTATTGATTTTATCAGAAACTTTGATAAACGATATGACACACTGAAATCTTTTCAGCCATAGGAAGGAAAGATAGAAGTCCTTATGGAGCATTTTGGAGGAATCATGCAAGCAGCTAATGAAAAGAGGGCTGCAGTGAGTAGGATAGATCCAAAAAGAGCAAGGAGAATTTTAAGCCAACCAAGATACACCAAGCTAACCCCTAGGGGAACATATACAGTTCATTAGAGGAAGAGGTATAGTGTTCTTCTCCCAGTTCAGTAGAGAGATGAGAGTCTCCCATCTACTTCTAAAGGGAAAAGACATATGAGTGATTCAATGATACAAGAGCCCTCTCCAAAGAGGCAAAAATAGGAGCAATATCAACCAGAGAAAGATATTTATTCTCCTTCCCAGTCACCATTGGAGTTACATGAACACAGAGTTGCTCAGCAACTAGTGCAATTGAGTAATGAGGAAAATATTTTTGTTTTGAATGATGAGATACAGGAGGGGATGTTAGAGGTACCCAAAGGGATAGAGATGGATCTCACTATGGAAGAGTTTGAGGGTAAAGAAATAGACCCAATTTTGAAACAAGTTAGTGACTCCTTCATTTCAGATGATAATTTTGTCAACACTGGGGCTTTCCTTCAATTTTTGTGGAGGATGAAAATAAATTAGTATAGGGAAATTTGTGAGAAAAAGAAAGAAGAATTCCCTGATAGGGATATGACTAAAATTGAAAGTGAGACAAGGGGGGAAATGATGAATAAATTTGAAAAGATAACCCCAGAAGAAGGTAGGGAAATGATTCATACTACAAGAGTGTTGATTCTTCCTGAATGGGATATTGCTGATGCAATTGTTTTTGATTCAGTAAGGAAGAGTAAAGTTACCACCATCTCTATTGTAGAACAAGCATAATATGCTGCTAGGGGTGTAGCTTTCTCTGATGATCATGCAACTTTGGTCATGTGGTCCCTAAAGAAGAAAGAAAATAAAGGGAAAAGAGAGATTCTCTGTTTAGAATATGCTAGGAACTTGTTGGTGGAAAGATTTGGTGAGACTTCAGGTGTTGAAGACTCAAATATCATTTTGGAGATGGAAAAATTCAATTTGACGGTAGCAAAGAAGGATGCACAAGAAAAAGAAGAATTAAGGGTTAAGTTTGAAACTATCCTTAAGTCTTACAATGAGTTGAAAATAGACTTGATCCATAAGGAAAAATTAATTGCACAATTGTCTAGACCATAGGATCATAGGTTACCTCAATTGATGATTACTGACAGGCCAGCAATAGCCTCTTTTTCTAGCCCTATTGTTGAATTTCCACCATCACCTTTCCCAGAAACAAACATAGATGCAAGAATCAGTTGGGAGAAGCAACAATTGGTTGAGGAAACAAATCAATTAAGGGAGATTAGGGTAGAGCATGAGAAAGAGAAGAATGAGCATGTGAAGGCTAGATCCCTTGGAAATTAGAAATATGAAGAGAAAATCATAGAGGGAGTAATGCAGTTTTCTCATGATCTAAAGCCTTCAATTTTGTTTGATCATGCTAGAAGATTACAAGTTTTTCTTACATCTTTACATAAAGATAGGGATGAGTTTGGACCAATTTTGAATAAGTGGATTGAGAGATCCCCAAACATAAGGTTATTTCATTGGTTATCCAAGGGCCAAGTTCATCATGATCCATTGATCAAACTAGTGCATCAGTCTATAAAAAAAATTGTAGAGTATAGTATAATTTTGGATGATTTTAAAAGGAAGTCCAATGTGTTAAAGAGAGAATTAACACATCCAAATTGTGCATTAATGCCAAGTGTTTTCAAGGATACTGGTGACTTAAAGGAGTTGTAAAAATGGAGATAGGAGATGGATGAACTTTTCTCAGAAAGAATGATAAGTGTTTTGGAAAGCACTTCTTCCTTTATCCACACTATCAAGTTATTAATGACTGCTAAATCAAAGTTTGAATATATTTAGCAGGAGGTCAAACAAATGGAAGGCAAATGGGAATATTTGTCTAGCAAGAGGGCTGAATTTATCAATTTTGTGTTCCCAAGTGAGGAGGTATTCAATAAATGGAGGTACCAGTATATCCCCCATGCTGAAAAGGAAGATACTCCATCTACTTCTTGAGCCAAATGAAGATTGTGACTTTTTGGTCTTAAGGTGGTTGAGATATAAAATGTTTTTATTGTCAAGATAACTATGAAGAAATGGTGATTAGATTTGTTTGAAGAGATCATGGAAAATATTGAAGACATAAAGTAAGGTGGTTCACTTGCAAAATATCAGTTCAGGATCTGATCAAGGCATTTATTGTAATCCTAGTAGGGTTGTTGTAAAGTTTTAGGGAAAAGTTTTGTAAACCCTAATATGATCGATAGCTTTTTGAATTTACTAGTATATAAAAGTATTTTCCATGATCATATTAGGCATTGAGAGTCTTAGGTGTTGAGAAGATAGAAATTTTGAAACTCTAACCCTTAGTCGAGGATTGTAATATTTTGTATTATTTCTTATCAAGTAATAGAGAAAAAGCACAAGTTGATATTGTTATTTACAGGCTTTCTACCCAGCATATATTGTATACAAATGATCAAGGGTTATACTTAATACAAATCTTAGGTCTTTACCTCACCTTTTTGTCAAATTTGTGAATCTTTAAGTCTATCAAAGACTTATGTGTATGTGTTTTGCTTTGAGTTCTGATCTAGGGTTAGATTAAATAATACTCAAAGTGGGATATATGTTCATTTAATTTGCATAAGGATTGTTGGCAAGTAGGAAATATTTGGAGTAGTTGTATTTATATTCATGAACTAAGTTCTTCAAGGATCTTTGTATTTGCTCTATTTTATGGTGTTATTTTCCCTATGGATAAGGCACTAGCCTATGTAAATATATCCTTATTTTGTGAGGAATGATTGAAATCATTACAGTCAGAAATACAATAATCAAAACTAGTCATTTAATTTCATTTACTTTAAAATATATTTCATACCTAGTGATTGAGATTCAATGAGTAATAGGTTGTTGTTTAGTACTTTCTCACTAATATCTATTGCTAGATCTAGTATCAAGTTAGGAACAAAGTTATATCTATTGGATGAGGTGTACCCACCTTGGTTTTGCAGAGCCAGAAGTGAAGAGGGCAGTCTTGTCCCTAAAGTTGGTCCAGTTATCTACAAATTTCTTATAGTTGGAACTAATGATTCCCAAAATTAGTGTTAGGTATATTGGTGTCTCATGGAGTTAAAATATTTTCAAGAACCAACAAAATGGTGATTCTGCTGGGGAAAGTATAGAATTTGTGTCAAATAATGTAGGTACAAGTTGAGCTAGACTCCTGGCCTACTTATTTTAAAAGCCAGTTAGTTACCATTGAACACATAGAGTTGTTCCTTTTTCTCTAAATTTTCCTACTCCTTATTCTTTTCCTTGATCACAAGAGGAATATCTTTTAAAGAATCCTAGTTCACTTGGGTGGAAACTCTAAGAAATCTCTATACTAGTGCTAATTAAAAAACATTTTGTTACAATGAGTTTCAAGAATACAAGGTCCTGGAGAAAAGAACATCCAGAGGAGATTTTGGAAGGTGAACTTCCAACCACATCTAGGCATGGTCAAATTAGAAGAGAGAAGACTATTAATGATATGTCCTTTACTTGGAAGCAGAAGGGAAATTCAAGACAAGAAGGTCTTGCTCATCCTAGCCAGGAAGGAAATGCCTCAGAGTATGAGGAGGCTATTGACTTAGGTTTGAACCAATATGAGGACTATTACTCTCCTTCAAAGAGAGAGGGTGAGAAATTACAACATAATAGAATAATGGTCCCTATTAAACAACATGGAGTAGAGAGGAGGTCTAGAAGTAAAAGTAGAAACAGACAAGATTATGTCCCTCCTTTCACCCTTGGTTCTTCATTACCCCAAGGTCTCCATGAATCCAAAGATTAGCAAGAAGAACTCCAAACACACCAGGTTGAGTCTAAAAAAACTCTTCTAGATTCTAAGGAAATTTTTTAAGAAGTAAAAGAAATAGAAAGAAAAATTCATGAGCAAGTAGCCATTAGGCAAAGAAGAGAAAAGGAAAAGGAAGAAAAAATTAGACATGATATGATAAGAGCTGACCAGTTGAAGAGGCAATTGTTAGACCTGGAAGCAATAAATCATGTCTCTATACCTAAACAAACAAGGGACCAACCCATTATCCAAGAAGTCTTTGAGATAATAAATCCAAGGGATATAGGTAAGAAAAAGGCTATAGGGGTTTTGATTAATGAGCCTTTGGGCCCTAAGGGTTCCATAGACCAAGCTCTAAGGTTGGAAGCAAACCTTGAGAGGGCTAAGAGGGAGCAGAAATTACTAGCCAAGGACTTGGAAAAAGTAGAATTAGAAGCTTTAGCATTAGAAATAAGAAAGAAGATAGATTTTCTCAAATGGTCAACAGGACCTACTAATGTTGCTACCTCATCTTTAACACAAGGAGGAAATGCTACTAATATTGCTAACTAGGTAACAAGTGTTCCTCAACTAGGTGGACTCAAGATTTATGTTGTGTCAAACACTAATGCATCGACATCCCAGGGTGTTGGTTTATCTAATACGGGGCCTATTCATGAAAGATGCAAATAGTTGGTTTTTACAGGCATTCCTAAATACCCCAACCCTATGCTTGAAGAGATTAGAAAGAAGCTTCCAAATTTCACTGGTAGTAATGTTATCACCTGTGAGGAACACTTGAAGAAGTTCATTCATGTGATAGATGATTACAACATTGTGCCAGATGATGTAATAATGAAATTGTTTGTGCAATCCTTAACTGAAGATTCAAGGGATTGGTTTAGGGCCTTACCACATGGTAGCATGGGTTCATGGGATCAGCTCAAAAATTATTTCAAGGAACAATATGGTGATAAGACAAATGAGGGATTTATGTTAAATGAATTTAATAACATTAAGAAAAATTTCAATGAGGATGTTATTGAATTTAATATCAGGTTTCAGAAGGCCATGCACAAGCTCATGCAAGTCATTAGGCTAGATGATAGAGTTTGTCTTATCACTTATTTAAATGCTTTTGATTCAAAAATGGGATACCTTTTAAGAGATAAGAATATAAGAAATATTTTAGAGGCTTATAAATTGGCTATTAATATTGAAAGTAACCGCAGGATATCAAGAAAATTGGGAAGAAGAGATGATAACAAATTATAAATGTTGAATAGAAAAGAACCAGGAAAGCCTATTGGTGTAAAACCAAAGGATGATGATAGTTTAGAGTAGATTTTGAAGGTCATAAAGGATTTGAAGCCTAGTGAAAATAGGATTAATAGGGTTGTAGGTAATGACAAGCATGCCTTTAACAATTTTAACAAGTTGCCAAGGATGCATAATTATCCTTATAATACTCAATGGAAAGATGGGAAACCTACACTCCTAGAAAGAAAGGATAAACCAAATGATAGGACCTCTAATCCATTTCAAAGGAATTCAATGAATATGGTTGAAGAGGTCCCATGGTGTATTGTGTGCCAATCACCACATGATCCTAGCTATTGTGTCATATCCTTGATTGCATCTACACAAGAAGAACAAGAGTGTAATGAGGAAGAGCCATATGATGACCAGGGATGTGGTAAGACTTCCTCCCACCTTTGGGATGAAGTTTACTCTACTAAGGAAGATGAGAATCAAGATGTTTCAAATTCTCAGGTTAGAAATGAATCATATCATCAACAAGTTTTTTCAGATGAGGAAGATGATAAATTAGATAATGTCCAGTGCAATGTTATAAAAAATGAAGAGACAATTGTTTTAAGAAGGTCATCTAATGAGGAAATTGCTTTGATAACTACATACATGGTCACTCATGATAAGACAAGTTATAATCTAAGAAATAGAGTAGTAGGTGATCCAAGTTAGAAGCCTGCTGGTATTTTTATTAAAAAAAAGAAAAAGATGCTAAGGTACCCCAAAACAAGAAAAAGGAGGCCGATAATGTTAACAAGGTCAAAGTGAAGAAAAATGTTAAACCTAACATTATTTATAAAATAAAGACTAAACCCTTAGAGGAGGTTGTTCTCCCTTTATAGAAGGAGGTTAAAATCCAAACTAAGGAATTCCCAAATACATTCACACAAAATAATGATAAAGAGACTACAAATGTGAAACAGGATGTGTTTGAATCAAAATATGTTCCAGTTGATATGAGCAAGTTACTATCATAGATTACTGTTAAGGTCTCTTTGCTAGAAATGATGAGGATAGAGGAACATAATGAAAAGGCTCTAAATTGGGTGAATGGTGCAGTATCCACAAATACCCAAAAGATTGAAAGGATTGATAAACAAGTAGCAACTTTGAATGATGACAATGAAGGTCACAACGAAGAAATTGCCTCTAAAATTCATTATATTTATTTAGACATAAATGTTGTTAGTACCTTGGTAGGAACAATTGACCCTTTCTTTTTAACCTTGTTAATAAATGGAAAGTTGTTAAAAAATTGTATGATTGATTCAGGAGCATCAAATACTATTATGCCCACAGAAGTTATGAAGTCACTAGGGCTAAAAGTGGATACTCCACATGGGAGATGTTAGGTTATGGACTCAAGAGAAGTACCAATTGTGGGTACTATCAAGGCTTTACCTTATAATTTGGCAACATACCCTGGTAAACAATTGATCATGAGTGTTTTGGTAGTTGATATCCCTCCTCAATATGGGATGTTATTGTCAAGAAAGTGGAGTGTATCTATGGGGGGCATCATACAATGTGATTTGTCATTTTCTACATTTAACTTTGAAGGATAAAATATCATGGTTTCTAGGGAACCTAGAACTCCACACATGATTGAGGAAGAAGAAGACACCATGAATTGCTTTTTAGATACTGACATTAATGCTTTTAGAGTCCAGGATAAGGAAATGGAGGAAGGTGTTGTATCTATCCTTGTATCAAGGGGCCAGGAGGAATGGACAGACCTTGATAGTCTATGGACTATGTATTTTGATGGAGCAATCTCAAAGGAGGGGTCTAGAGCTGGAATATTGCTCATATCTCCAAATGGTAAAACTTTAAAATTCTCATTCACTTTTTTGTTCTCATGTATAAATAATGTTGCAGAGTATGAGGCTTTGTTAATTGGCCTAAGGTTAGCATCAAGACATGGTATAAAGTTCTTAAAAGTGGTGGGTGATTCTGAATTGATAATTTCCCAAGTTAGGTCAAAGTATGCTTCAAAGAACCAAAAGTTAAAACAGTATAGAAATGTAGTATGGGATGAAATTGAAAGCTTTAATGCTTTTAACATTTGTTGGATGGAAAGAGGTTAGAATAGAATGGTTGATCTGTTAGCTAATGTGGCTCTAAGGCCTAAAGATATCACATTTGTAGATATATCTAACATAGAGGTTCAATCTAGACCTTCTATCCCTGATAATATTGAGAACTGGCAATTTTTTTCTGATGACTAGGACATTTTGAGATTTTTGCAATGTGAATCTCATTTTGGTGACAAAGAGATGGATTTTAGTACTTATGTTGACATAGTAAATGGTAAAGAAGTTGTTTTTGGAAAGAAAGTGCTGCAATTGAAATCAAATAGAGTCCCTAAGGGATTAGTTTCTCTGGAGAGGGCATTTGACAACAAAGACAAGGTTTTCTCAAATAAAATTAATAAATCAAATGACCTTGAGGAAATCAATTTAGGAACAAGAATAGTAGCTAAGAAGGTTTACATTGGCAAGTGCCTATCCCCTAAAACCAGGAAGAATTTGATTGATCTCC
Source organism: Chamaecyparis obtusa (assembly GCA_027943335.1). Lineage (NCBI taxonomy): Eukaryota > Viridiplantae > Streptophyta > Pinopsida > Cupressales > Cupressaceae > Chamaecyparis > Chamaecyparis obtusa. The sequence goes on from BSBK01003571.1 coordinate 1,177,792, forward strand.
TCAGGAGATTTAGACATGTTTTTGCATGGTCTTATGAAGACCTCAAGGCTTACAAAGAAGACCTTTTTCAACATGAAATCCCATTAAAAGAGGGTTCTAAGCCTTTTAGATAGAAGTTGAGACCTGTTAATCCTACTTTGGCACCCAAGATGCAAGGAGAGCTTAAGAAAATGATAGATGCTGGAATAATTAAGCCTATTAGGCATTCCACTTGGGTTTCAAACTTGGTTCCTATTAGGAAAAAGAATGGTGATATCAAACTTTGCGTTAATTTTAGGAACTTGAACATAAATTCCTTAAAAGACAAGTATGGTTTACCTAATATGGAAAATATGTTATAAAAGGTAACCAGGTCAGAGTTGGTGTCCATGATGGATGGCTTCTTTGGATATAATCAAGTCATGGTTAAGGAATCAGAACAATTCAAGACTGCATTTACTACCCCTTGGGGGACATATGTGTATGTAAGAATGCCTTTAAGATTAACTAATGTTGGTGCCACTTTCCAGAGAGCTATGGATGTAGCTTTTGCTGATTTCATTGACAAACTTATGGTGGTGTATCAGGATGACCTTACAACATTTTCAGCCAAAGAGAAACAACATTGCCAACATTTGGAAAAAAAATTTATTAGAGCTTTAGAGTATGGGGTTTCTTTAAACCCAAAGAAATGTGCCTTTGGTGTTGTGGAAGGAAAGCTTCTAGGGCATATTGTTTCAAAAGATGGGGTTAGAATAGACCCTAAGAGGGTTGAAGCTATTGACAAACTATCCCAGCCTAGGAACATGAAAGGAGTGCAATCCTTTTTAGGACAAGTGAATTTTTTGAGAAGATTCATTACAAACTTTGCAAAAAATAGTATCCCAATATCAAGGATGTTAAAGAAGGGTGCAAAGGTTGAGTGGAATGTTGAGGAAGTAGAGGCTTTCAAGAATATCAAACATGCTATTAAAAATGATCTAGTTTTGAAAACACCAGATTACAGTAAATGTTGGCAATTTGACTGAGTTGGTTATATAGATGTTGTCATTATGGCAACATATGATCTACATGAAGATCACACAGGCCAAAGAGCTAGTATGATAGAGCACAATGTGAAATTATCTAAGTATGAGACAGTATTTTTACCAGTGAACCTGGACACAATTTTTGTTTGTGATGTTGATTGGAGTAAGTTCAGTGCTTGCACACTTGAACATAGACTCTATGATGACTATTGAAGACCCTTCTCAAAGAGAAAGTCAATACAACATGTACGAAAGAAGTTATAAAAGTTTTACTAAAGACAGTGTCAAGCTGACAGGACATAATATGAAGACAAAATTGGTAAAGAGTTAAGGGATTATTTTGTTTATCAAAATAATGACTTAACAATATAAAGGGACAAGAGTAGGAAACTACAAAAGGAGAAGAGACAACAAAGACCACAATTGTAGAACCCTCAGTAATAGAAAAACAAGTACCCATTCCCACCAAAGAAGATATCAGTCTTACTCCTGAGACTGGAAAGAAGAATCAGATTGGATATATGATTGAGCATTTGGGAAAGGAAGTAGATGATGATGATCAGTTGGAATTGATCACATCCTTGAACAAGATCATTGGCAAGAACAAGAAAGTAAAAAGTCTTGAAGGATGCATGAAGGAACTTACTGAGAAGTTACAAAGCATTGTAACTACACAAATTGTAGAAGTTGACCCTCTAGAGAAAGCAAAGAAAATAATGAGCACTTTTGACAATGAATTCACAAATCTATTTGGTATAGAAAAAGTGAAAGCTCAAGCAGCCTATGAGGCTAAAATGCTTTTGAACATCAGCCAGAATATTAGGAATGATATCAACAATCTTGATATTTGTATAAAGGACTTGAGGAAGAATTTGGAAATAGGAAAATCTTTGTACATCCAATGTACAAAATCAGAAACCCTGATAGTAGAAGAAGATCAGAAGATTAAGATGAAGGAAGCATAAATTCAGAATGAAACTAACTTTCTTTCTAGCCCCAATGTGAAGGTATTTGATGTTGAGAAGAAAATTCATAAGTTATATGATGAAATGAGAGTTTTGCAAGATGAGAAAGATAGGAAAATCAAAAGATTCACTCTTTTAAGAGAGCACACCTCTACGAAGTTAAGCATTATTGAAGAGAAATTGGAAGAATGTCTTTCAGCTAAGACATCTTTTTAAAAGTTTAACTTTGAGAACCTCCAAGCATGTGAAATAGCATCTTATGGACTGAAGGCACTACTCAATGTGGCAGATTCCATTAAGAAATCATGGGAGAAGGAGTTAGAAGCTATAAAGATTGATTTTGTAGATTGTGTTGCAAGCCTACCAGCTCTGCAATAATGAAATAAGGTATAATCTTTTTGAGAATACATTTTTGTAACCCTCCTTACCTTTATTTTGTCATTGTTGTCAAAGGGGGAGAGATATATAGTAGAAAATTGATAAGGATTGATACTCTTAGAGGGATTATTCTATTTGAGATAATATTTTTTTGAGGAGTTACAAGGATAGTATATATTTTATACTATGGCCACAATTTTGAGATTTTGAAGTTGTAGAATTAGCCAATTTTCTCATATGTTGCCACCAATGACAAAGGGGGAGATTGTTGGAAATTTGGCTGAGTTGGTTACATAGATGTTATCATTATGGAAACATATGATCTACATGAAGATCACACAGGTCAGAGAGCTAGTATGACAGAGCACAATGCAAAATTGTCTAAGTATGAGACAGTATTTTTACCAGTGAACCTGGACACAATTTTTGTTTGTGATGTTGATTGGACTAAGTTCAGTGCTTGCAAACTTGAACATAGACTCTATGATGACTATTGAAGATCCATCTCAGAGTGCAAGTCAGTATGGCATGTACGAAAGAAGTTATGATAGTTTTACTAAAGACAGTGTCAAGCCGACAAGACAAAATATGAAGACAGAATTGGTAAAGAGTTAAGGGATTATTTTGTTTATCAAAATAATAACTTAACAATATAAAGGGATGAAATCCTAGATGTTAACCCTTGGATATCACTTTTATAAATGGAATTGTAATTGTAAGAAAATTAGAGAAGTAATGTGATGTAATGAAGTAGTGACATGATGCAAAATATATGATGCATATGTAATAGTGATAGTGAAAGAGAATCGAAGATATATTGATGCAAGAAGTAAAAGGTTATGTACCTTAACCTTCTTTTGTAATCAGTGTATATTGTACATTACTTGTTTAGGCAATGGGCTCTTCTAGTAATCACATTTTGTACTACCAACTCCTAACAGGGTTGAGGCTTCTAACAAGGTCTATAGTCCCTTAATCAAGACTAATACACTATATGCATGTAATAGAATCCTAATAGGGTCAACATCCTTAACATGATACTTTTGATTAGTGGATCTTTGTGGGTACCATCCCCATGAGGGTTTTCCCTTGGCCAGGGTTTCCTCGAGAACAAATAATGTGTTATGAGTTTTTTAGTTTTATTGCTATGCATGTTGTTTAGCTTCTTATGTTATGCATATGTAAAGATAATATGTTATATCCATAATTGGGAAAAAGTAAAAGTTTGTAGAATACCCATTCACCCCCCCCTCTCAGTATTCCATATTTCTAACAGTAAACCCTTACAATTTTTTTCTTTTGCATCTGCCCACATTGTTGCAGCAGTATTATTGCAGAAGAATGCAAAAGGATTTGAGCAACCTATTTCCTTTTTCAGCAAAACCTTACAAGTAGCTGAATTAAATTATGACATTGTTGAAAATAAAGCCTATGCTTTGGTTAAGGATATCAAAGCATTTAGATGCTATTTGGTGGGAGCTATAGTTGTTGCTTATGTCCCAAGTGCTGCAGTCAAAGATATTTTGGTCCAACAGGAAGTTTCAAGTAGGAGGTGTAGATGGACCAATAGGATCCTTGAATTTAACATTGATATCCATATCAAAAAGCTAGTGAGAGATTTGGGCCTTGCAAAGCTGATGGCCCAAAGCAATTTGGCTGCAAATCAAATAAATATATTGGAAGAAGAACAAAGACCCTTTGTTTGCAATATGGATTGTTGTGAATGGTATAAGGAAATTGTTGGGTACCTACAAAGAATGATCCTACCTCCTGAGATGAATGACAAAAAAAAGAGGACTATTAGGCTCCATTACATGAAATATGCAATCATATGTGGTGAGTTGTGGTGGAGAAGTAATGAAGGGGTCTTGCTTAGATGTGTAGATCAAGACAAACCCAAAATCTTGCTAAATGAAATGCACAATGGATTTTGTGGGGGACATTATATGGCAAAGACCACAACACACAAGATTATTAGATTAGGTTTTTGGTGGCCAGCACTTTTTAAAGATGCCCACAAATTTTTTAAAAGGTGTGACCCCTATCAAAGATTTGCTAGAAAACTCAAATTCAATGGGAATTTACCTCTCAGACCTGTTGCAGTGCAAGCCCCTTTCCAAAAGTGGGGTATGGATTTTATTGGGGAGATTCCAAATAAATCCAATGGTCAACATTCCTATATCCTGGTAGCAACAGATTACTTCATCAAGTGGGTTGAAGCAATCCCTTCTAGAAAGGAAACAAGTAAGGTTTTAATGGACTTTATGATGCAAAATATTCTTACCAGGTTTGTTTTCCTAGAAACAATGGTGGTTGATAATGCAATGTGTTTTAGATCGGAGGAGTTCATTGATTTTTGTCAGAAAAATAGTATCAAGATTTCATACTCATCTCCCTATCATCCATATGGCAATGGCCAAGCTGAATCTAGTAACAAAAGCTTGATTAAGATATTGAAGAGAGTACTAGATAAGAATAAAAGGGCTTGGGATTTGAAGTTGTTGCAAGCATTATGGGCTGATAGGGTTACTGTAAAAAAGGCAATAGGATGTGCCCCTTTTGACTTAGTCTATGGAATAAATGCAAGATTACCCCAAAATAATTTGTTGCAAATGTATCAATTCATCAAAACATATGATAGTGACTTGGAAGATGAAATGATAATCATAATTAATGATTTGATCCAGCTGAATGAAGTAAGAGGTTATGCACATACAAGAAATGAAAAAATTTAGGCCCACTGTAAGGTTTTATATGATAAAAGGACTACTCAAAGAAGTTTTGTAAATGGTGATCTTGTGCTGATGTGGAATGCAATATTGGAAAGCAAGGGGAAACATGGAAAGTTTGATCCCATTTGGCTAGGCCCTTACATCATTGAACAAAATTGGGGAATAGGTTCATACATGTTGAAAAATTTGACAGGAGAACTCATGGAGTTGCCAGTTCATGGACAATTTTTAAAGCTCTACTTCTGAGATTTTTTAGCTTCTTGGGAAGTTTAATTTAGGGCTTTGTGTACACTTGTTTGTTTTTTGATTGGAGTTTTGTGTTGGTCTGCTCCTCCAGGAGATTCCAATTTTCTCATTGTATCTGCAGGAGATACACATCCCCGAGTACAAGCCACTGTTGACACTATTTAAAATTTTGACCCTCATACTTCAAAGATTTTGATGAACCCTTGTTTTTGACCTAGCAAGGAGAAAGATGCTACAAACCCTAGACTATTTTGTTTCCTATTATGTTTCAACATTACTTTTCAGTTCACTAAGGTTACAAATAATGCATGTGCCTTTTAAAAACCTTTATAAAGTTATTCATTCTATGTGTCTGATGGTTAGGTTCTAAGTGGGCCACTTTATTTAGAAATTTCTACATAAACTTTAGCTTTTCCCATTTTATTTCCTCATCGACAGATTCCTTTAGATCCTGTGGTTGTCACTTTATCTCAAGACCCTTCATTGTCAGACTTTTTGACATGCACTTTAGCAACAATGTGACACTTGTCCAGGCAGGCCCATTTTTCAAGGTTGTGTTGTCATTAACCTGCAGATTGCATTGACGACTGTCATGATACCAATGAGCTAAGTTTACCACTATTTAATCCATGCATTTTAGCAACAAGCATCTAATTAAGTTGGCTTCTGACAAGGACATAGATTTGACACTTTAGTTTTCCTGGTAACCTTTCTGAGTTGACATCTGTCCAAGTTGATGTAATGTAGTTGGGTCCAGCCCTTCTGAAGATTAAATTTTAGATAGATCTTGTGGCTATATATTGTTATACTGCTGAAGGAATCTTCTTGATTTTTAAGGTTTAAACTTTAGCGACAACCGTCTGATATTCCATGTATTTCAAACTATGAAGTGGGTCCTCAATTACCAAGTCATGATGGTGTGTTTGTTTTTTTTATTTGTAAAGATGGCATGTGATATGGTAGTTTTTAGTGGGTCTGAAGTCTTTGAGCATTTCCACATGTTCATGGTGCAGGAGCACCTAGGCTAACCTCCATTAGATAGTTAATTATGGCTTGTAATTGACTCTAGCCAAGTCAAGAGCTTAGTTTAATTTTTTTAGGACCTTAGATGGTCTCTTTCTATGTTGGCTAGGTGAGTTAGTCATTAGGACTAAGGTCACAATAATAGCCTTTGTTAGTTGTTTATTTAATTTCTTAAGTTAGAAGCTTAGCTTAGGTGAGAGTCTTTAATGTGTTCTAAACACATAATTGTTAATGTAAAGATTCCATGAGGTCATAAATGGCCTTGGATCCTTGAAACATAGGAGGTTACAAGTCCTAGAATATATGATTGAGGCACATGACAAAGTTTCCAAGTGTTGAGAACAAGTTGTCTTCAATTTTGCAATTATTGCAAAAGAGTGCATGCCATTCGTGTATCTTTGGATTCCCTAAGTTATAGGATGGTTATGCTATGGATAATAGGCCCTAAACTTAATTAAATGGCATCTAATGATACCTAAGACTTGAACACCAAGTTTCATTATGCATTGTAATAGTTTTAGAGAAAGTTAATAGAGCTTTGCAAGCATTTTATAGTGAATTTTTTGTTGTTTTGTGCTGATAGTCATACTCAATGACTGAAAAACTAAATCTAATGCTGGATTAGTGTTCTATAGGTTTTTTATGAAATTTTTCATTTGAATGTCAGGTCATTTTGAGTTCATCTAAGTACTAGTTTTGGGCGTTTTAGTTCAGGGAGTCTATTTTTAGCTTGTCTTGAGTAGTTTAAAGAGTCATGGCTCCTTCATGAAATCTAACCATGGATAATCATTCATGATAGATGGAAATGGAAGATGAGTCATTTTTTTACATATTTTTAGGAGTTAGGATTCGTGAAAGCATGAAGAACTATTTTATATGCTAGGCCCTAGGCGAGTTTGTGCAGCCCGGTCAGAGGTCTAGAGGTGAAAAGAGTGAAGAAACATTGCATGGTTTTATGGTTCCGCACTACTCTAGGAATTTTTCATGAAGGTAAACATCATATATAACCTTTTTTTGAAGATAGAATCCATACCAATCATTTAGGATTTGGTTTGAGCAAGTTTTCTATCAAAACCACAGTTCAATCCTAGAAATTAGGCTTATTAGGCCTCTTGTCCTTGTTTGTAGGAACCCCCTATACGGTCACTATCAGACCCAGGCAATTTGGGAATATTTTAAAAATTCCAAAAGGGTATCTGAAACAAGTCTTATTTTTTCAATTTTTTTGGAAAATTTTTGCAAGAAACAACAAAAGGTGATTGGTAAGGGCTACTAGAATAGGCCTATTTTTAAGGTCAATTCATGATGATTCATGGAATCTAGTTAGAAGATGATTGAAGACCATTTAAAAATGGATCAAAAGGGAAAGAATAAGGATGTTTTCATGAAGGAGAAGACCCTTGCAATGTTGGAGCATGTTTATAGAGATTTGGCACTTAGACCCATCCAAGTGAATGTGGACAAGTGAATCAAAACTAGGGTGTTGATCATTCAAGGTGAAGTTTTCAGAGATTGACTCTTATAGAAGAGTTTGAATAGGTCTTAGTTAATGATCTAAGCCTATTGGAAGATCCTATAGAGGAATAGGATACTAGGAGGCAAGTGAAGTTTCTTGGAGGGTGTGAAAACAAGCCTTAGAGCTTATCATACACTAGTTCATTTGTGGAGTGGGGTCACTGATTTTTAGGAATGTTAAAGATCTATCAGTTTTTACAAGAATCCATGGTGGTCACATTACCGAAGTTGAAAGGTGCTCAAATTTTATGCTTGCACTTTAGTGACAATGTAACACATGTCCAACCTAATTAGAGTTAAAGTAAGTTGTGGGGTTTTGCACATGGGAAATTTTGAAATGTTCTCATTGGTCGAGAACTGAGTTCAGAAAAGTGTTAAAGGATATGACATTTTTTACCAACCGTTTGATGCGCCGGAAAGAAATTGGATCGACGGTCAATATTGAAATTTTTTTTGTGATGGTTGTTCAACGTCATGTGAACGTTGAAGTCACCAATTTTCAGTAATGGCGGGCTTAATGAATTTCATGCGAGTTGGCTTCGGTGGGTTGGAAACAATTGCATATTATGATTTGATTTTTAGAGGCAACACTTCTCCTCCAAGTTTCTCTACAAGAAAATTCATTTTTTCTACAGGCATTAACAAGGAATTTTCTCAAGCATCTGGTAGGCCAATTTGATCTTGAAAGTGCATAGATTTTAATAGAAAGAGAGGTCTCAGTGTTTAAATCTTTCCTATTTTTTCTATCTTGTGATTTTTGAGTTATTCCTACTTTGGTATTTATAACTTTTTGAAAACCCCAGTTGAAAATGCCACCTAAAAGGGAGCTCTCAGGGAAGAATGAGTATAAAGATAGGGGGGTTTTTGAAGATCTAATGTAGCTCCTCCAACATTCAGAAAATGGGGAATCTAGGATGAAGGAATTAGTTCCAAAAAACCTTAGGGATTTTGTAAATGAGGGATTGTATGAAAAAGGGTTATGGATGAGGGATGCTAAAGTGGGGAAGGACTACAATAGTTTGATCTTGTTTAAAGTTGCATACTCCAAAAGAAATGTGTGCACACCTCTCAGTAATATTTGGCAATTTGATATAGGGAGACTCATTATGCCTAGAGTCTTCATGGATGCCGACCTTCTCATACAAGTTTCTAGGTGTTATGATCCTGTAACAAGGTGTGTTAAAGATATTGATGGAATGGATTTGATAAGCATCATAGAGGATGAAATCAGAGAGGTTTTTTCATTAAATGACCCCTCTGTTGGATTGGAAAAGATTGATTTTGAAGAATTTGACAAAATCTGTGAGGCACAGAGGGACTATTTGAGGTTTGGCCCTTTGAGGGATTTCTTCAACCAAATTGGTTCCATGTATATGGTTAGTAAGAGCACACCTGAGCCTTTTAGGTTGGACCTTTTCAGTTTGTGAGCACAGGGTGTATATAAGTCCTTGGCTCTAATTTTTGGAGAAGATGAGGCCAATCACATTCCTATCCCTTATATGTCTATGATGGTTCAGTCCTTACATCCTCACCTAGCATTGATTTTTTATTTTTCCCCTTAACTTGCGGACCTAATCCATGATGGATTAATGGGGATAAAGAATATGAAGATAATCAGGCCTTTTGGGTGGTATTCCATGATAATGCATATGTTCTTATACAAAGGTGTGAATTTCTTCAGCAAAATAATGGATATTGTGAGAGAAAAGAATGGAGAGGCATTGCCAGTCTAGTTGTGGACTATTGAATTATCATGGGATAGAGTAGATGCTAGTTATTTGGTTTTTGATAGGAATTTTGCTTCAAGGCTTAGGTCCTTGTTATGTTTTGAGAATCCAAGAATTTCAAAGGAATTGCTGAGGTTAATTAGGCCCAAAGAATATTGCAAAGACATCGCCATAGTGCATAATTTTGGTGATATAATCTTATATCCAGTTTCTATAGTGTTTAGGGTGTATGGTTGCAAGAAGGAACCTTATATATTGCCTTACCAAGTTCCTTTGAAGATAGGGTATGCAGAGATTCTAAGGTAGATTGGTGATCTGCAAGAAACAACCATGACTGGCAAGGGAAGCAGAACCTTGTTCCTAGATATTACAATAGCCCACCAATATATTATCATCAAGAAGGGATGGGTGCATTTAAATCAGATTTCATAGCCCTATAGGATGGAAACAGTGGTGGTGAGATGTGCAGAAAATGAGGGATTCATCTCTGGGATGTTCAAAGAAAAGATAAGGTGTGATATTATGGAGCACCAACTTAAATTCCTAGAGGATATAATTAGAAATGAGTTTGATCTCCAAGCTTAGGAGATGAAGAAAGAAAAGTAGGTGATTTACAAGAAAACTAATGATTTTATAAAATTTTTGATAAAGGATATGACCCACTAAAAGCTTTTGAGCCATGGGCAAGAAAGATAGAAGCCCTTATGGAGCATTTTGAAGGAATCATGCAAGAAGCTAATGAAAATAGGGCTGCAGTGAAAAGGACAGATCTAGAAAGAGCAAGGAGAATTTTAAGCCAACCAAGATACACCAAGCTAACCCCTAGGGGAACATATACAGTTCAATAGAGGAAGGGGTATAGTGTTCTTCTCCTAGTTTAGCAAAGAGATGAGAGTCTCCCATCTACTTCTAAAGGGAAAAGACCTATGAGTGATTCAATGATACAAGAGCCCTCTCCAAAGAGGCAAAAAATAGGAGCAATATCAACCAAAGTAGGATATTTATTCTCCTTCCCAGTCACCATTGCAGTTAGATGAACATGGAGCTGCTCAGCAACTGATGCAATTGAGCAATGAGGGAAATATTTTTGTTTCAAATGATGAGATACAGGAGGGGATGCCAGAGGCACCCAAAGGGATAGAGATGGATCTCACTATGGAAGAGTTTGAGGGTAAAGAAACAGACCCAATTTTGAAACAAGCCAGTCACTCCTTCATTTCATATGACAATTTTGTCAAGACTAGGGCTTTCCTTCATTTTTGTGGAGGATGAAAATAAATCAGTATAGGGAAATTTGTGAGAAAATGAAAGAAGAATTCCCTAATAGGGATATGACTAAAATTGAAAGTGAGACAATGGGGGAAATGATGAATAAATTTGAAAAGATAACCCCAGAAGAAGGTAGGCCAATTATTCATACTACAAGAGTGTTGATTCTTCCTGAATGGGATATTGTTGATGCAATTATTTTTTATTTGGTGAGGAAGAGTAAAGTTACCACCCTCTCTACTTGCCTAACAAGCACAATAGGCTACTAGGGGTGTAGCTTTCTCTGATTATAATACAGCTTTCGTCATGTGGTCCCTAAAGAGGGAAGGAAATAAATGGAAAAGAGAGGTTCTCTCTTCAGAATATGTTGGGAACTTGTTGGTGCAAAGAGTTGGTGAGACTTCAGGTTTTGAAGCCTCAAATATAATTTTTGAGATGACAAAATTCAATTTGAGGGTAGTAGAGAAGGATGCACAAGAAAAAGAAAAATTAAGGGTTAAGTTTGAAACTATCCTTAAGTCTTACAATGAGTTGAAAATAGACTTGATCCATAAGGAAAAATTAATTGCACAATTGTTTGGACCATAGGATCATAGGTCACCTCAATTGATGATTACTGACAGGCCAATAGTAGCCTCTTCTTCTAGCCCTATTATTGAATTTCCACCATCACCTTTCCCAGAAACAAACATAGATACAAGAATCAGTTGGGAGAAGAAACAATTGGTTGAGGAAACAAATAAATTAAGGGAGATTAGGGTAGAGCTTGAGAAAGAGAAGAATGAGCATGTGAAGGCTAGATCCCTTGCAAATCAGAAATATGAAGAGAAAATCACAGAGGCAGTAATGCAGTTTGCTCATGATCTAAAGCCTTCAATTTTGTTTGATCATGCTAGAAGATTACAAGTTTTTCTTACATCTTTACATAAAGATAGGGATGAGTTTGGACCAATTTTGAATAAGTGGATTGATAGATCCCCAAACATAAGGTTATTTTTTTGGTTATCCAAGGACCAAGTTCATCCTGATCCATTGACCAAACCAGTGCATTAGTCTATAAAAAACTTGTATAGTATAATTTTGGATGATTTTAAAAGGAAGTCTGATATGTTAAAGAGAGAATTAACACATCCAAATTGTGAATTAATACCAAGTGTTTTCAAGGATATTGGTGACTTAAAGGAGTTATAAAAATGGAGAGAGGAGATGGATGAACTTTTCTCAGAAAGAATGATAAGTGTTTTGGAAAGCACTTCTTCCTTCATCCACACTATCAAGTTATTAATGAATGCTAAATCAAAGTTTGAATATATTCAGTAGGAGGTCAAACAAATGGAAGGCAAATGGGAATAGTTGTCTAACAAGAGGGCTGAAATTATCACTTTTGTGTTCCCAAGTGAGGAGGTATTCAATAAATGGAGGTACCAGTATATCCCCCATGCTGAAAAGGAAGATACTCCATCTACTTCTTGAGCCAAATGAAGATTGTGACTTTTCAATCTTAAGGTGGTTGAGATATAAAAAAAATTTATTGCACGGACAACTACAAAGAGATGGCGATCAAATTTTTTTGAAGAGATCAAGGAAAAAATTGAAGACATAAACTAAGGTGGCTTGCTTGCAAAATATCAGTTCAGTATCTGATCGAGGGATTTATTGTAAACCCAGTAGGGTTGTAAATTTTTAGGGAAAAGTTTTGTAAACCCTAATATTATCAATAACTTGTTGCATTTCCTTATATATAAAAGGATTTTCCATGATCATATTAGGCATTGAGAGTCTTAGGTGTTGAGAAGATAGAAATTTTGAAACCCTAACCCTTAGCCGAGGATTGTAATATTTTGTATTATTTCTTTTCAAGTAATAGAGAAAAAGAATAGGTTGATACTGTTATTTACAGGCTTTCTACGTAGCATATATTGTATAAAAATGATCAAGGGTTGTTCTTAATAAAAAATCTCAGGTCTTTACCTCTCCTTTGTGTCAAATTTGTGAATCTTTAAGTCTATCAGAGACTTGTGTGTATGTGTTTTTCTTTGAGTTATGATCTAGGGTTAGATTAAATAATACTCAAAGTGGGATATATGTTCATTTAATTTGCATAAGGATTGTTGGAAAGTAGGAAAGAGTTGGAGTAGTTGTATTTATGTTCATGAACTAAGTTCTTCAAGGATCTTTGTATTTTCTCTATTTTTTGGTGTTATTTTCCCTATGGATAAAGCACTAGCCTATGTAAATATATCCTTATTTTATGAGGAATGATTGAAATCATTATAGTTGGAAGTACAATAATCAAAACTAGTCATTTAATTTCATTTACTTTAAAATAGTTGTCCTAACCAGTGATGGAGATTCAATGAATAATAGGTTGTTTTTTAGTACTTTCTCACTGATATATGTTGTTAGATCCAGTATCAAGTTAGGAACAGAGCTATATCTATTGGATCAGGTGTACCCACCTTGGTTTTGTAGAGCTAGAAGTGAAGACGGTAGTCTTGTCCCTAAAGTTGGTCCAGTTATCTATAGATTTCATATATTTGGAACTAACCATTCCCAAAATTAGTCTTAGGTATATTGGTGTCTCATAGAGTGTAAAATCTTTTCAAGAACCAACACGGATAATGCACTAGTCTACGAGAGACTTGGGGTATTTCAGAGGTCCATTCAACCCAAAAAACTTTAAAGAAATAATTTTCCCTTTCATGTTTGATAGGAGGAGTTAGGAGTAATTTCTAGTTTTCAGGCTTTCTCTATGCAAAAAGTGATATTGCACAAGATATGGTCAACATTCACTGAGGTACTTGTTACCTAAATGAGTCTAAAAGCTATTCCATAGTCATATATCTCCAGGCCTATTGTTTGTCAAAAGAAGTCATGTATGTGCAGATAAGGTATACCTGCCTTAGTGATGTGGAGCTCAAAGTGAAGAAGGTCTTTGCACCTTATGTTGTTGGACTTTCCTTGTCCCTTTTCTACTGATGGTGCTGAGTTTGTTTTCCAAGTTCTCAGTCCCACAATTTGGTCCTCAAGTTCCAAGCTAGGAAAGGGGGTTGCAAGAAAAACAACCAACAAAATGTTGTCTCAGTTCTAGGAAGATCTCCTGACTGTCTCAAGCCTATCTCTACTACTTCTAATATTCCAAGAAGATTTTCTCTAGTAAAATTTTCAGTGCAAGGTATGACTTGTTCAATCATCTATGTTGTCTTCTCAAACATAGGGTTAGGTATCTTTAAGATCTTATATATGACTTCATCTTCTATTTTTTTTCTTTCTCAAGCTTTGATACCTACAACAATCTCTGATATCCTACCAATATAACTTCTAACAAATTCATCTTTCCATCTTGAAATAAACATATCCAATTCTGTAGTCTGATTCTCTTTGCATGCACATCACCTTCAAAAGTAGATTGTAAATATAACCAAATTTCATAAGATATATTTAGATTTTTTACCTATTTGTATTCTTTTTCTAGAAGAGATGACAAAAGTACTTCTTTGGAAAGTATGTTACACATGAATAGATCTCTTTTGTTATCAGTGCAATCATCAAGTTTTTCTTCTTCAATGATAGTCTTATCATTCTTTATGATCAACCAATATCCTGGTCCTAAACATATAAGATGTGTCTTCATCTTTTCTTCCCAGTTGTCATAATTAACTCCATCAAACTTAGGGCTTTCTTTCCTGAAATGAATCTCCATAGATCTCTTTAATTTGTTAAAAATTTTCTTCAAGGATTTGTAGCTCTGATACCAATTGTTAGAAATTAAATTCCACCAAGGTAACTGAGAGGTGGGGAGGGTGAATCAATTATGAGATAAAAACAACTTATAATACCATTATCATATTTCAACCATGTAACCAATATAAACAACAACCATAGAAAGATAAACATACACAATAACTGAAGAAATGTTAACTAGGGAACCTCTTGATCAGAGAGTAAACCCCGGTGGGGATGGTACCCACAAAAGATGTACTAATATGAACATTCCTTGTGAGAGGATGGACTCTATTAGGAGCCTTATGAAATACATTCAATACATATTAGTCCTTGTTAGGATACTTTGAATCCCTATTAAAACATTCTAACCCAGTTAAGAGTTATGGAAGGTAGAAGGACCCACTATCCAAACAACTTTAAGGGAAAAATCACTGAACTCACTATCCAAATAATCTCTATATTATCTGAAAAAAATAATACCAACAATTAATGATCTCAACAAACTTTTCTTCATTGTGTTGACTATGCCAAACCACACCAATTGTTCCACTAGATCTCAATACCATATCTTCTCAATTCACATATCCTCTTACAGCATCAACATCAGCATATGTTACTCAATTACATTACAATCAAGGAAAACAATCCTTCCTTTATACCAAACTCAAATAATTACAAATGAGTCAGCCAACTAGGCTTAACCATTATAAAATATAAATCATTATACGTTACATATATTTCATAACCACATAAAACTTTCAGCTTCCAAACTAAATAAATCTTCACATGTGTGACCTCTGACTATGTTGTCACATCCAAGTCAACTCCAAAATATCATTAACCTTTTTTCAACTTTGCATGTCTAGATTCTATCTTGATTAGGAGATATAATCCAGCTATCACAAACCGCTTCTCAGGAAGACTGTCTGAATAATGTTTCCACTAAATTACACATAACTATCATGAATAATTGAATTTCCATATGTGCTCTTAAACATAACCTCAGGATATAATATAGAATTAGGCCTCAATTCCACATAGCTTGATCTTCAATTTGCCATGTGTGTTAATACAAACATTATCTGCTTCTCTACTATTTTCTAGTAAATTAATATGTTGACATCAATGACAAACATAGTCATGAATGCAACATACAACTTCTATGGAATGATTCTGAATACTCCCCCATAGGACATATTTAACATTCATTCCTAACATGTTCATGCCAAAAAGCCTTGTTTGATTATCTTCAAACTTCTTTCATTTCACATTCTCTCATACATGCTCGAAATATTATGGACTCTTAGCCATAGATTCCTTACATCACTTACTATCACATATTAACTTCCCAAGGCTTAATTCAATTTCTTCTAGATTCTATTCTATTCTAATGCTTAATTAATGAAATTTGATGCTCAATCAATTTGAGATAGGTTCAAAATTGATTCCAACTTACTTTCAAATGCTTCACCTAACTGACTTCCTGATATTGTGGATGCACATGCTTGATCTATAGCTTTGACAAATATAACTTCCTCCATGTTACTATTATTTCCCTTTTGACTATTGTTGTTATCCATATTTCTTCTTGTGTAGTTCATATTTCTTCTAAGATTAGGATTCCTCATGTTGTTCATTCTACAATATCTTACTATGTGACCCATGTTGCTACAGATCTAACAAACTATAACATTATTTCCATATCTCAATCCTGACTGACTTATATTTGATATGAAATTCTTGGTAATATGTCCAAAATTGTTTGTTACTCTAGTAGGTCTTTTATCTAGAAGGTTAGTATTTCTAAACATTCTACTATTATATTTATTCTTATATCTAAGTTTTTTGACAATCAATATCTCTATGACCAAAACCATGACAATTATAACAATAACCAGAGATAGGTTTGAATTTATTACCTGTACAATCCCTTTTCATGTGTCCAAATCAATTGCATGTATAAAATCTACCTTTGAATTCATTTCGCATATCTTTAGGTGGTTCATCTTTCTTAGGTGTATCTTTAGATTGGTTAGGCTTAACTTTTTTTTGTTTTTCTTCTTATTTTCTCTTAGGTTGTTGAATTTCTAGATTTGGTTCTTTACATTCTTCATTCTTCTTTGAGAATTTCCCTTTAAAATGTCCAAGACCAGTTTTATCATAAGAAGGTTTCTGATAAGAAATTTGTTCATCAATCTTTTCACTATTGGAATATAGTTTTTCAAGATGTTGCTTGGATTGAGTTAGTTCTCCATTTACAATTGTAATGTACTTCTCAAGTTCAGCATATTGCAAGTTTTTAGTCTCAAGTTCAGATGTTACTTTGGTAAGTTTAGACCTTAGATCTACATTTTCAGACTTCAGATCTGATACAATTTTACTATTTTCATCTTACAAACTTAACTTAAGATCTATAATCTTTAGTTCATGTTTTAGGAGCTCATTTTCCTTTTCTAGTTTTGAAACTTCATGACTATCCTTGATTTGATGTATAGGCTCTTTCTTTGATTTAATATCTTCTATCTTTTCTTTTAGTTTCTCAATATACTCTTTCACACTTACATATTTATTCTTCAGAGTATCTCTTTCTTCAGTAAGAATATTAATATGTTCAAGATCTTCTTCTAGGTTTTTTTGTAACTGATCCATATCCATAGACATCTTACTCAAGCTATTAGACCTTCTATAAGTAATTGTTCTCTGATACAAATTATTAGACATACAAAATACTGAGAGGGGGGGTGAATCAGTATTTCAAAAACTTTTACTTTTGCCCACTTATGGATATATGCAATTAACTTGTAACTTGCATAAGAAACTAAACTAAATAGAAAACACAACCATAAAATAAAAGAACTTATAACACCATGTTTTTTCTTGAGGAAACCTTGACCAAGGGAAAAACCTGATGGGGATAGTACCCACAAATGATCCACTAATCAAAATTATCTAGTTAAAGATATTGACCCTATTGGAAGTCTATTACATCCTTATAGTGTCTCGGTGGTTATTAGAGGACATATGCCTTGTTAGAAGCCTCAACCTTGTTAGGAGTTGGTATTACAAAATATTAATGTATGAAATATGAACCCACCACCCAAACATGTAATATACAATGATAATATTCAATACAAAAGATAGAATACAAAAAACATTTACTACTGGTGAATATCCTCAATATTCTGATCTAGCTTATAGGATCTTCACAAAACTTTCTTTCAGTTCGTACAACTTTGATCATATATCAGATTTCACATAATACAACTTTATACATCAATACAAAATCATTCTTACAACTTTACATTACAAAAATACTTTCATTTATACAAGCTATCTCAAATATAGCTTTCCAGTTGGCTTGTATGTTACCAAAACATAATATTAATTAATTTTTCCTTGGGGTTAACATCTAGGATGTCGTACCTAATTATTGAAGTCATTATTTTGATAAACAAAATAATCCCTTAACTCCAAAGAAATTATTTACTAGACGTTTCTCTATTTTGGTCAGCTCAACACTATTTTTTGTAAAATATTAATATCTCTATCCATACATGCCATATAGTCTTGCACTCTTAGATGTAGCTTCAATATACCTCATATAATATGTGCTCAAGGTCATAGGCACTGAAAATACTTCTGTGAACTTTTCAGATCAAAATAGTCCTTGTGTAGACAAATAAACATTATTATACTTAGATAATTTCTTTAAGTTCTCATCGAGAACTTTATCCTTCGATCATGTTGACTTAATACTGAATATATGTTTCCATAATGACAACATCATGATATCCTACTTAGCCAAAATTCCAACATGATGAGTGGGTGGGGGATGGGAGTTTGATAAATAATGACACAGTCCAATATGTATGGAACTTATTTCTAGGTTTTCACCAACATACTTTGCCAAGGTTCTTGATTGCCAAGTTTTTACCGCTGGATGATTATTTCTCTTTATATTTTTTATTTTTCAATTTTTTTGTTATCATCAAGGTGCCTATTTACTAGGTTTTCACCAGGACAATGGTTTTTTTAGGACATTTCATAATTTTTATGAATTTTTTCAGATACATAGGAGATGGTTCAAGCATAGAAATACTTCAAATGGATGTTATTAATGGGAGCATTTAGGGGTTCTCCTTTAGGTGTAGAAAACTTCTAGGCTCCTGATCCAAAACACATTATGACAATATAAGGACCTAACCAGGTAGCTTCAAACTTTCCTTACTTTTCTCTATCTACTTGTACTTTTTGATTCTCATTAAGGACCATATGGCCTACCTAGAATTGTCTTGGGAGGACCTTTTTGTCATAGCTCCTTTTAAGATGATTCTGATATACAACCAGATGATCATAATCTCACTACCTCTTCTTGTCTAATAGGTCTAGCTAGGTAAGGTATGCCACAAGATAGTCATAATCAGTGGTATAACTTTCAGACACATGCAATGAAGATAGATTGACCTCAATTGGTAAGACAACCTAAAAACCATATACCACAATTTAAGGGGTGGTCTCCATGGGAGTGTGGAATGAAGTGTGGCATGCCTAGAGGGTGGGATTGATTTGGAGGTGTCATTCATGATGAAAATCTTTGGAAACATTTTTGAGGATTTTTAGAATAATTTTGTTGGTTTTCTCAGCTTAGTCATTCCCTTGGGGAAAATATAGGCTTGAGAAATGGTGGTGGATGTAGAACTTGGAACATAGATATTCCATATGCTAATTTCCAAAAGGGGTATCATGATCTGTGAAAATGGTGGAAGGGATGACGTAATGATAGGTGATGTGGTAAAGGAGGAACTTGGATATCTAAATGCTAGTATTTAAGGTGAGTGGAATTTATTCAACCCATTTTGTAAAATATTCAGTAGTGGTTATGATATACTTATGTCTTTTTGAGGAGAGGGAGGTTATCTTACCAATGAGGTTGAAGCCCCAAGATGGAAAAGGCCATGGCAATGCAATGGGATGCAAATCTTGTGTTGGAGCATGGATTAGATTAGCGTGCTACTGACATGGTAGGCATTTATTTACAAACTCACATGTATCATGTTTCATTTTTGGCTAGTAGTACCCAAATTTGAGAAGCTTCTTTCTAGGACCATGCCACTCATGTAGGCACCATAGATTTTGGTGTGAACCTCTTGTAAATCCAAGATGACCTCGTTTGAATCTAAACACTGAGAGAGGATTTTATGATATCCATAATGATATATCATATTAGCTACGATAATGTAGTAGGAAGATCTATGTATAAGGTTTTGACACTCGGTGTTTGTGAGGTGAGGAGATATGATACCATTTTTTAGATAAATATGGATTTCATAGTACCATGGGGGCTGGGGACCAACAAAAATTCACACCATTTCAAAATTGGCATTCTTGTAAGCAGATATATGTAGCTACTCGACTAACAATTCATATTGTGTAGAATCTTGAGGCATCTCTAGTAAAGACCCAATAGTTTCCATGGTATCTACAGATTTTTTTGGTAGCCTCAGTATATTTGTGAATTTTAGACTTTAAGAATTTCTCTTTCATTTTTTCCACCAATTCTTTGTAGGGTAACAACTTGTCATCTTTAGTTTGGAATTCATCCAAGACTTTCTTCATGATGAGTTGTGAATCCCCAAACACTTACAGTTCTGTAATATTCCATTAGATATTTGTCTTGAGGCCTGAGATAAGTGCCTCATATTCTGCAATGTTATTAGTGTAGGGGAATCCCAACTTGAGTGATTTCAAGATATAGTCACCTTGAGGGGTAACAAAGATGATTCATTCTCCTGATCCATGAGATGTGTAGGAGCCATAAAAATATAGCTTCCATGTCAGTTGTTCTTCGACCATGTAGAAATGTTCATTGGGGAATTCCATCACCAATGGATACACACCTACCAAGGGTTCCTTGGCTAGGTGATATGCAATGACCTACACCTTTATTGTTTTTCTATCTACATACTAGATTTCAAACTCACTCAGGAGCATAACCCATTTCTCCATTTGGCTTGTAAGTGTTATTTTTTAAAGAATGTACTTGAGTGGGTCCACTTTGGAAATGAGCTTTATAGTGTGGCTTAGCATGTAACACTAAATCTTTTGAGTGGTGAAAATCACTAGAATACATGCCTTCTCCATGGGTGAATAGTTTAACTCATAGCTGACAAGTGTGCAACTGATGTAGTTGATGGCTCTTTCCTTTCCATTATCATCAAGATGGGCCAACAGTGCCCCCAATGCTATAGTGGTTGCTAAAATGTACAAGATGAGAGGGTGTCCTAGTGTTGGTGGAACAAGAATGGGTGAGTTGGATAGATATTATTTGAGTTTTCCAAAACTCCATTGACAGATTGGATCCCACTTGAAACTACTATCCTTGTGAAGTAGATGTGTGAACAGTTTACATTTGTTAGCTAGCTTCTATATGAATCTACAGATTGACTGTAGTTTTCCTTATAAGTTCCTTAGCTTCTTGAGTGTTTGGGGAGGAGCCATGTCCATTATGGCCTTGACTTTCTTGGGATCAATCTTGATAGCTTGTCATGATATAATGAACCCTCGTAGCTAACCTGATGTTACACTGAAGACACACTTCTTTGGGTTTGACTTTAATCCATAGTGATGTAGATGATCAAACACACACTCAAGAATATTAAGGTGGTCCAACGACATCTTTGACTTTTCTAGGATTTCATCCACATAGTCTTAGAGTATCTTGTGTATCATGTCATGGAATATGGCTGTCATTTCTTTTTGATAAGTATCCCCTACATTCTTTAACCCAAATGACCTCATATTATAATAAAAGGTTCCCCATGGTGTTGTGAATTATCTTTTGTGCTGGTCTTGTTGGTTCTTGGTTTAGAAAGATTTTAATAACCTTGGAAATGAAGAGATGCACCTATGGTTTAGCTTACTTCCCACAACTAGTACACTCACACAATAACAAGGACCAATTAACAAAGCACAAGGTCTTTCTACACTTTGAACTCTATAAAATTCAAGTAGGTGTACCTAGGATTAAGATCACTTAATTTCACTTTTCCACGAATCCTCACAAAGTAGATAAATACCCATAACACTTCTTGTTATTTGTGACATAAAGGGATAGGGTGTGTGATGCAGGAGCATCCTGGGTGTAAGAATAATCTTGCATCACCCAAAAATATTTTTGGTTTCTTTTCAATAAGGGCTATCTTGTGCAAAGCTGCTATTTATGGAAATTTACTATTTTTAGTAACTTTTTCCGTTTGAGCTTAGAATGGTCTATTTTCTTCCCTAGAGGTTTATTTTGGTTGTATCAGCCTGTCAGTAAAGTTTCATTACCAGATCAAGTCTAGTTTTGAAGATATTGAATTTTTTTGATATTGGCAGTAGAGTACAAAAACTTTAAACTCAGTTTTGAAGGCTTTAGAGGCCCCGAATGAGGTCAAAAATTTGACTGACTGGAGCTTGCACAAAATACTTTGGAGTAATGCTATATACACATTGAACCAGGTACAACTAAAGAAAGATTCAAATAAGACACCCTATGAGTTATGTTATTTCTACACACCGAATGTAAGTTATTTTAGAATATTTGGAAGTAGATGTTACATTTTGAAAGATGATAGAAATG